>PPJY03000003.1:0-600000 GCA_003671575.3 Zygotorulaspora florentina | reverse complement strand
CATCTGAAATATCTTGGGTTGGTCTCGAAAATCCAAGAACACAGTCATACATGAACTTCACTCCTACTCTTTGATGTGGCCGTAAATGCTTACTTATAAAAGGGTCCACAATGACATCTACATCAGCGTCTGCGCTTTTATTCATGACAATTGGATTGTCTATCTTTGTAATGTCAAAAACAGGCTTGTATGCTCGAAAACTTTGATTTTTGGAGCATATCTTAGTCTCAGTGCCGGGAGAAGTTTTATTGATCAAGGAAGTACGAACAGATGAAACTTTCATCGAAGGCCTGAACTTGCTTACAGTGTTTTTATCAAACAGTGGTATGACCGAAGGCCTACGACTGTCAGCAGGTTTATCCGCAGATATATCACTTGCAGTATCTTCAATGTTTATAGACAGATCATTTTGGTGCTTACTCGTTAAAATATTTCTAATTTTTTGATATTCCACCGACTCTATTACTTCGTAATCTAACTGGATTTCGAGTCCGCCAGCCCTGAAAAGGTTTTCAAACAAAAGATCTAGCCCACCTGTATATGTACATGCACCTATTTGTTTGCCAGCCTCGCTGTAAAATGCAAACTTGTTATGCTCCTTGAGTGTAGCGTACCCATCACCAGTCCAAGTTTTATGCTTCTTTTGCGTAGGTTTCCTGAACATTGTCGTAAAATACCTTTTATTAACAGTTTCTTGAATACTACTCTTCAATATCTTTGCTTTCTTAAGAGAAGTTGACTCCATATGAGGTGCCGCATCTCTTTTTGCTTTCTGGGGGCCGACACTCTCGACTGGCGCAAGCACATTCAGTCTTCCTGGAGGTTTAAATGGTCTATTTTCATACTTAGGCACTTGCATTCGAACAGTCTTAATGTTTGTATTATCATTAAACGGAGCTGTGAGATTCTGGGAGCCACCTGAATCGAAGAAGGTTTGTTTACTATTGATGGGGCATCGAGTTATCATATTTTGAAGGTTACGCGCCATCCTGCAAGACCGTCGCCTAGACTAGCAATGAAAAGCATTGAAAATACGAAATAAATTTAAATCAAATTCTGACAAAACCAACTATATATCAAAGGGGCAAAATAGATAAACATTCAAATGTTTTCCCCTCACAATACCTATATACTCCCAACTAAAAACTATAAATCAAAATAAAAGTGATGCCTCGAATACTAATCATTCCATGAATCTTTGGATGAAATTTGAATTTTATGGACGGCATTGTTTCCCTCCGTGGAAGGCTTCAACTTGGGTATCGTCAAAGTGAGTACGCCACTAGAGTAATCAGCTTTAATATTATCAGCATCGATACCAGGATAGTCAGGCAACGTAATCACTCTGCTAAACTTGCCTGAGGACCGCTCTTGAACTTTAACTTTATCCTTAGTTTCAGAAGTATAGCTGGAAGATATCTCGCCTGAAATAACAATCTGATTTCTTTCTTTGTGGTACTCTATGTCGATGTCTTTCTTTTCTTTCACACCTGGAACTGTGACGGTCACCACGAAATTATCGTTGTGTTCTAGTATATCAACGGGAGGAATAAGATCGTAGCCTCCAAAATTACTTGTGAGGGAGGACCAGCCGTCTAAATAAGTTAGAGGTGATCTTCTTGGTACGCTCAGTTGGGTGGATGTCTTCGAGTTGGCAACCTGCTTATCTTTACCTTCTTTTTGACCGAGTAACTGCTGTTCGCTCGGCTTGTAGGTTCTGTAGCCGCTATCGTCTAGTAATCTATTGAAGCTGTTGACCTCGTTGGTGATAGCATCAAAAAAGTCGCAAAATGGTGTGCTGAATGACATGCGTTTAGTAATGATATTTATTGTTTTTGGTCTCTCTTAAAACTCTTGCTAAATCTGAATGTTTCAGCGGCCAAAACTACACCCTCTAAAGTTGTCAAGTCCACTCTGTTTATATATGTGTGATTTTCTTAACAGCTATACCAGATGTAACCATTGGATTGGTTCTAGTATTTTCTAAAGCAGTGTACCCCTTCGATTAAAAAGTACAGAGCCCCCTTTACTGAAAATTAACTCAGCAAGCGTATTTTCTCTGGATTTCCAAGGAATTCTCTCATGTCTTGAAGCTTCTTTTCTAACGCCTATGTATGAGATATTTATGGAAGACTTCTTTCAGCATTTCTTTCACTCAGTCTGAGTTCTTATCCCCTAGCGCTGACTGTTTGCGTTTAGCTCGAGAATCTAGAGCGCGTTAGTACCTTCGAAATCACATCGTTTGTCGTGTATTGCAGGAAAAACCGTGAACATCAGCTTTCTCATGGCTTCGTTTGAATTATATTGTTACCTCTATCATCAAAACCCAACTCAATGAGGGATGGAGTGGTTGTTGCGCTTTTACATGCGTAGTGCGCTTCCAACTTTCTTCTCTCGTTCAGCAATTAAAGAATTAGAGCAGGTCGCATCAAGTAAAACAAGCACCAAAGCTTCGCCTCGCTGAGCACTCACTTTGGTGGCCAGTGTAAAATATTGATAAAAGCTAAAGATATTCAATGTGTGCACCTTCGAAACATTATGAAACTAATAGTATTGTTACGCAAAGCATCAAGTTTGACTGCTCTCTTCAGAGAAGTCCTTTTTGACACAGCAATTCGCGACTTCTCACCCATGTAAACGTTCTTTCTGCTGTTAATGGTCCCGAATTGACAACATATTTTCGATCATAAGATTGGAAATCGAGACTTGGGTATTGGAAATCACCAGAGAAAGAAAAAAAAATGTGCTTTTTACTTTCTATCCGCTTTTTGTTGATCATAGAAAGCAATTACCTTGAAACAACGCTAGTTTATCACATCGAATACACACTAAACTCCCTCTCAACCAGATTTTTTTTGTCAAATGTGAAATTATCTTCGTGTATGAAACGCAACTCAAGTCTTTGGATAATTTCAGTACCTTTTATTCCGGAAAGAATCGCGAAAATTGACCATAATTTCTGAGCGGGAACCTCAGCTACACTCCACCCACCCCATGTTCAAGCCACTCTTCCGTATTTGCCGATCGAACTGAAAAGCGCATTAAATGAGGTAAGTAAACTAAACACCACTAATCTGTGTGGAAATACCCATGGAATGGTGATCTACAACATTTGCTCGATAGAACGACTGTGCATTGAAGGAATGAGCACTGAGCCTCAATGATAGAACTATTTATCGAGGAAATATTACACGAAATAGCTATCACCATCTAAGTGGAGCTTCCGTTGAAACGAAACAACAGAGATAGGGCAAAACAGTATAGTTTACTTGTTTAAAAGTGTCTGGACGACTACAAACGATATGTAGATTCACTTTTTCATTCATTCAGTGGTTTCGTGGTCTAGTCGGTTATGGCATCTGCTTAACACGCAGAACGTCCCCAGTTCGATCCTGGGCGAAATCATTTTTTGCCGATCTCAATCGCCCAGAACTCATTGTAAAAAGATTTAATTAGGTCAATACGCCATCCATGCAACAAATGTGTCGAGTGTGGCATTGTAAGCTTCGTGTACTAGCTCTAGCGAGATATGGCCCTTTTAGTTTTCTTCAATTTACAGCAGCTCGTGTTCGAAATATTTAAATCACCTACGTAACCGAATTAAAACTGTTTGGTGAATATTGAAATCACGCTTAATAAGGTGTGTCCATAACAAGATTAAGAGCTTCACAATTTGACGGCTCTTCTTACTCGGCAGGAAAATTAATATTCGTTGCTGCTCAGAAATTTAAAGATTTCTACGTGACGAAATGCGTAATGCTTGAACACGCATTCATGCGAGGAGCCCACTTATAATTTTCTTTTTGTGAACATGATGTCCGTCAGATCTGCTCTTTAACTGTTCATATAACATCTCATTAAAACTAAATATCGATATAAATCCACGCCAGTATCCCATAAAGATATTTGAATAGCACCCCTTTTCAATTAATCGAACTCCAAATTTGTTCTATTGCGCGTTAGTCCATTCGTATCATTAAAAAGTTCATCATCGAGGTCCCAAACAATTGTATGGAGACCTTTTTGCTTCCCATTGAATAGAAGTAAGAAGTCATCATCGATAAGTTCTTTTGATGGCACCTGTTTGTTGCTTGTCTGTTCATTTACCAGTTCTTCGAAAAGCAGATCATGGATAGATATGCAACTATTGGATGAGAAAAGGGAAGATATTTTACTTGAAGTAGATGAAATGCTGTTATTCGATTGGCTATTTTGTATTAGCGGGGACACATCGTTTTCAAAATGATTAATTGCCAAATTATAGTCCCTGAGGAGGGTGTTATCCAGTACCACGCTGCTTCTCTTAAGTTTAGATGTTTTGTTCTTTGCTGTAAATTTTTTGACCGGCTGTTTCGCCACTTCTTGCAAAGTGAGGTCGTCTTCAAGTGCCAACGTATCCAGAGATCGGTTCTTCGTTTGGAAGACTTGTTTCCCGCTGGGTACACTTACGGTGTCACTGGATAACATAGAGTGTGTGAAATCGATGAACATCGAATGCCTTTTCTTGGCGTTATTATTACTAGCTTTTGACCGTCTTAGCATTTTTTCCAATGATACTTAAGCCAACTGTATTGATCGCAGAATATTATCAGAGCTCTTCTCAAATCAAAGTTCACACGGCAAGTCTGTCGCCCAACTATCCTTGAAGTAGATATATATATATATATAGATATAGATGTCAGGGGCAGCCGTAAATTTTAGTGGTAAATTCTGGAGTTGATTTCGTGTGCAGCATCTTTATCATCCATGAGTATTTTCCAAGACATTTTTTTCAATGAAATTCTTGATCTCTCATGTCTTGAATCAAACATGGCTTTTCGCGCATCAATTTATTTTCGTGGTGTATCCTTATCGAGACAATCAATTTATCAGTCAATTTAAGACGCACAATTCCCAAAGTTGGAAAAATATGAGGCGTAGGTGCAATGTGTTTCTTTTTGAAACAAAGGCAAAATGCAATGCGGCCTGCTAAAACAAGTTTAAACGTGCATTGAACTACGATTGAAAGCAATAGCTTATTCGGAAACGCGAATAGTATACTCCCTCTTTATTCTGGTGACCTCAGGCTGCGACCACAACGGTATAGGAAATTATAGATAATACAGGCAAGCCTCCGAAGGAACAAAGTTTATTCCTATTTACCGGGTAAACACTCAAAAACATGGCTCAAATGGGTTTAACTTATCTGTGTCTAGGAACGTTGATATCATATTGCGTTTACGTGGTGCGTTTGATCTGGATACTTCCTTTTTGTAAAAGTGATCGAGATGGATTCCAAGATGGTATCCCTTTGAGATCGAGCTCAAAAGGCAATGGCGCATTGAACGTGTTTCTTTTTCTAGGCTCTGGTGGGCATACAGGCGAAATGATTAGGCTATTGGAAAATTACCATCAATTGTTGCTTGCGAATGGTAACACCTTACTGGTTGGCTATTCAGACCAAAACTCGCGCAAGTCGTTTGAGAAGTTGGCTGCAAAGAGGAATTTAACTTGCAAGATAGAATATTATGAATTCATCAAGGCGCGCGAAGTGAATGCTAGTCTTGTCAGAAGTCTAGTGAGTGTCTTCCATACCCTATTAGATTCATGTATCAAGACGATCTGGATCTCCTTGAAATTCAGCCGCAATCCGCATTTGGTCCTGTTGAACGGACCTGGAACGTGCTGCATATTAGCATTATGGTTCAAGATAATTGAGTGGGTGAATCTGGTTCAACCGCGGACCAACATTGTGTACATCGAATCATTGGCAAGAACAAGTACGTTGAGCTTAAGTGGGAAAATTCTATATAGGCTAGCCGACACTTTTGTTGTCCAATGGGAGGAGCTGCGAGCTGAGAATCCAAGAGCGAAACATTATGGTATCTTGGTGTAAGACAACCGAGAAGCCGTAGTTTTGTAATTCATTAAACATAAACCATTTTAAATTTATTTAAATATTATTTAAATTTTATTTCATAAAAGTAGAAAGTATTATCGATATAGATCTTATCTTTAAACTCTAGAGTTGATAATTTGAACAAATTCTGGTTTCAAGGAAGCACCACCGACTAGGAAACCATCGACATCAGCCTTGTCCTTGAAAGAAGAAGCGTTAGAACCGTTAGCGGAACCACCGTATAAGATTCTGATCTCTTGAGCAGTCTTTTCACCTAATTTAGTGGCCAAGAAATCTCTGATAGATTTGTGGATGTCTTGAGCATCTTCGGCAGTAGCAGCTAAACCAGTACCAATAGCCCAAACTGGTTCATAAGCAACGACAACGTTAGACCAGTCCTTGACTTCCTCTAGAACAGCGGTCAATTGTCTCTCGACAACCTTCAAAGTGACACCAGCCTTCTTTTCTTCTAAGGTTTCACCAATACACAAGATGACACCGACACCTTCACCCAAAGCGAACTTGGTCTTGTCAGCAACAAATTTGTCATCTTCATGGAAGATGGTTCTTCTCTCGGAGTGACCCAAGACAACCCATTTAGCACCAACTTCTTTGATTTGTTCAACGGAGTTTTCACCAGTGAAAGCACCAGAAGCCTTTAGGTAAGCGTTTTGAGCACCGACAGATAGTTGAGGCTTGGTAACCAAAGAGACAGTGTAGTCCAAGTAGGTAGCTGGGGGACACAAGACAACCTCAACGTTTTCTGGGATTGAAGCAGTGTTCAATCTTTCGACAATCTCCTTGATAGAAGACTTGGAGCCGTTCAATTTAAAGTTACCACCAACGAAGAAAGTTCTAGCCATTTTGTTTGTATTAAAAGTATTAGTATGTTTGATACTTGGTACTGTAAAGTGGAAATTGCAAGAAGAACAAAGAAAGTCCTCAACCTAGTTTAAGACCTAAATAATTGAACTTCTTATATAACAAGAAATATCAAAAGAACGTGAATTCCAGGCAATGCTATAGAACGAAATCGAATCAACTCATTTCAACTCTACAGTATTTTTTTTTTGCATAGATCATACGGTTTATCCCATTGACGTGCTACCTACCAGAATTTCGTGTTATGATTAAGAATACCCGTATGTAAAAACCACACCAAAGAAAAAAATCGGTGTGGTTCTGGTTGAAATTTCGAACAATATATGGTTAAGGAAGGTTCGCTTCTTGGGATCTTACGTAGAAGGCGTCCAGGCTGCCTGTTTTGGCAACGTCTTCTGATGAAGGGATAAAAGAGTGGAACCTCAGTTATGGAGAAAAAGGAGCTTCTTGTAATTCCCTCAAGCAAAAAGGATTCTAATATGTATGGGCTTATATTTGTCTTCAATCCCGTGACAGAGATTATGGGTCGGGTAATACCACGAGATCACGAATCTATTATAATAAATATTTATTAAAGTAACGTTTATTTAAAAGGCCTTACAGCAGCTCGCCAGACATCTCCTCTAGCACCACTTCGGTAACTGTGTTCTAAGGACATACCTATCTGTCGTCGCATCGTATTCCATCACAATCATGCAGCCATTGGGCACATTGATGAAGGACTCGAACTCTTCGTATGTCCATCTGAACCATTTCATCAAGAAAACTCTAGAATAAATGCCGTGTGTTACCAACACAATCGCGTCTCTTGGTTTTTTATTCGTTTTCTCGAAATATCTGAATAATGTTTCCTGAAAACTGGCCACTCTATCATAGACGTCTGCTGCGCTTTCACCCTCTTGGAACCTGTAGAAAAAATGGCCATACGTGGACCTTTTCTTCATTACATCTTGCATGCTACTGATGTGTTGAAAGTTACCGAAGTCCTGCTCTCTGATGCGTGGGTCATCTTTGACCCGATATTGAATGAAATTTTTCTCGTTATTATTCAATTCAACCATCTCACTTTCCTTCACGCTATTGTTCTCATAAACACCACTTGGAAACCTGGGTGGTGTCCAAGTTGCCAATTTATTTTTACCGCAAGGCTGGTACCTTTCCTCCTCGCATATTTCAACTCCGCAGTTCAATTCATTATATTCGTCAAAGACGTCAAGTATTCCCTTCAAAGTCTGTCTCGTTCTCTTGTATGGTGAAGTGTAAAACACAACGTTCTTATCTATCTTTTTGCTAAACCGTTGGTATCCATTTAATTTTAGATTATCACAAACATTTTCGGTGGCCTCATACTTGGTTGCTAAGTTGTCAACAATGCTTTTATCATCCACGTTTAGTACCTTCAGCAGCTCAACACCTGCTTGTCTAGCTTGATCCCAACCTCTTTTCGTCAATGGTATCAAGTGGTTGGGCGTGTGTTGGTTTATAGTTTTGTCCTTGTTAGATTCACTTTCTCCGTGCCTAATTAGAATAATCAGCCTTGGCTTATGACAACCAGGACACTCATCATGTTGTGAAGACATTTCCAGGGTTAATTGCGTCCTCTTTGGGGTCTAAGAGTTAAGCTTGTCGAGAGGGCTCGATATTTCATTTGATATATTCGATATTTCCACGGCCCGCCGTGAGCCTAGGGAGTCTGCAAGGAAGTGTCGCAGTTTCAAATGAGCTCAAAAAACTGAAAAAGGCTCGGAGATTTAACATTGGAACTATCTCAACCACGGATACATATTGTTTAATTATGATTAGGGTGACACATCGGCTCAGGAATCAAATGAATAGGTGCCCAAACAAGAGATTATACTGGAACTGGCTTTCAAATAAATTGTTTTCGCAGAGTAATGGTAAAGATCCTTTGCTGAGGAATCAAGTCTTCTTGTCGATCAGAAATGAAAATGAGATGACCGACACACTAATCGCAAGCAGTCAGACACCTTTAATTATGAATTTTACAATGAGGAGCAACGCGCCTTGTGATAAGTTAACTGGGGCCTTGAATAGAATAGTAATGTTGGAGACGGAGAAGAAGGTGAATTGTGTTGATGTCGAAACAGATTGGACAGAAACAAAAGATATCCAGCTACGTTTTGGGGTCCAGGAAATCCCATCATTAGTTGCAGTGCGAAAAAGTTTTCCGGTTGATTACTATACCCAAGGAAACTTGGTCACTGAGGAAGTTGACTGGTATGCTCTGAAGTCATGGATTGAAAAAAACGCCGACTAATTAGATCCATTAGAAACTGAAATTAAAATATCTTCATGAGTGTGCTCACTCAGCTGTAGGGTGTCTTTTTTGTTTTAAGTTTATCCTTGAGGAGGTTCACCATTCGCGCAGGTGCAAAGTAAGATTTGTCTATAGTTGAATGCGACTAGGCATGTTTTGTGTTATTACAGAGCAACGCAAGAGGAAATGATAGCACGATACTTGCAACAGCTGTTTACCAACGGTGACTTGTGCAAGAAGGGAGCCAACTGCTGTAGCTTTGAGAAGCTTCGAAACTGAGAGCCGCGCACATTATTTAAAACTTTATATTACTATGGCTCACAGCTTCGTAGCATTGGTCTAACAGCGACTCAGAAAGTTTACCAACGTCTCAATAAGATTGTTCTCGTTAGGTTCATGTTATGTTTGATTAAAATGTGATGTATAACAAATTGCTAACGAATCACAAATGGTTTTCCTCTTTGAATATCGCTTCAACGCTACAGACTTCTTAAGATTACATTCCAGTCAGAGTTTTAAAACCTTTTCTGAACACCAAGATGTTAGACTTTGAAATTAAT
The DNA here is from genome assembly GCA_003671575.3 of Zygotorulaspora florentina. NCBI lineage: Eukaryota > Fungi > Ascomycota > Saccharomycetes > Saccharomycetales > Saccharomycetaceae > Zygotorulaspora > Zygotorulaspora florentina. The sequence continues at coordinate 590,402 of PPJY03000003.1, read as the reverse complement.
TAGTTAGCAAAATCAGTAGTGCATTTGGGCGCAAAAGAGATTATAAGTATATTGGTAGATATTGAAAATCATTTAAAATTGTTATAAGTGAGGTCGATTGGGTTTTCAATGGGGAAAATTCGCAGGGGTCTGCGCGGTGATTTTCTTAGAAGTGTGTAGCTTTTTTGCAGAACAAGCCTAGACAGAGTATGTCAATAGTTATAATTCTCTAATTATTACGTGTGATCTGAAGACAACGAAACCTACTATAAGTGGGTAGTCGCCTCATTGCACCGCCAGTGGCAAGTCGTGGCTTATGATTCATGCTTGGACTCTGCAGTGATGTTATTCCCCGCAGATTTAGGTTTTAGGCGGACCAAATAACCGCATCGCCAGCATCGCAAGGTTGTCTCACGTGACCGATCAGATCTTACATTTTTCATGAATACTACTAGATTATGCGAAGAGTGAAAAAAATTAAAAAGGTGAATCGAGAAACGTACATTGAAGGTCATCGCGCGACTCTTATTAAATAAAGTAATTTACTCGTCCTTCTTCAAGAGGCTTTGGTTTTGGTGGTGGTTAAACTCAAGGTGAAGTGAGTGATGTTGTCTTTTTGTCCGGTTTGTAACAACATGCTATTGATAGCTCATGCTGATAATGGTCTTTACTCATTGACTTGCCGATCATGTCCGTATGAATTCCCAATTGAGGGTATTGAGATCTACGACAGAAAGAAACTACCTAGAAAGGAAGTGGATGATGTTCTCGGTGGAGGATGGGATAACGTGGATCAAACAAAGGTGCAATGTCCAAATTACGAAAAGTGTGCTGGTGAAAGTGCTTATTTCTTCCAGCTGCAGATCCGGTCTGCTGATGAACCTATGACGACTTTCTATAAGTGTGTCAATTGTGGTCACAGGTGGAAAGAGAATTGAAAAGACGGACCACTATACAGGGAATCTGTATGAGCTTTCCGGAAGTCTCAAAATTTTAATAAAACGTATCGTTCATACAGTAGTGGAGTTTAAATAATCATCTTTTTTAGAAACGAAATAATCATATCTTATAAATTTGTAAAATAAATAGGTTTATCAAAAAAAAAGTTCAACATCAACATTAAAAATAACAGCGAGGGGTACCCTTTTCAAAAGGAAGTACAAATCATTTAACCCATTCTCTTGGCTTGGTCGTCACTTTGATCAGTTTTTCCTCTTCAGAGCCAGGTTCTGGGTGATGATCGTAAAACCAAGAAGCATATTCGGGTAAACTCATCAAAATAGACTCGACACGAGAGCCTGGTGTTCTCAAACCAAATTGAGTTCCTCTGTCATAGATTAAGTTGAACTCGACGTATCTACCACGTCTTATAGCTTGCCATTTTTTCTGTTCTGGCGTGAAAGGAGTGTCCTTACGCTTGGCAATGATTGGTAGGTAGGAAGGCAAGAAAGCGTCGAAACAGTCCTCAACCATCTTCAAAATTTCTTGAGGGTTTTTCTCGTCGTAGTCATCAAAAAAGATACCACCGATACCACGGGTTTCACCACGATGAGCAATCAAGAAATATTCATCGCACCATTTTTTAAAACGTGGGTATAAATCTCCGTCATGCTTATCCAAAGCTTCCTTATGCAATCTGTGAAACAATTCAGCATCCTCCTCGTATAGGTAAGATGGTGTTAAATCGGCACCACCACCAAACCACCAAGCTTGTGGAGTTCCATCTGGATTCCAAGTTTCAAAGTAACGGTAGTTCAAATGGGTTGTTGGCGCGTGAGGATTGTGTGGATGAATGACCATACTTAGGCCACATGCGAAGAACTTGACACCATCAGCGCATGGCAGGCCGGTAGAAGGATCTTCACATAGTTTTAGGTTTTTGTGATCATGTTTCATGGCCGAGACAGCAGCAGGTGACAACTGACCATACACAACCGAAACGTTGACTCCACCCTTCTCGAAGGTGTCACCATTTGCAATGACCATGGAAGTACCACCGCCACCATCGTTACCACGAGTCCACGAGTCTGCGTGGAACTTCACAGTGTCTAGAGTCTCAAGACCTTTTGTGATCTCCGCCTGTTTACGGCGGATAAGGGCTTCCATTTGCTGCCTAATTGGCAAGTGTTGAGGATCTTGTGGTGCTGGCATCTTCAAATTAGATGAGGACGGTTTTCTTTCTTGACTCATTTTAAAAAGAAAATATGAAACGAAAAAACACTCGAGAACTACTGCGTCCAAAGAATATGGGATATATGGAACACTTATATACCTTATGGATGTCGGTTTCGTGAACGATGAACAATTACCCAAAAGGACGGCTTTATTGATAATGCTACCTGCTCTTGGAGTCTATCGTTTAAATTCGGATTTTTTCTGCTCAGGCTGAATTTTTCACTCCATAGGATCAACCCACATACCTTTTTCCGTCCAAAACAAGAAAATGCAAATGTGTCTGCAGTAGTAACAGAAGGGTTCTGGGTTAGATAAGGTTGCCTCGGCCTCGTATAGCGAAGCGAGAGCTGCAGATATGCATTATGGCAGACAATACAACAAACGACATACCTCCATTTACAGAGGCCATCATGCCATTACAGCTGGGACCGACTACATTACCATACCTCGAAGCACTATCTAAACGATTGAAGCACTTTAACTCCAGCTGAAGATGCCTATCAGCACTTGCCTCAGCCTGCTCAATGTATAGCAGCAACCACGAAAATGTCCAGTTACCGCTGGGACGCCCTCCGGTGGCGCCATAAGAACATTCCTGCTGGCTTGGTTCAGTTACCTTGGCTACCGTATAGAGTTATCCGCCTGTCCGACCCATCCCCCACCCGTGACCTCGTCCGATATGAGGGTAACCGTCCGGTAAGCTCTCACGTGCGCTGTACAGTCTCAGCTCAAATTCCCGCCAAATGTGGCTGGCGCAGACAAAGGCTAGCCGTAACTTACCCTGTCTTTGTATTTTTGCCGGATGACGTGGTTTACACAACACCCGCATCCGGCAAGCACCGTACGCCACAAAAGCAACCCTTTCATTTGTACTGGGAGCGTACTTGCAACGTGGTCTCCAAGCCCGGGCGGGATGCTTGGCTAACAGAAGCACCCGCAGACGTCTGTATCCGAACCGAAACGTTTGCCAAGACTTTATTTTTATCCACCCTGGATCCACAAGATAAATGAGAGGGCCCACGGAGTACTCTGTGCAAAAACCCTTATGCCGCAGCTCAGACAACCCTGCAGGCAAAACATCTGAACATTCCAATGTTTACAAAACTGCAGGCTATTGGACCAAACTCTAGATTTATCAGCAGACAATCTTCCGTAACCCCAATGAGCGATAGAATTTTGTATTATTTGAGCCTTGAAATGCCACATCGTCCTACGACAGGATCTACGCGATATTTTTTGCCAATAAATTTGAACTGACATGAGGGAAAGATTTGATACGAAATTAACGTTACTGACAAATGCTGCAGCAAAAGGGCGCGTACAAGGGAAAAATAATTTTTCTCTTGCCGCAACCCAAAAATTGAAGAGACCCTGAATGTGCTTTGATCTATTTTGCCAATTCTTGGCAAAAGATCCTCAAAACTTATATAAAAGAGAGAATTTCCATTCAGACTTGGCGTTTTCCGTACAGGCGTGTGGGTGGCAAGGACTACTTTCTTAGGTTGTTTGTTAGGTTTGCGCATCATTTTTTCACATCCGGAGGACGGTTTACAGATATATCACCATGTTTTCTAGCGATTATTCTGTGCTGGTACTGCCCAGTCCAAACACAGGGAGGAATGGGAGTTCAAATACAGGGAACTACCCCATAATGTGTTCCCATTCCAATCTCTCGGGCAAGAAGCATTTCACTTTGCTTCCTCCCCTGACCAACTCTCAGCTTATAGACAACGATCTAAAATGCAAACTGAACAAGTACTCGTTTGGCAACGGCCTGGTAGCAGACATAGGCATTCCGTCGCCTTCTACATCTCCTGTGCCCGATGGCTACTTGCAGGCTCATGCGCACATGCACGGGCTAACAGATGATTGCGGACTTGCGCACGGTCACCACAGTGAGTACACAGCTGGTCTGCCTACAGAATCACGAAATGGAAGTCTCACCTCCCTGTCTGAGCTAGATACGGCTAGTTCCCCTTTACAATCAAAGCATAAGAAACTGTCGTCCAAACGCATAGTCAAAAAAGACATGGAGAAGGAACTGCAAGTACCTCTGCCACAAAATAAAATCGAGCAAAGACGTAGGTACGTCTGTAAGGTGTGTTCGAAGGCATTTACCACGTCTGGGCATTTGGCAAGGCATAACAGGATACACACGGGGGAGAAAAATCACATTTGCCCTTTCGAAGGTTGTAATCAAAGGTTTAGCAGGCATGACAACTGCATACAACATTATAGAACACATTTCAAGAAGAAGTCCGCTGTTTAGAGGTCGTAGCACACTTTTTAAATTTTAGTAGATACATTCACATAAATATACGAAGAGACGGCTTATGGGTATAATATGATGCTCCAAGATGGATTGGATTGGTGATTAACGACAACATTTTTTCGTGCTTTCAAGCCCTAACTATATTTGAGCGGCGGTGTTTGGGTGATGGGAAAATTTTACATATATCAAGAGTTGACGCAATTTCCCACTTTCTAAATCTTTCTCACTACTCTTTCTTGAAATGCATCTAGACAAGCACACCAAGCCATTTATGTTACATATTCAGTTGAATATGTCCCTTACAATGGCTAACATCTTGCAGCGGATTATTTGAATAGTACAGGTATCAATTTTTATGATGAGAACTCTATAACAACAACAACTTGAATTTCTTCAACCGAATTGTCCACATGTGGAGACATACTTTGACAATAGCTTTTTAACCCTGATTTTTGAACCGAACTATTCCTTTCCGACTTCTTCTTTGTAAATTCACTATGTAGTTTTTCTTGGATTCTAAAAGGAGCATCGAAAAAATCTCTGCTCATCTCAACTTTTCTTTACTCTTCGCAGTGCAAAGGAAGTGCGAATAATCATGAGCGGGGATGATGAACCACCAATGATATGTGATGTATGCCTTGGAGATTCTAATCGCATACGTTTGACAAAGAACACAAGGGGCAGTAAGTGTAAGATCTGCACCCTGCCGTTTACAGTTTATCATTTTAAGGCAAATAAAGATGTCAACTTAACCAAAACTTTGATATGCACCAAGTGCGCCAAACAAAGAAACATCTGCCAGTGTTGTATGCTGGACATGACTTGGCATATACCTCTACTGTTACGTGATAGAATGCTGTCACTCATCAATAAGGACAAATCAATGATCACTGAGGAGGTTAAAAATGATATGATGAAGAAGTTTTTAGCATTGAAGGATGTTGAGTTAGGTGGTGCTCGTGTGACGAGTGATCCCACACAAGTTGATCTCTTGATGAATAAATTGCAAGATATTTTGACAAAAAAGGCGGTACCACATGTGTCTGATGCCTTAGTTTCTCAGGAAAAGACCCCCTCGCAAAACAAACTGGATAAATTCAAATCTGTGGATGTTTCTCATGTGTTGCGGAAGATACCTTTCAAGGACTCCTTTGACTTAGAGACGCCAGCAAAGTCCTTTTTCCTTTATAACCTTAACACATCTATACCCGAATGGCGAATTAATCAAACGATAGCGCAAATCGTTGGTATGAAAGACTGGCAAGATCAAGTATCGAACTCCTTAATCCTTAATCATAAGGCAAAGTGCGGGGGTGTGAGATTTAAGAGTGATGACCTTGGCCTTAGATTCACTGAAGCTCTGTTGCAGTCGAATAGCTTCTTCAAAACTTGTAAGGGTCTACAAAGAGGCATACTGAAAATTGATCATTTTCAAATTTTTATAATACCTTGGAAGTCAGGTTTTTCGACAAGCTCTTTTGGTAGCAGTGTAGGGGAGAACATCAAACTAAGTTTAAGTCTTGATCATCTAATAAAAATCGACTTCAGCTCCAATTCGAACGACACTGTGGAATTGGCGACAAGGAAAACAGGATCGGTGACAGAAAAAAAAAAAATAGGCAGAAACAATTCAAAGGGAGCAGTCACAAAGAAGAAAACCAAGGTGAGGCGTGTTCCTACGTTAGAATTATAAATTGTTTTATTTCTATATAGCGTGTTCAACATTATTATCATTTTCCAACCGCTGTTCTTTCAAGAAAGGAAAGTTTGCTCAATTCTCGATTTGGACTATCGCTGCTACAAATTCATAATAGCATCTCCTAAAGAGCTCTTCATTGATAATATTAACTTATTCATTTCAAATAAAAAAACTTAAATTATAATGCCAGCAATTATCTTTGAATTATGGTTTTTGTTTATGAGACTTCCACTGCACCTATTCCGAATTGTGACAAGGCCCCAATATTGGACGGATGAAACCAGATCAATTGATTCAAGCAGAGATGGCTCAGGCATGAAACTTTTGAGCGGATCGACTCAAGAAACTTCTCTGAGTGCAACAAAAGACTTCTCATACAGTGAACTGGATCCGCACATATCGCGACCATTTCTCTTTAGCTACCGCTTTGCATTACTGCTAGCATTCCTCGTCTATATGAGCATCATATTTAAAATCAGCAAATACACTCGACAGAGAATATTGGATATTCAAGATGCTGATTCCACTCCACTTACCATGAACGGGAGACTTTATCCAAGGAGCCTACAAGGGGAGGGCCATTCTCATAATCGCCATATCACTCAAAAAGTGGAGCTTTCGGAGTATGCCGACAATTCATACGATGGAATGATCCAAGAGTGGTGCGATAAAAGTTGGGTCACTTCTCAGACAGACATTTCAGAGTTGCACGGAAATTCTATTAGATTCAAGAGAACTCCAAATACAGCACATATTACCGAGGATTTTAAGACAACTCGTTCAGCAGCGATTTCCCTTCTTTTGTGGGATTGTAAATAGGAAATATTTGGACACAGTACTTGTTCGATTTGATGCCGGATCGAAGCCCAGTCTCTAATACTCTACATAAATGAAAATCAAAACAACCACATAAACAATATACACTATATATAACGATAAGACTTCAAATGTCTACATATGAGGGTATGGTAAAGATCTGGCTCGCCATCGCTTTAGAGTTTTTTTACTGACAAGATTTGCAGAGGAGCACGGTATTATAGCTGAGGCAGATAGCGGGGCCGCCACCATAGATGATAATGCAACTACAGACAGACAAGAAACCAGAACTCAACTGCGCAACTTATTTAGGTCATATGGATCTCTGGAGGAACAAAATGAGAATAATGGCGTACTTTTACAATTACTTTCACAACTAATACCAGAGTCTTTACAAGAGGAATGGTTGGAACAATTGGATCAACGTGACAAGAAAGGATGCCCTGAATCATTCATAGATTCACTACCCAGGGTGCCTAAATCAAAACTTGGCCCTCATAGTGAATGTTCCATCTGTTGCAGCAACTATTTGGAGGACGAATATCCATTAGTTGTCGAACTACCACATTGTAACCATAAGTTTGATTTGGAATGCTTAAGTGTCTGGCTTTCTAAAAGTACAACATGCCCACTCTGTAGAGATGATGTATTATCTCATCGGATTGAAATTGATACCAGCCAAGCAGAGTTGGAGGAAGATTGGGGTATGTATGGCTAAAGTGAATTTGCTAATCGCTGAAGAGAGTTTATATGATTTTATATATACAAGTAAATGAGCCTCATTAAGACAGCAGATTTAGAAATGCTTTTTGAACTCGGGACTGTTGAGCAGTTCCAGGACTTTAGCACCAACAACCTCATCCAGATTGCTAGGGGCTACACTTGTCGATTTGGCTTCATCAGAAGGGCTATTTTCTGACCCAGGCAGTGCAACATTCGATAAAGAGTCCATCTCCAGGGATAGCCCTGAGCGTTGAAAGACGTTACATTTAATACCCACGCCGGTGATGGCATGTTTCGAAATATAGGAAAGCCATATTTGGACAACCTCTGGGTTTGTGTCCCAGACCCTTATTAATCTCTTATGAGTGTGTCTTTCGAAATTTTCCTTCGACTTTGCTTGAGCGAACGGAGACCGTATCACCGTCCAGCGTTCCCTTCTAGTAGGCAGGGGTTTCGGACCAGTCATAGGCATGCCAAGGTAATAGCCAGCTCTTAAAATAAAATCTGCGTAGAAATCTAAATTCTCATTATCGTAGGACCTCAATTGCAGATCTGCAACCAAATCGCCATGTTGGATTGGGAGCTTCAAAGGCGCATGGTATACTGCCTCCACATTTATGGGAAAGGGACGCTTATCCTTACTTGTAATCGCACTTTGATTGGTAGAGGTGGACAATGGTGGAATATCCGCTGCCGCCGTCGACTGAAATCTCACCAAGCGCGCAGCTGGTAAAACTCTTCTTAACATAATTCACCTTCACAGACGCGTTACTTGACTCCAATCTATTTGTATATATGTGATGTACTCTACAGTCTTGAATGAATTATTCGAATATCCAAAAATTTTCTGTACGCTAAAGCACACCCGTTACCCGGTTTGACTACCCAAGAATTACATAGTGAGTTGCTTGTAACCGGCCGGCCTTAAAGAGGCCACCTGCTAGTTGCGGACTTCGTCAATGCCATCAGATTCTGCACCGATGGCATCGAGCATGCATTTAGGCCTCATACTCCAATTGTACGCCTTTTTTTGTAGTATCTCAGCGCTTTTTTTTCAGCATCTCATCTGTTAAAATTTGCAGAGTCTTCGAAAAATGAATTGCATCTGAGAACTATCGATATTGAGAAAGACAAGAAAATAGGGCGACAGGGCGAAAATGGGTAAGAGCAGCAAAGATAAGAGAGACTTGTACTATCGTAAAGCTAAAGAGCAAGGGTACAGAGCACGTTCGGCGTTCAAACTACTACAACTAAACGAGCAGTTCCATTTTCTAGATGACCCCAACTTGAAGAGGGTTGTAGACCTATGTGCGGCGCCAGGGTCGTGGTCGCAAGTGCTATCGAGAAAGCTCTTCGAGGGACAGGAAAACGTTGAAGACAGGAAGATAGTTGCAGTAGACCTGCAGAGAATGTCGCCCATTGATCACGTGACCTGTCTCCAAGCGGATATCACCCATCCAAAGACCTTGAACAAGATTTTAGAGCTCTTTGGCAATGAGAAGGCTGATTTTGTATGCAGCGATGGTGCACCAGATGTAACCGGATTGCACGACCTGGATGAATACATCCAGCAGCAGCTTATCATGAGCGCTTTGCAATTGACGTGCTGCATATTGAAAGACAAGGGCACATTCATTGCCAAAATTTTCCGCGGCCGTGACATCGACATGCTCTATTCGCAGTTGGGCTATTTGTTCGACAAAATCGTATGTGCAAAACCGAGATCCTCCCGTGGCACGTCTATGGAATCATTCATCGTTTGTCTGGGTTACAACCCTCCCGCGGGTTGGGAGCCTAAACTGGACGTAAATCAGAGCACAGAACAATTTTTCGAAAACTGTTTGGGTGGCGTATCAAGGCTCTCCATCAATGACCCTGAAACGAAGAATGGGCTTCCCAAATGGGTCGATGAAGACAGATCCATCGCCGAATTCATGTCATGTGGCGACTTGAGCAGCTTCGACTCTGACGCCACATATCACATCGATGCAGATGAGATGAAACCGAGAGAGTCATTGGACCCTGTGCAAGGCCCTACCAATCCTCCGTACAAAGAAGCACTGGAATTGAAGAGGCGCGGCAAATTAACCAGAGCCATCTAGCGAAACTCGTAGTCATGTAGACCCTATCTAATCTAATTAATTTGTAATCATAACCACATGCTGCCTAGAAGGCGTCGTGGCAAGCCCAGTACCCGCCATCGTGCTAAATTCAATACCTGCCCAATAACAATAGACGGAATGACGCAATGTCACCCTGCTTTTTGCTATCTTATCTCTGTAATCATCTGCACCAATATAAATTGATGCTTGCAGATGGAACGTGCCGTCCTAGGGGAATTGACTGTAAGGGTGCATGCACTGCCTGAATAGGAAGCAGGCGCTCCGCCTTCTGTTCGCAAGATACAATCATTCAGGGTCCTTCGACGAACCCTCTCTAGGCTCTTTTCTTTTTCTGATACTTTCACTTGCTGCGCTTACTTCTGAGGGTCCTTGAGGTGGAGTCCCCGCACGCCGTTGAAACGTAGGGATTCGCAAATGCAGAGGATTCGCGAAGGTGTGGAAATAAAACGAAAGCGTGCAGGGCTGCTACACACACAGTTTGACTATCTCAAGTATTATCACGAACGGCATTGCTACAATCAAGGCTCTCCGTGACTAAAACAGCCCTCAGCAGGCAGACTCAAGTATATAAGGAGTTGGAAAAGGAACTTGTTTGTCGTAATCGGCCCCTCTCTGTCTGCAATTTGAGAGTATTTAAAAAGTATCTATTATTCTTGCTCATCTTGTTATATCAAAACTATACAGAAGAGTAACCACTATAAATAGCGTTACGATATATGATGAAGGAACACACAGCTTCATTATCTATTGATTACGAGTTTACAGATTTTCATACTTTGAGTGCCGCGCAAGTTGCTGAACTCTTAAAGACAGATGCATTATACGGTCTTTCCATCCAGGACCATGAGAAAAGATTAAAGGAAATTGGCGAAAACAGCCTGGGAGATGACTCCAAAATTGACTACAAGGGGATTGTGATCCACCAAATTTGTAATGCTATGATCTTGGTGCTAGTTATATCCATGGTCATCTCATTTGCTATTCACGATTGGATCACGGGAGGAGTCATTGCGTTTGTCGTTGGTGTTAACGTCGTCATCGGTGTGTACCAAGAGTACAACGCCTCCAAGACGATGAACTCCTTGAAGGCGTTGAGCTCGCCGAATGCCCAGATCCTGAGAGACGGGAAGTCAGAAACCCTGGAGTCCAAGGATGTTGTTCCCGGTGATATTTGTTACGTCAAAGTGGGTGACACCGTTCCTGCGGATCTGAGGCTAATTTCGGCAGAAAACTTCGAAACAGATGAGGCTTTGTTGACCGGTGAGTCGCTGCCTGTCTCCAAAGATGTCAACTGCATATATCCCAAGAACGAGGATATTCCAGTTGGTGACCGTCTGAACCTCGCGTTCTCCTCTTCCACGGTTGTTAAGGGTAGGGCTCAGGGAATTGTCATCAAAACAGGACTTAACACCGAAATTGGTAAGGTAGCCAAGTCTTTGAAAGATACGGGCGGTGTTGTCTCGAAGGACCCTTCGAAGTCCGCATTGGCCAATTTTTGGATCACTACAAAGCAAACTTTGGGAGCCTTCCTGGGTGTTACTACGGGAACTCCACTCCACAGGAAACTTTCGAAGCTCGCCATATTACTGTTTGGCATTGCGGTTGTTTTTGCAATTGTCGTGATGGCGTCTCAAAAATTTCATGTTGATAGGGGTGTGGCGGTTTACGCCATTTGTGTTGCCCTCTCTATGATTCCCTCTTCTCTTGTTGTTGTTCTGACTATCACAATGTCAGCAGGTGCTGCCGTGATGGTCTCCAGAAATGTCATTATCAGGAAGCTGGACTCTTTGGAGGCTCTCGGTGCCGTCAATGATATCTGTTCGGACAAAACCGGCACATTGACGCAGGGTAAAATGCTCGCGAGACAAGTTTGGGTGCCAAACTTCGGTACTGTCACAATCAATAGTTCCAACAACCCCTTCAACCCAACGGAAGGGGAGATTAACTTCATCCCACGGTTATCTCCTTATGACTATTCCCACAACGAAACGGAGGATGTCGGCATCATACAGAGTTTCAAAGAAAAATATTATGATGGTGAGCTTCCAGACGATGTTAACGTCGACCTGTTTTCACAATGGCTGCAAGCCGCTTCGTTAGCAAATATCGCCACTGTTTTTCAGGATAGGGATTCGCAAGATTGGAAGGCCCATGGTGATCCAACTGAAATCGCTATCCAAGTGTTTGCCTCCAAGATGGATCTGCCTCGTCACTCCTTAACTGGGGAAGGCCTCGCAAAGAAAGGAAACGAGGAAAGTGAGTCTGAATCATCAGATGATGCTGTTGACCAAGCGAATGGGCTGGAGAAGGTTGGAGAGACCGGCTTTGGATTCACAAAGACTGCTGAGTTCCCTTTCGACTCAACGATTAAAAGAATGTCCGCAATTTACCACAATAAGAACCAGAACACTCAAGATGTCTACACCAAGGGTGCCTTTGAAAGTGTTCTGCGTTGTTGTAGATATTGGTACGGTAAGGACAATAACTCGGAAATGGTTCCATTCACCGACGAGGATGTTCACCATGTAAAGAGAAACATCGACAGTTTATCCCGCGAGGGTTTGAGAGTCCTGGCATTTGCTAAGAAGTCATGGAATGTCGACGAGATAAACGATGATATGCTCACTAAGATAACGAAGGATAGAGAATTCGTCGAGACTGATCTGTGCTTCTTAGGTCTTATCGGTATCTATGATCCTCCCAGAAACGAAACAGCTGGCGCTGTCAAGAAATTCCATAGAGCGGGTATCAACGTTCGTATGCTTACCGGTGATTTTCCTGGTACGGCCAAGGCAATTGCGCAAGAAGTTGGAATTCTGCCTACCAACCTGTACCATTATCCACAAGAAGTTGTAGATATCATGGTCATGACCGGTTCGCAATTCGATAACATGTCGACGGATGAAATTGATAGCCTGCCTGTGCTTCCTTTGGTTGTTGCTCGTTGTTCTCCGCAAACGAAAGTGCGTATGATAGAAGCTTTACACCGTAGGGAGAAGTTCTGCGCAATGACCGGAGATGGTGTCAACGACTCACCTTCATTGAAGTTGGCTAACGTTGGTATTGCTATGGGCATTAATGGTTCAGACGTTGCCAAAGATGCGTCGGATATCGTTCTGAGTGACGATAATTTCGCATCTATTCTAAACGCTGTTGAAGAGGGCAGAAGAATGAGTGATAATATCCAGAAGTTTGTGCTACAATTGTTAGCTTGTAATGTTGCTCAGGCTATCTATTTGATTGTCGGTTTGGTCTTCCAGAGTGAGAACGGAGAATCTACTTTTCCCTTATCACCAGTGGAGGTTTTATGGGTCATTGTTTTCACCTCTTGTTTCCCTGCTATGGGTCTAGGTCTGGAAAAGGCAGGCCCTGATTTGATGGATAGACCTCCAAATGACTCCAAAGTTGGCATTTTTACCTGGGAAGTCATTGTTGACATGTTTGCATATGGTCTTATTATGGCTGGTGCTTGTATGGGATCATTTACCTCTGTTATATATGGTAAGGATCATGGCAACTTGGGTATTGGTTGTAATAGCAGTTACAATGATAGCTGTTCGGATGTGTTCAAGGCACGTTCGACTGCGTTTGCAACGATGACCTGGTGTGCATTGATTCTTGCTTGGGAAGTTATCGACATGAGAAGATCCTTTTTCAGAATGCAACCGGAGACAGACCGTCCCTTCATTCAATTTTTCCTCGATGTTTGGAGTAATAAATTTCTGTTCTGGTCAGTTGTCGTTGGATTTGCCACCACCTTCCCAGTTGTTTATATTCCGGTCATCAACGAAAAGGTTTTCTTGCATAAGCCAATTGGATATGAATGGGGTCTTGCCTTTGCATTCACCACTGCATTTTGGATCGGTGCTGAAGTATATAAATATCTCAAAAGGCTACATTACAAAAATCAAGCTAAGGCAGAGGATCCAGAGAGTGATTTGGAGAAAAGAGCTACAAGAGATCCTTTTGAGGCTTACAGCACCTCCACCACAATGATCACTGACATTCACGTCCAAGGTAAGTTATAATTAGTATAACATACCTGATTTTTTATATAATTACATTTTGATCTTTATAGTACGTTTGAAATAACAAGACGAGGGCACGCATGCAGAGGTACCTTCTCAAGCTAACCAAAAAAACACTATTTAACACTTTGCTCTATTATGCGTTAGAAAGTTGCAATTATTAGCTCAAACGGGCATAGTTCGCCTTGGCGTCCTCGATATCTTGACACATCTTTGAGTAGGAAGTAAATGTGCTCAGTATCGAATCACACTAGTCAAAATTTAGGACGTGTACTCCAGCCGGCAAACACCATTAAATTATCGTCTACCTGTCTCTGAACTGCAAAATTTTAGTAATTGCAGTATTGTAGTTTTCTTGTTTAATTTAAGATTCGATAAGGTCTCAGCTAAAAAATTATTTGTTACATATATACTATGTCTGACCGAAAATATCTAGTGGCTATTCTCCTTACTGAGCCCAAAGGTCTGCTACACAAAGGGAAACTATCCTCAATTAGCTTCCTTCTTGACTTCATCTCTCATAACATCTGGTTTCAAGGTTGGGAACAATAACACTTCTCTGATGGTGTTAGAGTCAGTTAAAAACATAGCCAGTCTATCAATACCACAACCCCAACCACCAGTTGGAGGTAATCCGTATTCCAAGGCGTTACAGAAAGTTTCATCAATCATTTGAGCTTCATCGTCACCTTGATCTTTTTGTCTAGCCTGCTCTTCGAAACGATCTCTTTGATCGAAAGGATCATTCAATTCAGTATAAGCATTACAGATTTCTTTGGTAGCGACGAAGACTTCAAAACGTTCACACAAACCAGGAATATCTCTTGAATACTTAGCTAATGGGGACATCATTTGAGGATGACCGAAAATGAAAGTTGGATTGATACACATATCTTCCAATTCACCAACAAGCTTGTCCAGCATACGTGCATTGGTTAAAGGTGGAGCGCAATCCATCTTGTTATCGATCAAAATCTGCTTTAAGAATTTACCAGTCTCGGCAGTGTGTAGTTGGTCGCCTGGGGGGAAAGTGACATTGAACTTCTTTTCCAACCCTTCGATCATATTTATTCTCTTCCATGGTCTTGAAAAGTTGAGTTCAAGTTCTTTCTCTGTGTTGTTTGGATCAGGATGGTATTTAATAACGTAAGAGCCAGTAATTTCTTTAACCATCTCTGAGACCATCATCTCTGTCATGTCCATCAGATCATAGACATCCGCATAGGCTTGGTAGAATTCACAAGTAGTGAACTCTGGGTTATGTGTCATGTCGATACCCTCATTTCTGAACTGTCTTCCGATTTCGTAGACACGATCTAAACCACCGACAACCAATTCTTTCAAAAACAATTCTGGTGCAATTCTCATATACATATCCATATCCAAATCATTATGGTGAGTAACAAATGGCTTAGCTGTAGCACCGCCCGCGATAACGTTCATCATTGGAGTCTCAACTTCGATGAATTTTCTGGAGTCCAAGAATCTTCTAATGAAACTTATGATCTTAGAACGTGTGATAAAACGACCTCTGGAGTCCTTATTCATGATCAAATCCAAATAACGTTTTCTGTATCTTGTTTCTTGATCTTTGAAACCGAAATGGTCTGCTGGCAACATGTGTAAACATGGAGTCAACAGTTGGACGCGGCTGACAAAAACAGATATTTCACCCTCACCACCCTTCTTTGGTTGAGTTCTGCCGACGTAACCTTCGACACCCACGATATCACCTCTCTTCAATAAATCGTGATCGATTTCGTAGGCTAATTGATCATGGTAGTCTTGTAATTGAGACATCAATTGAACTTCTACGCCATCGCCATGTAAGACATAAAACTTCAACTTTGACCCAGATTCTCTCTTTGCATGAATCCTTCCCGCAATACAAACTTTTTCTTCTGGTAAGGTTTCACCTCTCTGCAAATAAGCGTATTTGGCTAAGAACTCAGGGTTGGAAATTGAAACTGAAAATTTGTGTGGGTAGGGATTAGGTGTATGAGTTTTTCTCAACTCTAAAATTTGACGGCTTCTAGCTTCGAAGTATTGTGCTGGAGATAAATCAGCCAAAAGATCATTTTTCTTCTTCTTTGGCTCGACTGGTGCTTGACCAGAAGCCTTTTTAGCAGCCTTTTTAGCCTCAACTTGTCTCTGCTTGATACGTTTTTTCAATTCGGATTTAGATACCTTTTCTCCAGTAACTTCATCCAGGTGCAGGTTGGCCACGCTTTCAGTGGCAGCTTTGGTAGCTTCTTCTTGTGACATTCTCACTGATATTATTTTTCAGGGAAATTTTCTATCTGATGAGTCTACTAAATCAGTGCTGCGAGCTCTAATCAGAAACCAATTTCACTAAATCTATGTTGTCAAATAATCTGAGCTCGAGGGTTCGATGTCTCACTCATCGATTGTCGATTGACTCGAGGCAAAAAATTTTTCAGATGCGAATAAGCGGGTAACCTGGAATAGCCGGACGTTTTTCTAGTCCCGGACACATTGAAAATGGTATTGATATTGGTTTTATGCTCTGCACTTAATAATAGATGACTTACTTTAATGGCAAAGCCACCAGCAGTACTCGAAGAGCCCATTGGGATGTCGATTGACGATATAGTCGCTCACACTGGTATAGTCGCACACACCGATATTCTCTCCAGTCCAACGAAATCCAGAGGCAAGCCTTCGATCTGTCGAAGTTCAACTAAAGCACGTAAACCTTTTCGCCAGAAGTCCCGGTCTCCTAGGAAATCACTGGTCGAATATATACAGCTTGTTGCAAAACACGACAGCACTGATGATTTGGGCGATAAGACAACGGAAGCAAGCGCTCCACCGAGTATAAAAAGAAAACGAGGCAGGCCGCGTAAGGTAAAGATCGAAACACCAACTAGTGGTTTCCCCGATGAACAAAGTTTACCGGTACAAGGTACCCAAGAACCAAGTCTCGTTCGCCGCAAAAGAGGTAGGCCCCCAAAAAAGAACCTCGATTTATATCCCGATGAGGAATCTACAGCATTAATCAAAATGGAAACAATAGATAGCAAGAATGGCACTCCATTGCTGCACAAAATCGATACCAGAGATGTGCAACCTGTACTGCTACCTAATGATCATAAGGTACCACCGAGTGAGAAGCGTAAGCGTGGTAGGCCGCCAAAGATAGGAACATCTCGCCGGGGCAGGCCACCAAAGATAAAAAAAAGTGATGAGGACGAGGTTATGATAAAAGAGGAACCAAACCCTCTAGCCAAACCTATTAAGGCCAGGAGAGGAAGACCACGAAAAATACGCAAGATAGAGGTAGAACCAGAACTAACGCCAGAGCATATAAATACTTCGCCAATAAGAAGGTCGCCTCGTAAAAGACGGCTAGAGCCGAGATATGCATCTGATGAAGAAGAAGAAAGTAACCCTCCTGATTTGAGTGTTCATATTGACGACATTGGCGATGATACGGAGTATGTGGAGTCAATCCCGGCCGAAAATAATGAAGATTATGAGGATCGCGGCGACGAGGTGTCTGTAAAATTACTTGATGAACCTTGTACGCCCTTAAAAGCAAAATCTCACAAAAGTATATCCACAGAGCATGACTTTACTTCTCCGCTAAGGAAGGTAATAATGAGTAATTTGACTGAATATAAAGATACGATATCCACAAGTTCGCTGAAGCTTGGCAGAAATTTCATTCCGACCCCACTACCGACTGATGCAGAGAAATACAAGAATACATCTGAAAAAACAGTCAGCGCATTTTTTGATACATTTGAAGGGTACTTTGACCAAAAGAAATTTTTAAAATCGTCCCAAAAATCAAAAAACACCATGGGGATGGCGACTGATGTTACTCGAGAAGAGTTTGCCTTAATTTCAAATCTGTTCCACGAGCACCTTCATGGGGATACTAGAAGGCGACTACAGCAAATTCAAGAGCAAATGTTCCCTCAGTACTGGTTTGAATTAACTCAGGGCTTTTCATTACTGTTTTATGGAATCGGTTCAAAAAGAGAGTTTCTTGAGAAGTTTGCTTTCGAATATCTTGTTCCTAATCTCGTTTACTCCAAAATAGACGCTCTTGGAGAGAGTGTCGAAAAGGATTCGGCATTGGACGATCATAATATTCCATGCGTCGTTATTAACGGATATAACCCAACCTGTAATTATAGAGATGTCTTCAAAGATATTTCACAAGCATTGCTCCCGGAAGAATTGAGTAGAAATGAAACAAAATTTTGGGGTAATCATGTCCTTTTGCATATTCAGAAAATGATCGAGCTCTATAAGGATGAATCACCGGATATAAGGTTGGTAGTCATAGTGCACAACATTGACGGGCCTAGTTTGAGAAAAGATGTTTTTCAAACAATGCTGAGTTATCTATCACTTATAAGGCAGGTAGCTATCATAGCATCTGCTGATCACATATATGCACCTATCTTATGGGATAACTTTAAAGCTCAAAATTTCAATTTTATCTTTCATGATATCACAAATTATGAACCTTTAGCAGTGGAATCATCTTTCAAAGATGTCATGAAAATGAGCAAGAACGATGCAGCTAGTGGCGCTGAAGGTGCCCGATTTGTATTACAATCATTAACAGTGAATTCGAAGAGGATGTATAAGTTGCTCGTTGAAACACAGTTGTCGAACATGGAAAATAACTCAGGGTCAGGGAAAGTTGCCGGGAAAAAGCGTGGTCTTCCGGGACTAGGTATTGAATTCAAACAGTTACTTCATCTGTGTGCAGCCGATTTTATTGCGACCAACGAACTATCTCTCAGGAGCATGCTAACTGAATTCATTGAACATAAGATGGCTGTCTTGTCACGAAATCCAGGTGGGACCGAGCATGTGTGGGTGCCATACAACTATTCTGAAATGAAGAAGCTCTTAGACACATTCCTGAAGGAATTATAGATAGTTTTGAAGTTGTTAATGTATGCTTTTTTCCCCGTCATAAGTACATTCTTTATAAGCAGTACGTAGGGATGACTTCGTTGATCTTTCAAGCATAGCTTGCACAAAGGGCTAGAATATGAAGCACATCCTCTTTCATTTAGAACAACCGAAATATTTTACGTTTTTTTCTACCACATTGCTCAAAGAAGCGTAGCTGTTCAAGGTTGCCTAAAGCATCGCATTCAACCCTCTTTTAAAACCTAAAGATACCCTCTGAGACGGGTGTTCACATACTGAATCACATTGTAATGAACCTACCACTTAATGCTAAGTATATTAATAATTGATCTTTGCATTCAATAGCTTCGCAACATATCGAGGGTTGAAATGCCACACAATTGGGTTTGTCTATTTAGACGGGAATCTGGAGATGCCTTGTTTTGCCAGGTAACTCCTAAGCGAAGTTCGCCCCTTTTCAAAAAAACTTGAAATATCAAACTTGAATGATCTAAAACGCAGCCATTGTTAAGGCGTCGTGTAACTTTCTGAATAGGGAGGTGCATGCAATTGTTTATCAGGTCGCATTAGAAGGTCAAGATGTCAACCACCAGTGGGACTTTAAGAACGTCTTCCTCCGTTAGCAAACCTGGCATGGATAGGTACCCACCGGGGTCGATAGTTTCTGTTGGGGCTCACCGAGTCGAAGTTATTAACTATCTTGCCGAAGGTGGATTTGCTCAAATATATGTCGTTAAGTTCTTGGAATACCTAAATGAATTTGAAAATAAGTCCAAAACACCACTGAAGATAGGTGAAGCAGCATGTTTAAAGAGAGTCCTTGTACAGGATGAGAGTGGGCTGAGCGAAATGAGAAATGAGGTTGAAGTCATGAAGAAATTGAGTGGTGCAAGCAGCATAGTCCAATATTATGACTCCAATGCATCTCGTCGCAATAATGGAACGTCGGGGTTTGAAGTACTTCTATTAATGGAACTATGTCCAAACAAGTCTTTATTGGATTATATGAATCAAAGATTGGCTACTAAACTCACAGAGGCAGAGGTTTTGAAGATCATGTACGATATCTCCCTGGCAATTGCTCAAATGCATTATTTACAGATACCGTTAATTCATCGTGATATAAAAATTGAGAATGTTTTGGTCGATGCTCGAAACAATTTCAAGCTGTGCGATTTTGGTTCGACTTCTACATGTTTGCCTGTAGTCACTACGCACCAGGATATTGCTATCCTAACCCAGAACATTTACGTTCATACCACTCCACAATATAGATCGCCAGAAATGATTGACCTTTATCGATGTTTACCCATCAATGAAAAATCCGATATATGGGCTCTGGGAATTTTTCTTTACAAATTACTATTTTTCATAACCCCATTTGAGATGACTGGTCAATTTGCCATTCTGCATTCGAAGTATGAGTTCCCTCCCAACAATTTTTCTTCTAGGTTGATAAATTTAATAATAGTCATGTTAGCTGAAAATCTCTATGTGAGGCCTAACATATACCAGGTAGTGAAACATGTTTGTGATATCATGGGTGTGGACGTCCCCATAGAAGATAAATACGGCATAGGTGGTTATAATTTTGACAAGTATACAAAGTTTCAAGCCAACTTACAGAATGTGCAATATCAGATGTATATGCTACAGCAGAAAAAGATAGAAAACGGCGGCATATTGAGTCCATCGGAAGAAAGGATATTGAATGAATTGTTATTATCAGCGTTCGAGGTGGCATCTAAAATTCCTGTCGAGATGAAGACTGAAACAGCTCCTGATGGGAAAGAATTAAGTAGTATTGGGCGTTTGCAGAAAACTTCAGATTCTTCAGAGGAAACTTTTGAGAGGGAGACTTCTACACCTGGAACGAAATCACCATCAAGGACTATTTCGGAGAATGAGAGAAAACCTCCCAAGATGGAAGAGAACCAAGAAAATAATCAAGCCACCTTGAATACTGAAATTCACTCAGTAGAAGATAATCAAGCGATGCCTGAACAGATGAAAGCAGATTTGAATAAAGCAGATATTGCAACTCAGCCAAAATTGGAATCGCGTCCCTCACCTGACATGGAGAGCCCTGAAATCGAAATTAAGCAGAAGAGTATGAGTCCATTATCGAGTGACAGTAAATCATTTGGGAGCACTTCACGAGGACTTGGTTCTGATGATGCCCCTAAGACTGAAAGCACGGCAAAATCAGATGTATCAGTTGGTGTCAAACAACATAAATCCAACAATCCATTCCCCAAAATGGGTCAAGAATATTCTGATTCTAACTCTGGGAGTAACTTTTTTTTAGAAGAACCAACAAAAGCTAACCAACAACAAGTGTATTCTGAAGAGCCCCATGACGAGGCTCTTTACAGGACGTCCAGCAATACATCGCATTATAAAGTGCCGCTACAACAGCAGCAACAATCTCATCAACAAAATCAGCAACAATCTCAGAAACAGTCTCAGAAACAATCTCAGCAACCATCTCAGCAACAATCTCAGCAACCATCTCAGCAACAATCGCAGCAACAATCTCAGCAACAATCTCAGCAACAATCTCAGCAAACTCAGCAGCAGCACCATCCACCAAAGCAACAGCATATGCAGCAGCCTCAACCTCAAGTACCTCCACAAATACCGCAGATACCGAATGCCTCACGAAATACTCCTCATAACTATAACCCCAACTCTTACTACAGGTCTGTTGATCAATTCGTGCCCGCTCAGCAATCTCACTCCCTGCCATTCAACAATGCTTCCCGCATGGGAGGGCCTGTAGGGCCCAATACTATGAATAGTTATCAAAACATGGTGAGAGTACCTGGCGCTTCTTACTTCCCTATGCCTCCTCAAAATCAGCCGCAGCATTTGGATCGTAGAGCACCTCCAACGCAACCAGCACCTCAAGTTCACACCCCCAGTTTGCCTATCTCGGGAGAGAATGTGCGGAGTAATCTGGTAAGTGTAGAAATGATGGGATCCGGATCTTTGCCCAACTTGTCGGTTGTTGAGAGAGACGAGAAACCTTTAATAGAATTTTCTCCACCTAGAGATCATAAGAATAGCGAGAATAGTGAACTTGTTTCGTCCGCGAAGAAGAGTCCATCCAAACGCGGCAATCTAGATCTCACCTATAATGAAATGCACTTCAGCCAAGATGATCTAGAAAGAGACGTTTCCATTCGGGATGTTCTTTACAATGAACAATTGAATAGCAGCGCCTCGAGCGAGAGTATTTCCTTGAACTTAGAAGAAGCTAAGAGAGGAAGAAATATGAAAGAATTGACAAGTGAACGCAAACCCTCGACGAATTTGGGCTCATCAAGACGCGCAAGCAAGAAATCTGCCGAAGATGGGGACAAAAAGTACTTGGAAATAAAGGAAAATAGTCTGGAGACCACGAAATCGGCACGCAAATCTTTAGATCTGGAATATCAAGAGATACGTTTTTCTTCGAATGATTTTTCCACCGAAGATCTTACCAATAAGTCAAGCAGAAAGTTTTCCGGCAGTTCAAAGCACAAGAAGCCTACCGATAGAAAACAAAGAAGTTTGAACTCTTCAGTGCCAGAAGTTTCAGAACACGGTGGCCCCGCTATTAATAGTGCAACTGTCTCTCGTAAACACAGCGGCCATGCGAAGACAAATGCTCAGATAAGAGGAGATCTGGAAGCCTATAAAAGATCTAGCAAAACGGGAAGCAATAGCAGTGTGAACATCAGTTCCATGAATTCCAGCAATTCAAGAAGAAGATCTTTCCAACGAGCTCCCAGCTCACTAGATCTGGACCGCAGTCGAATGGACGCTCTCAATTTCAATGATGTCAACGGTAAACGGCGCTCGTTCTTCTCTGTCTTCAGAAGTAGCACCGATAAAAAATGATTAACTCACAGCAATTCATTTAGCCTACACCATTTGTACCCTTTCATCCTTTTAGTGGTAATTGTAAAACATATAGACCAACTCGTAAAAATACATACACATAGAAATACTTACTAATAACTTTTTGATTTTCAATTTCAAACTTCCTCAGTATCGGTTAATTCAGGATGCGTCGTACAAGATTCGCGTATTTCACATTTTCGGCAGTCAGCAATTGGGTCTGCAAACTCAAAACAACTCTCATGACCCTTTAAGAGTCAGTAGTACGACGGCTTTGAAGGGTAAAGTTATATTCTAAGCTACTTCTAGATTCAGGAAGGTAAAGCACGCATCTAAAAGCAAAATATGTCCGTGAAAGGGGGCGGTGACGAAATTACTTCGATAACAAGTGCGGGTGAGACCATATATCACAATTCCAACACAATAGACATTCCTTATGCTCAACCTTTGAGTGAGAAAGTGAGGTCTTCATCGAAACCCCAATGTTCGATGATCTACGTGGAAACGATCAAGGAAAGACAAACCCGCCTGGGATCCGGAAAGGGAATACAAGACAGGATCAAGGATATTTTAGAGAACGCGTATTGGGTATATTATGTGCATCTACCATTCTATCTTATGACCTCATTTGATGCATTCTGCCTGCATTCATTCTTTCTCACTATTTTCAGCTTTAGCATTTTTGGAATTTTGAAATACTGCTTTCTTTGAAGGTGACATAGGCCAGCCCCATTTCACTATCATTATAATCAGTTTATAAACGGCATGTATAATAGATTTTTATACGTCACGATTGTTTAAATACATATTGATCCACGAGGTGCATTTACACAGGTATTTGACCCATGTAATTCTCGGCCACGAAAGACTTGTAATGCATGCGTGCACATAGAAGCTAGCGGATTGGAAATGAAGGTGCAAGTTCCCGCTCCTATCACAGGATGCCCAAGGAAGTACTTGAACATATTGATTTTCGCAGCATTGGAGGTTCTGCCGAACTTTGGCAGGAATTTTGGCAGGAATTTTGAGCAGCAGTACCTTTTGACGCCCCCGAGATCCTGCTTGATGTTCCCACACTTAGGGCATACATTGGGCGTTCATTCGTCTTCCACCTGAATTGAATACCGACCTGTAATTGCGCTCGTGTTCGAGTTCGATTTGCGATTAGGTTTGATAGAATTGCGTTAGTTGGACTAAAAGACGCCCTAGACGTTTTTTTCAAAGGCAACAGGGGGGGGCTTCTTGCGCATTTTCAGTTGTAGAAGGGTGAATTTTCAGCTAGTTCGGCAGTGCACTCGGTAGTTCTGTCTTCTATTGCGTGCTCTAAGCTTGTTGCAGCTGCTGCTGTCCCCCTCACGCAGGGGAAAACGCATTAAGTATAATGCAGTTCTGAGTGCTTTTCGCAGGTGCACTAGGTTTTTACTATATGCAGCTCATCTCATCCTATCTCATCTCATCTCATCTCGTCTTCCTCTTTTCGTCAGTGTCCGGATTTACCCTGTTTACTCGGACAACTTGCTCCCTCAAGTTTCACGATAATACAATTTCAGTTGGAGAGATTTTACCCACATTAATGACCTCAAGAAATTAGCGAATCCAAGTATATAGGAAACACTGCGGGCTGCGACAAAAGCCGTTCCATTAAGTTCTTGGCTTTCAGATAAATGTTAAGAAATTTAGGGAAATCAAGCATAAACTTTAAGCGCACATTTATGTCAGGAAAGGTCGCTTTGGAGAAGCCTGTTCTGTATAATGTGCAAGACACTGCAAGAGTTGTGACTTTAAATCGAAGCAATAAACTCAATGCATTGAATACTGAGATGTGCGACTCTATTTTCAGCACACTAAATGAGTACTCGAAGAGTGGATGCACCAACATAGTTGTTTTGAAATCTGCCAACCAACCTAGATCGTTTTGTGCTGGTGGTGATGTTGCTACTGTTGCCTTGCAAAACGTGCATGGTAATATTCCAGAGTCAATCAAGTTTTTCACTTCCGAATATTCGTTGAATTTTCAATTGGCTACATTTTCAAAGCCTATTGTTGCCATAATGGACGGCATCACAATGGGTGGCGGTGTAGGACTAGCCATTCACACCCCTTTTCGTATTGCTACAGAGAATACGAAGTGGGCAATGCCTGAGATGGATATTGGCTTTTTCCCCGACGTTGGCACAACTTTTGCCTTGCCAAGAATAATAACCATTGCGAACAACAATGCGGAGATGGCTTTGTACTTGACATTGACTGGTGATGTCATCAGTGGCAAAGACGCTTACATGTTGGGTTTGGCTTCTCATTATATTGAGCACGAAAGGTTGGAGGATTTGCAAGCAAGGCTGGGGGAGCTAAAATCATTCGTGGGGTTAAGCGATGACTCGGAGAGTTTTTTCAATGTGGTCAATAATGCTATTGAAGAGTTCACGAGTCCATTGCCCCGTGATTATAAATTCAAATTCTCCAATGACCAATTAAACGTTATTGAAAGGTGCTTCAACGTCAAAAAAATCTCATCCATTAAAACTGTCTTTCATAATTTGGATGAGACTATTACCAATTCGGCCTCGAGCAAAGAAACGATAAAATTTGCCAACGAAATTAAATCCAAATTGTTGCAGAAGTCGCCCACTTCCTTACAGGTTGCTGTGAGGTTATTGCAAGAGAACTCGACTGATAATATCGAGGGGGCGTTGAAGAGAGACTTGTATACAGCTACCAACTTCTGTGTGTCTTACACCAAGGATTCTGACTCAAAGGTTGAATTTTCTGAGGCAACTATCCATAAGCTGGTTGAGAAACATAAGGCTCCGTACGATTGGAAACACACATTGGAAGATCTTGCACCTTCTCAAATCACCTCTCTCGTTTCTCCCAAGCCATCTTTGCCTGTTTCTTTAATAAAGAACTATGCCAACGTAACTTGGAAGCAATATCCTTATCACCTGAAATTCCAGTTACCCATAGAAAAAAGGATCATGAGAAAAATTACAAGCACGGATGGTTCTGTAGCAATGACCAAGAAGGACCTTGTTGCATACTTTACAAGCTTTGACTCTTCAACAAAAGGCAAAGTAGGCGTGGAACAATTATGTAACATAGTGATTGACAGAAAATGCTCCACCGATGATTCAAATAATTTAACCTGGAATCACTCATAAGTCGTTTAGTTCCGATTATATAATTCCTGTACATAGAAAGGTGAGAATCTTGATAATTTTATCTCATTTTAGTGTAGTAAGTGTGAACTCACTTCACTTATTCGTGAAGTCAAATGTTGAAAATTTCGTAAAATGAGGAACTAAAAAATGTACCACGAGCACATCCTGCGTTGAAAAAACTGCGTTGCCAAAGTACTGCGACCATGGAAGAAGTTTTACTGAGTAACCTTATCGTTCCTTCAGTCATCTCCAAGGAGGAGTGCTTATATTGTTTTGAATCAGTTTATAACGAGTCAGCAGATTCGAGCGGCCCACTACATTCGTTGAACCTGTCCTTGACAACCTTTCAATCTGTCTGTAATAATCACCTAGCCTTTTACTCCCAAGTCATCGGCCAAAACTCAAATGTTAGGTATCTAGAGTACCTGAATATTTACAGAATTAAAAAGCTCGAAACTGACGACAATCAGGACTCTGAAAGAAACATAAATAAGAAAATCAAGTTGCATGTAACTGAGAAGTCTCAGGATGATATCTACGACACTTTTTGGTCATTGGTGAGGTATGATACCGCTAATTCTGTTCTCGAAAAGTTATTGAGTAGTGTTGATTCCAATATTGCCCCTGCAACAGAGCAAAAGATCAATCAAATTCTGCATTCAAAGTCTCAAGAGATGATGGATGAAGCCAAGACATGGGAGCTCTCAATAAATTCATGTGTTCATACCCGGAACTTCAGTGTTCCCGCCGCACCGGCTAAGGAACTAATTGAGAGATGCGCTGACTGTGACTTAGATCAGAATTTATGGTTATGTTTACACTGTGGTAATGTAGGTTGTGGAAGAGAACAAATTGGTATTGATGGTCATTCCCATGCAAAGAAACATTATGAAAATAATGCTGAACACAGCTTAGCTGTGAAACTCGGCTCGCTAAGCTCGACCTCCTGTGATGTCTATTGCTATGCATGTGATGATGAAGTCAAGTTTGAAGATAGGGAAGTATTTGTTCAAACTCTATTAAAATATGGTATTGATCTAAATAAGAAATATGCAAAGGAGAAAACTTTGGTAGAATTGCAAGTCGAACAAAATATGAACTGGGATTTTCAAATGACAGATTCCAAGGGTCATGATTTGACGAGGTTGCAATCAAGCAAAGAGTATGGTTGTGGGCTAATCAACTTGGGAAACTCGTGCTATATGAACTCAGTCCTACAATGCCTGTTGAATGGGGGTGTTAGAAGTTATTCCTGGGACGAATTGGGTCATGAATTTCCGAAAAATGTTGTTCATCCAGAAACCAATCTCAAATGTCAGTTAATAAAACTGAATAATGCCATGAAGCTAGATCCGGATGCTTATTCAAATGGTATAAGGCCTACAAGTTTTAAGAAATGTGTAGGTCAGTCTCATGAAGAGTTCAGTAGTGGAAGGCAGCAAGATGCTCTCGAGTTTTTGACGTATCTGACAGATTTCCTGGACGTAAAGCTGCTAAAAAATCTACCTTCCAACCCAAATGATCTTTTGAAATTCACCATGGAAGACAGGTTGAAATGCAATAATTGTGGTAAAGTGAAATATACGTCCCAGCTAAGCGAAGCGATTCAGCTACCTCTCCTTGAAAATGATGAACCCCAGAATTTGATAGATAGACTGCGAGAATACTTCTCAGGCGAAAACTTAGAATTCAAATGTCCAACAACAGGAAAATTGTCAACTGCAATAAAAACTCCTGGTTTTAAAACATTCCCCGACACTTTAGTGATCAATCCAATCAGAATAAAATTACAAGGTTGGACTCCAGTTAAGACAAGTACTGAGCTTATTATTCCGGGATTGGATGATCCCTCAAAGACTTTAGATGTATCCGAATTTAAATCTAGAGGGTTTGATCCTACTAAGGAAGAGCTATTATCTGAAATGGAGGATGACACAGAGAGCTTTGAGCCAAATACCACTTCTGTTGCCCAGCTTACCGAGATGGGGTTTGGTTTCAATGCTATAGTCAGAGCATTATATACTACTGGAAATCAAGAAACTGAAGCCGCAATGAACTGGCTGTTCCAACATATGGAGGATGGAGATTTGAACGATGCTTTTGTGCCACCTTCAACTTCTAAAAATAGAGCTGCTTCGCTCCAAGTTGATGCAGATTCTTTGGAAAACATGGTTGCCATGGGTTTGAACCCAAAACTTTGTCGAAAAGCGTTGATTTTGAAGAAGGGGAATGTCAACGAGAGTGTTGAGTGGGTTTTCAGTAACCTAGACGATAATGGAGAGATTCCAGAGACTTACAGTTCAGCACCCTCAGATGTTGAAAACGTTCATGGGCATTCAGATCCTGCTCAATATGAGTTGACTGGTGTTGTTTGTCATAAGGGTAATTCGGTACAATCCGGTCATTATGTGGCTTTTATAAGAAAAACTTTTGCAAATGAGAAGAGGTGGATATTGTACAATGATGAAAAGATCGTTGTGGCCTCGGAGGAGAGTTTTGAGGAGATAAAGAAGAACGGGTACTTTTATTTTTTTTCAAGAGTCTAAAACTGTACTGAACGCTACATTTTTGAAGTTTGATTCACCGTGCAACAGTTCATTTGAGATTGAGTCTATCTCTTATCAATTTGTTTTTATTTTGCTCAATCATATTTTCCTAAGATATTTTATTCGTTTCACTTCTTGATATTTTTTTCTCTTCCTCATTTGAAACTTCAGCTGTCAGAGATTCTATATATTGACGCGCGTCATAAATAAAGATATACATATCACTACATAACAAACGGTGTGCTTTGGAAGGATTCTAACCCTGAGATATTTCACGCAAGCACGTATCATACTAGGAGTAGAAAATGGAAGTAGAAAACTCTTTCAACAACTACCCAAGTAAGGAGAAGTCTCAATATCACAATTACAGAAACGATGACAGAAGAAACCGCACTGAGAATGGAATGACCCAGCAACGAATTTACGCAGAAAATATGAAACCACATTTTAATGAGATTGGTAAGAGGAATTCATATCGGCTGAACTCCAATGTTGGTAAGCATAACTTCCAAAATATTAATAGTGATTTTGCCGCTGATGCCGCTAGTGGTTCCTCGGCTGATATCACTGATAATGGGAACAATTTCTGGTCTCAGAAACTCGTAAAAGATAATTACACATATGCAAGAAACTATGAATCCATTCTCTTGCCTTCTAATGAAACCACTGCGACATCTACTTCTAGCAATTTTTTCGATTCGACAAATACTTTCGAAAATAAAAGCTTTGATACTGGCTCAGGTAAATATTTCGCTGGTCCTAGCAGAATCAAAAGTGTTAATGCCACAGAAAGTTTTGATGAGAGCGGTGATACAGTTGAATCCCTCAAATTGAAGCTTCAAATTAAAGAGACACAGAACGAATGTCTTGAGAATGAGATTCAAAAATTTAAAACTATGTTCAACCAAGGGCTAAGTTACAAGCAATCAGAGTTCAAGTATGAAAGACAGAACTCCCATGCTCTTTGTAGACCCATTGAGGTGCCTCATAATCTCGAACTGATATTCAAAAATCTATCTAACACTCTACACAACAGAGAGGAGGAACTTTTGGAAACTAAACAAACTTTAGAAACTGTTCTGACGGCATTGGCCTTGGATCCATCTAATTCTGTTACGAAATACGGCAGATATGATGCTGAAAACATCTCTCATAAGATGGTGGTAAGACTGGAGACGTTAACAAACGAGAATAGGGAAATGTCGAAAATGCTTGCTTATGGGAGATCAAAAGAAGTGCAGATTGAATTACAGCTTGCCCGAAAGGAGATTTCTGAACTGAAAACTAAGATTTCTGAACTGCACCAAGCATTAAAATCTCACAACCATGATATAATTTCGGCCCCTAATGCTGTTTAGAAATAAGGACTTCAAATTTAACAATTTGGAGCGGTTTGCTAGCTTTCAAGAAAAACATAACTCAAAAAAAAAAAAAAATAAACATGGGTCAAAACAATATGTTAATTACCTACTTTTTCTCATTTAACTCTGCATGAACGAAAAGGATATATAGTCACATATAAAAGGCACTCATCGTGTTTACTTGTTCAAGACATTTCTTCTATTTCTAACACCTTCGGCTAATAATTCCAATACTTCTTCAGTAGTGTCCCAGCCGATGCAAGCATCAGTAATTGAGCAACCATATTTCAGACTTTCACGCCCACCCTCAGCTGGAACGTCTTGTCTACCTTCAACTAGGTTTGACTCGATCATAACACCGCAAATACCATTTTCACCGGCATTTAATTGTTCATAAATACATTTTGCGACCTTTGGTTGGTTTTTGAAATCTTTTTCGCTGTTACCATGGGAGCAGTCGATCATTATTCTTCTTTGTTTGTCATTCTCATCAATTAATTTTGATTTAAGCAGCTGGGACTTGACTTCCTTGACGTTTTCAGCATCGTAATTAGTACCATTTTTACCACCTCTTAGGATAATGAAAGTGTCCTTGTTACCTTCTGTACCTACAATAGCCGTGATACCAGGCTTTGTAACAGAGAGGAAATAATGTGCGTGGGCTGCAGATCTAACAGCGTCAACTGCAACTTGCAAGCCACCGTCGGTACCGTTCTTGAAACCAATTGGGAAAGAAAGACCGGATGCCAATTCCCTATGTAATTGGGATTCCGTGGTTCTTGCACCAATAGCACCTAAGGAGAAACAATCACTTAAAAATTGCGGAGAAATGGTGTCCAACATTTCACCAGCAATTGGCAACTTTTCTACTAAATTGGTGAACATCTCTCTTGAAATTCTTAGACCCTTGTTAATTTGAAACGAGTTATCAATATCAGGATCATTGATCAATCCCTTCCAGCCAACGGTCGTTCTTGGCTTTTCTAGATAAGCTCTCATGATTATCAATAAATCCTTAGAAAGCTTCTCGGATATTTTGGATAATTTATCAGCATATTCGAAGGCTGCTTTTGGATCGTGAATCGAACATGGACCAATAACAATGACCAAACGATCGTCGTCACCATTCAAGATATCGCAAACTGCTTCTCTAGCTGCGACAATAGTCTTATGACCGCGTTCGGAAATTGGAAATTCATGTTGAAGTAAATCTGGAGGTGTCAAAGGATCATAACCTTTGATTCTCCAGTCTTCCAAGCGTGTTCTATCACCCAAGTGGTCGTTCTTAATAAACATTTGTCACACGTAATTTTAAAATCCAGAAGTGTACCTCTACTTAGCTTAAAGTCCTCCAGAAGAGAGTGAGCGTGTATTTGAAAATCATCGATGAGATTCAGCAAAATTTTTCACTTTTCGCTAATTGAACCGACTCACACTGCAAAGTGGACGCGCCGACTAAGGCCGCCGAGAGTGAAGCTAAGTCACACGATGCCGACTAGCCCTCTTAATTAATCAAAGCCTACCAGAGAATGCAGGTTTGACTAGTGACGTTGCTAGGCATTCCATAAGCGATGCGACGGATGGAAAATATTAATTAGACTATAGATACAATATGAAAATTTTATTCACTAGTATTTACCCCATGATATTGCAACAAATGTCCACGAGGCAGCAGCAGAAAAGTATGTTGCAGAGAGTCCCGCAACATCCGTCACAACCGCAACAAGTGTTCGCTCTTTGTGGCGGTGGCTGTTGCACGTAGATTGGCTGAGGTTGTTGCACGTACATTGGTTGGTGATGACGCATAGTAATCTGATAGTTGTTTGATTTTGTTGTTGCCAAAATTTTGAAGATCAGACTTGGATATCTACAATTACATGCAAGTAGTAGTGCTTGGGTATATATATGGGCATACTTGTTTCGAATATCCACAGAAGGGATTTATTTTTAGATGCAAGAAATTCCAAGCCCACTTAACACGTAGTAATAAGTAAAGCTCTCGATGACGCCGCTACTAACCACCCCAAGCGCTGCAACTATTGTCTACTTCCACAAGAAGCACCTAGGTAGTTGACTACCATGTTGGCGCAATAAATGCAAGCCCTGTGCGACTTGCGCCTTGACATATTTGCTGCGGCAAAAAGAAAAAAAATAAGGTCCTACCCGGATTCGAACCGGGGTTGTCCGGATCAAAACCGAAAGTGATAACCACTACACTATAGGACCTTTGAAATGTCCTTGGAGAAAGATGATTTGAGCAACACTTCAATGAACTTGGTAACGAGTTCTGGCTACCGTTGTGCTGTTTAAGTTCTAGTTTTAATATGTATGATAGGCGATAGTGGGGTGTAGACGTGTCCAATTGTCCTTATGGGAGACTAGAAACCCACTGCGGTTCTCTTGGTCGCACTAAAACAGAAGAGGGAAACTACCACAATAATTCTTGTAAATAATGTGTTCTGCGTATGTTTGAATAAACGATATCCGGTACCAATGATGGTTCCTTGTAACATGCCCTTTTTTGGCTGCTGACGGGCCACAAATATGTTATGTAGATTACGTAGGGAACAATATTACCATATAGCCAATTAGTACGACACTTTGCTGAGCATATGAAGGCAAGAAAAGTGACATCCAGGTTCTCCACGCTGGACCGAGCTCCTGTGCAGTCGCGCGCTTTGCAAGTCCTGCGGATGGAAAGCTTAAACTTAATATTTCTCGATGCTGCTGAAATTTCTCGGCGCCTATGTGTTGAATTAGCAGATTGGCACAGCGGGCCAAGACCGAGGACATAAGAGTTTGCTTACCCCAGAAAAAAAGCATTAGGGATATTAAACAGCGGGAGGAAAAAAGCATGTCCTTAATTTTAAGCAACGTCGCTCTTCTCGCTTTCTTTCTTTCTGATAGTATATAAACACCCTCAAGAAGGAACTTTACACAAAAAGAGCCACGAAAGCCAGCTGACTATACAATCTATACAGCTTCTACTATCTATAGAGCCTCGACCAACCCCGAAAATTCCTCGCAAAATGCTAACCATTCTCTCCGGTCTGGCATGGCCGATCTTACCACGCTCAGATCGATGTTCATGCCACCCTCGTCACTTGAGATAATAGCCATCCCGAATGTAAATTTCATGCCCCCTGGCGTTTGAGAGAACAACAGATCCTTGGCGTATATGGATCCAGAAGTATTCTGTGCGTGGTAACCAACATTGCTCAACAGAAGTCCTCCCCTCTTGTGATTCAAGTAATCATTACAGATTATTTTGTCAGTGTTTTGTTTCTTGCAGACCTGATCCATCATCAGCGTGCCGAATCCAACCAAGGCATCATGTTCGTTCAACATGCATTTGTGGTAGTATTCAACTAGCTGCCAGAATTTATCAGTTTCACCTCTCTTGATATCAAACGAAGCTATTAAATATAAGTAATGCAAACCACTCACGTTGGACCCATATTTGAACAGATCTCTTAGCTCGTCATCTTCCGGTAAAAGAGGTCTGCTATTCTTTGCTATCGCAACATCGAATCCCCATTCTGCCCAGTTTTTCTTGAATATTTTGCCATGCCTATATAGGGCAACCGAAAAACAGACCTGCAAGAAAGGTGTCAAGGTGCATTTGTCATAAATATTTTCCTTAATTTTCTTCTTTAATGACAATACTTGGCCAAACGTATAATTTAATTTATGGTGGTAAGTTTGCAAATCATGGCCTTCCATTCTTGACGTGACGCTTCCATCTGATTTATAACGCAGGTGATTCATAGCTAGGTTCGAGAGCATAAGCCTTCCTAGGTCCATCAAATTTACCTTGTAATCTACATATTTGGTTATTGGGGGTGGTAGTTTGGGAATGTTATCTTGATCTTCTAAGTAATCAATTATGTTATAATCATCGTTGTGACCCTGACTTAACGATTCTTTCTCTGTCAAAAATCTTGTAAGATCTTTGAAAAAATTCACGCCGCTTATTCCATCAGAAAGGCAATGATTGCTTATGTAGACTAATTTGGAGAATACTTCTGTGCCTTTCTCTCCTGGTGACGGCAAGCATAGCACTCTCCAGTTGGGCCTTCTGCCGTCAAATTTCGAGAACGAAATAGCACCCAACAATTCAACCGTTTTTCCTGTATATTCATAGTTATCTTCTATGAATTGAGCGCAGATTTCTTCTACGAGCTCCTTATGTTCAAGTTGCTCGTTAAGTAAAACGTCGTGCAAATCGATTCTCTGCGAGACCTTGACGTAATCACGATTATAGTACGGGGTATTATAGAATTCCTCGCTATTGTAAAATGTCTCATAGTTTGGAAACTTTTTGGGAATGACAGTGCAAGCCAGGATAGGATATTGCAGCAACATTGATCTGAAAGCTGAGCTCAATTGAGCTTTTGTTATAGTTTGGCTTAATTCTGCATACATGTTGAAATTCCTGTACATTCTTTGCCTCAAAAGCATAGCAAAATAATCCTCCAGAAGATCCAGAGGCCTGGCGTGGCCGCGATCCACCATATCTTGTGTGACATAGGGTTCGTATTCTTCTAAACTTGTCATGTCGAAGTTGTAGGGTATTCTCTGTACTTCCGAGTGCAGGCAGGCTGGAATTTTAGCAAGCCTCAACGATTGAACCAATTTTCCCCAACCTCAGCAAGCCTCAAATGGCAGTGACATTAAAAGATTTACGTATCTACTCTTTCCTCGAGATTTTTTTTATGCATCATAATTGGCGATCTGCTTTTTGGCAAATTTGAACGAATCTAAACGACGAGATTCATAAACGAAATTGTCCAAGAAAATCGCAAAATACCAGCGGCCGAACTGAAAGGGCACCAAAGTTTCTCGAGCGTACCGAATCGCACTATTATTCGAGATTCGTTTTCAACTGACAAACAATTGGTTGTGGCAGAAATCATCTCGCTCAAGGGGTCTATTATCAGAACTCGCAGATTCTCAACGATGGTCCCTGAGCCTCAAGCTACTTTGGAAGTCCTTGTGTCCTAAAAGTTTACATATACTAGATACCTGAGTAGA
This sequence comes from Zygotorulaspora florentina, assembly GCA_003671575.3. Classification (NCBI taxonomy): domain Eukaryota; kingdom Fungi; phylum Ascomycota; class Saccharomycetes; order Saccharomycetales; family Saccharomycetaceae; genus Zygotorulaspora; species Zygotorulaspora florentina. Next base: position 555,683 of record PPJY03000003.1, on the reverse strand, counting down.
TGATGATATTCCTGTTTGGTTAATTCAGTGTTAGCATTTATTGAACTCGTCCAAGGCACGCTGATACCCTTGCTCCCACTCCCACTGGTACTCGCTTTCACCTTGGTCCTGAATATACTGCATTCCGCGCTGAACGGACCAAGAATGCCACCTTCCAAGCCGCGAATTGTTGAACTTATCGAATGATTCAATGTCCGCAATCGCGCCACGTAAGCCATCTTCAAATCTCCGATGCTCCATCTTATCCCCTCCCTTGTCCTGCCAATAATTAATATGTTCTTTGACAATATTTTCAATTTCATTATCGTCGGGTTTTCTGAATCCATCCTTTGGTCTTCTAGGTATGGCACCTTTATTAACCATAGGCACTAGCCCCCACTCACCACCATCACCATACTTAAATTGCAAAGTCCAAAAAAACCAGCCCCAACTGGCCACCTGGCAAAACTGCCTAACTTCGTTGTTACCGAACTTTTTAACTAAGTCATCACGGGCCCCTTTCGTTTTATCCCATGTCTGACTGTCTAGCACACAAGAGAACTCTCCAACAACATAATCTGCTTCATGTTTAGGGAAGTTAACACTATGAGACATGTCATCGCAAATGCTGCCAGCATTTTTTGATTTGTCATCATCTGAAAAGCATCGGTACACATGCGAATCAATTACCACAGTTGTATCCAAATTCTCTTTCTTGACCCATTCTGACCATTGGTCGGGCCACCAACCATCCGAAATCACCACCGGCAGACTACTGTCGATGGCTTGTATCGCTTTTGCAGCCTTTTCATAATAGTGCTTCTGGCCCTTAGCATTATTATCAAAGTCGGCTTCGTTGACAATTTGTAATCCAATCACGTTCTCAAACTCAGTACATATGTCTCTCACTATGAAAGGCAAAACCTCGTCGACAATCTTATTCACGTATCCAGACTTATCGAAAAACGAAGCCGATTCATTCTGACAACCGCTATGAGCCTGTGTATTAGCACCACCAGGTAATCCGTGAACATCCAGCAAGACACCGATATCGTTTTCCTCCGCCTTTCTGATTATATCCTTGAGCGCATCCCATGGCAGCGCCTTTTCGTACGCCTCCTTGAGGGGTCCAAATGGCAAGCCATCTACAAACTTGCCATTTCCAACGTGCCAATAGCCAATAGGGACTCTGAATGCAGTAATGCCTGCATCCTCTTTCAGCCAGTGCCAGTCAATCTGAGCCACGTAGTCCTCATAGTGCTTGTGAAGCTTTGTGGCGGCTTCGTCAACCGAAGTCTCTTTGATCTGCTTGGTCATGGCATCAAACTCATTTTCACCTCCTTTATCAAATATGGTATCATATATCCAAGGCTCATGAACAAAACATGCTCCTAAATTCACACCGTAATTATAACGATTTCGATATATGTGTTTCTTTGTAATAGCGTCAGTTTGTGGAATTTGTAGCTCGGCTCTTGAACTCGATTTATGATGCTCTGAAGCACTTTCAAATTTTTGTTTAATCTTACGAAACATGGTTCGCTGGCCTATTTGTGATACTGTGTTAGCGGATTTGATTGAAGGGGTGAGTGGCTTATATACAAGCCTTCTAACTCTTAGGGGACCTTTTCCCGGAGTGTTATACCGTCAAATAAATCCGTTTCAAACGATGAATAAAACTCATTGCTTCAAGAAAGCAAAGTCAAGAGAATCTAGACTCCTAACACTACATTCTTTCATGCTTATGTTGCATTCATTCAGAGGAGTGGCTGCAGGAGAGGTTTCAAGGTGAGAGAGCTGGATCCTGCCTAATTGGCAAAAATAATGAAGGATGCGAGGTTCGAACTCGCGCGGACAACCGTCCAACAGATCTTAAGTCTGCCGCCTTAGACCACTCGGCCAACCCTCCATATGTTTTATTTGATATCTACATGTGGATGGGCGCACCTCAACCGCTATTGAATACCACTTTTTGCAGGTTTACGAGGATTGTCCCCCAGGTGATTGGACCCAGAAAGCCTCTTCACGTATCCGTTTCTCTCTTAGCAGCTTTGCATTAGAATCTGCCGCACAATCTTGAACTTGAAGTGAGGCTCAGACCCTACTTTATGAGTATTTGAGAACGTCGAGTATTTTGCAGCTAGCCACTCATGATGGTGAGCGATGACTGGAAACAATTCATCATTTCCTCAAAACTGAAGAAAATTTCATGGCCGGGTACGGCAGATATAAAAAGATTTCACTCTATGCATCACCAAAATATGACAAGACATAGCTTGGTGTTTAGTGGCATCAGGCTCAGGTGAAGCCAAATATGGGGAGCTTCCGTTCTCCCGGCGAGCAGGCTCAGCAACCACTCCTTGGTGAACCTGCAAACCGCGAGTAAAAGATGTAGTTTCCTACAAAAATAATCTGCTACTTGAAATCTTGCAGTAGAGGTGTTCGTTACCCTTGCCTCATTTAAAATCCGTCTTCTTCGACTCATCTTTAGAGAGTCGTGTTTCGAAACTCATCTCGCTTTGTTTTCCGCTTTAATTGAGCTCTCGATGCCATAGAAAAAAAGTGACTGCCCTAACGCATCTTTAAGCTAAGTTCATCCAGCAGCAACTCGGACACAGCTTTAATGATAAGGCCCGCATTTTTGGACCAGGAGCCTCCAGTAGGCTACATTGCTGGGGTCGGACGCGGCGCCACAGGGTTTTCTACTAGAGGAGGTACAACTGGTAAGATACCCAAAAGGCTACAGGATACCTCTACTGGCGGGCCTGCTGATTTGCATAAGGGGCTCCTACAAGATAATTTAAATGAGGAAGAAATAGAAGCTGAACAAGTATTTGCAGCAGTAGATGCAAAACTGAGTGGCAGATCCAAAAAGAACTCATCATCAAAAATTGAATCTGCAGAAGGTCACATTTCACAACAATTTGCGGATTTAAAAAGATCATTGGCTGATGTTACCGAAGAGGAATGGCTTAATATACCAGAGGCAGGAGATATCACCAAAAGACACAAGAGAGAAAGATTACATGACCAATTGAACAGGAAAGAATATGTTGCACCTGATTCCCTTGTTCAATCCAATGTTAATTTGACTAAATTGACGGAGGAGCGAGAAAAACTTTTAGTGAGCCAGTTAGATTCTAACTTGTTAGATCGCAACAGGGTGGATGTGGCAGAGTTGGCTGAGACAAGAACTTATCTAAATGAGCTCGAAATATCTGCTAGGTCTAATATTGCGCCAAATATGGAGCAAAAGGAAGATTTGCAGAAAATGAGAGAAATACTCACATCATATAGGAAAGTCGATCCAATGAGACCAGAAGGCTGGATTGCATCTGCGAGGTTGGAAGAAAAGGCAGGCAAGTTTAATACAGCCAAGAGCATCATTGAGGAGGGTTGTCAAAAATGTCCCAGAAACGACGATATATGGCTGGAAAATCTCAGACTTAATTCAGCTGACATTCCAATGTGCAAATCAATGATTGTTGAGGCCCTTAGATTTAATCCTGAATCATCATCGCTATGGCTCAAAGCAGTAGATTTAGAGACCGAGACATTCAATAAGTGTCGGGTGATAAGAAAAGCGCTGCAAGTGACGCCTCATAGTGAAGAACTATGGAAACTGATTGTGCTGTATGAAAATGATAAATCAGAATCAGAGAAGATAGTGCTAAAAGCGGTCGAGTTCGTGCCTCAAAGCATAGAGTTATGGAAGAGTCTAATCCACATACAGAACTATACAGATGCTAAGAAATCGTTGAACAAGGCCAGGAAATTACTACCGACTGAATTTCAAATATGGATTTTAGCTGCCCAATTAGAGGAGAGGTCCAATGCACAAGTCACAGTTGAGCGACTGGTCAAGATACTTTCTAAAGGTGTGCAAGATCTGAAAAAGCATGGCGTAGCTATTCCGCCAACCGAATGGCTTGCCAAAGCTCAAGAACTGCAGGATATGGGTGATTATCCCAAAGCTGCGGAAAGCCTTGTTGTGACACCATTGCAAGACAATGGTAATGAGGTAGTCGAAGAGGAGATGGCAGAATTCATCGAATCTATGCAAGATAATTATATTAAAATTATTGCATTCCGAGTCCTGATAAGTAAGAAACCCATGGAGTACAAATATTGGAGGTGCTTGCGTTCAACCTGTGAAAAAAGTGGCAGAATGGCCGAGCTATACAAAACATTCGAGACAGTATTATTTGACGGAAAGGACAACTTTGCAGTCGTCAAGAAGAACCCAGTCCTGTCACTGATGTATTCGAAGGAACTATGGAAATACGGGAAGGATTCAACGAAAGCTTTAGAAATTATTGAAAAAACTTTGCAGATTGTTCCTGAAGCACTTGATGTGTGGTTGGCGAAGATTAAAATTCTTTGCTTCTCCTCAAGTTTTGATCGAGCAGAAGAGACTTTTGTTGAAGCTCTCAAAAATTTTGAAACCAGTGATACTGCGAATTTGCAAAGACTCTATTATAAGTACGTCAGCTTTCTAAGATTCGAAGGTCAAAACTCTAAGGCACTTTCTTTCATTGAGGGTATCTGTCAGCCAAAGTTCCCCCATTGCCATATTTTTCAGATACAAAAAGGTCAAATCCTTCGCGATATAGGCGAATTAGAAAAGTGCAGAGAAGTGCTTAGTGTGGGCACCAAGAAATTTACTAGCTGCGCCATTCTATGGATATTGCTGGCACAAGTTGACGAGAAGGATTTCGGGAAACCAACGAAGGCCAGATCGGACTTGGATCTGGCGGTACTCAAAAACCCCAAGCAAGAGTCTCTGTATCTGGCAAAAATTGCCCTGGAAAAGCGCCAAGGCAATTACGACCAAGCACGCTTGATTGTCGCCCAAGCACTCCAAAAGTTTCCAAAAAGCCCCAAGCTGTGGTCTGAGAACATTCGCCTTCTACCATCTAAGAAATCTTCACTGAAGAAGACTATGTTTCAAGATGCACTGCGGAACACAAACAATAGTTGTCAAGTTCTCATTGAAATAGGGGTATCCTTCTATCAAGACTCGCAATATGCGACCGCTTCAAAGTGGTTCGAAAGAGCAACTAAAAGTAGCAAGCTATACGGTGATGGGTGGGTATGGCTGACTAGATGTCTTGAAAAGTTGAACAAAAACTATGATTATTGCTACGAAAAAGTCGCTGATCATGAGCCTATCTACGGAGAAGAATGGATATCAATTTCCAAAAACATACAAACCCAATATTCTACTCCTTCCGAGATTCTTGGCATTTTGGTGCGACATAATCAAATCTGAGCGGATCAACGATCTATAATCTAGCTGTGGTTTGAGGATGTCATTTCTCAAAATTGCGAGCCAAATTTTCAAAAAAAGTTTTTCCAGAGGAATTTTAGAAGTATGGAAAATAAGCACGGTATGACTGTGAAAAGGTAATTTGAGCTAGCTCAGATAGTCAAAACAATCCCAGTTAGGTGACTCGGGGAAGATTGTCTGCATTTCATATCTGTACGTAGCAACGTCATAGCCTTTGGTCGAATTTTCGGCTTTTTTTTTCCGTTATGACTGAAAGTAATGAACATGGTGATAACTTCGCTGATGCTGATGGAAAAGGTACTTCATCGGTTATCAGATCACCTGCGAGTTATTTATCACCCATATCATTAGATAACAGTTCATCTCTGTTGAACGGTGAAAGGTTTGGGACAAACATATTTGCCAATAGGGTAAGCGGAACTCCGCCAACGTCCGCATATCTGAGTGCCACTGAAAATTCACTTAAATCGCCTCCGGTGGATTACAGACTGATGAGCGCAGATATTCCAGATGAAGTAAATCAACAACCCGCAGATTCTAAACCTGTTTCAATGCCTTCAACAAACATTACCTCAACTGTGAAGGATTACAATGGACAGGTCAAGAGGAAATATTCCAGGAATGGTTGTGTTGAGTGTAAGAGAAGAAGAATTAAATGTGATGAAACCAAACCATCGTGTTGGCAGTGTGCCAGATTGAACCGTGAATGTGTTTACATTTCAAATCCAAAGAACAAGAAGAGAAAAGCAAAAAGTGCAAAAACCGATATGGATGAGCAGCCAGAAACTGTCACCAAGGCAGCTACTGTGAATCAAAAAAGCTCTCAAGAGTTCGTTCATGAAATTGACAGTAACGTGAATATTACGCCCCCCAGCACGGTCCCAAGTGCCGCCGGACCCGTTGTCCATGGTAAAAATAATATTCAATCGTTAGAACTTTCGAAGGTCAGCTCAGTTTCTAATATGCATGGGTATGATGCTACCCTTTTAATACAAAATCTGAACGATATTGTCAGTATGAAGTTGAATGATTCATTCCTTTTGAATGAAAGCTTGAAAGACCTGCAGTTGCCAGAGCTGGATATCCCAGAGCTTTTACCACAATCCACAAATCCAGTTAGTTCAGTACCCATATCATTTCTGGTAAATAATGTCATAACTTTTAATACAAAACTAAGTTCCTTCAAATTGGGTAAAGTTCATGATAAATATCTCAAAGTATTTTTCAATGATTGCTTAGATTCAATCGCTCCCTTTTTCCAGAGTCAAGAGAATCCATTGCGTGATATTATTCTTTCGTTTGCAAGAAATGAATCCTACCTTTTATCGGCTACTTTGGCCGTTGGTGCGTCAATTGCTCATAGAAAATCCAAATCTCTAGATGATGAAAAGAGCTACTGTGCTTATCTATCACACTGTCTCAGTTTGCTAGGTGAGCAATTCCAAAATGAAGCGAATGTCCTTAATAAAATAGAGCCAATCACTTTCACAGTCATAATGCTTGCCTGGGATTGCATATACGCAATGAACTCTCAGTGGAGGTCTCATTTGAAAGGTGTGACTGACCTTTTCAAGAAAATTAACTCAGGGAACTCTTCAAAAGTCATGAATGTAGCGAAATGTTGGTTTAAAGTAATGGAAACATTCGCTAGCGTGAGCACAGTATTGGGTGGATCGGTCACAGAGGATGATGATCTTGATCTTATTTTCGATCCGTATGATTATCAATACGTGGATTCCTTGAAGTTTCTAAATATCATGACTCCTTTAAATGAATTCAATCTCTTGAGAGGTCAGAAGGAGGATTTTGATCTTGTAATTAAAGAAGTCATAAAAGCGCTGACCTCTATTAGACAATCAGAAAGAAATTATATGTCAGAGGAAGAAGGGATCTTCACCAAAAATCAGGACTATCTTTTATGGTCATCTCAATCAGATACTGAAAAGGTAAAGGGTTCACTATCTTATTTTAAAATTCAGAAAATTCTGGTAGAAATTGATAAGCAATTGGAATACGAATTCATAGATAAATCTGGCATCATACCTGCCGAAAGTCAGTCTCACCCCGACAAGAATAACATTGACGATAACGCCATTGACATTGTATTACTAAGGAGTGGCGAGAGAATCGCTATCAGTTGGTATGATATCTCTCATCAAACTCAAGTGCTTTCGTTTTTGTTAATTGTTCTGTTAAAGCTATTGGGTATCCCTAAGGAATCGATCACAATTCAACAGGTTGTCCAAAAAATCATGGAATTTTTCAAATTTCTTGATAGTGACAATCCCCCTCAAAACAATAGAACTTGCTATAGTAATTTCGCAGTCCTGATTGCAGGTTTGAACGCAATGGACGAGGATACTAGAAACATTGTGAGAACATATTACAAAGTAAATGGGGGCAGATTCCAGAGATTAACTGAGCATAATCTAAATAGACTGGAAAGTGTGTGGTATGGGAAGGATGGTAAATACAAACTTGCGGATCAAGATGTGTTGACATGGTAGTGAAAAACTAGACACTGGGTAACCCGGTGCACATTGGCAGATGTTCGGTCTATGACAGTGGGTAGTATATAATAAGGTAATGAAAAATACTTGTAATCTAATTAATAATGAACAACAATATACTTGATACATAGGTCGCAACCTATTCTACTGTCATTATTCCGAGGAAAGAATCGACGACACTAGCTGCGGTAATCGCCGTGACGTCGCCATTAGAGTCATAAGCTGGTGCTACTTCGACGACGTCAGCTCCCACAATGTTGAGTCCTTCTAAGCCATCCAAAATAGTAAGGATCTCTCTTGCTGTGAATCCACCAGGTTCAGGTGTACCAGTTCCTGGAGCGGAAGCGATGTCCAGGACGTCAATATCCAAACTTATATACACTGGTAGATCACCGACTCTTGTCTTAATCTGTTGAATTATTCCACGAATGCCAATAATATCTATATCTCTAGAAATGATTTTTTGAAACCCACATTCAAAGTCGTGCTTTTCATCTTTTAAGTCGTGAAATGGTCCCCTGATCCCAACATGAATGGAGCTGTCATTAGCCAGATATCCTTTCTCATGAGCATAATGCAAAAATGTACCGTGATTTAAACCCGCTCTTTTAGAAATGTTCCCACCTAAGACCTTTGGCGACCAACTGTCGATATGAGAATCAAAATGAATAACAGCTAAGGGGCCGAACTTCTCAAAAGCAGATCTCAAAGCCATCAAGGTTATTGTATGATCACCACCTAAAGTGATGATTCTCGGTGGATTTTCAGGGTCCTTTGCACTTTGACGACTATGAATCTTTCGATGTCCTCTATAAAGTTGATTTAAAGCCACCCTATTATCAAAGGGAGTCATCGGAATGTCACCACAATCAACAATCTTGTAAGAACAATTATATGGATTTAAAAAACGCAATTTGGATCCAGGAAACCCTCTAGCAGGCGAGGGCCCAGCGCCTAATCTGCGACCACCCTGTCTAATCCCATTGGGGCCAAACCTCGCTCCTGGCCGATACGTGGTGGCAGTATCAAAGGGTGCCCCCAGAACGACAATATCAGCATCAATGTCGTCTTCAGTAAAACACTTTGCAGCGGGAAGATGGGCAAACGTCACAATTCCAGCAAAGTAAAACAAATCCTGCATATAATCATCTGAAGGGATATTTGCGGGGTGTTCATTGTAGAATCCACACTGTGCCTGGAATTCAGGGTCCTCACCTTCAGCAACCTCTATATCACTTGTGAAAGTGCTAAAACTATTTATTGGCGACTCCAGGCGAGGTTTCAAGAGATCCCCATACAATTGCTCGATAAATGGCTCTTCCCTCTTTTCGACAGAGAACGACTTTTCGTATCCAACATAGCTTCCTTGGACTCCCAAAAAACTGGCTATACCAATGCTCAAATATGTCAGCTTCATTTAGTCACACTTCCACAAACATAAGAGTAATGAGTCTCTCTATAGCTTATATCACCGTCACTATTTATGTCATTTGGTTTGACTCATTTTTTATATTGTAATTATATATTTGCAAAAGGCAATCCTTGTGCCGTAAATAGAAGGTCCATGCGCCCGCTCTAGATAAGGTGGACATTATTTCCCTTTTAGAAAGATAACCTTTGGATAAGGCAATTGTTGGCGACCCGAGCATAGATGGTTCTGAAATAAAGTGAATAAGAAGGGAGTAAAAGTAGTCCTCAACAAGTGAAAGTGCCCGCTATACAGCTACAAATAGTTGATAGATAATCTTCCCCAGAGGGCGGTTATCAACACTTCTTGACAATAGCAATTGATATATGTGAGCCTATGTATTACCTTTTTCAATGAGGTGATAGTTTATTCTTGCAGTGATTGTCGATCTCGAAAGCTTCAGCCTTAAATCTGCACTGTCGGATGGCTAATCTCATCCTCGAGAGATATATAAGATGTAGTATCGAACTGTGTTCTTGAGAGTAGTGTTTGGATGATCCTGGGTTATCCTACACATTTACACGAATATTTGGTCTATCTGAACTGATAACCCATAGCCAACTTTTAATGCACGCGAGTGCACAGGGTTGGGGCCGGTCTGGAGGCTCCTCTACTTGCAATCGGCAGCCCAATAAAATACTTGAGAATGATGTTTTATGCTGAATAGAAGTTCTTGTCGAACGCAGACACGTTTCGAACAACAGTAGGTTTAAGCTCACCCGCGATCTTGTTTGATACTGCGGCAGTTCGAGAAGGTTTTGGGCTTCCAGTCATCTTCAACCTAAGTAATAAGCGTGCCCAAAACTTCGTGCGATTTTATCAACGCCGATTCGGAGGTAATTGAAGCCAGACGACTGGCAGGTAAGAAAAAATTATACCTCTCGCACTGATGGTATCAACCACATTCTCGTTTGGTTAAGCTGGGAGTACTTTCTCCTTAAATTCAGTTTTCATCATTGTGGTCGGCTCAAAACAAATTCGAACCCAGAACGATCTCAATAGTACACAGTGTATACCATGTCCAGATGTTCGATATAAGCGCTACAAGATGTTACCACAAGTGCTATTAAAATAAGCGAGCACTAGTAATGCAATCGTGCTGTAGCTGTGTGAGCATGGAGGAAGGTCGACGCGAAGCAAAATATGCAGCAGCCTTAAATTTCAATCCACATTCGACAGTGGCTTCAACGCGACAGAAACCTCACGTTCACAGAGGTCGCCAGGATGTTTAATTCATTGCGTTGCCTAACAACTTCACCGCGTTTAACACCTGCTGCAGAATTTAAAGTCGAGCTAGTTGAAAATAAATGTATGTTGGAAATCTGCGTGAATAGGTTCGCCTCGCGAGGTCCGCAGGTTTTTGAAATGATGCGGCATTTGAACAAACTCTATATTACCATAAGATATTCCAGGTTCAGATGTGCGCAGAGAATCAGTTATTAGAATGGTAATGACTTTTACTTCATCATTTGAACAGCTAGCAGATGTTGAGTCGATGGAAACTCAACCATTGCTCGGGAAAGGGGAGATTTCAAGTATACACGATGAGTTTAGAATAATTCTGCTTAACGCACTGCCGCTAATCGCAACTTTTTTTTTACAAGGTTCAATTTTATCCATGCCTCTCATATTTGTCGGGAGGCTTGGTCCCCTACAGTTAGGGGGAGTCGCGATGGCCAATATTATTGTAACAGTATGCCTGGCTGTTTTCTTGGGCCTAGGTACATCATTGGACACTTTATGCCCGCAGGCATATGGAGCCAAGAAATATAAACATATCGGGCTTTATTTCCAGAGGAGCGTCATTTTATCAATTTTGGTCGCAGTGCCGATAATACTCATTTGGCTGCGGTCAGCTTACATATTAGCATGGTTTGTTGACGATTCGGATATTGTAGCTATATCTTCTGATTACCTCAGATTGATGACATTTTCGGTTCCAGGGTTTATAATTTTTGAATGTGGGAAAAGATACTTCCAAGCTCAAAATGATTTCATCACAGGCCAATATATATTATTTTTTTGCACGCCTTTAAATGGAATCTTAAGCTACTTGATGGTTTTAAGATTCCAGTTTGGATATATCGGAGCGTGCTACTCTCTCATCATCACTTACAATCTAATGGGATTAATTACTTTAGTTTCCATTTACCTGAGCCATCGTAACGCACAGGTCACAAATCCGGAATTAGACTGTTGGCATGAATTTTCAACGGAAGTATTCCGCAATTGGGGCCCCATGGTACGACTATCAGCTCCTGCTGTTATTATGATAGAGTCTGAATTTATTGCTTTTGAATTTTTATCCTTTCTATCTGTAAGGTTTGGTACAACAGCTCTAGCAGCTCAATCAATTGCTTCAACCATCGAATCTTTTTTTTTCCAAATCCCATTTTCTGTAGGTGTTGCTGCATCCAATAGAATCGCATTCCACATTGGACAAGGAAAGGTTAAAAGTTGTGAGACGGCTACTAAATGTACCCTGCTTTACTTCGGTTCAGCTTTGAGCTTCCTTAATTTTGCTATATTGACTCTTTTAAGGTACCCAATATGTAGACTTTTTACCAATGATCCAGGAGTAGTAACTTCAGCAGTTGGGATATTGTCTATCGTGGGCATAAATCAATTTTGGGATGTTTTTAACGTTCTTGGTGCGGCATGTTTGAGGGCTCAAGGCCGACAAAAGATAGGCGGGTACCTAAGTATTTGTGCTTATTATGCCATTGGTATGCCACTTGCTTGTTTACTAGGGTTTAAACTACAATTAGAAGTACGTGGATTTTGGATGGGCCTTGGAATTGGGATATTCATCTTAGCAGCGGGTGAATTACTGTGCGTGTATAACTCAAACTGGAGAAAGATAATCAAGACCGTCAAAAGAATGCATGACAAATGAAGATACTCTTGTCTTTATAGAATTATTATTATATATTGTATTAATGAATGTTTTGTTTGGCTGTATAAGAAAATTCTATTACGGCGGCTTATTAACTGTAACCATCTGAATAGTTGGTTTTAAAAGTTGTCATGTAAACGCGCGAATGCAACATAGCAACATTTAAAATTTCAAATATTAATTAGAATTAAAAGTGGTTAACAATATATGGAATCTAATTGCGTGTGATGAAACGAATGACTATCATAATTTTTAGCTGGTTATTATCAGCTTGCAGGTATCGAAAGAATCATTAGACTCTTTGTTGATCGTAAGAACGAAAATGAGGACGTTATAAAGAATGAACGTTGACGCCGATTCTCAAAATTATTTCGAGCAGCTTATTTCTTTGCTTTCTTACCCTTCTTTGCCTTTGGCTTTGGGGTGGAAACTGCAGTTTCACCAGAATTTCTTGCGGAAGCGATACTGTTCATGGTTTTTTCAGAAGGTAGAGGCTGGAAATGAGCACCTGCTTGGTCGTTTAATCCCAATCTCTCAAGACCGATGTAGCTCGCTAATGAGACAAAGAGGCATGGCATAACACCCAATAATAGAATGTCCAGGATACCATACCAGACAGATTCGGAATCAGGTTGAACAACGTTACCACCTTCACATAGACCGAAGCAGATTGGGTAGATCAACCAAAGGAACATGATAATACCATAGAACCAGTTAAAAATGTCGAAGACATCCTTACCAATGTTTGAAACTAGGTTTCTAGTGGTAGTCATAACACTAATACTACAGATGACAATAGCAGCGGTACCAATACTGAAATAACCCCACTTGTAGGTTGAGTAAACGCAACCTGAAATCAAGAAACACACGGAGAAGATTTCAGCAACACCAACGTTGAAAGCAATTTGCCATTTAGGAGTTTTACCTAATAGAGACGCCTGAACAATTGGCCATGGTAGAGCCATGAACCAACCAATCTTTCTAGAGTAAAAAACTTGTCTAGTACCAGGATGATCAGTTTGAGTTGATGTTCTAACATGATTGTACTTGGCGTGCACTGGAATCCACCCCAAGTCGGAAGCCATGGTGAAGTAGTTGATAGCCATGAACATAACCGGAGCAATAGCGGTACAGTACACTATTCTCTCATTTGCAGGCTTTCTAAACATTAAGCCGATCAAAACCATGGCCATTAATAAGAAAACACAAAATGCGGCCCACAACCAATCGGAACCACGATTGGTAATATGGAAATCAGCACCAGTTGGTGGGTTAATTTTCATGGCCTCGTTACCACCTCTTCTGAAAAGTTCAACGTATTCTGTCATTAGGGAAATATAATACTGGAAATCTAAATTATAATTGAACAAATAATAGAAATAAAGTGAAAAGAATTAATTAATAATTAAGTATTAGTTTTGATTTTTGGTTTTCCTTTATTAATCTATTATTAATATTGATGATTCTATTATTACTGTTTTCTAAAATGTAGAGTGATTGTAACGGAATAAGTTATGGAAAGTAAGGTTGAGGTCGAGTATTTATACGTTTCAATGCAATAGGAAAGAGAGTGACATTTTATGGCCCTCATTCCAATATGAATTTAGACTCACTCACATCACCCATGTCCTAATCCTCCATACCCGATTTCTATCCATTATTTGTTTGTGAATTACCACAAACAGTGCAATAGTCGTTCAACAAATCCATCGATAACCGAAGACTAAGGATCGTTAGAGTGCCACCTTTTGCCTCAACGAAAAGGACTTTTTTGATTTTATTTAGCTCATTCCTGCTGAAAAATAATGAGGACTCAATCAGATGGTATTAGAACTCAAGGCATGTTACCCAATTGGGTTAATTAAGGTTTTTTTCTGCTTCCAAGATACTTCAGAATACCCGTTACATAACTGGCTACCAAGAGGCTCTTCAACATTGAGTTGAATAAGGAGGTTTTATTGATGCCTATTGCGGAATACTTCGTCATAAATTAGCTTCTTGTTTTCATTTTGCCGATTCTAATTGTTCGTTTTTCTCTCTTGGCCCACCTCTACATTTAGAGTCGCTTTATTCCCTCACCTGCGTCAAATTTATTGACGTTGAAAAATTTTGTAAAATGAGATGAGATGACAGATTTCCCGGCCAGAAGGTACCGTGTCGTATACACAGGTATTTATTTTACACATACGTGCTGTAAGAGCAATAGCCGTAGGCCTGTTGGTGTACACATCCTGGACCGGAGTAAGCTCATCACAACAAAAGAAGAAAAAGATCCAGGAAATGATAATATACCCGCCACCCCTTGTATTTCCCTTCTTGGAAAATGTATCTACAATAAACTGAATATTACAAGATTTGCGATGAAACCGGTTGCTTGATGAGCAGTGGATTACAAATTCACTCGGTAGCATGAAGCTGTGAAAACCTGAGCATCTCTTGAGCGCTCTATTTCACGTTGACTTTCATTCCGCTTGGCCAAGAAGTTTACAACATGCGTCATCCTATTTCCACTCAACGATATTGATGAGTTATTTTATGTGAGTTCAAGAAGGCCTTGCTCTTATTTCTTTTTTCATACACTTGCCGTTTGAGTAAATAATTATTTAACAAGTAACTAAGCGCCTTGCGTTATTTACCCGGAGTGGTATCTACTAGCAAGATCCAAGGCTCGGAGAAGGGCATTCAGCATAAGAGAGTTGGGTTGCAAGTCGCCTGTAATCGATAAAACGTCTGTCTTGACTCATAGAGAAGAAAGGGTTCAAAATGAACGCTCACAAAGCCAGCTTCGCCAATTTCAGTGAACTTAAACCCTTTTATCATGTTCCCGACGCAAGGTTGTCCGAGGGAGTTACATATGTCAAGGAAACTGACTCGTTACTTTGGGTGGATATATATAAGGGATTGATCCATAAAATCGAGCTCTCCAATTTGGAAAATTCTTACGAGGTCATTCAGATATCCCCGGAGACGTATAATGAGGCGGCAGTCTTGGCGCATCCTGATCCGGATTGCAAGGAGTCGGTGGGTGCTATTTTCCCTATAGTCAACAAAAACAATGTCATTAGCGACTTGCTATTTGCATCGAAATTTGGCATTGGCAAGACGAGTTTCGACGGGAAGCAATGGGAATACTTGGTCTTGTATACCTCCTGTGCGGAGATTACACCGCAGAGATCCCAGAGATTGAGGTCGAACGATGGCAACGTCTCGCCATGCGGTAAGTACCTTTTCGTGGGGTTAATGAACGACTTTCCATATGAAGTGACCAATGAAGGTTGCATTGTGCGTGTGTCGCTGAATCACCGCAAGACCGTGGAAATGTTTTATGAGAACATCAAGATACCTAATGCAATCCATTGGGACTCAAAAGGTGACTACACCTACGTGACAGATTCGCTGGAGTTTGTGATTTGGAGAATTGATAACAAGACAAACGAAAAAGTGAAATTGATAGACATTAAGAAAAACAATCCAGGTGTGGACTCACCGGAGCCGGATGGCAGTGCCATTAACCATGCATCGAACAATCTTTTCATTGCGGTTTGGTCCACCAACAAAATTCAGGAGTATTCACTCCAGACAGGTGTACTGCTCGCAGAATATGTCTTGCCGAAATCTACTCCAAGAGTTTCCTGCTGCGCCATTGTTGGGGCGGATCTCTACGTGACCACAGCTAGTGGCAAGAAACCAAATGGTCCAGAGGACACAATTGATACGATTGGTGGTTGTATCTACAAATTACCAGATATAGTTCGCCCCCCTCTAGAGGAATCTTCTAAAAAGCAGCCGCAATTTGAAACTTGACATGTGTCTGCGAAGTGATTATGTAACAGATTACCAAATCGTATATCAAATACATAGACTGGAAGTTTCGCTATGCTTACCCGCCATTGATGTGATTTTTAACACACATACTCCTTGCAGAGAAACGTCCGCACAATGAGAATACACAATTTGTCAAGCTGAGTAAAAACAGACAGTAATTTTTCATGGCTGTTGGGCTGCAGCATGCCAAAGCCGTTTGTTTTATGGGAGTCCCTGCTGTTCTGCAACGTATCGCCCCTAATCGCTGAACAAAACAACAAGACTCTCGTTAGCTTATTTCAACTTTAAAGAAATATATAAAGTTTGATAAACTCAAAGATAGCTAATTGTATTCTCATTCTGTCTTCCCTGAAGAGATTCAATCCAATTCTATTCAATTGATTAAACTATAATAAAAATGGCCCCAAAAGTTGCTATCATAATTTACACCCTTTACGGACACACTGCTATCTTGGCTGAAGCTGAAAAGAAAGGTGTTGAATCTGCTGGTGGTTCTGCTGACATTTTCCAAGTTCCAGAAACATTATCCCCAGAAGTCGTTAAAGCTTTAGGTGGTCAGCCAAAACCTGACTATCCACTGGCTACAAGAGAAGTCCTGGAAGAATACGACGCCTTCCTATTTGGTATTCCAACTCGTTACGGTAATGCTTCAGCTCAATTCCGCTCCTTCTGGGATGCTACCGGTGGTCTATGGGCTAAGGGTGCCTTACATGGTAAACCTGCTGGTATGTTTGTTTCTACCGGGACCGGTGGTGGTAACGAAGCTACCATAATTAACAATTTGTCAACTTTGGTCCATCATGGTATGATCTTCATCCCATTGGGTTACAAAAACGCCTTCAATGAATTGAGTAATATCAATGAGCCTCACGGTGGATCTGCTTGGGGTGCCGGTACCCTTGCCGCAGCTGATGGTTCCAGACAGCCCTCTGAATTGGAATTGAGTGTCCACGAGATTCAAGGTAGAACTTTCTTTGAAACCGTTCAAAAGTTTTAAATAACTAGATAAACGCTTTTATTTTTTTATATTCAGCAATCTTATTGAGAACCATTGCAGGCTTTTGTATATGGCCCCAAATAGTAGTATTAGTCCGGACGTGATGTGTCTCGGATAATGACTGGGGAATTCTGAAAAGACTATGGAGCTATTTAAAAAGGTTCCCGACAGGCATCTGAACCTAGATGGCAGTTCACCGGAAGGTCCTACCTAAGTAGGGGATGCAGAAGGCTTGCCGAAGCGTTAGACGTCATCCTGCGTGTTCCCTGTATCCCACCCTGACGCTATCCCACCAATGATGGATGCCCTTCGCAGTAGGCCCGTCTCGCCACTGGAAGTGTTTCAAACTGCCTAAAGATGTAGTCGCACATTATCTTCTGAGTGGAATAAATAGCATATAGAAAACTTACCTAATTTAAACCTCGGAATTTCACTTGTCGTCCTTGTGGACAAACATTTCATTTATTGGTCTTGTGCCATCTTTTTCCATTTGGTTTTCGGCACATTCTCTTAATCCCTTCATGTATTTGAGACAGTTTTCATTTATGGTTCTTGTTTCCATATTATCCCTTATGCAGGACTCGTACATTTTCATATGATCAGCACATTTCTCCATCACTCTTCGGACACTGGGAACATTATCTTTTATGCACTTGGAAAGGTCTTTTTGCCTGAATTGACACTGCGATGGATCGTCGTGGTTCTGGCTGATGCATTTGTGGTATTCCATAAACTGTTGGGGGCAATGTGCAGCCACATCTTCCATGATTAACTGATCTAAGAAATTAGACATTTTGAATGTGATATTCCCGATATCGACGTACAGATTGCCTGTTTCCGTGCGATCAACCTTATATAGACTAAGATTTTGTACATCAAGAAGCGATATATTCTGCTCAAATGGAATTTAGCGAATAGGGAAAACGAGCGCAGACATGAATACTCTCTTTTTACAGTATCAATTCGGTGATATCAGCGACTCTAGATTATGCAGAATTGCAAGGCAATCGGAATTCCAAAAACTACTAGAATGTACGGCTCCTAATTACTACAAATATGCAAAAGGCACAAAAAATATTAGTGGGGTAAGCTGTCTAGACATGGATAATATGGGACAGCATTTATTGGGCAGTGGTGTCGACGGGTCTGTAAGTATCTGGTCATTGGATGACAAGCTGGATGAAATGCATAATGGGCTATGTTGCAAGAGATTAAATTTTCGTTCAAGAAGTTCCATGATTGAAGAGTCTTCACCTTCAAAGAAAAGAGCAAAAACCGTGTCACCATCGCCTAGAATAGTCCACAGTTTCGAGACAAGGAGGAACAAATATAGGATGTATCGGCAGTCTTCTGACTTGACCAAACTAACTGATGATGAGGAAGCAGATGCTTCAGCAAGCAAGGGCCACCGCTTCGGTATAACCACCTTAAAATGGTACGCAAAGGACAACGGAATGTTTTTTACAGGCTCCAACGACTCTAAAGTCAAGTTATGGGACACAAATACGTTTGAAGCTGTACAGGAGATCAATCTGGATTACCGAATAAATCAACTCGACACAGATAACGATGGAACATATATTGTTGTTGCAACTGAGGATTATTACCCCCGCATAATAGATCTCAAAAATGTGCTTAGCGCTGGGATAACGAACTTGTCTGCTAATAAAATGGACAGCGAGATTTTGTGCTGCAAAATAAACCCTCTAAAGACGCACATTGTCGCTACAGGGGATTCGCAAGGAAATGTCAAATTGTGGGATTTGAGAATGAGAAATCGACTGCTGTTGGAACTCTCACACGAAGAGTCTCGGCGAGCACATTTAAAAAATTGTAATGATCTCTGCTGGAACTCGGACGGGACCGAATTGGCGTCCATCGCTACAGATGGGAGATGCTACATATGGACGCCGTTCACCACCACCATCGAGCGCAAACAGATGTGCTCTCTCGATCTGATGAGGAATAAGATAAAAAAGAGGGTATCGCAGCGGCTGCTTCGTTTTGACGATTACCTCCTATGCAATACCGATCATGGAGAGATTCAGATCTATGAGACAATCGAAGGCAAATTGTACAGCAAGATAGATCACCCTGTATCGCAACAGACGAACAAATCCACCAATTATTTCACGGGAATGACCATGCAGCAGAACATTGCGAATTCAAGAGGTTTGCGACTCTATCTAGGAACTTCAAGCATAAGTAACACTGAAATAAAATCTTCCGGATGTGTATATGAATATATGTAGCCATGTATAATAATGGTTACCCTGTCCGTTTCGTCTCTCTAACCATTTTCGCGGCCAGACCGAAATTAGACCGGGGGTAATGTTCGAAATTGATCACAAGCTGTAGAGCTGAAAATCAGGGAATACCCCCTTCGTACAATACACAAACGATCAGGAGGCCATTGAAAAGTATTCCATACGTTGTTTATCCTTCGGAGCCAAGAGTTGAAGTTACATTTATATCTTCGAAGTACATTAACCTTCCATCTCTGGTTATTTTGGTTTTTGGTCCCTTAGTTTTTGGGTCATTCATTCATAGACAGAGAGGGTCTTCTGAGGAGTATTCTGCATTGAAGGAAAAGTAATTAGTTGATATTGATTCGCATATTCTAATTCAGCCTTTTGTGAATTGCCCCCGAGATATTACGATTATCTGGAGTGGCTCTACAACTGATTTTACTGTTTTGCTGCCTGTTTAATTCAAGCGACTATTCGTTGGAAGGCACAAACAGAAGCAGTACTATTAGAAAATAAGAAAGGCATAATATAGTTTTAGGAGTAGGCTTCCCTTACAAATAGGTACTGAAGAACTTCTGATCGATATTGCCTTTGTTCAAGAAATACGGTAGGCCATAAATATCTGAGTTAGATATAAGTGCTGACTCGAGTCACGGTATATTATGGCAACTAATTTAGCGGCATATTTTGCTGAACAGAGTCAAAAGCAAAATCCAAACGACAACGTTTTACCAAAAAAAGATAATTCGAGGGAAGCACACGAGAAAGGCGATGATAATGACATGGGTCCTTCCGTGTCAATGGCCTTGCAAGCGGACGATGATGATAGTTTCCAAAAATCCACATTCAATTTGAAAAGAACAAGGTCCATGGGTCTCTTCGATGATTATATAGATCCAACGAAGAAGCTACTGGGCAAAGGGGATATCAAATCTGGTGCAGATGATAAAGATACCACGGTAAATTCAAGTACCAAGCCAAGCACACAAAGTTATGATGATGACATTAAAAAAGACAATGACAAAGACAATGAAAATTATGATGAAAGTGGTAATTACAATGACGATGACAATGAAGAATGCGACTACGCAGATGACTATAACTCTGATGATAGCAGTAGTTTGGATAGTAATGATAATGAGGTTGGTGGTGGTGATAATGCCGATGACGACTATGGAAATGAAAACGATGATCTCCAAAGATATGATAGTTATCATAGGGAAAGTTCTCCCACACCTTCAGTGTCGCCACCGCCGGCCGATAACGAAAACTTTTTATTACCACAAGATGACAATGATCTCTTCAGGGAACCAGAAAGGCATGTAGATTATTTGTCTCATGAATGGAATGAATCAGAAATATCAAATTCTTGGAAATATATCATTTTGAAAAAGAAGAAGAAGAATGAGGATCTGGTCAATGCCGCCAGACTTGAAAATGCTTCCTGGAGAACTTGGGCAAAGGCCCGGAATCATTTAAAAACTGTTTCGCCGGAAGCAGTTAATTGGTCGAAGGATTCAGATGTTACGTGGTTGTATGGACCTGTCGTTTGCGGGAATGATACGAGTGAAGGCGGAAATGTAGAGTTAGGTTATGGTTCAGACGATGAAACGTCCAAGAGATTGACGACCACATCAAGTAAAAAGAAAAAATCCAAATCGCTAACCTCTGCAGCACCAAGGCCAATCCTGAAGAAAAGAAGTGTCACAGAGATTATTGAGGAGAATTCTATGTGGAAGTTGAATGAAGCTAGGAAACATATGAATGATTTAAGGTACGGCTCTGGGAAATATGATCGTGATGAATATGATGATTATGACGCCTTAGCTGCAAAGGTTAATGCTCAATATTATCAATCCTCGAAGAATCATAATCGTGATTCAGATGATGATGGTCTGCAAAATGGCATCGTAGATGTGGCCAATTCGCAACCATTAGACACAAAATCTGTTCCTAGTTCCGACGATCACAAAGTACCGTATAACACCGAGAGTGAAGATAAACAAGGGGTAATTTCGCTTAACCAACCTTCTAAAAGTGAAAGTGAGCATGCTGATCAGTACAAAGACAAGGAAAGTACAGCACTCTCTGGCATATTAAGCTCGTCAAATTACAAAAAGGCTGATAATGATTGTGCCCAGGCTCCTAAAAATAGGCATATTCATTTCAATGACCGTGTTGAGCAATGTATGGCGATTGGACGCACATTTTCGAACAGCGACTCCAGTGACAGTGAAGAAGATGAGGACGAAGAACAATCCAATGGATTTTTTAAATCTGATGAAGGCTCAAGATCAGAAGCCACAATGCATGTCGAAAATAGGTCAGAGTCTTCTTCGGATGAAGGTGACGACGATGAAGATGACGATGATGCGGACAACGCTGGTTTGTTCATTAATCCAACAATGTCTAGAAGAGCAGATTCAAACTCGCATTATTCAGTAACTGATACCTCCTCACAGAGTTCAGCTCAGTCAAAACTTTCAATTAATCCAATAATTAAACTATTGCCTGCTACAACACTTAACTACGGATCTGATGACGAGGCATCCGATAACAGTGATTTCAATGGTAGTTATGGTAATGCCGTGTCTCATAATGTGAACACATATCGGGGTTACGACTACATGTATGACTATAATTCAGTCTATACTGGTGATACTTCCAGCTTTTTGCCGGTTGATAATTGTGATGTTGTGGACCTTCCTGAGGGACTCAGTTTGCATGGTGCCATGGCGTCTGATAATGCTTCCAATTATGAACTGAATCACCCGGCGGCATCTTCACCTGGTAGTAATCTGTCACGACAAAATACGAACGAAAATCGAATCACTCTCTCCAACGACACTGAAACAGACTCATTGGATAGCGGAGACCAATTTATTGAAAATTCTCTCAATCAAAGCAGTGACGACGACGCGGCTGATGAGGAGGACGAAGACGAAGACAGTATGTCATTGAAAAGAACTGTTTCTTTTGGAAAGAATACCAATTCTTTGCGAGACCTAACGAAAACGTCAGGATTGAACGCCGCAAACTCAGTGCCCACAGCTAGAAGTTTCATATCTGGTCAGCCCCTCGTATCTCCAGATGTATCTAGCAACGTGAAGGCTAATTCGGATGAAACTCCGGCTCCTTTATTGACTTCCACAACTACTTCTTCCTCTCAAGCTAAACCAAAATTTTTAAAAAGGAATACGTCCTCATCTAACTTTATCTTTGATTCAGATAGTGATGGTAACAGCGATACCGAAAAAGTTAATACGGACTACACTGGTAATGGCAGCACTCAACTGCGATATGACAAGAAAGTAAATAACGATATCAGAGATCTGCCGCACAATCCTTCTTTACCAATTCGAATGGACAGTAATAAAGGGGAACCCCCTCGAAGCACAACCCTCAAACCGGGTTTCCCATCCACCGTATCACCCTCTCCTCCATCAGCATCAGATTTGAGCAAGAGGTTTAAAATAAAGAATTCAAGTCCTGTGGCAGAGGTTGGGGCTAGTGATGTTGCAATATCAGGTAGCTTCTCTCCAATGTATGGATCAGCCAAGTCGATTGCTTCGGATAGCGGTGTAGCGGAGAAAAATACCGCCAAAGATTTTCGCGAAATGAATAAGAATTTAGAAACATATCACATCGATGAGAATAAACATGATAATCACCTTACCAATGTAAATATTAATGGAGGATCAAACGAAAGTGTGCAAAAAATGATGCAGAATGCGAGAGATATTGCTCAAAAATATTTGCATTCATGGAAAAGGACAGACGGGAAACAGAAGGGTTGAAAAAAAAAAAATCTATTGTCAGCGGGTCGAGAATATTCCTGTATGTGTACAACATTGTATGCAGAAAGGTCTTATTTCACATCAGAATGTGAAATTAGCATTTTCAGTATTTTATAGCATAGTTATTCAATAAAACAAAATTATAGCAGCTCTGGCATCTAGTAAGATCCCGAAACTTATATAGGGCAAGATTTCTTGAATTGTCCATAATTACTGCACCTCTAGCAGCTATAATCTTATTTGTCCCGTGCCGGACGATTCCCGGAAAGAGCGCCTTGGAAATAAGCGAATATTAAATCCAAGGTACAATGAACAACATTTCGCAACGCTGATTCAATCAGGAGGGAGGTCTCCCGCATTTATAAAATAATTTGGTGCCCTTCGGTTTGAATCCTTACGGTGGAAATGTCCGACAATGGAACAGAAAACTGTAAGAAGAAAGTAGCGAACTCCTCAGCGAGCAACCCCAATGAAGTACCCTTCGAAGGCACACCAAAAATAGTCACTACAGATACGCCGCCTAAGTCAACGGCAAGCCCGTCGATTGGCGACACTACATCACTGAATGATGATTTGGCCAGTATATCAGGTATTAATAGGCTTCCCAATTCCTCCCGAATGAGTATTGATTCCTATTCCTTACGACCCAGCTTTGATTCTTCCATAACTGGAAGACATAATCGGTCTTTTGGATTTGATAATGAGATTCACAGTGGCTCGGTTGAATTCTCTCCCCTAGGTAATAATTCAATTTACGAAATCGTCATGAATACGAGAAGGAGGAATTGGCTGACATACCCTACGGTGAATGACATCCCGCCAGTTGTGCTTTCTACTACTGCGATTGACCCCTCTTGGAAGAAAGTAGTGTATAATTATGTCAACGGAATCAAACAGGAGTCGTCGATTTTTGAAAGCACAAACAATTTGAGGAGTATGACCCGAATGGAACAATTGAAACAATTGGAAAAGTACGAGAATTCCACGCCAGATGCAATAAGTGATGAATTCAACATCGGGGGACAAAATAACTTCGGACAACTGGAAAGCCAGAAAGAGCTGGAGGAAGTTCCATCATTTTATTTTGAAAAAGATTTCCAATTGGACAATCCTCGTACGTTTCATCGCGTAATAGATGAAATTGATTTGCACTTAAATAAGTTGAGTTTGGATGATCAACCACAAAGAGAAGACGCATATGTTGATCTGAAAGACAAGTTAAACTATTATCTTGATGCAGTCGAAGGCTTATTGGTGGGAGAAATATCGAAATCTTCGCATAAGTTTTTCCACGCACTACGAGATGTTGATTCAATACAACAAAAGGCAAAAAGTACGGTGGCAGAAATTGATAAATTAGCAGAGACTATTGACTATATTGATAGAGAAAAGATTCAAAAAAGAATTGCAATTTTACAAAAGATTTTCAAAAGAAAAAATGTGCAGCGCTTGGAGCAAGGTTTTCTTCAGGTCAAGCAAGTCCTTATAAGAACTCAAGAGTGTAGGCAGCAATATGAAAATGAAAAATACGAAGAATGTCTCGACCTGATTCACTC
Organism: Zygotorulaspora florentina; assembly: GCA_003671575.3. Taxonomy (NCBI): domain Eukaryota; kingdom Fungi; phylum Ascomycota; class Saccharomycetes; order Saccharomycetales; family Saccharomycetaceae; genus Zygotorulaspora; species Zygotorulaspora florentina. The sequence goes on along the minus strand of PPJY03000003.1, from coordinate 531,116 downwards.
TATTGATTACCTGATCAAAGGAGATGACTCAACTGATCCGATGATACAGAGTTGGGTTAGCGAATGGCCCTATAAACTTATTGATCTAAAGTCCGTTCCTGCATTAACTGAGACTAGAGAATTTTTGACGAACATGAGAATTGAAATCGGAGGCAAGTTTTCTCTTAAGTTGTGCGACATATTGTTAGAGGATCTGAAAAAGTATTGCGCGTCGGTGAGTTCCAACGAAACCTTAAGTAGACTCCAGAACATGACCAGAGATAAACGGTTTTTGAAGACCAATCCTGATTTAGATTCTTCTGTGACAATATTGATCCATCAACTTTGTCGATGTGATGAGTTAGCAAGCGCTTTTAGCCTATATCAAGATAAATTCATTGCACAAGTTAAATCTATAATCAAAACTAATTTGCCGCGCGAACGTAACCAATTGAGTTCAGATAGTCAGTATTCAGTTGATTTGCCATCGCAACAAGCTGTCAGCGGTGGTTCTAAAGTTTCTCGTTTGATCAAGGAGCAAACTCCAGTTGAATTTCAAGAAATGTTGGTCAATACTTTTACTCATACAAGTGAAGCTTTGAGAAGACTTTATAGACACCAAAAACTTTTGTTGGATGTTTCATTGAGTGAAATTACCTCGAATAAACAATCCCCTTCGAATGAACAAGATATGATATCTCAATTAGATATTCGAACCGGGATCAATGAATCAATCAGAATTGTGCAACTCCGAATGGGTAAAATCATAGTGGTCAGAAGAGATTCCACTTCGTCTTTACGATTTGATCACTTCCTAAAGCTATATTCAATCTGCGTTCTCTTCATACAAGAATGCGAAGCAATAAGCGGAGAATTTTTGACCAAGTACTTGAGCGATGCATTAGCCGGGCAGATAAAAAATTATATGTTTTCACTCAAAACCAAGAACACCAGAACAATTCAAAATAAAATCGAATCCGAAAACTGGACACCTTACATCGTGAACTCTTCGGTTCAGAAGGATGTCAATGACATTGTTTCTAGTATGGATTTGGATCCACTAGACTGGGTTAAGTACTCAGATCTCGTGAATCAAGAAACAGATGGAAATCCAATTGATGAGTCCAACTCGGATACCGAAACTAGTAATGAGAGCAGAGCGAATAATATGGGGCACAGAAAATCAGTTGTTGTCGGAGATAAAACGTTTGTTGCAAGTGACTCATTACTTTATTGCATCGGGATCATCAAAGAACTATTAATTTTGTCGACAAACTTACCTGTTATGTACTTATCGGAGTTTGAAAAGATGTCTTACGATCTACTGAAGAGTTTCAATGCATTCGCCATGGGATCCGCCACTCAAAACGGAAGGCCTTTGTCAAAATCTGGGAAAAATCTCTCCATCATGGGAGAGTCCATTGACTGCTTGGCTGAGCTTATACTGATAGTACAAAGATATTACAGAAGGTTATCAAGCTTCAGCAGAGATTTCACACCGATAGACCAAGCCAGTTACACCCAGCTCTCGCAACAATATCAAGCGTCGGCAGAAAAGATCTACCTTGCCAACGCTCCACCTCCACCCATATGAATATGGCCGTCACGTAGAGATATAACGCACTCTCACACCATCTACAATTATATAATCTCAGCTACATTGGTGCATTTCCATAATTTATTATTATAGTTACCCGGCCCTTCACGTTAATGTCCCTTTTTGCGATTGGCGCAGGAGGCAAAAACTTCAACAAAGTTTGAGATAAACAAGAACAACACAAAGTTATGAGGGTAACACGTTTTCGTTACATTCACTTCAAGTTGAAGCATAATAAAAGGTCTTTAAGCTACTCGGTTTACCCTGACAACACGTTACAGAGTGTTTGTTTATATTTGTGAAGGAGAAGAAGAGCTCTTGTTTGTGCTTGAAGGCTATAAGGATTGGTACTGCTACATCCCTCTTTGCCATTTGTGATTTTATTGTCTATTTAGAAAATAGCGATTATTTTATAATCAAGGCTTTGTTTTCTGTTTATTATTGTGATGCCAAGAGATCGAGTCAAACATCGATCTGAGGATCAACCACATCTCCAACATGAAGCTAATGAACCCAACCATGAATCTGTAGAAGAAGCTGTGTTCAAATATGTTGGTGTCGGTCTGCAAGATGATGACGACTCGAAAGATAGAAAATCTTACGATGAAAGAAAAGATGATATTGGTGGAGAAAATAAGGGAAACGACGGAGGCCATGGACAGGAAATGGAATGGCTATTCAGGAATGCACAAGACGACAATTCCAGTTCCCATAACGGCTCTAATCGCGAACCCCAATCCGTGGCGCTAGCAGCTGTTGCCGCGGCGTATGCTTCGAGTAGGAAAAGAAGGGGAGAGGAAGAGGACAGTCATCACGAACTTTCCTCAGGGACGATTTCTGGTTCAGGTGTGGGAGAAAATTCACGTAAGCAAAAGGTGAAATCAAAACACAAGAAGGCCAAATCTCAGTTGGCTGTTGACCCAGAATTAGCTACCCTAGATGATACAGACGTTACCGAGCATGACCAATTAGTGAGAAAGGCTATAATTGACACCAACTCAATCGCTCAGCACCCAGATTTTCAACAATACCTCAATACAGACCATGAAACTCATAAACTAAAAGATGTTTCAACTTCAAAAGATAAATCTTTGTCATCTGAAGGTGGCGATGATGATGATGAAGATGAAGATTCAAAGTCCTTAGCGGATGGTTCAAACATGATGCACCACAACGATGATGATTTAGGTGATGTGACTAAACAATATTCTGAATTACAAAAACAGGATGCCATGGAAAATTCGTCCATGAAATCTTTGCAGAAGAAGGATTACCGTGAAGTTTTACCAAAAGTTATGTCTTCATCCGAAATTTCGGTGGATACAGATGTTTCTCATTTGATTCAATCCGCTGCATCCAAGGCTTCGGAGATTATTGGTACAACTGCGCAATCGAGCGGCAAGTCATTTGACGGTTCTGAAGAGGCTGCTTTGGAACAATTTATTACAGAGTATCAAACAATTAAGAACTTGAACCGGCAACAAATATGTGAAAGGATTTGGAGTAATGAACGTCGTAAAGATGATTTTTGGAGTAACATTTGTAAAGTCTTACCCTATAGGACCAGATCCTCTATCTATAAGCACGTTCGTCGGAAGTACCATATATTTGAGCAACGTGGTAAATGGACAGCACAAGAAGATAGGGAGCTGGCCCGTTTGTGTATCGAAAAAGAAGGGCAATGGTCTGAGATCGGTAAAGCTCTAGGTAGAATGCCAGAAGATTGCCGAGATCGTTGGAGAAACTATGTTAAGTGTGGCTCGAATAGAGCGTCAAACAAATGGTCATTGGAGGAGGAAGAATTGCTGAAAAGAGTTATTAGTGAAATGTTAGATGAAGCTCAACGATCACATCAAGAAAGGGAATCCCATGAAATTGTTCATGACAGTGACGATGAAGATGAGGACGACAAGAGGGGCAAGAACATGAAAAATAATGATAAACCATCATTCAAGGATGCTATCAACTGGACGGTCGTTAGTGAACGTATGGGAGGGACAAGGTCGCGTATCCAGTGTCGTTATAAATGGAACAAATTAGTCAAGAAAGAAGCAATAGCTAAAATTCAATCTATCACCGAAACTGATAAGCGTTGGATTTTGGAAAAATTAAGAGACCTAGGTTTCACAGAAGATTCGCAAGTCGACTGGGAAGAATTGGCTACGCTAAAGCCTGGAATAAAATGGACGGGAACCGAACTAAAGCTATGTTACGAAAGAATGAGAAGTGGAGTTAGATACTATAAACAAAAATCGATCAACGAAATTTCCAAAGAACTGCTTGGTTTATTGGATGGAACAATCCCATTGGAATCGAAAGGCAACTAGGGCCTGTTGGGTCGCCTCGACATTTAGTTTATTCAAAGTTGTATAATACTCATTTTAGGCTTTTCCGGCTTTGTATTATTTTTCAAGAAATTCAAACACGAAGTAGATGTTAAAATTTTTATATCTAAACACATTATACAAAAATAATTAGTTTTGAATTTGCAAATTCATTTAGAATTTGGTGAATTGCTTGTTAGACTTAGCGGCAGAGGAAACTTTTACGACGTTGAATCTAACGGTCTTGGAGATTGGTCTACATTGACCAACGGTAACGATGTCACCAACTTCGACACGGAAAGCTGGGGAGACGTGAACTGGAACGTTCTTGTGTCTCTTTTCGTATCTGTTGTACTTTGGAACGTAGTGCAAGTAGTCTCTTCTGATGACGATAGTACGGTGCATCTTGGTGGAGACGACGGTACCAGTCAAGATCTTACCACGGATAGAAACCAAACCGGTGAATGGACATTTCTTGTCAATGTAAGAACCTTCAATGGCGGTTCTTGGGGTCTTGAAACCTAAACCAGCGTTCTTATACCATCTGTTAGCTCTCTTGGAGGTCTTTAACTTAGGGTTGTTAAAGATGTGAGGTTGCTGTAATTTAAATGTAAGTTAGTAAAAGTATTCGTGGATTACGAAGACAGTTAGAATCATAAAGGAGTGGGCATTGCTGTTCTTTTATTGAAGGTGTGGCCCTTCAACATTGGAGTGTATATGTCCATTTTTCTTCACATGTATATGGATTTCGTCACGCACAAACAAAGTTGATAGTGAACATTCTACCCCATTGCATGGTTTTTCTCTTGTCATGATTTGCTCTTTTATGGACGGGATAGGATCGTAACTATAGCCATATTTGCTACTTTATCTTATTGAAACTAACACTCTAAACAGTGGGAATTCAAATGCATACCTTTTGGAAAGCTCTTTCAGATTGAACGGTCAATTCAGTGGACATCTTTACGGTTTCTTATTATCCTCAAACTTCAAAAGATATAAATCAAGCTTCCTTCAAAATATAGCAAGCCTATAACTACTTCGATAATGACATCTCAGTTCTTTGAAAAGTTTGAGGTCTGCCATTACCCACCTACTGCAACACGGAGCTGACTGTAAGGCCGTGAAGCGTACTTGCTCAGCCGAAGCCAAACGCCCTCAGGCAGAGGGCCAGCTCTGCCTCCCCCTAGGATAAGTGAAAGGAGGATGTCATCCTGCCCGGCAGGGGGCGATAGGCTCGCAGATGGAACTCGTCCCTCCCCAGCGCTTCTGGGACTGACTCGGTGGCTCTCCCATGAGCCCATGCGCGCGAAGGTTGCCCGCCCCCCAATTGTTGCGCGCAATCGGCGTATTTCGCCTACACCACTTTTGTCTTATTTTCTGAAGAGCTTCGATATGTATGGGTGTGGAGCTTCAAGAGAAGCTAAGATGTTTGGATGTTGAAAGGCAGTCACCAAATTTCGACTTTCTTTTATCGAGATCTTTGAACAAGGCATTTTCGAGCCTCGTATATTCACCAATAACACAAGGGACTTGGCTATGCGCAGCAGAACTTCGCAAGCGTGGAGAATTTCGGTCCCCTCAACGCCATTTCACTCTTCTATTCAAGACGCTTTGCAAGAAAGAACGTTTTTTTAATGCTTCGCTAATAGTGTATCTTAAGAGCTCCTGCTACGATATTACTGATAAAAATAAGCTTAGATAATTGAATGCTTTACGTTACCTATCTAAAGTTGTGGCAGCCCCCTTCTACAAAGTTTTAATAAGGGAACATAACTGGCATCCCGCGCATACACCACGGTGCCCTCGATGGGCTCAATTCCCGAAGTTTACTTCGCGTTGTGCTCAAGCAGTTTTTATGCCCCAAGTTCTCTGCAGAAGACGTCTTTCTACAGGAAAAAAGTCGCAGGAAATCGACGGCCACTTGTCGCGGCTGTGGCCAACTGTAGCAAAAAATAATCAACGCGAGTACGATTGATCCAAGTTTCTGAAAGTTTTTAATATCAATCACGTAGTTGTCTCTCCAGATAAAGGGCCTCTCAACTGCCGAAGTCACGCACGCCTCCCCAGAAAATGTAGTCGCGGAGTTTCGCTTCCCAATGAATGCACGTCTAACCTCGGAATGGGGACTTGAGAGAGCTCGGCAATTTCTGGTCACTTCAAAGTAAAAGGAAAGAAAGTGAAAAGAGCTCCTCTTTCTTAAATGGAATGCGTTTGTCTGAGGTCAAAGACGTCGCTCCTTTGATAAAAAACAAGCTGCATCCACAGGAAAATTCTAGCTCAAGTCTGGAAATGCATTTTGTGAGCGTCTTTGGACTGTGCGTCGGCTACCCCGGCCAACTGGCGCGAAGAGATGACTCGAAATTCATTATTCTTGACTATGAAGCTGTTCCCTCCTACGACGAAATCCGCCTGGAGACTGGTCTGGCCTTATGAGAACAAAAAAAATTTATCGTTCCACAAGAAAAGTTTGCACTAATGGTTTGATACACTGCGTTATAGCTACAGCAAGTTAAGGGTCTCCTGCCTCAGGAATGGATTTTCGAAAAACGCATCCGTGGTAACCCTCTTGATAATTGAAAAAACAATTTCAACCCTGAGAAACGTTGGGTAATTATTGCGCAATTGAACCAATAGTTTCTTTAATGCAAATTAATGTCTAACTTGCCGCTCCTTGAATGTGTCAAAATGGTACAGCCACACAAAAGTATGTTGTATATTACGGCAGAGCCGCCAGTGTCCCGAAAAAAATATCGTGCACAGATACCCCGTTGAGCATCACACAGGAAGAAGCGGGACTTCTTGATCCGCCATGCTGAGGCCCAGAATTTTACACTCACATGCATCGCAAGCACCTACCCATTTAAAGCTTACGTAAATTACATATGTATAAGTCTTTGTGCGTTTGCCGCTCACATTTTCTCTCCTGTGCTTACGAATTTTTTGCCTCCATTTGTACCTGGAAATTATCAAAGACGTCTTTTGCTTGGAGCATAATGTCAAAAATAAAAGTGTGGCCCCCATTAAACATGAGCGTTTTTTTTACCCCTCTAGCAAAATCTAGAAATCTCTGGATAGCTAGTTTATCGTCATAAGATTTACATTCCACGAGCTGTAGCGGTGTTGATTTTGCAATTTCTTTGAACTCCGAGTGTTTGGGAATTATCTGTAATTCAATGAACTTTTCAATTTGAAAAATCAACTCCTCTGGATCATTTTCAAAGTCCGCGTAACTTTTATTAAGCTCCTTTTTCAGGAGCTCTTTTGAGAAAATGTTTAGCTCTTCGTAAAACTTCTCGATGTAATTAGATTCCTCAGGCAACTGTCTGTATTCATGTCTTGGTATACTGCTTGAAATGGAACTTGATTTACCAATGAAATGAGATGAAGGGGGAATGATGACTCTATGCGAAGTGGCCTTCGAGAATGCACCTCTCGCGGTGGAAAATGAACGAATAACTGAATGAATCATTTTTTATCTATCGCTGCAACTGGCAAGCGATGGTAAAAAACTTTGAGCCAGATTTAACACAGGCTTCGATATGTGATGTCTTTTATATTGACATCTTATTGTTAATGCACCCTTTTTTGCAGTGCGGCGGAACGCCTGACAAAACACCTGGCACACATGAACTTGTACGACTTGCTATAAAATCCACCTGGAACTTGGTACTGGCTGAGCGGCGAAAGCTCCTACTTGTCATCGAACGCCTACGCGAGAAGCAGGCCTATTAGATTTCTGGGTTTCAAATGTCTCACAGCACCGAAGTTCCGTCGCGATGGATATATATGCAGTTATGAATGATACTCTTGAGCACCCACGCAAAAGCGAAGTGCGTGCTTTCTTTTGCTTTCTTGCATCTACATATGCCGCAATAGTCGATAGCCTTTGTAAGCGGCATTGGCCGCTGAGCTGATCACTTGCTCGTTGAGAGTAAACCTCAAATCATTGTCAACCAATATTGATGAAACCAAGATAGTTCTTGTTTACTTTATTGATCTTTTCTGCATAACTAGATTGTTCACTCCATGAATTTTTCCATTTGTCAGCTTGAAGCAACGAACAGAAATATGACCGAGCTTTTGTTTATAAGGAATGTGTGATATTTCCGAAGCTATCGATCGGTATAAAAGGGGCCCAAAAATTGAATGATAAAATATTGTCGCGCAGTATTGACAAGGGCGCCGAATAGAGCAATGTCTTCCCTCCAAATCTCAAGAACTCAGAAAGTAGTGCTGATCAATGAGACCGGCGATTTAGATGTGATCAAATATGAAGATTACCCAGTTCCTAAGATAGGTGCTAATGATATCTTAGTTAAGAACAGGTATGCAGGGGTGAACTTCATTGAATCTTACTTCCGGAAAGGTATCTACCCTTCCGAAAAACCCTACATATTAGGTAGAGAAGCGTCCGGATACGTTGCTGCTAAGGGAGACCAGGTCACAAAGTTTGACGTTGGCGATCCAGTCGCATACTTGTCCAGCTCTACTTTTGCTCAGTACACAAAGTTCCCAGAGAATGGCAACATATTGAAGTTGCCAGAGAATAGTTCAGACGAAGAATTGAAATTGTATGCAGCTGCTCTTTTGCAAGGCCTAACAGCTTTGACTTTCGTTGAAGAAGCTTATGAAGTCAAAAAAGATGACTACATTCTTGTCTATGCTGCTGCAGGAGGTGTTGGCCTTATGCTTGACCAATTGTTGAAAAGAAGAGGTGCTCACACTATCGCTGTAGTTTCTTCCGACGAAAAGGCTTCATTGGCGAGGAAAAATGGCGCTGAATTCACCATTAACTCGTCAAAGGAGGATATATTGACAAGGGTGCGAGAAATTACGCATGGGAAAGGCGTCGATGCCGCATTTGACTCTGTCGGGAAGGATACTTTCGAGGTTACTTTGGCCTCAATCAAAAGAAAGGGCAGCTTCGTCTCTTATGGAAATGCGTCTGGTCCAGTTCCACCTTTTGTTATAAGCAGGCTAAGTGCTAAAAATATCAAAATAATGAGACCCCAACTATTTGGTTATTTGACGGAACCGGAAGAGTGGGAACATTATTCGGCAGAACTGGTCAAGCTGATCAGCGACCAGCAAAATAAGTTCAATGTCAATATCCATCAAATTTATCCTCTCGGTGACTACAAGAACGCTGCAAAAGATTTGGAAAGCAGAAAAACTACAGGTAAGCTACTGTTGGAAATCCCATGAACACTAAATTGCAGACACAAAATGTTTGACTCCTTTCCTCTCCTCACAATCTTATCAAGAACGCAAGCTTAATAATCATATTATTAACACCTTCACCACCCTTATTCTCTTCCCTATCTTCTGTTCGAAACTGTTGTCAATTTTGATTAATTCTGCCAATGCTTTCAGGCGTCTCGATTGTGGCCACCACGGCGTGTTCTAGCACTATACAACCTAAGTCAATTCAATTGATCCGAATTCAGAAGTTCCCAATAGTTTACAACTATTTTTTCAGAGTCAGACAACTCCTCAGTCGATAAAGCCAGCCAACTTACCTTAGCTTAAGTATAAATAGAGCTGTATTTGTCGTTGGTATTTTTTAATTCTACGATCAGTTGAGATTATGATTTGATGGCGCGTATTGTAGTCCTTGGCTTGTCGGGGTTGATAAATATTTATGCACACGCGCCCCGCGCCTTTGCCCACCGGGCGTCATAGCTCACAAAAGTCAAATTTGTGACGGTAAATGATCAAGATAGCAGTTAATTTTTCTGTTGTTCGAAGTGAGCTAGTCTTAAGTAAGATATTTCTTTCTCTGGTAGCTGATCAATCACATTGAACAGAATAAAAAATCATTTGCTATGAATCAGTTGCTAAATCAAAAGGAGGCTTTAACCAGAGACACCAACATCTCTTCCGGCGTTACTAGTCGAAGAATAGCTCTCAAGATATGGTTTCATAACGCTCTACTAAGAGAAGAATATGATGACAATTTCAATAACGATGAGTGTATATCTGTGAGTGAAACGGATGATTTGAGTTTAGTGCCATCATTTAAAAAAAGCCCAACAAGCTCGATCCCATCTGCAAATACATTCGATTCACCAGGTGTTGAGAATGCTAAAAAGAATGAGGAAGTGACGTCCTGTTTCAAAAAGCATAGATTGAGACATTTGAAATGCAAAATTAAATCGAAATTTCATGGTTTCAAGCATAAAACAGGTGAAAACAACGGGACCGATTTAAAGGATAGCAACGATCAGGAAGGTTCACTCACTAAAGCAGTTGAATGGTATACTTTATTTAGTGATTTGTCTAAAAATTTAGAGACATTATTTGAAACTGAAATGATAAAGGAATTTAATGAAGGCTCCGATCAATTTGAGAATGGAACGTTCGTGGAAGAAAAAGAGCATTTAGAAAGGACATGCCTATCTCACAGCATAAGAAGTGAGCGAAACTCTGAATCTGAGCCTAAATATGACCATTCCACGAACTCGGTGCGGAAGCATCCGTTTGGCACAAATTTAGAATGTCAAAGTTCTAATATTCAGACTGAAAAATCTCTACAAAGTCCTGAAAAACTCTTTTCCGGTGTTGAGACAGAAAATTCAATAACACTGGGCGGAAAACCAAAAATTTGTTCTCTGAGATCAGATTCTAGTGGAAGTGGGTCGGATTCTATAGAGAAAACACCACCTATGTACTTGTCAAGGCCGGTAGATACAGATCTTAGCGATACGGAAAATGATAATCTAAAAAGAAAAGGAACTTTCGATGAAAGGGAAGGCAATTGCCGGAAATCTAGCATCCAGCCCAGCTGTCAGAGTTGTGAATCACTCGAGTCGAACCCTTATGGCAATAGTGTAAAAGTATTTACCATCCCAACATTTCGGCCAAACAAAAAATCAGCAAATATAACATCCATGATAAGGGAAATCGAAAGCACGAGACTCAATGATAAACAACTAGATCGATTGGCTAAGACGGGATCTATTCGTGGTGAGAAACTGACATTCGTCAACAAGAAGTTTTATGAAAGCGTGCCACAAGAAACTAATGATAGTGACAGTGACGCAGAAAATGAATCAGATGGCTGTAGCCGCCCAGCATTCGATGGTAAAGAGATCAAAAAAATAAAATATGAATCGGATGAAAAGCCAGGAGCTCGCGTCTCTTTTGATCGTTATTCGTTTTTGGTAGTTTACAAAGCGCCCAAAAAATCTCAATCTTCTCGGAGCCTGACAAGCATATCGAATGATTCACTTCAAGGATCCCAAAATTTGAGTATTTCAAAACCTGTTTCGCATTTTGGATCTGTACGTTCACCAGAACAAGATGGAACAAGATCAATTCTCAAGAGAAGACCAAACTCCAAAGAACAAGAGGAGATAAAACGAGCTGTCAATTGTGATAAGGTTGACGTGAATTCATTTTTGGATTACTTCGAAAAGTTTGAGAGCAGGAGGCAATCAGAAGGTCCGAAACTTGGTAAATTTAGAGAAAAACAGTTGAATCACTATTATTCTCAGGTCTTTTTTCCTGAACTCGTGAAAGATGTCAAATATGATGATCCAGTTAGTAATGACTATACTAAGAGTAGGAAAGCGACTGAGTTGAACATTGGGCGAAAAATTGATGATTTACGATGTAGTTTTGTTCATTATGTGCGCCAGGATGAGAGTTTCGTCGAAAAATAAAAATGAATTCTTGGGAATTGTTGTACACGTTTCAAATCAAATTATGATTGATTAAATCTCCTTTATATTTCGTTGGCAAAATCATAGATAGATAAATGAAAATTATTTAAAGATTCTATTTCTTTTTCTCTTTGTTAGAAGTAGAGTTTTTTGGCAACTCTTTGACGAATGGTAAAAATTCTGGCTCTCCAGGAATGTATTTTCTCAACACTTCTGGAACAACGAGACCATCTTCTGTCTGATAGTTTTCGAGAACACAACACAGAGCTCTTTGAGTGGCACTTAAAGTAGAGTTCAAACAGTGAACGTATTTCTTCTCTCTGTCACCCATTTTCTTTATACCACATCTAATCTCCAAGTTTCTAGATTGGTAGTCAGTACAATTGGAGCAGGAAACTAACTCTTTGTATTCCTTTTGGTATGGGAACCAAGCTTCCAAATCGTATTTCTTGGCAGCAGCATTATTTAGTTCACCCGAAACAATACCAACAACACGGTAAGGAATTTTCAAACTTTTGTAAAAGTCTTCAGCAGTGCCAATCATTCTATCGAACTCTTCCCATGACTTTTCTGGCTCGGTTAAACAAAACTGTTCAATTTTTTCGAAAGCATGAACTCTGAAAACACCCCATGCATCTTTTCCGTGCGCACCAGCTTCTCTACGGAAACAGGAAGAGTACCCTGCGTAACGAATTGGTAATTGGTCTTGAGGTTTTTCAAACCATTCACCACTGTGATAAGCAGAGATTGGTTGCTCTGACGTGGCAATTAGGTACTTTTCGTCATCTCCATCCAAAACTTTATATAATTCTTCATCAAAATCGGATAACTGCGCAGTTCTTGCCATCACTTCTTTATTCATCATAACTGGTGCTTGCAGAGGTATGTAGCCTCTACCCGCTAAGAATGACAAACCGTAATTGATTAAGGCTTGGTTCAAGAAAACACCGTAGTTCCTGAAGAAGTAACCTCTGTGTCCCGAGATCTTGACACCACGTTCTGGATCGTAACCGTCCAACCTCAACAGAACTTCGTGATGAGACAACTTGGCAGGCTTGCCTGTTACAGAGGCATTCTCACTGACTTCATCCAAACCCTCGGGTTTCCAAGTGCGAACTAACTCGTTATTTTCTTCATCATTTGAAACAACAACACTTGGATGAACAATATTTCCAACCAGGAAAACTTTATTCTTCAGGTTTTTGTCTTCTTCTTGTTCCTTTTCAGTGAGCTCTTTCTTCTCTTGAGATAAAGTCTCCTTTTCAGCCAATAGTTCCGAAGCATCCTCCTTTTTCTTGAACTTCAATCCGATATCTTTTTGTAATTTGTTCAATTTTTTGTTCAATTCATCCAAATCAAATCTTGTTTTGACCCATTCCTTGTAATCATTAATGATCTCATCAACGATCTCAACGCTGGCACCTCTGGCCTTCTGAGACTTTTTAATAAGCTCAGGATTACCACCTTTCTCCTCGATGAATTGATTGATATCCAACATTCCTATCCAACAAGTATGACTGTTTATAGCTTATTGAAACTGCTTGATAACTGTTTACCCAAACAAAACTTATAATGTTCGTTTTTATAACCTAATCTTGAATATCTGCCTTACGTAGCCATGCCGTGAAAGTAGTAATTAGTCACTGACAAAAAAAATTTTCAGATACTGAACTGTACACACCCTACATGGGCATCTGATTTGGGCATAATAAATATAACTTGAAAACGGTCCAATGGTCCAGTGGTTCACGACGTCGCCTTTACACGGCGAAGATCCCGAGTTCGAACCTCGGTTGGATCAATTCAAGTTATATAACTGAAGTCCTGAAAAGGTTGCAGTTAATTTTTTTAACGAATTATATTCTGAGAATAAGTGATTGAAAGTACGGGTTGGAATCTCATGGTAGTTTAGAAATCTTGGCGAGAACATTAAATAATAGTTCACAATGGATGCACTCGATATTACTGTATATGACAAGAATGTGCGGTACCTATTAAACGATGGTAACCAATCTAACTCTCATCGCACCCCTGACGGTGGTCTAAACGCTATGTTTCCTACTAATGTTAAGTACATATTCGAAGACGATGCTGATGCAGTAGGGGAAGCAATTGCTGATGAGACGATTGAAAATGTTATTATTGTACACATACAAGAATCTGGGGCGTTAGATGACGTCGAACTGATAAGTGACCAATATGAACTGCTGAACTTTAGGAAGGGGAACGTTGGTACTAGCACTAGTGAAGAGAGCCTCGACATTGAACTAGATGTTCTATCTCAGTTCTGTGACTTATCAACTATGGTTTCAGACCTTCCCCTGGGTGACTTGATAAGGCTATATACGATCCAAAATGAACAATTACAAACTATTTCCAATTCTATATAACCGTTCAGATTTCAGACAGGTTAGCCGGCATAGCCTTTATCCTTATTGAGTAGTGTTTCTCGATTTCTTTCAGCTTCGAAAAATCATTCTTGGTGACAAAATTAACTGCAACACCTTTTCTACCAAATCTCCCACTCCTACCGATACGGTGAATATAATTTTCCATGATTTCAGGCAAATCGTAGTTTATAACTAGAGAGACTTGTTGAACGTCAATTCCACGAGCCCAGACGTCAGTTGATATCAACACTCTGGAATGCCCCGTTCTGAAATCGCTCATCACTCTATCTCTGTCTTCCTGCTTCATGTCGCCATGCATTGCAACTACTGCAAAATTTGACTGGGTCATCCTTTGGGTTAGCCATTCAACCTTTTTTTTTGTGTTACAAAATATCACACCTTGAGTGATGGTCAATGAATCGTAGAGGTCACAGAGCGTGTCGAATTTCCAATCCTCCTTATCCACATTGACAAAGTATTGTTTAATGCCCTCCAAAGATACTTCGTCTCTTTTCACCAGAATTTTCACGGGATCTGACATGAACTTCTTGGTTATTTCCAAGATATCTTTACTCATAGTAGCACTTACCACTACAACCTGACATGTCTTTGGTAGTTTAGTAAAAATATCATATATCTGTTGTTTAAAACCTAAAGTTTCGCTTAAGAGTTCATCGGCTTCATCTAGAATCAACATTGACACGTTTCTAGTTTGCAAAATTTGTCTTTTGATCATGTCTAGCACTCTGCCAGGGGTTCCACTTACCACATGACAGCCGTTACCTTGAATTTTCTTTGTATCATCTTTTAATGTCTTGCCGCCTGTTATAGCAAATGCCTTAACATTCATATAATCTCCAAGATTTGAAACAACTTGGCAAATCTGACTTGCTAATTCCCTCGTTGGCGATAGAACCAGCGCTTGTAAATCTTTCCGTTTCAATTCAATAGCCTGAAGTATTCCGATCGTGAAGGTGGCCGTTTTACCTGTCCCTGACTGTGCCTGAGCAATAACATCCTTTCCTGATATGATCTGAGAAATAGCACGCGACTGGATAGCTGATGGTGCCTCAAACCCGTACGAATATATGCCTCGAAGTAAATCATCTTTTAATTTCATTGATTCAAAGGTCGGCGAGACCTTCAATTTTTTGGAGGTCTTAAACTTCAACTTCAGATCTTCATTTTTATCGAACGACATTTTGATGATCCTTCTTATCTCTCCACTTTCGTTTCCAGCTCACATCAACTCATCTCATCTCCCTCTAATATTGAAATTTTTTAATGATCGCGCAGAAATTATTTGGAATAAACTTTAATTGCTGGTCATCGCCAAACAGGGAAACTACTGTACAAAAGAGAGTATGCCGGGACATATTCACCGGGTTATTGTTTCTATTGGCGGTGGCCATGCAACAGGTGTAGTAGAGGCAGGATTGCAAATCAAAAAGTCGCTCAACGAATTGTTCCCTTCGACAAAAGTGACAATAGTGAATTTAGATGATAAAGCGACACCGACTGATCGTTCATACACCAATAAAGATTATAACTTTAAGCAAGTGTATGATGACCTCGTCGGCAGTGAACATCTGGCTGGTCAAGCATTTGTCAATGGTGATAAGTTTGAGGACGGTTCCCAGGATCCGCTGGAGCTGGTCTTATTTTGCGGCTGCTACGCCCTGTACGATAACAAAATCAACGATTTGGCGCATCTAAAGGTGTTTTTGGACAGTGATGGAGACACCAGATTGATCAACTTAATAAAACAGAACGGTATAGCTAACGGGGAAGAGCTATCTATACTGCTAACTGATTACATGGACCACTTAAGGATAGAAATGCAAAAATACATCGCACCGACGAGAGCAAATGCTGACCTTATTATCCCTTGCTCAAATGATCGTACTGGATATGCAATTATTACTGATGGGATAGTAAAAATTATGGAAGATATAAGAGGTAGTGGCACTATCTCCAATGCGGCCTCAAGACTTTTTCCACTTTTAGTAGACTTTGAAGCTGAAAGAATGGACGTGGAAAAGGAAAGGTATTACGACCTCTCGTAATTCCCGTTATTCAATGGCTCATGTACTGCTATATATTTGTTTACGTTTTTTTAATTTAATGACATCATTTGTTTGACTTGAAATCTAGAGAGATCATCCTAAATGTAAATTGTATTTCAAACAAGTGAATATCAAAAAATTAAAACTTTATCCTAAAGCTGTTTCCATGTTATACTACCACGGTATTTAATTGGTAACTTTAACGTACCATAATGGTACATACCAGGTCCTTAACTTAATGCTTGACATGGATATAATGATGTTTCCTCAGGGAAGAAAATTCATAATTAATCTGCAGGCCTACGTGTGTTGTTTGTCACTGATGAGTTGAAATCAACAACGAAACTTCGAGACCCCGGCCTGCTGTTATAAAGAATAGTTTTATTCTCTGCATGGCTCCCTTCATTGAAATTTAATTGCAAGTACTAAATTTCATCAAGCAATTCTCGGCGAATGAAAATACGGTTTAAAAACGATGATATGCTGTATTGGATAATTGGTTGCAAATAAGACTGAGACGATATAACATGCTCAGGCACTGCTTTAAGGGTAGGCTCCCCTCAATTCATGGTATTCGTTACATTAAAACTTTACATACACCTGTTTTTAGGGCTGATATCAGTTCTACACAACAAGCACTATTGGAAGGTATTAAACTGCTAGATGATATTTTAAACTCAACATCATACAACAAGTCCTTACTATACACCGGAAAGTATAATAAGATGCCACAGTTGATCACATCCCAGAATCAAATACAGTTGCAGCATGTTATCAGAGAGTACCTAGACGCATTACAGATCAATGAAGCCAATAACTCCAAAAAGTCATTTGATCCAATTCAAAAGTTGGGGAAAATTGGATTGCAGCTATATATGAATTGCCACGATAGAAATTTAACACCTGTGGGTACCACGCTGACACGTACGTTGATGGAACAGTACAATAGGTACCCTGAAAAAGATACTCTAATAGGTATTCAATCATCGTTGGACCGCGTGCGAGTCATTCTAAAACAGAATCGTCTAGTTCTTAAAGACGAAAACAGCATCAATGCTCTGGTCGAGAAACTAACACATACTGCTGAGGATTGTCACATTGTGAAACGTGTGATGGAGGCAGTCGATTACAATCTTGTTTCCGACGAAACAGTAAGAGTGATGAAGGGTAGGAAAACTTTTGATGAACTGGAGGTTTCCAAGGGTTGGAAATTCCCTGCAGGTGTACTTGATACTGACGAAGCTTATCTGAGATCGATCGATCTTAATGAGAAAAAATTAATCGACATTAATGAAGAGATGATTGTTTTAGTGTATGACGGTACTCTTAGGGATGCGAATAAAATTCTACCAACAATCAATTACGCATCAAAGGTAGAAAAATCTTTGCTATTAATGGTGAACGGCGATTGTCTGGGGGACGCATTGACATCGATAACTATTAATAACAACAAAAACAAACGTCAGGCTAACAAAAGTAAAACAATCATCATAAAGTACAATTCTAAAGCAAACGGGGATCTCTTGCTACAAGAGAATAGTGATCTGATGAATTTTTTACGGCTACCAAAGGGGCTTGGAAGTGTTTACTCCCCTGAATTCAGCTCTTACGTGCCGAGCAAGATATCAGCCGACCTCTACTATGGCAAATTAGAATCGGCTAAAGCCACCACCGGGGAGTCTTTCTTGTACAATTCCAATTGGGATGTGCCAGGCTCTGAGAATAAGTTTCTTCAATCAACCGTGACCCTAAATGTCGGCGGTCACAGCGAAATTGAGATCAATCAAAGAAGGGCCCATTTAGATAACTTGATCAACAGCATCCTTTGTGAAGGATTGTCTGAGGGCTTCGTTCCTGGTTATGGCGTTGCGCTGGCGAAAATGGTTCCCTTCATCTACGAATTCAAGAGAAATGAACATAATATGAGCGTAAGATCGGCTCTCGATTCGGTTATAATCGCCTTAGGCACACCACTGGAAAGGGCCTTGCAGAATGTGTACGGCTACAACAAATTTGAAATAAACGAGATTCTATCGAAAACCATACAGGATACCCAATTCATGAGTGCCAATATTGAAGTAGGGTCTGAAAGACAGAATCTGGCGGAAATGGGCGTCTTGGAACCATGGAAAAGACTTGATAAATGCCTCTTCAGTGTGTTAAGTTTTATCAAACTGTTGGCAAGCTGCCGGACTATCATAACCCAAGTGTTTGAAAAACCGAAAAGTTCTAGCCGCTAGGATCACACCGATGGCCCTTTTCATGTAAATACTAGAAGGTGCTTCTTGTCAATAACGTTATGTACTAATCATCCCACGTGACTTAGCTTTTCGCATTCGGCTGTATATTGTTTTTCCCCTCCAGTTGACTCTTTCAAGGTCCGCAACTTGAGGAGGATGACTTCTCGTGCAGCATAGTTGACTTCGTTGGATCGAACAGATAAGATGCCACTGACAGTACGGTTACATAGATCCCCTGTACTTAAAGAGTGATGCGCTTGAATCCCACTATACTTCTGTCTCTGGTTTTGGTGCCCTAACTGACCTAATCCCAAGAAATCAACCACGACAACATTAAATATGCTTTCGAGAACTGCAACAAAGAGGTTCAATTCAAACCAAGCTGCATCAAATTTGAAAAAGACTGCTCTATATGATTTACATGTGGAGTTGGGTGGTACTATGGTGCCATTTGCTGGATACGCAATGCCTGTTCTATATCGTGGCCAGACACATATCGAATCACACAATTGGACTAGAGCAAGTGCAGGCTTATTTGACGTCTCTCACATGTTGCAGAGTAGACTATCCGGTAAGGGCGCCACGCAATTTCTCCATAAAGTGACTCCCACAGACTTTGCTGATCTATCTAAGGGCAACGGTACATTGTCGGTTCTGCTGAATGAAAAAGGTGGCATCGTGGACGATACTTTAGTAACGAAGCAAGGTGAAGACGACTTTTACGTTGTTACGAATGCAGGATGTATCGACAGAGACCTGGAGTTTTTATTGGATGAAATAAAGTCATTCACAGATGGCTGTTCTTGGGACGTTATTCAAGGCCGATCATTATTGGCTTTACAAGGCCCAAAAGCACATGAAGTTTTGGAACGGCTGTTAAATAAGGGTGAAACACTGAAGGATCTATACTTTGGCCAAAGGCGTGCCCACAAACTATTTAATGGGGTTGAAATTGATGTTGCTAGATCTGGTTATACAGGTGAGGACGGATTCGAAATAAGTTTACTCAACGAAAATGCTGCTGACTTTGCAAGGCTATTGATAGATAATGACTTAACAAAACCTATTGGTTTGGCAGCAAGAGACAGTCTTAGACTAGAGGCTGGCATGTGTTTATACGGCCACGAATTGGATGAAACCATAACTCCGGTTGAAGCTGCCTTGAATTGGGTTATATCGAAAAGTAGAAGAAACGTCAACGGAACTGCACAAACATTCAACGGATACGATAAAATCATGGACCAGCTGAACAACAAGACTCACGAAAAATTACGTATCGGATTCAAGTACACGAAAAAAGGGCCAGCAGCCAGAACTGGATCAAAAATTTTCCTACCTGATGCCAAAACTGAGATCGGAACAGTTACTTCCGGAAGTGCCTCCCCAAGCTTGGGAAACATTAACATAGGCCAAGGCTACGTTGAAAAGGGTTATCATAAGAAGGGTGCGAAGCTGTTGGTCCAAGTGAGAAACAAATTCTTCCCAATCGAATTGGCGAAGCTGCCCCTAGTACCCACTCACTACTATAAAGGTTAAATACCTACCGCATATACCTAAATAGTTGCTATGTTTGCACCAAGACAAGTTAAGAAGTAGTTTCAAATCTTTGTAGCCTCTTATTCTCTGAGAACGGAGAAAGGGCTTCTTCCTTTTCCTTTGTGGAAGCACTTGGCATTGGCCCCATATCGAATCACATGAAAAGTGGCTGAAGCAGCGTGGCGCACACGACGTTAAGGATGAATTGTAGCCCTGCATCGCAGCAAAAGTAGAAGATTATCCAGTCTAGCCACATTTGCGAGGTCAATAAGGAATCATTATCACCCTTCAAAATACTAATTCAAGAATCTGGGCGACTAAGCCAGTAATTAAGCTTGGTTTTGTCACTTTTCTTCGTCGGCGAATATATGCCCGATAGCACAAAGATAAGCAGGCGTGAGTCAGAATAGACTCTTCCAAAATAATACTCCACCATTACAAAAAGCTCTTCAAATTGTGTCACGGTGGTTCGGATGGTTCAGTAATTAGTTGGCGAAGAACATGAGTGCTGAAAGTATCCATAGTGATTTATCAGGTGGCTCACTTTGTCATTCTGTGAAGTCATATAAGGGAAGAGAGGCTGCTCAAAGACAACCGAATGAAGTTGTATTGAGCGATGACAAGCAGAATTACGAAGGCCCGATAGGTCAAGATCAAGAGCACGGTGAAAGCGAGGTCTTGTCGGTTGTATCATCTAAGGAAGGGGGCATGCGCAGATTGAAAGATAATAAATATTTGGTACCGAGGAAGCACCGAAGAGGTCTGCTCGCTCAGTTATCCCTTCTGCCTGAATTCAAAGATGCACGGGAATATCCTGATAAAATCAAGAAGATGATTGTGTTCATAATAGCTTTTTCCTCTATGATGGGCCCGATGGGAACTTCAATAATATTCCCAGCTATTGGTCCTATAACGCAATCGTTCGATACTACAACAATGATGGTGAACGTTTCTGTTGGTGTTTATTCTTTGAGTATTGGAGTATTCCCTTTGTGGTGGTCATCATTTTCTGAAATGCATGGTAGGAGAACAGTATATATTATCTCCTTTGCGTTGTTGTTCGCATTTTGTATCGGCACTGCCTTAGCTCCCAACATAAGCGCTTTCATTGTATTGAGGGTACTTTGCGGAGCTGCTTCAGCTTCAGTACAGTCAGTGGGAGCTGGTACGGTGTCTGATCTGTTTATACCCGAAGAGAGAGGAAAAAATTTGGGTATGTACTACTTGGGCGCTCTCATGGCTCCTTTGCTTTCTCCTATAATCTCTTCATTACTTCTCACACGGTGGTCATGGAGGTCGACTCAGTGGTTTACGGTAATATTAGCAGGAATTAACGTGTTGTTGCTAATATTCCTTTTGCCAGAAACCCTTCGAGTGCAAGACAACAAAAATGCTATCGCCGCCATTCTGTTGGCAAGAAGAAATGTGGCAGTTACACGAGTCGAGACAAGCAATTCAAGCAATGATGATGATTCTGCAAGATCGGTTTTAGGGGATACGACCAATACCTCAAATCATTTGGCAGTTGCAAACGGCGTTGAGAATCAAGGCAAAATCTACAATGCCAATGATAAGAAACTGGACACTGAAGCAGAGGAAGAAGAAGAAGAAGAAGAAGAGAATGCACTGGAGATCAATAGAATTATGACAGGGGCCAGTAGTATTCGTGATTATGATGCGATGAATCATAATATCGATGTTGGCGCCCCTCAAATGTCTCGGATCCAAACTCATGACACTAAGTTGGAATTAGAAATGAGACGACATGATATGCAGAGAATGAGAACAACTTTAGAAGACGAAATCAGCAGAATAGAGACCGCAAAATCAGGTATTTCAAATTATAATTACAATGGATCAAGGACTAAACAATTGCAGCACTCAATTTATTTGTACTTTTTGAGACCTATGAAATCAGTGTACTTTCTAAAATATCCACCAGTTTCACTGACTATTACCTTTTCTGCGATTTCATTCGCAGTCTTATATTTTGTTAACATGACAATCGAATACGACTATTCCAGACCACCGTACAATTTCAAACCTTTGTATGTTGGTTTACTCTACATTCCAAATTCTGTAACGTATATCTTCGCTTCCATTTACGGTGGCAAATGGGTCGATGCTCTTTTGAAAGATTATAAGAACAAACACGGAATTTTAGCACCAGAGGCTCGTATCTCCTGGAATGTTGTTACAGCAGTGATTTCGTTTCCAATCTCACTGCTGATTTTCGGATGGTGTCTTGGTAAGAAATGCCAATGGGTTACTCCTTTAATTGGAACTTCTTTATTCGGTTACGCATCGATGATGACTATAGGAGTAACAGTCTCGTATCTAGTCGATTCGTTGCCCGGAAGAGGTGCTACAGGTGTTGCATTGAATAATTTAATCAGGCAAACATTAGCTGCAGTCGCGACGTTTGTCACGGAACCCATGTTGAAGGGCATGGGAACTGGATGGGCCTTCACGATGCTGGCATTTATCATTATCTTCTCAAGTGGTTCCTTGATCATTTTAAAAATTAAAGGAGATCACTGGAGGGAAAACTATGATTTAAAAGAACTTTATGATCGGGTCGAATAATTACAATCCAAACTTGGTTTTAGTCTCGTGTAGTTACCGGATTTATTTTATGTAGACTCTCAAAATTTCTAGATTTTTACTCATCATCTTTGGTCAACATCGCGGAACTTGAGATGGAGCTGAAAAATAATTCAATTACTGAATACTCCCTCCCCTTACATAAACCACTTATCAATTCTTCTTTGATCTTATAAATAAGCAGCTCAATCAAAGCGTCTCAAAGATAAAAATACTTGCATGATGAGTGCAGGTCAGACATTTCACAAAGCATGGAGAGTTGCCGTAGCAGCTATGTGGGCATTCATTTTGATTCACGGGGTTGTTTCGTTGGTTGTAACACAGGTGATATTTCAAATGGTATGCCAAAGAAATTCTGTTACACTGCAGCATGGGATTAACTTGACCAAAAAGTCATTTATATCTTTGTTGATATCTATTTTGGCGATAGTCGCGCCTTCTTCTGTCAGAATCACTACCGATAATGCTACCATTGCCAAAGGAACCTTCTATAAGTCAAAGGGTAAAATATACTCAAATTTGAGCAGAAAAAACATCATTTTTGCCAATCATCAAATTTACACTGATTGGGTATTTCTATGGTGGTTAGCTTCGACATCAAATTTGGCAGGCAATATTTTCATTATATTGAAGAAGTCGTTGGAATCAATTCCTGTATTTGGGTATGGTATGAAGAATTTCAAGTTTATATTTTTGAGTAGAAAATGGGCACAAGATGAGATTACATTACATAACGGCCTGGGTGCCATGGATGCCAACTCTAGAGGTGAAGGATTTTTAGCCAGAAAGGAACCGCTTCATACAAATCCAGATGGCAAATTATACTGGAACACTACTAATATTGATAAAAGTCAAGAATCCTGGCCTTATAGTTTAATTTTATTTCCAGAGGGTACAAATTTGAGTTCCAATACAAGACAGAAGAGTGCGGCATACGCTGAAAAAGTTGGTAGAAAGCCCTTTCAAAATGTACTTTTGCCTCATACAACTGGATTACGAACATCCCTTAGATTATTGAAACCAAGCTTGGAGTCAGTGTACGATGTTACAATCGGTTACTCTGGCGTTAAGAAGGAACAATATGGGGAGCTCGTTTATAGATTACCGAATATATTTATTGAAGGCAAAAGTCCTAAACTTGTGGATATTCACATAAGAGCATTTAATGTTGCCGATATACCCACCGAAGATGAAGAAGAGTTCACAGATTGGTTGTATAAGGTCTGGAAAGAAAAGGATGAAATGATGGAAACGTATTACAAGAAAGGTTCCTTCAATCTAGATCCTGAACTAGACTACTCTGTGGTAGGCAAATTCACAATAAGTCCATTTCCGTTCTTGTTCACTTCATTATTCCCAGCGTTCATTTTTTTCCTGCTATCGGGTTTAGGTTACTTACTATATATAAAGAGCAAACAGGAGGCATAAATATAGGCTGATGTCATAGAGTGTACACTATTTTGACCAGCAGTAAATTTGAAATTATAATTTTACCGTCTGTAGTTTGATTGCTTCCCAATCCTCGTCAGTCAACCGCTTATATACTTGGTAGTTCTGCAACCAATATATGGTTTCTTTTCCATCAACTCCATGTGGAAGAGTTTGGTTCTTGTAAATTTTCTTTGCAATTTTATTAGTATCTGTCATTTCAATTGACTTTACAAATTTGACAAAAATGGGTAGCGCGTACTTGGGTAACTCTTTGCCTAAATGCTTCAACATTTCGTTCAATAGTTCAAGTTTACGATTTTCAGATATATCGTAGTTAGTCAACTTTATTACCGCATAACCCGCTCTACCCTCATACCCCAGAACTTTAACACCAACCACGATGACTTGAGTAAAATCACTATCATTGCTAGACATTATCTCATCCTCGACTTCGGTAGTGGAAACATTTTCAGATTTCCACCTGAACGTATCGCCCAATCTATCCAGAAAATATAGCAAGCCGTATTTATCAGCTTTGAAGAGATCACCACATCTATAATATGCATCACCGTTTCTAAAAACATCTCGAATAACTTTGGATTCTGTTTCTTTTTTGTTCCCCAAATATCCTTGGAATGAAGTTTCTGGCTTTTTTGGGAAAAAAATCTTCATCAGCATTTCACCAGGTTCATCAACAGCTGGGATCTCACAATGACCTTTTGAATTTCTATATATGACAGAGTCGTCTTCAGGATCCATTCTAACTAACGTGTGTTGGAAGCTTAAGAACCATTGAATGATCGAACCATAACTTTTGCAAGCCCCAATTCCGAACTCACCCCTTTGGTAATTTGTTGTGGCAAATGGAGCTTCGGTTGCCGCATAGAACTCACCAATAAACTCAATGTTAAATCTCTTTCTGAATTTTTGCCAAATATCAGGTCTCAGACCATTTCCGTAGGCAACTTTTGCGCAGTGTAAATGTTCATATTTTGAGAGAGGTGACTGAAGCAAGTATCTACAGATTTCACCCACGTACTGAACATGCGTAGCCTTTGTCAAATACGCTTGCTTCCAGAAATAGGTTGCCGAGAACTTGTTTGCCATAGCCAGACACCCACCTTGGCAAAGAATGGCGCACAAGCCCAACAATCCAGCCGTAGAATGAAAGAGTGGCATGGCAGTGAATACAGTGCTCTTGTTATCCATATGAAAAACGTGGCTGAAGAGCTGACAGCCAAAAACAGCCTTCCTCCAAGACATGATGGCAGATTTGGGTAGACCAGTTGTACCAGAAGTAAAAATGAACATTGCTGGTTTATAGTCAGTTAAAGTTGATGGCGACCTCATTGAAATTTTTTGTAAAAACTGCGGTGATTTTGAATTCAAAATCACTTTCATTAATTCATCTTCTTCCAGATAATTAATTTGGACATTTGGTAATATTGCGTTGATAAGTTCTTCTGAATCTCTCATAGGTCTGCTTGCTTGAGGGTCTACCAAGACTTTTGTGACGTTGGCGATTTTCAAGGAATGTACTAATGGATTACCTAACGCATTGTAATTGACTAGTGCCGGAATTGCACCGATATTCCATAGAGAAAACAGAAGAAACAGAAATAGAGGTTTATTGGTGCAGCTTATTCCTATATGATCACCCGAATTCACACCTAATTCATGATGCAAAATATAAGATAATCTCAACACAATGTCATAAAATTCTCCATAAGTATATGTTTCCAATTGGTACTCTCCTTTAGTTGGCAAAGGCCTAGGATAGCTAATGATCAGATTTTTGCCATTATTCTCAACTTGATTAGTGAACAGATACCAGAATTGAAATCTGTTTCGTTTAACAGATAAAGCGTAGCACAATAAACTTTTAAGAAAATATGGAATAATATAAAAATCTTCTTTAATCCTATATCTTCGATCTAGTAAATCTATTGGTGTTTGTAAAATGTAACTCAGCAGCAACCAAACTGGCAAAACTATCAGGCGAAGCACCCTTAACAACAGAATCCATACTTTGGTCAACAGATGAAATATAGTTTTAGGTATCATTCTCACACAAATGGAACCGATTAGTTAGCTTCCAAGGAATTCAAGCTTGTGCCCTGAAATGATCTCGAGAAACTTTGTGGACGCAAGAGCTATCTATAGCCTAGTAAATAAAAGCGCTGTTCGTTTAATTTGACTGACAACTAAAGGAAATAAGTCAAAGTTGCAAAAAAAAAGCCCGAACAAAGGCATATACCTAATCGGGCCATTGTGACATATTTTAGAAAGAATTTTATACTTTCGAACTTAAAGTCGAAGAGTCGGAGGGATATCTGTTATTATATCTCTCGGAAGATTTCTGGGGGCCTAGTTTGTCTATCTCATCACTCAGTTTTTTTCTGTCTCTGAAATATAAGAACCAAATTATCAAACAATTGACCAAGAGGAAAGCAAAGACGAACCATGACATTGTTTCAGCTTTTTTACCTTTACTAGTTTCGATTATACCCAAACTTGCTCTCGGAACTAATTCATAGCTCGCATTGATAGCTACGTGAGTCCACATCGAGCCAAACCCCCAAAGCAGGGTCAATGAGGAGCTCCAAATCAGCAAAAAGCGATTCACAAAGTACTTCTTGGGTAGTTTTGGAATTATCGCATACAAAATCAACAAGAACATGATTATAGACAGCGCGATAGTTGCCATCAGTAAGTATGGATGTATAATCTCCACGGAGGTCAACTGAGCCAATTGCAAAATGTTTAACTTGATAGGAATATTATTTGCCGCCGTGGTGGAACTAGTATTTTGAGAAGGGATGTTGAACAATTCGATGGACAGATCATTATAATAAGTGGTGTTACTTAGATCTTTTCTTGGGTAGCAGACGGCGCCCCTGACGTTTGGCAAATTAAGAATGCACACCCCCATGTAGCCCGCTTTTACTACAACACTCTCGAGACCGCTCAGGGAACTGTTATTCGAATCAACCTGTTGAAAAGACTTCTTGATCACTGAGTAGAAGGGCGATTCTTCTTGGAACCTGTAGTTAACGAGGAAAATGGACAGATTTGAGTTGTTGTAGCAACCGATCAATAGGAATATTGATAAAAAAATTACGATGACATTGAAGACGAGTGCCAGTATTCTTGGCATCCTCTTCAGACAAAACCAGATAGCCGTGATAGATAGCATTGTAGCGTTTGCTGTACGTGATGTGTACATACTATGACCTGATGCGAGCGTCAGTGCAAGAGATGCCCTGTTTATATATGTTCTTCGTTGTTGCTTGTTTGCAATATGATTGTTTTATAAATGTTTTAAACAAATATGAAACAAAAGACGTTTATATATTTCCCGTACTTAAGTTGTTTTTGGTTGACATAAGAATATGATAATGATACTGAGGGTGGGGTGGGGTCTAGGTCCGGGCTCTTTTAATCCAAGGATGAAGCACCAGTGATAATATCGACCAATTCATTAGTGATAACCGCTTGTCTTGTTCTGTTGTACAGAATGGAGTATCTGTTAATCATGTCACCGGCATTCTTAGAAGCGTTGTCCATGGCGGTCCTTCTGGCAGAGATCTCTGCGGCATGTCCTTCGGCCATAGCCGTCAAAATCTTGTTTGCCAAGGTGTACTCGAACAGGTCAGTGGAAACCTTCAAATCGTTATCGATTTCAAACTTGCTGTACATAGGCGATTGCTCAATTGTTTCAGGGTTGAAGACCGGTTTCACCTTTGGTTCAAACGAGATCGAACTTACCGGGTCGTTGTAGTAGATGGAGATTTTAGGATACGCGCCTGCACCCAAACCTAACAGCTTGTTGGCGATGGCAGCAGATTCTTCAAAGGTAGGGGCGTCCTTACCTACACCATTCACAGCCAACTTGACGTTGTCTGGGTGGGTTCTTAGAAGCTGCGCTTTGATCTTATCACCCACGGTAACAATGTCCGCGTCTGGTGATTCCTTCAAATGTCTTCTGACAGCCTTGGCCAACTGCGAATGGATAGATCCACACAAACCTTTGTCCGAGGTGATCGCAATCACCAATTCCTTAGGTGTCTCGCTTGGCAACGCCTGTGTTTCAGCGTTGTGGTAAAACTGCTGGTCAGCCTCATCAAATATCTTGGCAGTGTTCTTAGCTCTCTCGGCCTTATTCAATCTTGTCGATGCAACGATCTTCATTGTCTTGGTGATCTTTTCAATGTTCTTAATGGACTTTAAACGCAATTCTACCTCCTTCAAGGTGGCATATCCTCTTAAACTGACGCCATTGGCACGGACCAATGTGTTTCCAACTGCTCTACCAAACATATTGAACAGCTTCAATCCACTATTAGCTATGTTTTGCTCCTTATGCTTGATTATTATCGAAAGGAGCGACGACTTTTCAAGTTATAGAGAGGTTGGACTCAGACCTGAAGAGGTCCGCCCACGAGCCGTGGACCGTGATTCCCAAATACTGCGCCGTGATTGGCCAAACTACAGGATGGGATAACCCTGCCCATCAGGCCTCCCAAACTGGTGCACTGGCGAGGAGTCACATGATCTGTACCGTTCTCATCGATCACGTCTGTCCGACTTTTGAGGGATCCGCGTCATTGGTCGCCGGACAAACGCGCCAGCTTATTCAGAGAGCCTATGGGTAGTGGGAACAAGATAGGCGACTGGCAGAGCACTCAGCTATTGCAGCAGTTCATGTGCCCGATCTGCCGCTGTATTTATTGCAAGATTTCTAGTAACGCTCAAGGGGCCATTACTGTTTTCCAAGGCACCTTGATGCTTGGCAGCTGTAACTGCTCGCTAGCTCGCACTAGGACGTAGAGCTTATCATCAAAACTTAATTTAGACTGAGGCTTGTATGTGTGCGTGTGTCTGTCTATTTAATATAATGGGTGCATGCACGCCTCCCTTGTCGCCGGACCTCGTGGGTGGAAACTCTAATTCTTCCTTGTCAGCTGGCGTTACGGGAGTGAACAGGCTTCTTGCCGCTTGTCGTGTGGAGACTGTGAAAAACAAGAAACCTTTCCCATCGACTCATGCGTAAGATACAACAAAATAGGACAAAGCCCAAACAAAGGTCTCGACAAGATTCAGAGACCCAGTCAAGCAGACAGTTATCTTCTTCAGTTGTCTTGCTTCGTGAAATTGTGAGGTTGGCTTGAGTGGTACGCTTCATTTGCATGTCTTAGGGTTCAAACATCTTCTTATAAACATGAACGATGGCAATAATGACGATAACAGCGTAACGTCTTTGAAAGATCTGAACATCTCCGACAAGAAGAAGATCCAAAACGTGATTCACGGAAGAAAAGCGAGTACCTATTTAAGAATATTCAGAGACGACGACGGGCTGACAGAGGACAAGCAGGAACAGCAAGATGCAATGGTCCCTACGACAGCAATGGCAGCGGCAGCCGCAGCAGCGGCAGCTGCCGCCACTGCTGTGCCCTCACATTTGAAGCAGGTCTTGTCGAATTCTGGGGTATCCAAGCGGAAAACATCCATATCACTTTACGACACGCATTACAAATCTTCTACCGTACCAAGACGAAAATTTTCTAGGTCTCGAAACTCTTCCAGTGGAGGGATCGCCGACCCTGTTGTGGATTCCAAATGCGCGGCAAGTGATCAAGGCAACACTTTGAAGCCGATATCCTCAGCCACTTACTACCCACACAAATCGGATGATCCTCAGGGCAGCGAAGAGGTGTGCGAGAATCAGTCAGTGCCCAGCCTTACAGAAGAAACTTCGAGTAGCAGTAATGCGCATCCCAGTCCAAGCGAGCTAGCTGCTATAAATTCAGAGGCTCTGGAGACGGACGATGATTATTACGATGACGACGAAGAGCAGGATCACGAAGACTATCCGCTCGCCGTTGAGCTGCAACCCTTCACAAACAATGTTGGTGGCCACACTGCAATCTTCAGATTTTCTAAGAGAGCAGTTTGTAAAGCCCTGGTTAATAGGGAAAATAAGTGGTACGAAAACATTGAGCTGAGACACAAAGAGCTTTTGCAATTCATGCCGCGTTACATTGGTGTGCTGAACGTTCGGCAGCATCTGTACAACAAAGATGACATTCAAAAAGAGCTTCCCCCACCTGCTTTGAGCACCAACAAGGCTGCAAGCACAGAGTGTGAAAAAGATCTTGGCCATTTTGACCCGTTAAAACCCGGTTGCCCGTTGACCCATATTCATTCGTTCCCGTATGATAGTAATTCGATACACTCAGCTGCATTACCAGAAGTTGTTCTCGACGATAACAGACACATGATATCCGATTCTCTTTTGGGCATAAAGCCCCGTTCACACTCACCTAGTTCACTGCCAACCGATACTTATCTGTATTCCGGTGAGAAATCTTCGTCCCAAGATCAGGATCAAGATCAGGCTAAAATCCATCAAATAGTTAATATCAATTTAGGGTCTACAACAGTCAATACAAAATTAAAAGCGCTAGTTTTGCAAGAGGTCTTCGCTCCAAGTCATAATGCCGAATCCAACTCGGGTACAAACCCTAATGCAAACCCAAGGAAGTTGATGAGAAAATGTCGTGCTTCCTCGCATGATAATTCAAGACGTGGCTCAAACCAGTCATTGAAAAATATGGCAACCCAGCCAGTTACATCGCCATTATTGAAAAAGTCCCTGAAAGAGAGCATTTCTCATGCCTTGAATAGCCCAAACTCTGTAATGGACTTGAGGCAATTCCATAAAAAGGAAATGGCAAGGGAGTTCACAAGAAACAGCGAGCAAGAGCAGAGTGACAAGACTGAATCTGTGGCAAACTTAGGCCCCAACCCAAATTCAAACACGGGTGGCAACAATAACGAGAGCACGAAGTCTTCACCTTTACTAGAACCAAATGAATCAATATCACCGCTAACACTCCCTCTGGATAGAGCAAATACGAATGATGAGGCAATTTTCGAAATGGATGACTACGATGTTATTAAAAACAGGCTACCTGAGCCGCTAATGAATAGAAGTGATAATAGCAACAAGAATAATAATAACGAGTCCGTCACTTTTGAAGAGCATTCAGACACCATCGTTTCAAAATTTATTTTACTAGAAGATTTGACGAGAAAGTTAAATCGACCATGCGCTCTTGATCTGAAAATGGGTACCAGACAATATGGTGTCGATGCAAAGAGAACAAAACAGCTGAGTCAGCGAGAGAAATGTCTCAAGACCACATCAAGAAGACTGGGCGTAAGAGTCTGCGGGTTGAAGGTTTGGAACCAGTCCTATTATATTGTAAGGGACAAATACTTTGGAAGACGGGTTAAAGTGGGCTGGCAATTCACGAGGGTCTTGGCCAGGTTTATCTATAACGGATCTCAGATCTCTAGTATTGTGAGGCAAATTCCGAGACTGATTAAACAACTGGATACATTATCGACTGAAATATTCAAGCTAAAAGGTTACAGGCTGTATGGATCGTCGCTGCTTTTGATGTATGATGGTAATAACCCCGGCAATAAAAGATGCAGGGTTAAGGTGAATTTGATTGATTTTGCTAGATGTGTTACAAAAGATGCGTTAGACAAAGGGATCGATTCATTCAGCATACCCCCCAAGAATCCTCAATCAGAGGATCGCGGATTTTTACGAGGACTAAAGAGCCTGAAATTCTATTTAATGGCACTTTGGAATCACCTTACCGCAGATTCGCCGTTGTGCAACGATGAGGATGAACTAAACCAATTATTGGCTGAAAATCAGTCAAAGCTTGACAAAAACTGGGATTGGTTAGATGAATTCGATAATGAGAGCGAAGAGCAATTTAACGATCCAAATAGCGAATTGAGAACTAAGTGGAGAAAATATGAATTGATCTTCGACCTGGAACCAAGGTATAACGATGATGGCGAAATTAGCGATTGAAGAAATTCAATATCAACACAGCATCAAGATGTTTTTTCCTCTTGCATATAGATTTATAAATCATGTTAAAGTAAGAAAGTTGTAAGAACGACAGTAAAGCTATAGAAAATCGATTTCTTGATTTTCGAAGAATTTCCACAGCGGAACTTAAGTTGTCCATAAAAATTAATCTTCCAGGTTAAAGAGACCGTCCCGATGTTGGGCAAATTGGGACAGCCAATGATACTGGACCTATATATTATTGCTCTCTTCAAAAGGCAAGAATAAAGTATGGCGAAGTGGTGCAAATTTTACGAGCTTGTTTTCTAATGTTTTTATATGATAAAATTTGTAGTGGTCGGGTAACCAAAAGAGCCAAGCTTAAATCAGGTTCAAAGCTCGAATGATAGAAACTGTAAATGTAAACAAACCTTCATATTTAATGCGCGAGAAGATTTAGAGCAGTCCTATTATCTCTTGCGCATCTGCAACATGGATTCACCGGATGGCTCTGTCAAGGACGATGTTGAGCCCTTGAATTCCGGGATCAGTGGGGCCGATAAGTATTTCATAGAACAACGTGATCTCATTTTGCAAGACATAAATAACACTATGGACTCGATATTGAATAGCTTAAACACATTGAACATTTCATTAGAAAGCTCCATAGCAGTGGGAAAAGAATTTGAATCTGTTTCAGATTTATGGAAGACATTCTATAATGGTTTGGAAAATGATTCAGATGTACCACCTAACTCTCAAGAAGATGAGCAACACGAAATGATGAATACGCAAGAACCAGGATCCAAAGAAAAGTGAGAAGAGTTATCAGTTACCTATTGCAATGGCTTTTTTTTTCGATGTAAGCTTGGCAGCATCGCACTTCTTTTGGATAGGCCGGCTTTATACTTCACTTTATGTGAGTCAACGTCATAGAACTCTTTATTTGTTTTGTATATTAGATCTTTTAACGGTTTATGAACGTGCTCAAACCTATTCACAGAGCTGCTACAACTCTCTGGCCTACGAGGCGAGCGATTGACAAATAGCTTCTGCTCATCTTCGGCTTCAGTACCGCCCTGTACATTGTTTCCATCTGCAGTAATAAGAATTATTTGATTCTTTTGCTGCTGCTGCTGCTCTTGACCTTCGTGCCCAGGCTCAGAATTGTTCTTTTGAGGGATATCATCTTCTTTGACAATTTGGCACTCTTCCTCGAAAAGGTGCTCAGGAAGGGTCCCCTGGACTACCTTCTTTCCTTGATATTGCTCATGGTCTTTGAAAATCTGAACTTCTTCGCGTAGTACACAATAACTCTCAAGCTCCCCTCTAGATTCCAACACCATATCGTGTAGAACCCCCTCAACGATTTCAATTGAGGGGCAAATGACAGTAGCACTTCTGCGAACTGTGCTGCCTGGAGACGCATGACTCCTTCTTTCAAAGTCTGTTAAACTTCTCTCTCTCATTGTTGATAACTAGTTTCTGTTACAGCAGCCTTGTGTCGCTCTGAAAGAAGTGAATGGTGCTGCGTTGGCTCAGCGGCTAACATCCTACTGCTTAAGTATTGAATATTATCGCATATCACGAACAAGCTTCTCTCATTTTTTTATCCAGAAGCAGTTGAAACGTTGTTGTTGTTGTTGATCGCACTGTTGCAGTCTTCTCCGACAACAGTCAAGAGTAAAATACGTTCCACTTGGTTAACGCCACGGTGATACATATCTGTACTTATGGCCGATCTATGAGCTGTTGTGGTAGAAAGCGTGAGGCGACTTGGTTAAGCAATGCTGAGGGTCTATAGGTTTCGCCTGAGTGACGATAGTTTTCAATGTTGGCTCCGCATAATCCGGCTTATAGGACGCTACGAATACCTGAGCTTGCGATCAATCTGGCGGGGAGACACTGTTTGACATTCGTTCATTTGAGTCTAGCTTATGGCAGTAGCCCTGCTAACATCGTTGCTTAAATCACCCCTACACCACACCCCTACTTTATAATACACTAATGATAAAACGATCCTACTTTTCCTCTGTTTTTGAAAGGTTCCTTCTGAATTTCATTTAATGGTTTGAATCGAGGTAGCATAACGGATGGATATTTTGCATCATTTTTCTCATAACCTCGGTTCATGGTTAACCACGGTATGACATTCAGAAAGAAGAACTAACCATCACTCCTTTTACTGTGGCCCAAGGTTTCTTTTTAGCGAGTTTCTTTCCCTTCCTACTCAAAGGGCAAAACTCATTTACCAAGAGAGCTTTTCCTGCTTTTTATTACAACACAGATTGCCATTGTTATATTTTTGCAAGAAGAGATATTCCATCTTTAAGGGGTTTCGGAGATCCCTCATAATGCCATATCAATACAGTTGTTTATCGATTAATTCAGCATTCATGTCTGTTTTTAGGATAGTTTTTAACTAGCTGAATGCTGGATGGGGCTTGCATAAGCCTTTCAATTGATTCGTATGTTCTTCTTGTGATTATATACCCCATATTTTTTGGAACTTTTTTCACTCAAACCATTGCCTTTTCTTAAATGAATTCAATTTTTGGGTTAAAGAGAAATCATTTTGAAAAGATGTTTTTCTTGGGCGGATAGTTAGCCGCATATCTGTTCTTTTCTTGCACCAATTAACATTATGTTCAATTCACGAATGAATTTATATGCCGGCGAGAGGATCTAAATGCCCCTATGTGTTAATCTGAGATTCTCGAAGAAAAATCAGGCGTTTGAGCTCCGCAAGGTCCTTCTTTAACTGTAATTTGTTTTGACTTTCGTTTCTTTCAGGTAAGCAATACCTCTATCTATGTCTATTTTATGAGCCACAATTTTGATCCAAGGCATATCGTCAATAGACTTTAAATGTGTTCAGTTCTTACCCAGAAGAAGTTTTGAGTAGCCGATCTCCTTGACTCCACTGAATCAATTGCGGAACATTGTTATATCACTTTTGTGAATATTTTTCTCTCTGTATATTAATATAAACAGAATGTCGTAGAAAGAAAAGTTCGTTGTGAGTAGCCGCCTTTGTAGTTTGCCGGTAGCTACATCTGCAGTATAAAGATCACGCGACATATCTGCAACTACCAGGCTCGCAATCAATGTGCTATCCAGAAGATCAATTGATGTTGCGAAGGGTAAGATGTCAAGGTGTTTATTCGATGCCAACTACAGAGAGATATGTTCCCTCTGCGCCAGGAACAAGCCTTCCGCACGCCTGCATGGAGATCCCATAAATATCTGTCTATTCGTGCGCGCCGGTCCATCCGGCGCCAAGACCGGGAGAACGAAGACGGAAAAAATCAATTAATGCATTAAAGTTCAAACTCCTTCAGAAGCAGAGAACTGCGGCAAATTGTGGTTTACAGTGGTCCGGGCAGCATGCAAATGCTACACAAAGCCAATGAATATATATCCCGATCTCTATCCTATGAGACGCACACATCATTCATACTAGCATTTACTACAGCATCCATTCTTGGTAACTATGCTCGGGTAGGCCTTAACACATTAACAGACTACAGCCCTTCATACGTAGCATCGGGTTCAATTTTGTGGAGTAACCTGACCTCATGCTTCATAATGGGAATGCTACAAGTCTTAAAAAAGGGTGGATGGTTTGAACCCGCAGATATGAATCATATCTTTGTTGTACTAGCAACAGGGTTTTGTGGGTCGTTCTCATCATACTCATCGATGATGATGGAAATGTTTCTTTACTCAACCAGTTTGACGCCTGCGGACATATCTAAAAGTTTAAAACTACCAAATAGGGCTTATGGTATCATGGAGTTTTTATCTGTGCTCTTAGTCCAACTATTTGTGTCAATAGGATCATACATTTTTGGCAGGAGTGTCGCTAAAAACTTCCTTCTACCATTTGGCCCCGAATCCTACCAGTCTCAAGACAAAAATGAACTTGAGCCGGAGTCTCCCGTTCCTATAGGGGAAAGTTATTGGGGCTGGGAAACTCTAAAATGGGTCCAATGGACTTTAAGTGTAATGGCAATCCCTTTAGTGGCTCTGATAATTGTTTTGACGTGTGTTTATAACAATAATTCGCGCTCCAAATGGACTTTGCCGCAATTATTCGCCATTCCTGGGTCTTTTCTGCGCTATTACTTGGCCCTCTGGCTAAACCAGAACATCAAAAGCTTCCCTCTTGGTACTTTTTTTGCTAATGAGCTTGCTGTTCTCACTATGGCTGTTTTCACTATGTGTGCAAGAGGTAAAAGTGGCTATGGCAGCTCAATCCCAATCGCCAGCTCTTTAACACAATGCCGGGTCGTTTCGGCTTTATCATCCGGGTTCTGTGGTAGTTTAAGTACTATTAGTACGTTCATCAACGAGGGCTATAACTTGCCGCTGGCCCATGCATTGATATATTATGCTATTTCGATTTCCACATCATATATACTCGAAGTAATTCTCCTAGGATCAATGGCGTGGACAAGAGGCTTAACAATACCAGTCTGTTAACGTCAAGAGAACACATCAGGATGCTAACCATGCCAATGCAAGCTTTTAAATATGTATATCTGATAGAATATCTAATCGCCTGTGACACTTATTTTGATATAGGGTGTTAAGGTGTATCGAATAGTACAACAATATTGGCGACCTGATTTTGACTCATTTTGTCGAATAGTTAAGTTGAAGCAACATTAATTTAAGAACCCTCAGTTTACCTTCTCTTAAAAGCAGTAGTACGACATACCAGCCATGTCTGATGATCCTGATAGAACACAAACACCTATAATCTTTGCTCCCGAAACTTATCAATACGACAAGTTCTCCTTAAAAGAGTCTGAGTTAGGGAAAGATCCGATTGAACAATTCACCAAATGGTTCAAAGAGGCAAAGGCTGATAAATCAGAGACTTTACCAGAGGCTATCAATTTCGCATCTGCCGAATTACCAAGTGGAAGAGTCTCTTCGAGAGTGCTTTTATTTAAAGAATTGGATCACCGCGGTTTCACTATTTATTCAAACTGGGGGACATCAAAAAAAGCCCATGATATCGAAACTAATCCTCACGCTGCAATCACTTTTTTCTGGAAAGATTTGCAAAGGCAAATTAGAATTGAAGGATTTACTGAACATGTCAACCGGGAGACTTCAGAACGCTATTTCAAGACGAGACCTCGTGGCTCCAAGATTGGCGCATGGTCCTCACCACAATCTGATATTATAAAAGATAGAAAGGAGCTCGAGAATCTGGAAAAAGAAAACGCGAAGAAATTTGAAGGTGCGGAAGATATTCCATGCCCTGATTATTGGGGAGGTTTGAGAGTTGTTCCACTGGAAATTGAGTTTTGGCAAGGTAGGCCAAGCCGCTTACATGATCGTTTCTCATACAGAAGAAGATCTGAGCATGATGCTTGGGAATTGGTTAGATTGGCACCTTGATTGTGCCAGTGTCATCATTTTCGTCTCGGGTCTAATACTAACTTACTCTTATTTTTATAAAAGTCTACGTAGTGCAATATTGATCTTTTCATGAATATTTTCATTGTATTTTTCTGACTCCTGGCCAAATCTTTTCAACGCACAGATCAATGAGTATTTTTCCTTCTTAGACAGGAAGCTTCCTATATTATTTGTCATGTAAGCAAAATTCAAATACAGCATGTAAAACACAAATCTGTTCTCAAACTCCAGCTCCGGAACTTTGACATTTCGCAAAAATGATCTAACCTCCTTCCATTGAGATTCTGCAGGAACTAAATTCTCATTGTGTGCAATGATATTTAGAGCTAGACCGAGATGAAGGATCACCATGTCAGTTTTTACGCCTTTCGTCGGCTGAATATATGCCAATACATATTTGAGAGTTTCTGCATGTGCAAAAGTCATTCTTTCTTTAGGGATTTCGGAAAGCAGCGACGAATCATTAGTTAGAAGTATCAGACTTTTTACAAAATATTCGTCCATCCCAGAAGTTGGCAGCAGTTCTATAAGTCGTTGAAGGAGAAACCTGGCTTCTTCGGCATCTTTCATGACACCCTGCTCGGTTTCAGTTGATAAAATTGTTTCAATAGTTTTGAAAATGATACTTGTACTCGTTCCTTCTCCAACGAAGTTGAGTACATTGGAAGTCAATTCCGACGAGGACAACTGTTCGGGATACTTACAGTAGAGTTTTAACGCATAGTATCGACCTTCCTTATTGTTGGTGTACCTTAAGAAGTCACGATAATTAAGACGAGTCATCTTGTTTTGTATCAAGTTCTCCTCAGGATTCTTCAACTGAGGGACGAGAAGATGGATGATGCTTTGAGTACAAGAGGGCAGGTCTTGGGACTTCAATTGTAATTTAGTTAGCAAATAGCCTTGCAGCAGCAGGATGAATGGATCAGAGTAATAATTCGAGAAACACCAATTACGCACTTTGAACAAGTTGCCCCTCATTATATATTGCAAAAATCCTTCGTCGTTACAAATTGCCAGTGATAGATTCAAAAGTTTGGAAATAAAAATCTTGTGATCTAAAGAGGTCGGCAAGTCCTCTGTTAGAAATTCCAAATCATCCTGATACTTCAAAAAATCACCCATGTTTTTTAATTCATTGAAGTGATGCGTGGTGGCCGCATCTCTTGCCTCAGGCTGATGGGTGATGCGAAGTTTATCTTCCTGAATATCTTCTTCATCCTCATCTGCAGGCTCACCTTCAACAGCCTGTAGAAACGTTCGAGCACTGCCATAAGTCACTCTTCTACCGAGAACAGAGGGTTTGTCTTGCACAGAATCTTCGAGTTTCACTTGGAAATTTTTTTCTAAGGACTCATAATCCATACTTTTTAAAGATGATAAAAGCAGGTTCAAGTCATCAATTGTCTTCTTGACCGGAGTCGCAGGGTTGTAAGAATAATGTGATTCGATATCAGGCAGCAACTCCTTTTTGTAATTGGTTCGCCTCTTCTTTTTTGGGCGATGAAGCTCATCTAAGAAATCAAAAGCTTTGAGGTCAGATGTACTATTGGAGCCATCGAAACTTGATACAATTGTCATCGAACCGGTGTTTTCATCATCTCGTCCACGTATCACACGAGAGCTCTCTTCTGCTGAGACACCAGCTACCGCAGGTGCAGTACTTACATCCAGACTTCTCAATGATTCGTCTCCGTATGTGAGGTTACTTAATGGTAAAGATTGCTCATCAAGGCTAGGCCCTTCGTAACTCTCAACTTCCCCGTCGTCACTCAATTCTATATCATCGGAAAGATTAGATTTTGCATAGAAAATTGCTAGTGAGCTACTGCGTTTACCATATGTTTTCATATGTCTAAATAGTTTACTGATTTAATTGAAATTCTTTTGAGTTTTTCCTATTTATTAGTTGTTTCGGAAGGCTTTACTTCATATGTGACGCGTCCTCAACTCTGCTCACTGGAAGAAGATCTCCAAATTGAATTTAACATAAGGTAAAGAAATTAGACAAATATCTAATTTCGAGCACGCAGGCACACTAACCTGACGGGGACTACAAAGAAAATGTATGGTGAATTGGCAAATAAGCTTGTTCTTGAAGCAAAGAGAACGAAACAGCTAAATAGTAGAAGCACACAAGGACAGAAACTGCCGCTGTACCATGAGGAGTTGGTTCAAAACATTATGAAAGAAGTTGCGCAATTGAAAAATAACTCAGAGTACTTGAAAGAACAGCAGATGATGGGGCAGCTGGTCGATAAGGTTTCTAAATGTCAATATTTCGTCACACTCCTCTGTATGGAAAGGAATAAGCGATGTCTATTAGCCTATCAAAAATTGAGATCGGATATGCTGGATAGATTCGCCTGGGATAATAATGGATTAGATTTATTGAATGGTATCGATGGCGTCGAGCAAAACGCAAGTGATTTGTCGCACCATGAACAAGAATACTTAAAAGAATACTCAACACTAATAACTGATTTAAAAAGTGGCGAATTAGCGGACATAGATTTATCAGGCAGTCTAGAGCCTCCAAGTGACGTGTTCATAGATGTGAGAGTGTTGAAGGATGGTGGAGAAATTCAGACTGAATACGGAGCATTTAACCTGATTAAGGACTCTCAATTCTTTGTGAGACAGTCTGACGTAGAAAGACTCATCCAACAAGGCTATCTCCAGAAAATATGAAAGTTTAAGGAGCGTTTGCCCATTTCTCTGCCAGCAGTTGGATGATACGCCCAGAAGGCAGTAGTGTCAAGTTAATTATGTTATTTCAGGAGGGTTGAAGACTATTGATAAACTAACTAAACAACTGATAGCATTTCTCATATTGACAGCTCGGCGATTCGAAATCGATGGATCTGGAAGTCGTCACAAGAAGCCTTGCAACACTACTCTCGCTGCCTCATATGGAGGCGTATTCTCAATTTTATTTTTATAGTGTGAGGCAAGGGCGAGAGTTTTCTGAAATTGACTATGGAGAAGTGAAAATTTTCGAGATGAGTTAATACCTACTACTAACGAAAAACACTGGAAAGGTAGTAGTGGCCCATATCATTGATTAGGTGCTGCATAACTTTCTCTTTGGCTTAAACACTTTCAAAGTCAATTATCGTTTGATCTTGTGACTAAAAAAGAATTTTCAACTCACTATAATTGAACCATGAGTACTACGAACGTCGATCATTCAGCTACCGACAAGGCTGATTTGACTCATAGCGAACAACATTATTTTGATTCTTATGATCACTATGGTATCCACGAGGAGATGCTGCAAGATTCAGTCCGTACGTTATCTTATAGAAATGCTATTGTCCAAAACAGGGATCTATTCAAGGACAAAATTGTCCTAGACGTTGGGTGTGGGACTGGTATTTTGTCGATGTTTGCAGCTAAAAATGGAGCCAAACATGTGATTGGTGTTGATATGTCCAGTATCATTGAGATGGCTCGTGAAATTGTGGAATTGAATGGATTTTCGGACAAGATAACCTTACTTCGTGGTAAATTAGAAGATGTGGAATTACCATTTCCAAAAGTCGATATTATCGTTTCTGAATGGATGGGATATTTCTTGTTATACGAATCTATGTTAGACACCGTGCTGTATGCTCGTGATCGCTACTTGGTTGAAGGTGGTTTGATTTTCCCAGATAAATGTTCAATTCACCTTGCAGGCTTAGAAGATGCACAATACAAGGACGAAAAGATTAATTATTGGTATGACGTCTACGGGTTTGATTATTCTCCCTTTGTACCTCTGGTTATGAGGGAACCAATTGTCGACACTGTGGAAAGTAAAGTTGTTAACACAACCAGGTGTAAACTAATTGAGTTTGATTTGAATACAGTCAAATTATCAGACCTTTCGTTCAATGCCAAGTTTAAACTTGAGACAAAAAGACAAGATTGGATTAATGGGCTAATTGCATGGTTTGACATTGAATTCCCAGCTCCAAAGGGCAAGAAGCCTGTCACTTTCTCTACGGGCGCTCATGCTCCTTACACTCATTGGAAACAAACTGTCTTCTATTTGGGTGATAATCTCGAAGCAGAAAGGGGTGATATCCTGGAAGGTGAAGTTTATTGTGCTCCCAATAAATCTCATAATAGAGATCTAGATATCACAATCAACTATGATTTTAAAGCCGGAGGTGTTGATGCGGAAAGCAGATCAATTAAAGGTGAGAATAAATACGTCATGCATTGATTGACCGATGCCCGTTTATTTGTAGCAATTGTACATTACGTAAGATATAAAAATAAACCAATAGTGTATTGATAGAAGAGGGTTGATTGAATATTCAATATTAAATATTTTGTTAGACAAATTCTTAATATGTAAAATATCTAATAACAATTATTCTCCACT
The DNA here is from genome assembly GCA_003671575.3 of Zygotorulaspora florentina. Taxonomy (NCBI): domain Eukaryota; kingdom Fungi; phylum Ascomycota; class Saccharomycetes; order Saccharomycetales; family Saccharomycetaceae; genus Zygotorulaspora; species Zygotorulaspora florentina. Next base: position 489,592 of record PPJY03000003.1, on the reverse strand, counting down.
TAATCGTGTTTCAAAGTTTGAGAGAAAACCTCAGATGGTTTCTTACCACCCTTTTCGGCTTTCTTGGAGCCCAACTTTTCGGCAGCAAAAACCTTGGCGTATGGGTTCAATCTCAATAGAACTTGCTTGTTCTTCAATGGGTTCTTCTTCAAAACGTGAGTACGCTTTTGAGTAGCTTGACCAGCTGGTCTAACAACGGATTGAATTTCAGAAGAGTTAATGATTCTAGTGACATCGGTGTTGGTGATGATGTTAGATGGCAAGGAGTAACCGGTCTTGGAAGAAGCGACGGTTTCAGAACCCCAAACCTTGTCTAAGTTAGCGAAAGCAGATTGGGTCCAGATGACGAATCTACCCAAGTGAGCACCTGGAGCTAATTGCAACAAGTTCAAAGAAGTAACGTTAGCAGTTTCAACACCTGGGATGTTTCTACAAGCCTTAACGATACCGTTGTCTTGAGAGTAGACAACTAATGGACCTCTTCTTTGAGTCCATCTTCTGTTTCTGTACTTACCCTTACCAGCTCTCAATTTCTTGGATTTCAAGACCTTGATCAAGTCAGCTTGAGCACCGATAGCTTTCAAAGCAGCAACAGCTTCCTTAGTTTTCTTGACGGATTCGAAATCGTCAGAGACAACCAATGGAATTTCTGGGATCTTTTCGACCCTGTGACCTCTAGCCAAAACTAAAGAGGAGATAGCAGAAGCGGCAATAGCAGAAGCGGTAGCAAAACGCTTTTCATTGTGGTTAACCTTTACATTCCACTTTCTCCATGTCTTAGTTGGAGCAAACATACGACCACCACGACACATATTACCGAAAGCAGCTTGACCAGATCTGTGGGTACCACCACCACCGACTCTTGGAATACGGGCAACAGCACGACCAGTACCCCAGGATTCAGCAGAGGTTTGGTGACCAGCTTTTTCCGAGACAGCGTAAGCTTGTCTCTTGTTCTTGTTAACGGAAACGAAAACAGTGTGAACAATATCAGCACGGATTGGTGCTGAGAAAACAGCTGGTAGAGGGACAGCAGCAGAGGTAGCTTCACCGGTTAGAGAGTGAACAGTAACTTGAGGACGAGACATGGATATGAGTATGTTTAATTCCTTTTAGACAGTACTGATTTTGAAGAGAAGAGTTGGGTGAAAAAGTGAAAAAATTTTTTCACTTCGATGCTTTTATATATATATTTTCTGCGTCGGGCGCAGGGCGTCCAGCGAGACAAAATGGGCTACGGTGACTGGAAAAAGGACGTCACAAATTGAATAGAAAATTGAAGAATATAATAAATATAGTGCACGCTGCTTAATTTGATCAAGCACACGAGGCAGATAATTTGAGCGAGCAATTTACGTAGTTCAAAGCATAATTTACCTATTCAAAACAAGTTTCTTAGCTCTTTCTATTATGTTTCTTTCGTTCTCTAGTAAAAGTTTGATGCATGTCAATCGATCTTGGTTGCAGATATGTCCAACATTTGCGATTACCCCGCTGGCTTGCGATGATTTTTTAGAAACAAGCAGTTGTTGAAATATTATTTTATGATCTTGGTTAGCTTTCTTATCCAGAACTCTAAATAATTTCAGATTAGCCGATATGTCACGCTCAAAATTGTTGTGCAACCTTTCCCAGTCTTTATAATTTAGCGACAGTAAATTGAGAAGCGCTTTGAGTATCGGCGAGGGGTTACCGTTGAATTCGATATAAATTTCTGATAACCAAGGGTTTATACCTTCTTGTTGGTCGTCACCTTGTTCACTTTCCTCGTCGCTACCTGTATCTTCCATCGCATTTAACCAATTTCGATACAACTCATGACCTATTCGGCTCCACCATTTTAGCCTGTTTTTGTATTTTGTACTAACCTTAGCTAAACTTAAAATTTCCCTGCCTAGATGAACAATATCTAATGGATTGTTTGGTACACAGAAACCGTATCTTGCCAATAATAGTGAGTTAGATAATTCACCGTACGAGTTGAAGATTTCGTCCCCCGCTTTAATATCTGTCACAAGTACCATATCAACGAACAGGTCTTCGCTCGAACTATTGCTATCATCTGCATCCTCATCGCTGCCGCTAGGATTCTCATCATCGCTATCTAAATCGTCATCGCTGCCGCTAGAATTTTCATCACTCTCACTGGGCTCTCTGTGACTATTACTTAGACCTTCGTTGCCATTGTCACTTGCAAAATCGCTTGGCTCTTCGTCTTGGTCAACATTTGTCATCGTTTCTGCTCCCATGTGACCACACATCCCTGGTTCACCACACAATTCGCAAACATCATACAATGAATTGAAGTGCACATCAGGTCGCAGAACGTGGTGATTAAACAAATCTGCGAGTGGGACCAGTGCGCTTCCATGAAAAGCATCAATTTCAAATATACGCGATGAGATTGCATACGCTACAGCCACGAATCGTAAGTATTGGAGGTCTTTATCTTTTGACCCTTTCCCGAAAACCTCTAGAGGGATTTCCAAGCCAAATTCTTCATACCACTTATGAGCAATTGAACTTGCGATTTCAAAACCTTCTCTTACTTCGTCCTCGGGCACCAAGCCTCCATGTAGCGTATCTAAAGTAGACCCTTTCAACAAATTACGCTCAACAGAATCCCAATGATTGGGCGGTAAGATAAGCTGACCATTTGAGTCACATATCCTTATGCTTTTCAAATATTCGTACCAATGACTGCCCTTTCTGAAAATAGTGGTTTCGTATATGAATGCAATAATGGTTGCAAGAACTCCATCAATCTCTTCATCCACTAAAAGATTCGCTACTGTGCTATTGGAAGCTGAGAAAATCGCAGTTTTGGGTAGCTTCAAAAGCAGCGTATCATGTTCAATATCATGTTTAGCGAAAACACCAAGGCCTCCTAAGACGGATCTCTTGATCTCGCAGTGTTGAAACGCAAAAAAAGCCTCACTTTCCCTTGCAAAATTCAGCACATTAGCCAGATCACTGGCCAATGTGTTGGACATAATTGATTCACAATATGTATAGATTGAAGCTGCAATTTTCCGCGTATGTCATCTCATCTTCTCATCTCATCTAACCCGGTTGTTGAAATTTTTCACCTTATCGTGTTAGTTAGCGCAAAACAACAATTCAGGCATAAGACAGCACAAATAAAGGATTGCCTGTTTACTATGAATGGTCCAAAGCACTAGTACAACAATCGTGGTACAGTCCAGTGGGTGAAGAGCTGCTGCAGGTACTTGACTCTCGTAGCCTTTCTTCTTCATATGCAAACGTACATTGTGATTGCATGTGAACATTAAATGGTTGAAAAATTTGTCTATATAAATGAAAGGGTTACTATTATTTTCGAGCGCATGACAGCTGTTGAAACTAGTTGCAAAGTAAACAATTTGTGGACCTTGATTTATATGCACCGTAGCTGCTGTTACATAATCACTGTCTCTAGCTCGAACGTGGTGCCAATACTGTAATAAGCTGCGCAACTGGTCCATTTTTGATATAAAAACATTGTGAGACATGGCCAAGAAAGTATCGACGAAGGAGAAAGCCGTTGATGCATCAAAGGAAAAGACTTCCAATGAAGTTCACAAGGAGAGCGAATCCTCTCAGAAAGAAAGCAAGAAATACAACTTTTTGGTAAGAACATTATGGACATTTGTGATGATATCTGGGTTCTTCATCACCTTGGCGTCAGGGCATTTTTGGTCTATCATGCTTATTATAGCTTGCCAGATTGCCACCTTTAAGGAATGCATCGAAGTGACTAGTGAGTCAGGCCGTGCAAAGAATTTGCCCTTGACTAAGACGTTGAACTGGTATTTTCTCTTCACAACAATATATTATTTGGATGGTAAATCGTTCTTCACATTTTTTCAAGATTACTTTCTCGAATATAGATTTCTAACATTAATCGCGTCGAATCACAAATTTATTTGCTATTGTTTGTACTTGATGGGATTCGTCATGTTTGTTTGCAGTCTAAGGAAAGGGTTCTTGAGATTTCAATTTGGGTCACTGTGTATTACGCATATGGTTTTGATGCTAGTGGTCGTTCAAGCTCATTTAATTATCAAGAACGTTTTGAATGGTATTATTTGGTTTCTATTGCCTTGTGGCCTGGTAATTGTTAATGATATCTTCGCGTATCTTTGCGGTATAACTTTTGGTCGCACTAAATTGATTGAGATTTCTCCAAAGAAAACACTAGAAGGTTTCCTAGGTGCATGGTTCTTTACCGCGTTAGCAAGCATAATACTGACAAGAATATTGACCCCTTATATGTATTTGATATGCCCTGTCCAAGACATTCACACAAATTTCTTTACACCTTTGACATGTGAGTTGAATCCAGTTTTTATACCGCAAGACTTCAAATTACCGCCCATGCTCTATGGATATTTTGGTAAGTCCGTGATAACAGTTAAGCCAATATACTTCCATGCTCTGAATCTAGCCACATTTGCATCTTTATTTGCACCATTCGGTGGATTTTTTGCTTCTGGATTAAAGAGAACGTTTCAAGTTAAAGACTTCGGTCACTCTATCCCAGGGCATGGTGGCATTACCGATAGAGTCGATTGCCAGTTTATTATGGGATCTTTTGCAAACTTGTACTACGAAACGTTTATCAGCGAGAATAGGATCACTGTGGAGACGGTTTTATCTACAATACTAATGAATTTGGATGAAAAGCAGATTGTTGAGGTAATTACCACCTTGAATGCTATACTGTTTAGGAAGGGCATTATGGATAACCAAAAATATAAACAGCTCGCTTCGATATACAATATTGCAACAGAAAAAATAGTCACCCCATAGGGTCAGCTTCATGTTCATGCTGATATTCTCTTTAACGTTTAAGTTTAAATTTCAATTAAGGTATAGATTGTAGACATTCATTTATCAATTATTATTTAATTTATGTAAAATATGTTCGGAATTCGATGAGTTTTTTGTTAAATTTATTATTTCCGATGAAAAACTAATTTAAATTAGACCGAGATGCAAATTAAATAATAGCCCTACTGTTTAAAAAGAACATCGAGATATAGTGCGGGTTAACATTACTCAACGGGTTAGCGGTCATTGGCAATGATATTTTCATTGGATGAAGATATCAGTCATCTTAAGTTAGCTGATTTTCAAATTGACACTTCACCAACAGCAATTTATGATGAAAGTGATGATAATACTGAAAAATTTACTGAATTGACGGCTTCTTCAACCAAGGCCACGCAACTTTCATCAAGCACCGAACCTATCCCTTTAAAAAATGCTTCTAGACCTCGCAGGAGATCCTCTGTATATGAAAGATTACCCGTTATTACACCTCCTCATACAAAACGTGTTTCCATAGCCCCAGCGTCACTAAATGGTGATAGCGCGATTGGAAAGGTACAACAACTTAAACTAGCACGTAATTTAAAGGATTTCAGTCCTGTAAGAGTTTTAGGGAAGGGTGCGTATGGTAAGGTTATTCTTGTTAGAGATGTCAGCACCAATAAGTTATATGCAATGAAACAGTTAAGAAAGGCAGAGATAGTCATTACGGACCAGGACAGTCATGAAGATAAACAAAATGAAGATGAACTAGATAACGACGATAAACTAGAGAATGATGATGTCTCTAAACGAATCGAAAGAACATTTGCGGAAAGAACTATTCTTTCAGAATTGGAACATCCAAATATTGTAAAATTATTCTACTCGTTTCACGACAACTTTAAATTGTACTTACTGTTGCAATATATCCCAGGTGGAGAACTCTTCTTTCATTTGAAAGAACATGGCACATTTGATGAAAGCACTGTTGCCTTTTATGCCGCAGAGATTAGCTGTGCATTGAAATTTTTACACGACAAAGGGATTGTTTATAGAGATCTAAAACCAGAAAATTGTTTGTTGGATCAGAATGGACATTTAGTTCTAACAGACTTTGGCCTTAGTAAAAAAGGTGTTACAAAATCGGATACGAACGAAGAATTAGAGGGGGAAGACCCCATGGTGTTGCATTCAATTATTGGCACACCTGAATATTGCGCACCAGAGATTCTCCAGGGACTATCATACACGAAAAACTGCGATTGGTATTCCCTCGGCTGTCTAATATACGATATGCTAGTGGGAAAGCCCCCATACACAGGCCTGAATCACAAAGTTATTCTCTCTAAAATTCAAAAACAGGCGCCAAAACTTCCGTACTATCTCAGCGAGGGTATGAAGGATATATTGACAGCCTTGTTAAAGAGAGACTACACCAAGAGGTGGGATGTCGATAAGTACTGGAGAGTTACTCAGGATAAAAAGCCAAAAAGCAAGAGAAAGAGGAAAGCTGGTCAGGAGCGTACGTCAGCTTTCACATCACATTTTATTTTCCGGAAGATCGACTGGAAGAAATTGGAAAGTGGCGAATTGCAGCATTCAGAGTCGGGCCCTATCGTGCCATTGATCACAGACTGGTCCTTGGCTGAAAACTTTGATTCTGAATTCACGTCAATGTCGTACGAAAACGACCATCATGAACCCAATGAATTACATATACCTAAGTCATCCGATTTATTCAAAGGATTCAGTTATAATGCTAGCGGAAGTTACCTAGAGAGATACTTTTGAGAAGCTGAATCCACGTAGCTTTATCATTTATCCCAAACTATGATCTTGTAATATACTATCTACTCAATAATATATGTCCCTTTACTTCTCTCGCTTGGCTCTTTGAATCAGTCATCAAGTTCAAACAGTGCCCCATTCGGCCTTTATTAGCGCGTCCGGATTTAGGAGTTTTGACATCCTCGATCATGACCAGTCAAGGGTAAGCCTGGGTTTTGAATATATATAAGTCTCTTGAAACTTTACTGCTACCCTAACCATCGTAAAGGACGCCTTGACACTAAAGGACTGAAGAGGTAATGCTACCAACCATCAGGAGATTAATGTCTACTAAGATTCCCCCTCAATTCAAATCCATAGTATACTCGTCCCATAATCTAGAGGACTGTACGAGTGTACTATCAGTGCAGAATTACAAGCCAAAAGAAGATTTAAATAAATCGATAGTACTACGCACGTTATCTTTCCCAATCAATCCCTCTGACGTAAACCAATTACAAGGGGTATATCCTTCAAAGCCAGAGAAAACCTTGGACTATTCAACAGAGAAGCCTTCAGCCATTGCTGGTAACGAGGGTGTCTTTGAAGTCGTATCTGTTCCAGATGGTGAAGATAGGTTGAAAAGTGGAGACTGGGTGATTCCTGTGCAGGCGAACAAAGGCACTTGGTCTAATTATCGTGTTTTCTCTAAAGCGTCTGACTTGATCAAGGTCAACGGACTAGATCTTTACTCTGCTGCGACTGTGTCAGTCAATGGATGCACGGCCTATCAACTGGTTAACAATTACATCGACTGGAACCCAAATGGTAATGAATGGCTGGTCCAAAATGCGGGGACCTCGGGTGTGTCCAAAATCGTAACTCAAATCGCTAAAGCAAAAGGTATTAAAACATTGAGTGTCATTCGCGATCGCCAAAATTTTGAATCAGTGGCTAAAGTGCTAGAAGGTCAGTTCGGTGCGACCAAAGTTATTTCAGAAAGTGAGAGCAACGACAAAGCTTTTAACAAGGAAGTTCTGCCAAGGATACTAGGCCCAAATGCGCGGGTAAGACTAGCATTGAATTCGGTTGGCGGCAAATCTAGCACATCCATTGCGCGTAAGCTCGAAAAAGACGCGCTAATGCTCACCTATGGTGGGATGTCGAAACAACCGGTTACTCTTCCCACATCCTTGCACATCTTTAAAGGATTAACGTCGAAAGGTTTTTGGATAACAGAAAACAATAAAAGGAATCCTGGAGAGAAGGTGCAGAATGTCAATGATTTCATTGCTCTGTATGAGAACGGCAAAATCGCCTCACCAAAAAACGAGATTGATCTAATCGAATGGGATGTGAATTCAACTAGCGATGAGAAGCTTCTCGATCTGATCAAACAGGGTATCAATTCTAAGGGCAAAAAACAAATGGTCATCTTAAAATGGTGATGGTTACCTCTCTCTATTTATGTGTATATAGTGATACATTTTACTTGATATGACTAGCGTGAACTGATTTTTCTTTTATCATAGTACACCATGGATAAAACAATGCAACAAACGCTCAGAATGATGTAACCAATGACCTCCCATCTAATGATAGTGGTCTGGGTTGGCTCGAATATCCAATCCGAGATACCCATAAAAATGATATTGCCCAAATTAATTGTAGTTGCATACTCTGGTGTTCTATTTCTGTTAATTTGCAAAAGCGATAAGGCACTTGGCAGAGAACCCAGCAGAGTTGATGCGAGCGCAATGCCCCAAAACGTCTGATCTTTATAAATAAATAGGATGGCATTCTTTAGAGATGGAAACAAGGGTAGAAGACAAACCATGCAAATAAAACCAATCATCGATAGATGGGTGCATTGCTGGGTCAGAGTAATATTTTTAGAACTATTGAACCAGCGGTTCCATAAAACTGCAAATGGACCCAAAGTAAGCGCACCTAGACCACACAGCAAAGAACTCTTTAATCTGTCAAAAAGAAATGGATCATTCAACTCGCCTGTGCTTTCATTGATCGACAGTTTTCCGGCTAATAGATCGCAAGTCGCCTTGGTATAGGAGACAATCAATATGCCGAACAACGCAGCCATCATGATTGCAAAATTCCGAAATATATTTCTCCTTTTGGTCAGGCCACAAACTCCATATAATAACGAGGTGATTTCAAAGATCGAAGTATTCTGTATAAGTGAGATGTCAAAACCAGGCGACATTGACAACGCCATGGTATAACTCAGCATAGCTACCAGCAACAAAACTGAAAGTGTCAATAACTTGGCAATATATTTAGCTGTGAATCTTTGACTGGGGAAACTGGCATGAACATCCGCAACAGTTGGTGCCACATTTTCCTGAGTTTCAGAGAAGGTTTGGAGCTCGACATCCGTTGTGGATTCTGTGGATAGCGTACGATAACTCTTGTTTTCTGTCTGGTTTCTACTGAAAAAAAAGGACATGGGTCTCAGCAATAACCATGACGAGAAGTATATAAAGGTCAGTAATACCATAAGGCCTTGATGAGCTTTCTCATCGTCATTATCCTCTAATTTGTTCCTAGTTTGCAATATTGACAAACACTTTGTCTGTATAATATAACCGAACACAGCTATGAACCAATATATTGTTGTAGCCATGATTTCACAGTAACCACAGACAATCACGGTATCTGTTTCTTTGAATCCTTTTGTCCCCCTATATCTTGTTTTTCCTCTTAATGGCGAGTAAGCGGAGATGGCTGATCCTTACAAAGGAAAACCCGAAGTGTAATATCTGATATTTTTGTATATATACCAAGACACAAGACCTCACCGCCGCAATGATATCATGGGGCGAGATGTCAAGCGTGCATTTGCATTACAAGCCCCATTTAGATATGTATACGTAAATAATTCTAAATCTAAATTAACGCTATTTCCACTACGCCCACCATCCAATCACCATGCTACGTCGCCCTTCAATTTCTAAAATGTTTCCTGCTCAAAGCCCTGTCTTATCGTGTCATCTTTCACATCAATTTTTTGTGGAAGTTGCGCGTTTCCCGTTTGGGCGATGACAACCGAACACCTTTCGAACTGAAAAATTTTGATGAAAAATTTGACAGGCTGATGGACGACGTCGACAACGGCCGTGAACATCTTGTGTGAGCCAGTAGCTTGCCCATTTGTGCTGTTGAGATTGCTTCAATGGAAGGGTTCTTAGGTTTAATTTCAAAGGATTTGATTTTTTTCTTTTCGTTCTATTTTCTTCGTCTTGTCGTAACCTCAGTTGTCGTAAGAAATATTCTTGCAATATATAAAATTAGTTCTTCTAAATTCAATTGTAGAAGGTATCTTATCACAAGTACGCAAGAAACTAAGAGATTGTAACAAGATGCCTCCAAAGAAACAAGTCGAAGAAAAGAAAGTCTTGCTAGGTAGACCCGGTAATAATTTGAAGGCTGGTATTGTCGGTTTGGCCAATGTGGGTAAGTCGACATTCTTCCAAGCAATTACCAGATGTCCATTGGGTAATCCCGCTAACTATCCATTTGCTACCATTGACCCTGAGGAAGCCCGTGTTACCGTCCCATCCCCAAGATTTGACGATTTATGTGAAATCTACAAACCTGCCTCTGAAGTTCCAGCCCACTTGACTGTCTATGATATTGCTGGTCTGACTAAAGGTGCTTCCGCAGGTGAAGGTTTGGGTAATGCTTTCTTATCCCACATCAGATCTGTCGACTCTATCTACCAAGTTGTCCGTTGTTTTGATGATGCTGAAATCATTCATATTGAAGGTGACGTTGACCCTGCCAGAGACTTGGAAATTATCAACGAGGAATTAAGGTTAAAAGATATTGAATTTTCTGAAAAGGCTTTGGAAAACGCCTGGAAGATTGCTAGAAGAGGTGGCCAATCCCTTGAAGTCAAGCAAAAGAAAGAAGAAGCTGCTTTAATCGAAAGAATCATTGAATTGCTAAAAGGCGGCCAAAGAGTTGCAAATCAACATTGGACTCCAAAGGAAGTTGAAGTCATCAACTCCATGTTCCTATTAACTGCTAAACCTTGTATCTATTTGATTAACTTATCTGAAAGAGATTACATCAGAAAGAAGAATAAGCATTTATTGAGAATCAAAGAATGGGTGGATAAATACTCCCCTGGTGATTTGATTATCCCATTCAGTGTCTGCTTAGAAGAGAAATTATCCCACATGTCCGAAGAAGAACAGCAACAAGAGTTGGAGACGTTGAAAACTCAATCCGCTTTACCTAAAATCGTTACCACAATGAGACAAAAATTAGACTTGATTTCATTTTTCACTTGTGGTCCAGATGAGGTTCGCGAGTGGACGATTAGAAAAGGTACCAAGGCTCCTCAAGCTGCCGGTGTTATCCATAACGATCTGATGGATACTTTTATCCTGGCTCAAGTTATGAAATTTGAAGATGTCGTCGAATACAAAGACGATGCTGCTATCAAAGCTGCCGGTAAATTATTACAGAAAGGTAAGGAATATGTAGTAGAAGATGGTGATATCATTTATTTCAGAGCAGGTGCTGGTAAGAATTGATTCCATTTAGCTTTATTGTAAATTTCTAATTTCTAAGTACATGACATAAAAAACCACCAATAATAACTGAAATCTGATCAATTCTCTTTTCTGAAACCCTATTTACAAGCTATTAATGTCATCAAACTATTTAAATAAAAACGAATACCATTTTTCGTTCAACTTCTCACGCTTTTCCTTTGGTAGAAAACTTTTGTAGTGCTCCAGAATCTTTTCCACACCAGTTTTCTCATCATAATTTCTACCCAGTGCTTCCACAAATTGACCTTCAGGATCCATTAGATAGAAAAAAATAGAGTGGTCAACCAGATAATCCTGTCCTGGTTTGACAGATGGTGGGGTAGAAAAATAAACCCTGTACTGTTTACATGTATGCTTGACGGCCTCATATGTGCCCGTCAAGCCGATAATATCCGGATGGAAATCCTCTAAATATTTTTTTAAAACCTCTGGCGAATCTCTTGCAGGATCGCAGGTGACAAAAATAGGTTGCAACTCAATGCCGTGTCGTTTCTTCAGGTCATTGAGCCATACCCCCAACTTATCCAGCTCGTCAGGACAAATATCTGGGCAATGGGTGAAGCCAAAGTATATTATGGAAAATTTGCCTAGTAAATCTTTCTCCGTGAATTCGTTACCATTGAAGTCGACCAATTTGAATGGTCCTCCGACGACAGGTCTACCATATCCTCTATTGGCCTCCGCTTCTTTCACTGTCTCCAGCCTTTTCTTTTCACGAGAGAAAAAGTAGTAAAGCCCACCACCAACCAAGATTATTAAGGCTGCTGCTTTCCATGTTGCAAATTCTATTGAATTATTAGATGTCTTTTGCGAACTTGAATCTACAGATCCCCCAATAGGTATTCTGCTCAAAGGTTTCTTCTTCTTTATGGCCGCGTCAAAATTAGTCTTATCTCTCGCATCATCCATCTCGTTGCGCAAATGCCTTGCAAGGGAGAATTGCCTTATCGAACTTGAAGTTGTCGTCTGTAGTCCCATCCGTAACACACTTCTTCTAGCCACCATATTAGTTGTTCGCCAGCAGTAATTTCTCATAACAGTTACCGCAGACATTCTGAAAATGTTTCTTATTTTCAGAGGTCCTTTAAACTTATCTTCAAACCAAATTGGCGGAGCAGTCTTTCTCGTTGTATCAGCTGCTAGTAAGAGTTATGCCATCGTCAGGTTTTCCTTCGTTTGTGACGAGGATTTGAATTTCCCTTAGGCTTTGGGTTTTCTATGCGAAATTTTACACGAAGAAGGGTAATGATATTCAAGGTCCTCTCATATTTACTTTTTGCCTATTCAAGAAATGTTATGGCATCTTGACATATTCCAATCCCAAACTTTAGTGATTCTGCGACTCGATATTCCTGCAATAGGCTGTTTAGGTCCTTCGATTCCAGTCCTATAATAATGGAGGTGAAATTGAAGATTTCTTAAACAACAAAAGTCCCAATTAAGATTGGGTAAATTGTGTGGAAGTATATCAGCGATGACTAGAAATCCCTTTATGGTGGAGCCATCTGGCTCCCCCGTTAGGCAATTGAAGCCACAACTGACTAGGTTTCACACTAATAATAGTGATCGCTCCGAAGAAATAGGTTACGGTAATATAGGTGCAGATGATGATGGCGAAGATTATGATCATTCAAGGAGATTTGAAGGTTTGCCACAATCTCCTTCTAAGGCTGCTATGAGGTACTCTCCAGACCGGCGTCACAGAACTCAGTTCTATCGGGATAGTGCACATAACTCTCCTGTAGTAGATAGGTATGTTGCGCATGTTCGGGGGTCTCCTCAAAGACCCAGCCAGTCTCTTTTGCAAGTTAATGACTATGATTTGGATACAGATGACATTGTCAGTGGATATTATTCACATAATACAGATCATGCGCGCGGTAATAATTTGTTTGGTAACGGTCCCGTTGACAGGCAATATTCCCTGAGCTCTAAGTTGACCGCGTCCACAACGTCAACGGCTGCGAGATCTTCCTACGACATGGATGATGATAAGAGAGCGCGTTCTTCATTCGACAGCTATGATGGCAACTCTACAATATATTCCACAAATTTTGCTGAAACAAAATTCGAATTGAATCACCCTATTCGCCGTGATTATGTCAGACGTGCTAATTCTGAAAGTAGAAGAAGACCTGTTTTGGAAAACGCAAATGTCGCCAAAACAATTTTGAAATTGGATAATCCAATTCCAAGAGGATTGTTGGATACCTTACCAAGGAGGGACTCTCCTGAATTTACTGAGATGAGGTACACTGCTTGTACTGTGGAAGCAGATCATTTCTTGGAGGAGGGGTATACACTAAGGTTTGCTGAGATGAATAGGGAGTGCCAGATAGCTATCTGCGTCACAATGTATAATGAAGATAAATTTGCTGTTGCCAGAACCATTGATTCAATTATGAGGAACATTTCACACTTATGTGGGCGTAAAAGATCTCCTGTTTGGGGACCAGATGGGTGGAAGAAAGTGTCCGTTATTTTGATAAGTGATGGAAGAAGCAAAGTAAACCAAGGTGCGCTAGATTATTTGGCTGCTTTAGGTGTATACCAGGAGGATATGGCCAAAGCATCGGTTAATGGCGACTCTGTAAAAGCACATATATTTGAGTTAACCACGCAAGTTTCGATCAATGCTGATCTGGATTATGTCTCAAATGATATCGTCCCAGTTCAAATGGTATTCTGCTTGAAAGAGGAAAATAAGAAGAAAATAAATTCTCATCGTTGGTTATTCAACGCATTTTGCCCCGTTTTGCAACCTCATATTGTCACTTTAGTCGACATAGGCACACGCTTAAATGACACTGCGGTTTATCATCTATGGAAGGTTTTTGACATGGACTCTAATGTAGCGGGTGCTGCTGGCCAAATCAAAACAATGAAAGGCAAGTGGGGAATGAAACTGTTTAATCCTTTAGTTGCCTCTCAAAATTTTGAATATAAGATATCGAACATTCTCGACAAACCTCTAGAAAGTACTTTTGGATATATTTCGGTTCTACCGGGCGCTTTATCTGCCTACAGGTTTCGTGCTTTGCAGAACCACGAAGACGGCACAGGCCCACTAAATTCATACTTTTTAGGAGAAACTCAAGAAGGAAGAGATCATGACGTTTTTACTGCCAATATGTACTTGGCTGAAGATAGAATTTTATGTTGGGAATTGGTGGCTAAGAGAGACTCAAAATGGGTTCTGAAATATGTGAAAGAGGCCACCGGTGAAACAGACGTGCCAGAAGATATTCCAGAATTTATCTCGCAGAGAAGACGTTGGTTGAATGGTGCAATGTTTGCGGCACTTTATGCTCAATTGCATTTTTATCACATCTGGAGAACTAAGCACTCCATAACACGTAAGATCTTTTTCCATATTGAGTTTTTCTATCAATTTGTTCAGATGTTGTTCTCATGGTTTGCAATTTCCAACTTTGTTTTGACATTTTATTATTTGGCAGGTTCAATGAATAAAGTCATCAAGCATGGCAATGCGGTATTCATTTTCTTCAAGTACCTGATCTTTTGTGATCTAGCAAGTTTATTCATTATCTCAATGGGTAACCGGCCTCAGGGTGCTAAACATCTTTTTATCATTTCCATGGTTCTTTTGACGATATGCGCAGCCTATGCATTGATATGTGGGTTCGTATTCTCCATTAAGGCACTAGAATCTAGTACCGAGTCACATTCAGTTTTCACCAACATCATTATCTCATTGCTTTCAACTTATGGTGTCTACACTATCACATCAATTCTTTACTTAGATCCATGGCATATGCTCACATCCTCTATTCAATATTTTTTGACATTACCAGCCTTTACTTGTACTCTACAAGTTTTCTCGTTTTGTAATACTCATGATGTTTCTTGGGGTACGAAAGGTTCTACACTGAATTCTAAGCCATTATCGAAGGCTATAGTTGTACAGGGACCGGATGGGAAACAAATCGTGGAAACAGATTGGCCCCAAGAAGTTGACAAGAAATTCATTGAAATTAAGAGTAGACTTAAAGAAGTGGAATTTGAAGAAACAGTTGTCGATGAATCACAGATGCGTAACGACTACTATAGAGATATTAGGACACGAATTGTTATGATATGGATGCTTTCAAATTTGATATTCATTATGTCCATTACACAAGTCTACGAACCAGAGGATGCTAATAATGGCTATTTAATTTTTATCTTATGGTCTGTGGCTGCCCTGGCTGCCTTTAGAGGTGTTGGATCTATTTCATTTTTATTTGTGAAGTATCTGAGGATGATTGTGAGCTACAGGAACAAGGTTGCTGGAGGTGGTTCCTATAACCTTCCAAAGATGAATATCTTTCAGAAAAGTGGATAGTTAGTAAGAGAGCAAAACTCGAGCTCTCACATGTACATTACTTAAAAATCTATTATTTTTTTTTCTGCTTTATACTATCAAAGAATACATACAAATACCATTAAACCAAAATAAATAATTGTAATACTTAGTGACCCCTTGAAGCTCTGTGGTTATCATAATTGATAATAGCTTGTAGTAAGACTTTGAACCCGTTTTCAACTTCTTCTGCAGACGAGTATTCGTAGTAGTTATGAGATAACCCATCCTTAGAAGGAATGAAGATCATTGAAGTAGGAACATGTGGGGCAGTTTGGCATGAATCGTGGCCAGCACCCGACCATATTTGTCTCACTTCCGTTTCCTTAAATTGTGCGAACGCAGATCTGGAGACACATTCTATGCAAGTTTGGTTGAATTTAACCGCGGGTGAAATTTGTAGAACTTCCCATTCATAGGTCAATGGACCTGCATCATTAGCTTTAACCAATTTTTGGAATTCTTCTTTGACCTCCTCTAGGATCAAAGCAGTGACTGAATCTTCAGGATGTCTAATATCCAAAGTGAAAGTCACCTCGCCAGGAAGAATGTTAACAGAGTATGGCTTAGCATCGATAACACCACAAGTTGACAAACCTTGATGAGCTTTCGCAATTTCAGAAGTAGCCACAATCATTTTGGCTGAAGTGAGTAAAGCATCTTTTCTTAATCTCCATGGAGTAGTACCAGCGTGCGCACCGCAACCCTTTACAGTGATTTTAGCCCAATGATAGGATTGCACACCAGTGACGATACCGATTTTTTTGTTCTCATCTTCTAGGATTGGACCTTGCTCAATATGTAGCTCAAAATGGGCATCGATCTCGTTTTCTTTATAACTTGCAGGGGTCTCGCCGAGGTAGCCGATGTTAGTCAAAGACTCCAGAACGCTTTCTGGCTTATCTTCGCCGATAGAGACCAATTTGTAAGCTTCTTCCAAGTTCAAGTCGTGAGACCAGACACTACTACCAGTGCAAGAGCGCGCGAATCTTGCACCTTCCTCGTTGAACCAAACAACAACACAGACGTCGTAATTAGGTGTAAAGTTGTTGTCCTTGAAAGTTCTCAACACTTCCAATCCTGCCAAGACACCGAGAATACCATCGTACTTCCCGGCCTCTGGTTGTGTATCTAAATGAGACCCGGTAGCCGTTGGTGGTTTTCCGGTTTTGTCTTTACCAGGATAAATAGCGAAGATATTACCAATTTTGTCGACCTTAATCTTACAGCCCAGAGATTTGCACTGTTCGATGAACCAATCTCTCATTTGACCATCCTCCGCAGAGCCAGCCAATCTTCTCATACCAAACTCATGAGGCTCATCACCCCAACGATATGCTGCACCAAATTGGCTCCCTGTCTCCAAAATTGTAGAGTTCAGTCTACCTGAAGTAACGGCCAATGGCGCAGCAGCTGGTATGTTCAAAGTGGCAGTGGCAGTCGTAGTAACAGTGGATGACATTATTTATTATGCTTAAGAATATTTAGTAGTTCCCTGTAGATTTTTTTGATAAGTGGCAAAGTAATAAAGATCTATCTACAGCAGACTACTTGAGTACTTTTATATTGCGTGGAACGGTAAAGAACCAACAAGGCAAAACAGCGATCCTCATAGAGATCAAAACTCAAAATGCTTTATCAGCTAAATTCCTAGTCTAACTAAGTAAATTTAGTTGAAGGGCACGATTGGCACGATAACGATTGCGTGCGCAACTTGCTCGCTTATCATTAAGATAATCCTGCTCACCGAATCACGGCTTGTCCGGTTATTGATCGCCGAAGCGCTTAGCGAATGGAACCGCGATAGCGGCTCGCGATCAGCGATCAACGAATGACGAAAAACGAAAGCCTTTTAGAGCGAACCGAAATTCTAAGCATAGATGCCGGGGACATTTTGATGTCGTAGTCATGATTGAATTGCGGATCTGTTCGTTGAACAAGCCATCGAATCCCAAACCATCCGGACAGTCGGACAGTCGAACAGCTTTATCGGCCCTGATAAGTTTCCAATTATATCAAAATCAAAATTTTAAGCTGACCTCTGGAGAATGTTCTGTTTTCAATGCAGAAAAAAAAATGAAAATCACCCAGAACGAGTATTTTTGCGTATTGAAAAAGGATCTAGAAGCCACATAGAGTGGATCTCTGAATAGCCTTTGACTTGATCTAGATGGGCAGAACGACTCGGTCATCTTTCTTTGCTTGATTCATTGAACTCTAGGTTTGATTTGTCTTTTGGTAGTTCAGACTTAAACAGCAGTTGAAAATGGTGACTGACAAGAATAACGATGATTACTTTATTCAGTTCGACCAGGATGATGTGTCTTTGCTTCGATCTAGACACAGTACCAGTAAGTCGAGTCGTGGGCCACACAGGCAGGAGTCACTGGTGAGACCTGAGAGAAACCGATTGAATAATCCGGATAATCCACACTACTATTACGTCCAAAAAGCACAGGAGCAGAAGGGTCACTTGAATGTTCAACCTTCCTCCACTGGTCTGGATCCCAATGATATAAGACGCACGAACACGAAAGGGAGTAGCATCAATTCCAGAAACAGAGGAAGTAGCAGTATTGTCCATGATGTCACAGAAGGGTATCAAATGCAGGATTTTGGGAGAAAACCCAGCGAGTTCGAGAGTGTGACTGCCAATCCCAACCCTCCCGAGAGTGATGATGATCCAGATGATTATGGTGATGAGAACCGAAATATGTTACTGCTGAATAATGGGGCGGGCGGGCTGCGTGAGAGCAATAAGAGGCCGCCAAGAAGTTTGAGTTTATGGCGATTATATTGTTATGTGATAACCTTTTGGGCACCGGCTCCACTACTTTCCCTCTGCGGTATGCCAAAGAAAGAGAGGCAAATGGCATGGAGGGAGAAGATTGGCTTAATTTCCGTCATTCTTTATATTGGTGCATTCGTTGCTTACTGGACATTTGGCTTCACTAAAACTGTTTGTGGTCAGAGTATTCTCCGTTTAAGAAATAATGAGGTCTCCACAGGGTTTATGATCATCAACGGGAGGGCTTATGGCCTTGACTCTTCATCACACCCTGGTGCTGCTGGTATTGAAGCTGGTACGAACGTTTTGTATCCCCCCATTAATGCGGGCGGAATGGATGGGTCATTTCTCTTCCAAAACGTGAACGGTAACTGTCTTGATCTGATTACACCTAGAGACAACTGTACAATACCCCATGATGATGACAATAAGCTGGCTTGGTATTTCCCCTGCAAGTTATTCAAACAAGACGGCTCGTCCAAACCAAATTTTACAAAATCGGAATACTATGATGGGTGGGCATGTCACACATCTGAAACTGCAAGATCAGCCTATTATAGTTTGGAAAGCACTGCTGATATCTATTTCACGTGGGAAGACATTAATAATTCTACAAGAAATTTGGTTGTATACAATGGACATGTTCTTGATTTAGACCTTTTGAATTGGCTGGAAAAGGATGAACTGAATTATCCAGTTATGTTTGACGATTTGAGGACTTCCAATTTGCAAGGTTATGATTTATCAATTATGTTGGCGAATAACTATGAAAAGAAGGTTGCAAGGTGTTTGACTGAGATCATCAAAGTAGGAGAAGTTGATTCGAAGACTGTTGGGTGTATCGCGTCTGATGTTGTCCTTTATGTGTCATTGATCTTTATTTTATCAGTTGTTATCGCCAAATTTGTTATTGCTTGCTATTTCCGTTGGGCTGTGGCGAAGACCCAGGGTGCCTACAAAGTTGATAATAAAACTATGGAAATGCAACTAAATAGTATTGAAGATTGGGCTGAAAATATGGGTACTCAGGGTCCCATCAAGCAAGTTGCCCCTGAGCTGAGACCAATTAAGGCATTGAATAAACGTGAGTCAACGTTCGATATATTAAAGAAGCGCGGTTCCAAGATGCTCCAATTAAATAATTCTGACAGTGATACCTTGGCCGATGAATTTATTGTTAATGGCTCTATTAAGGGAATGACAACAGTGACAACACAGAGTGCTATGAAAATGGCTAATGAGCAGAACAGTCTGAATGTCGGTAAACTTTTCCCCTCTCGTGAACCATCTGCTCTTTTCCCCTCAAATTCCACAATGTGGAATGCCAATAAGAGTTTGACAATAGCACCAAGTGCATCCGTGATGGAAACCTTAGATCCTACGATCATTCATCCTGACTCTGTTCAGCAACCTCCATTGAACTTTTTACCGTATGGATTCCCTTTAATTCACACAATCTGCTTTGTTACCTGTTATTCGGAAGACGAGGAAGGTTTGAAAACTACGTTAGATTCCTTGTCTACAACGGACTATCCTAGCTCTCATAAATTATTAATGGTGGTTTGTGATGGGCTGATCAAAGGCTCTGGAAACGATAAAACAACACCAGAAATTGCCTTGGGTATGATGGAAGATTTAGTCACGCCGATAAAAGACGTTCAACCTTATTCTTATGTGGCTGTTGCATCTGGTACAAAGCGTCATAACATGGCTAAAGTATACGCTGGCTATTACAAATATGATGACTCAACTGTCCCGCCGGAGAAGCAACAACGTGTCCCAATGATTACGATTGTAAAATGTGGTACTCCTGATGAGCAAGGCTCAGCAAAACCTGGAAATAGAGGTAAACGTGATTCCCAAGTCATTTTGATGTCTTTTCTACAGAAGATTACGTTTGATGAGAGAATGACAGAATTGGAATTTCAGCTTCTAAAAAACATATGGCAAGTTACTGGTTTGATGGCAGACTACTATGAAACTGTGCTTATGGTGGATGCCGACACCAAGGTTTTCCCGGATTCGTTGACTCATATGGTTGCGGAGATGGTGAAGGATCCAATGATCATGGGACTTTGTGGTGAAACTAAGATAGCTAATAAGATGCAATCATGGGTCACCGCTATTCAAGTTTTTGAGTACTATATTTCGCATCATCAAGCGAAAGCATTCGAATCTGTTTTCGGCTCTGTTACTTGTTTACCAGGTTGTTTCTCCATCTACCGTATAAAATCTCCTAAGGGTTCCGATGGGTTTTGGGTTCCAATACTGGCCAACCCGGACATTGTTGAACGATACTCAGACAACGTTACAGATACATTACACAAAAAGAACTTGCTGCTTCTTGGGGAGGACAGATATCTTTCGTCCTTGATGTTGAGAACGTTTCCAAAAAGAAAGCAAATTTTTGTCCCAAAGGCCGCATGTAAGACAATTGTCCCCGATAAATTTAGCGTTCTCCTTTCGCAGCGTCGTCGTTGGATTAATTCCACCGTGCATAATTTGTTTGAGTTGGTGTTGATTAGAGACCTCTGTGGGACTTTTTGTTTCTCTATGCAATTTGTAATTGGTATCGAACTAATTGGTACACTAGTGTTACCTTTGGCCATTTGCTTCACCATTTATGTCATAATTTTTGCCATCGTTTCGAGACCAACTCCGATTATCACTTTAGTTTTGCTTGCTGTCATCTTAGGTTTACCCGGGTTGATTGTTGTGGTTACTGCTACAAGGTGGTCTTACTTGCTATGGATGATTATCTACATATTTGCACTGCCAATATGGAACGGTCTCCTACCTACCTATGCGTACTGGAAGTTTGACGATTTCTCATGGGGTGATACCAGAACCATCGCTGGAGGCAACAAAGGTGGCCACGATGAAGTTGAAGGTGAGTTTGATCATTCTAAGATTAAGATGAGAACTTGGCGAGAATTTGAAAGACAAGATAGAATGAACCGTGCAGAGCATAAATCTGTGGATCAAGAGGGTCTAGCATTCAATTATAATATATAGCCCAGTTGCGGAAAATTTGGCATCCCCCAAATAGAGAGAAACGTACTCTCAAAAATTGCATATTATTTAAGTTCAAAATTTACAAAAGTATATATATAGAGAGACATGAAGCTATGCCCTGGTCTTCGTCAATTAATTGTAATCAGTTATTGAGAGAAAGAATCCAGCCACGCAATAATTCTAACTCAAGATGTACAAGTGTCATGCTTTAGCAGGAGAAAAATACCGAGCAGTTTCTCCCCCATTTCCTCTTCATAGACAAGACAACGAAAGGCAACGGGTGATCCCTCTCAAAATATTCATATGTGCTAGATTGGTTTTCCTGTCCAGATTGCGTCTCCCTAGATGCTGAACTAAACAAATTATTTAGAATAATCATAAATTGAAACCAAATATAATTAAACAAAGGTCTCAATGGAAGAGAAAGGCAGAAAATTTCACGATCAATGAAAGAGAAAGGCAGAAAAGGTCACGAATTATATGGCTATACAATAATAGTTATTATAAGAAAGAAGATTAGAAGAAAGCCTTACCAGTGCCGTATTCATACACATCCACAGGCTCATCGGTAAGATCGCCCTTGGCCAAAGTCGCTTTCCATTCATGGTCAAAATCTTCAACTTCAGCCCACCTTTGAAAGAAGCCTTTTTCGGTCAGTATATTCTTGATTGGAATACCTTGTACTGGGAAAAAGTAACATAACACAACGTAGATTAGGAAACTGATGCAATAACCAATGATATAATTTAGGTAGTAAAGGTTTAGGGCACCTTGAGAAACCGTGACAGCTGGAGCACCGACAGTTCCGATGAAACCTGGTAAATTAGGGGCAATACCACAAAGGTAGGCGACGGCCGACCTCCAGTTGATACCGTACTTGTTGTACATGTAGAAAGAGCCTTTTTGGTTCGAGTACAAGTGTGTTAGTTTGATATAACCTCTCCTGACAACAAAGTAATCCGCGCAAACTATACCAGCAATACTGGAAAGGAAAATTGCGTATGCAGATAAGGCCATCGTGAATTTGTTTGAGCTCGCCATGAGGTTCCATGGACAAATACACAATGCAATTGCAGCACAAAATAGAGAACCACGTCTAATATTAATAAATCTTGGGAAGAGGGCGGTCATATCAGTTCCGCATGACAAAGAGTTGGCAGAAATATTAGTACCCAACTGAGCGACTGTGAAAACGAATGAAATTAGAAAAACACCAGCTCTTGTGCCACGAGTAAAAGTAGTGTCCAAAAATTGCGCTAGCACATCAATTGGTGACCAATAGTTGATTCCATACAACTCATAACCAGCAGCAGTGACAATGATACCTATTAAACAAGTAATTGAGAACAAAAATGGGATAGCTATCAGTTGAACCCAAAGAGAGGAATTTTTAGAAACGGAAAATCTTGAGAAATCCGGAGCGTTCACAATTAATGTTGCAAAATTAGCCAAACAACCCATAACAGATCTCACCATAACCCAATTGAATTCGGAGCCATGGAGTGAGATGGCATTCAAAGCTCCTAAATCAATTGAACCATGGGACTTTCTAACGGCCCAAATCAAAAATCCGAAAGCAGCAAACGGAACGAGGGCTGCTTTGACAGTGAATAGATGCTTCAACTTATGTGGTGGAATTAGCAAAAATGGGAGACTCCCAACCCAAAAGATGAAAAAACACATGAAATCGTAGGTCGTGGCATTTGGAGAGCCGAAATGGTTAGGAATTCTTGATTCTAAATCTTTCCCGAAAATGGACTTTAGCATTAGGGAAACAGTTGAGCCAGCTATCCATGATTGAACGGCATACCAAACAATAGCCATAACGACACGATTAATGATTGGCCACATTGAGAAGTAGACACCAAAGGAGGCCCTCACAGTAATTGGGAATGAAAGATGATATGATGAACCTATTCTCGAACTGAGGACAACAAAAAGACCAACCATACCATAACCAATCCAAACAGTAATCCAGCACTGCCACCAATTCAAGCCTAACTGCATACCAGTTGCAGCAACTTGCCATGTATTGATATTGAAACAATCAGCTAGCCAGAAATAAGCGTAATTGTACCATGACCAGATCCTCCTGTCTTCTTCAACTGGTTTCAAATCATGATTGTTCAAGAACGACTGAGTCAGAGTTGTGCCTAAATATGATTTATCAACGACCAACCAATTGTAATAAATTTTATCCCATGTAGTTCTGATTTCAATTTCAGGTCCCAGAGATCCCGTTGTTAATGAATCTTCATCTTCACCAGGGAAAGAGGAAGATGCCACCTTAATGTCTTTCTTCTCCGTGTCGTCTATTTCAGCGGTACGTCTCTTGTGAAGAGTTTTTTTGGATTTGTTGCTGAAGACAGCAGCTAATTCATCAGACATCTTGTATCGTTTCTGCGTAGTGTAGCCTGATTGAAATGCTTTCTTGCAAGATATTTTCAAATTACGAAGAACTTAATTAAGGTTGTTTATATATTCAATAGAATTGATGCAGAAGAAGCTGAACTTCGTCTTGGCCATGTTCTGATCATGAGCGAGTGAAACTATAGAACCTCATTATCCTCCCTAATTACTGTGCATCGATGTTGTTATCTTATCGAGACCGATTCTGCGAGTATAGCAAATAGCTTTGCCTCGTGAAAAAGACAGATAACTAAAAATTTTCGTTTTTTCGTAGGGACGCATCGGAGTCCGCCGGAATTCGGCGGTGCCAGAGCAGTTATCAAAAGGAACTTTAATTTCGACCAGTCCCAAATCGGCTCGAGATTGTAGGGGCGCTGCGTTTCCGATGCTGATATCTCATCCTAAAGTGTTCTTAATTTCACGATAACCTTGAAAATGGAGAATCCGCAAATCACACCGCATTTTTATTCTATCTGTGGGAGTCAGATGTTCGGCGATCGCAGATATCTTAATACAATATCGGATAGCCAAACTCTATTGTTAGCATTCTAGTGCAGATGAACAAGGATACTTTCCTAATCTAGCTGACTACCCTATCGAATTAATTACCCAAAAATAAGGTGCTCTCAGAGTTTTGTCTCCTCGGATACTAGTTAGCAGTAGCAACTCCTCCGTATCCAGTTTCTATGTAGCAGGTAAAAACACGACTCATCCTTACTTTCCCATAAGCCGTGTATGAACAAGGCCCGCGTTACCACGTTTAACCGCGTTCTATCACCAGCGGTAGTGGTCAATACCAAGAAGATGTTTTTCCTTCGAATCTTTGCAACGTTTTCGGCCGTCGTCAACTAAGCAAGCGGGCTCCAAGTTGCTACATGTTGCACTCTGTCGCCGCTCGGATCCCGCGAAAACCAAAATGCTTGGTATACAAAGGGCCATATCATGGAAAACGAGCGCTCCCCACGTCTGCGAGCAATGGAACTCCCCGAAGCCAGTCATCAGAAGTCTCGCTGGGTCACGCCAACTTCTATCAAAGAAAGTGCCTATCGCATCCCAATAGTTGACGCCAGCAATGCGATAAACGGGCGATTTTTCCTGATGTGTTTATCTTCTATGTGACCGAGGAAGACGCACGCGCAGTTCAAGCCAAGCCCACGTTTCTTTTTCAGGCCTCACAAACGATCGCCCGGAATGCCGCGACGACCCAATGTCAGCGGCATGGCACATAATAATAGTAGAACTGAATTAAAAAAGGTAAGCATTTGCGTGAGAATAGGTCTACAAATCAAGCAAATGAAAATTACATAGGTGTTAAATAAATGTAAAATACAAAATGTTGTAATGGGATGGTCCTACTCTTCATCGGGAGTCTTGGACTTCTTGGAGCTCAATCTGGCCTTGAACGCAGTCAAACGGTCCTTCAAAGATTGAGGATTGATGAAGCTGACCTGTCTCACATGGAACAAATAGTAAATTCCTATCATCGCGAAAAAATTAAAGATAATGTAAACCCAAAAGAATCCAAAGTTTCTCCACAAATTAGAGTAACTTGCATCGATACGTTCCAAATATTCATCACCAACGCTGTATAAACAATATGCACAGTTCTCAGTAGCATTAGGATTTTCAATGTAACCGGTGCTCATCGACAAGAACGGTTTCATATATTCGCCACATGTCTGCCCTTGAGGCGGATTGAGGAATGCCAGTTCTTTTTCGGCGCAAACGACCTTTTTCTCATGCAAAACAAGGGAAAGCAAGTTTTGAACAAAATAGGTGAAGGGTGAGATTTTCCACATGAACGTCCAGAATCCTGGCATCAGTGATGGTGGTTGAACCACACCACAGAAAGCTATCAGGAATGCTAGTATCAGACCCATTATGACGTTTGCTGATGGTAGGTTGGGAGACATGTACAGTATCATCAGGCCTAGAGAAATGTAATACAGTTGGAAAATTATCGAGTAGTTTAGGTAGAAGACTGCAGATCTGGAAGCTTGGAAGAAAATTCTTAGTGGGAAATAAAATGAAACGAAGTAGATCGTAGAGAAAACCAGATGGTACGGAATCTCACACAAGTATTGGGTAATCAACAACAAAGACCAATGGTACATATTCGACTTAGATTCCCTAACCTCAAATAATTCTCTTGCAGCCAAAGCACGGGCTTGAATTTGATTCATTGCTGGAGCAGATATAACGATAGATATGAAGGATGCAAACAATGCATTCTGCAAACCAGTATAACTATCTCCGACATTGAAAAAAGTAAAACCCACGTATAGACCACCAACAGTCAGTAGCATCAATTTTGACATCAGATAATCCAAATCCCTCCAGAATGTTACTGCCTGTCTCAAGTAAACATATTTGAACTGATATAAATAGGCTGTTGCGTACTTGGATAACTTCTGATTCTTTGAGGAGCCATCATCTGACTTTGCGGATAGGTCTGTGATCATTTGTGTGACTTTTTTCTCATTAGCAGCGTGTTCCGGTGAATTTCTCCACACTTCATGCCAATCTTCATCAACATTCGCAGTGGCACCTGCTCCTATTGCTTCAAGGATATATTCTGCCGGATTTTCTTTTTTGTCACACTTTCTTGCACCATTTCGTTCGAAATACTGTAGTAACGTCGACGAATTTTCACCCACGTCACCAAAATATACAGTTTGACCACCTTTTTTTAGTAGTAGAAGCCTGTCAAACTGTTCAAACAGCGTGGCAGAGGGTTGATGGATCGTACACAGAATGGACTGACCAGCGCGAGATAATCTCTTTAACAGTTGAATGATTGACCAGGCAGACTGGGAGTCTAAACCAGACGTTGGCTCGTCTAAGAATAATAATAAATCAGGTTTGGCCACCAGCTCAACACCGATAGACAATTTTTTTCTTTGCTCGACGTTTAAACCGGCCCCAGGTTGCCCAACAAGCGCTTCAGCATATTCGCTCATATCAAGAACTTCGATAACCTTTTCAGCGAAATCCAATTTCTCGGCGTCGGATACCGTTTGTGGGCGACGCATCCTAGCAGAGAAAATCAGAGATTCCCTGACAGTCATCTCTGCAATGTGTAAATCTTGTTGCTGAACATAACCGGTACGTCTTTCAAAACTTGCGTCGATAGCGCGACCGTTGACAAGCATGTCACCAGTAATGATACCAACGTTTCTTTGAGCCAGAGTATTTAATAGCGTTGTTTTACCTGCACCAGATTCACCCATTAAAGCTGTCATTGTACCTGGCACACAGTAGCCGGAGATGTTGTCTAGAAGTTGGCGTTGAGAGCCATTATAAGGAATTGTGTAGCACACTTCTTTCCATATGAAAACACCTGTGCTTTCCAAATCGCCAAAAGCATCGACTTCGTCCCCTTTGGAACTGTCGCCACCGATTGATAATTTTTCCTTGACGTCTCCCATGTTCATGTTATCAGCCAATTCTATATCGGATGAATCGGCGGTCTTTTGTTTGAATCGCTTGGCGCCTTTCTTAAAGATCAAAGCATCACCTCCACCTTTTACGGGACGCTTATATTCGGTGATAACAGCCTTTAAGAAAATGTACCCGATCAAGAAACACCATAAAATACCAAAATTTCTCCAAGTATCTTTGTAGGCGTAGTCGAATTGTTTCTTTAGGTAATTATCACCTAGAACCCAAGATTGGCCGGGTGTAGAACCAACAAAAGCACAAACTTGAGAATCGGATTGAACGTCGGTGTAAGCTGGACCGGATGGAATTAAAGTGCTTCCACAATCCATGTGCCTTCCATGAAATTCAGCATTCAACATTGACTCGAATGCATATCTGATAGGTAGAATGTATGCAATCCACTTGAACCAAGGATGCATCGATGGCAACTGAATCATATACGTTGAATATAGAGAAATTGACAACATCAAAATACCAGCAATAGCATTAGCTTGAGAAATGTCATCACATGCCGCTGCAACCATCTCAAATAAACCGTTTATAGCTTCTGAGCACATAGACAAAAACAGGTAGACAATAAAAAAACTTCCGGCGCTCCGGTGCAGACCGGAAAGGAAATATAAGATGATTAGGAATACGGTCAAGCCAATCATTCTGAATGGGAAACTGGCAATAACACTTCCCAATGCTTCGGTGGATGGATGATAGAAGGAATAGATCTTATGCTTTAATAAAATTGGTCTATAGTCAAATGAAATATTAGCCAAAGCCATCAAGGAGTAATACAACAAAGCAAAATACAATACACCGCCTCTGGTGAAGGCACCGGTTGTAGTAGATGGGGAATTGTAACAAAGTGATCCAATAATGAAAGATTGGATAACGGCAGCAGCAATATTAATTACTGTATAGGATTTATTACCATAAATTCTCTGCAAACCACGCAACGTGCACAATCTCAATTGTTCCCAATAGGAAACTGTGTAAAAAGATTTTTCCCTGGCATGCTTAGATTTCTCTTGGTTCATTGACTGCAAGTAAGTCTGCCTCGTTTGGTCTGAATTAACCTTCTCCTTGTAGGCTTTAATATCATTCAACAGCTTGGAATACTCGGGAGAGCCTTTCCAGTGCGATTCGAACTCCTCGGCAGTTCGTGGAACCTTGTGTTCGAAACCTTCTCTAATTTTGTGGTACCCATTTGGATCTGTTAAGGCAGTTAAGAATTCCGCCGTATCTTGTCTAGAGGGACAGTCATATCCCATTTCGTAAAAATATTTCTTTGCCTCCAAAATATCACCAAAGTATATTTGTCTGCCCGTGTAAAGCACGGTAACTTTGTCAAATGTGTCGTAAATGTTTTGACTTGCTTGGTAAATAGTCACCAAAGCCGTTGAGCCCATCAAGTTTGTCATCACACGAATCGCCTTTGCATACTCTAGCGCAGTTGACGAGTCTAAACCTCTGGTTGCATTATCCCAACAGTAAATCGAGCCCCTGGCCACTAAAGCCTCCGCAATAGAAACACGCTTTCTTTCACCGCCAGAAACACCTCTTACAAAATCATTTCCAACTTTGGTGTCGTATGTATGCGTCAGTCCGAAAATCGTTGCAAATAAGTCTCTTGTTTGGTCGATATACTCTTGGCGAGACATGTTGTTAACTCTGACGGCTGGAGTTTTGCATGCAATCGCAAAATCTAGGGTTTGCTTGACTGTTAGGTAAGGGAAGTGGACATCTAGTTCACCGTTGTAGATAACGTCAGCCTTGAATTTTTTCATCATCTCGACCTGCGGAATACCATCATAGGATATTTCACCCTGAACACCGCCCGAAAATTGATCTGTGACACCAGCGGTAACCTTTAGTAAAGACGAACAGCCTGCACCGGGTCTTCCGAGCACCAGGACCATTTCTCCCGGATTTACCAGTAAGTTTACATTCTGAAGGATCTTCCTCATCTTTTGATGTCTCTTACTGCGCACAGCCTTGAAAATGGTATAAGGCAGAAGTAGAATATTCCCAAACGTCGCACCTTCCAGGGAGCTCTCATCGTCACCTTCGGCCCCTACATCTTCCAATATTACGCCTGTTTTCCGAAACTTGATACCCTGGCTGTTGGCGTCGGAGACGAATCCTTCTAAAATCCTATTCGCATTGAATGCCTCCTCCTTTCCGTTGCCCAGGCTTTTCACATCAACTGGGCCACCTTTACTGCTTCTTTTGGACAAAGTTCTCGATAAATTTTCAATGTACGAAGTAGTCTCCTCATCAAAACAAGAGACGTGCCTCGATACACCTGGCCTTTGGCTGTTAGACAAGCTGGGCTCATAATTTTCTAAAGAATTCGGCCCGCCGCTGGCTTCAGAGTTTTCACGCACCGATGCTGCCGATGAGGATGTTGACGCTGAGGGCCACTTTCCAGGAACCCTCTCGTTGCTAGAATCGCTGTTCTGAGCCTCCATGGCAATTCACTGTTTTTGGCTACTGATAGCAAAATAGAGAATTCTTGAGAATTTCAAAAAACAATTCTTAGATGTGTTTATGTATAGAGATATATATATAATTGATATGCCTTCAACTCCAAAAGCACTGTCCTCCGGTTTGCTCATCATGTGTACTACTAAACTACGCTTTTTTCAATTTCTGCCGCTGCCTGTCCGACAACTGTGCCTCTTCAGGAAGTCGCTGTGTCAAATCCGCGTTGTCCGGGGGGAATATCCCTTAAAAGCCATGCTGGCATTTCCGGCTTGTGTTATTTCCGCGGACATATTACAAACCAGAATATTGAAGCTGACTAACCTTCATTCACGCAGAGGGAAGAGGGCCCTTACGGCCTCAGTTGCAACCCGCAACGAGAATCCAGCAGGGTGCGAATTGGGGTGGCGATGCCACGCCGATCTGCGGTTGCTCAGGGGGAGCGGCAGATCGAGGGTTCAGAGTAGGAACCTGGTCATCCTTGCAGCTAAAATATTGATTGCAATCATTGCTAGGTTCGGTTTCTAACGAGTGCCTAGTCACTCTCGAACAGAGTACGCGTTCATGAGAAAAGAAATGTTCTTTTAGATTAGCCTGGAATAACTCAAAGCCATCTCTGTGTTACAAGTTCTTCACCTCGCAAAGCGCGCCCCTGGAGGACTGCCAGAGGCGTCTCTCGCGGCAAATCATAATGCTTCTTAGCCTAACTAACCCTGAACAATGACTTGCATCACAGAGCGATGGGCTGGCATAGGACGCCTTGAAAATCCTATTTGCGAGTATATCGCGTCATCTCAGCTTGACTGTTGTGGCTACCGGAAAGCTATGAAGGCGGCTATCCGCGCGGCCAACTATTGCTACAGCATATCGTTTATTAGTATTGAGAGAGAGATTCCTTATTGGAATTTTCGAAATTGCTTATATCGAACATTGCAGGGATACTTGGTGAAGGCTCAATGACAGACATATGTAAATCCTCGCTCTTCGCTCTTCGCTCTTCCTTTGAAGGGAAATCAATGCTAAATTGAATGGAATTCATCTATAACAGTGTCGCCAATATTAATACCTAGTTGAATGCACTTATTGAATCGTCAAACGCTGCTGCTAGTAAAAATTATTCACTCTTTTGGTCACCATACAACCTATGATCACGCTATTTCTTCGATTCCATAGAATGCACAGTGCTACCTGGATATAAGTGATTCGCCGTAGATTCCTTCGTGGCAAGATGCCTGATTTGTAATCTTCTCTTAATGAGCATCGATCGAGATGAAAGTGTGAGAATATATCGATCGATACTCTGTTAGGGCTCGATCATGCCTCGAGTCCATTACCATCTACTGTTCGATCTGGGAAGATACTCTTTTGAACTTCCGTATCACGCTTACTTTATAATATCAGCTTTTATCGCCATCTTCACTTCAATAATTATCAAGGTGAGTATGTAATAAAAGTCCAAAAGAGTATCTTCCCAGATCGAACAGTAGATGAAAATGGTCTCGAGGTAAGATTGAGCCCTAACAGAGTATCGATCAAAATGAAAGAGAATATATCGGTTGATAACTCATTGCGAGACGATTACAAATCAGGCATCTTGCCACGAAGGAATCTATGGCGAATCACTAACATCCAGGTAGCACAGTACATTCCATGGGATCGAAGAAATGGTGTGATCATAGGTTGAATGATGACCGATAAATCTTCACTGAAAGCAGCGTTTGATGATCCAATGTGTGTATTTCACCAGGTATAAATATCGGCGATACTGCTCTAGATGAGTTCCATTCAATTTAGCATTGATTTCCCTTCAAGGGAAGAGCGAAGAGCGAAGAGCGAGGATTTATATATCTCTATAATTAAATAATTACCAAGCATCATTGTAATGTCTAATACGAGCAGCTTCGACAATTCCCAAAAGGAATATCTCTTTCAACAATAATTTCAGCCTTTATCGCCATCTTCACTTCAATAGTGGCACCGTAGTATTGTATGCATCACGTGGTAAACTCGTCGCAGTTGTAGCTGCTGGCTAGCTATAAGAAACCATCATTGCTAAGATACATTGCTCATAGGAAAAGATAACTTTATTTAGAGGAATTTATCTAGTAGCCTTTAGCTACAGTTTTAGAACGACCAAGGAAGATCGGCAGCGGATCATTACTATTGGATAAGGACTGAATACGTCTATAGCCTCTTAACGCTTATCCTACTTATTAAAACTAGAGCTCAAACAATACAGCGGCTAGCTAGCCACGCTTTCAATGCTCTCAGTACTGTATTCTCCTTTAATTTGATTTATACTTTTAAGTGGCAACTTGGCCGAGCGGTTAAGGCGAAAGATTAGAAATCTTTTGGGCTCTGCCCGCGCAGGTTCGAGTCCTGCAGTTGTCGTTATTTTTTGCCCTTTTTTTTACCTGGGCTCAGTGCAGAGCGGTTACGATATTCCTAACCTTTAGAAGGACTAACTATTCGGTGGCAAATAAAGACGACAGGTACAGAAAACAGACAGTCAGACAGACACACCAAAGCTTCAACGCGCAATCGTAATGGGACAAGGTGCTTCAGCTGGTCAGGATAAGAAGAAGAAGAAGGGCAGTAAAGATAAGCCAAAATATGAGCCCCCAGTCCAATCAAGGTTTGGCAGAAAGAAGAGAAGAGGAGGCCCAGCAACAGCTGAGAAGCTACCAAATATAAATCCAAGCACCCGTTGTAAGTTGAAGCTACTGAGAATGGAAAGAATCAAGGATCACCTCTTATTGGAAGAGGAATTTGTAACGAATTCTGAGATCCTGAAGCCTTTCGAGAAAAAACAAGAGGAAGAAAGAAAACAATTAGAAGAAATAAGAGGTAACCCGTTGAGTGTCGGAACTTTGGAAGAAATTATTGACGATGACCATGCGATTGTTACGAGTCCCACCATGCCAGATTATTACGTCTCGATACTATCCTTTGCTGACAAGGAATTACTAGAGCCCGGTTGTTCTGTACTTTTGCATCACAAGACGATGTCTATCGTGGGTGTCCTACAAGATGACACCGACCCAATGATATCAGTGATGAAAATTGACAAATCGCCAACCGAGAACTACAGTGATATCGGTGGTCTCGAAAACCAAATCCAGGAGATTAAGGAAGCAGTTGAGTTGCCCTTAACTCATCCAGAACTTTATGAAGAAATGGGTATAAAACCTCCTAAGGGCGTCATTCTTTATGGTGCTCCTGGCACTGGTAAAACGCTGCTGGCCAAAGCTGTGGCAAACCAAACATCTGCGACCTTCCTAAGAATTGTCGGCTCCGAGCTGATCCAAAAATACCTTGGTGATGGTCCACGTCTGTGCAGACAAATCTTTAAGGTTGCTGCTGAGAACGCTCCAAGTATTGTGTTCATAGACGAGATTGATGCAATTGGTACAAAGAGATACGATTCCAATAGTGGCGGAGAGAGAGAAATTCAAAGAACAATGTTGGAACTATTAAACCAACTGGATGGGTTCGACGACAGGGGAGATGTCAAGGTTATCATGGCCACAAATAAAATTGAGAGTCTGGATCCTGCATTGATTAGACCGGGGAGAATTGACCGTAAAATCCTTTTCGAGAGCCCGGATCTGTCAACGAAGAGGAAAATTTTAAGTATTCATACTTCAAAGATGAGTCTCAGCGAAGACGTCCATTTCGAAGAGTTGGTCACATCAAAGGATGAACTTTCGGGTGCAGATATCCAAGCGATGTGTACCGAGGCAGGTTTGTTAGCTCTAAGGGAAAGAAGAATGCAAGTGACAGCCGAAGATTTTAAGCAAGCCAAAGAGCGTGTGCTGAAGAATAAGGTGGAAGAAAATCTTGAAGGTTTATACTTATAATTATCGAATATAGTGAAGTGCGCTTCAATACATTATATCACATATACGTTTAGTCTATCACCTCTATTCTCTACGTTGTTTTACTTATATCGGCTCTTTTTGTTTGTTATCTCGACCTAAAAGCTAAAAGTCAATGTTTCACACGCGAACGCATGGATTTGGATAAAACAAACAGGCAATAAGTCACGCTCGTACCGGAGAATCCACTCTATAGCCACTGGATATCTCAAACGCTCAATTCGAATAACATAGGCGTTAGCTCTATAGAACTCCTCTATCGTTCAAATTTTTTTCCTTAGGGTTATTCGTTTGTTGTTCATTGTTGTCTTTAAAAATTGAGATAATCAATTTGAAAACGGAGATTGAGAAGTAACCAACGACCGTATCAATTCATTTTAACACTCTGCATTCTAGAAATCCCGATCTTTTTAAGGGAATTGCCTTAATATTCAACAACCCTCAAGCAAGAAATAAGATTAGAGATTACTCGAAGTCGCATTCTATTTTTGGAAAAATCTACAAATACTAATTTCGCTGCATTAGTTCATTAGAACGGCCTATACCAAGAACCTGACACTAAATCAGACTTCATAACCGTTAAAATTCAACCTCTTCACAAACTTTCTATAAACAATGAGTGGCGCAACTAAGGAAGGTGACCACTACCAATTGACCTATTGTGTTGGTGTAGCAGAAAACAAGAATTCGAAATTC
The DNA here is from genome assembly GCA_003671575.3 of Zygotorulaspora florentina. NCBI lineage: Eukaryota > Fungi > Ascomycota > Saccharomycetes > Saccharomycetales > Saccharomycetaceae > Zygotorulaspora > Zygotorulaspora florentina. The sequence goes on along the minus strand of PPJY03000003.1, from coordinate 455,362 downwards.
CGCAAAACCATGGAAGATGTTCATACGTATGTGAAGAACTTTGCATCACGATTAGATTGGGGTTATTTTGCCATATTTGACGGTCATGCTGGCTCACAAGCCTCTAAATGGTGTGGGTCTCATTTACATAGGGTTGTTGAAGAGTTGCTTCTCAAGGATGAGTCTACGGATGTGCGAGAGATTCTAAATCGTTCATTCCTTCAAGTTGATCAAGAAATCAACTCTGAGCTACCAGGTAACAGTGGTTGCACAGCAGCTGTATGTTTGTTGCGATGGGAACTTCCGGATGATATACCAAATCAAGTCACACATTTGAGCCAGCATAAAAGAAAACTGTATACAGCCAATGTGGGGGATTCAAGAATAGTTTTGTTCCGAAATGGAAATAGTATAAGATTAACATACGATCATAAGGCCTCTGACATTTTGGAAATGCAACGAGTTGAGGAGGCTGGCGGATTAATAATGAAAAGCCGAGTTAATGGCATGCTCGCTGTGACAAGGTCTCTCGGCGACAAGTTCTTTGATGGATTGGTTGTCGGTAATCCATTCACAACGAGTGTCGAAATAACAAACGAAGATGAATTTTTAATACTGGCATGTGATGGATTATGGGATGTGATAGACGACCAAGAGGCTTGTGAAATCATCAAAGACATAAAAGAGCCTAATGAAGCAGCAAAAACCTTAGTAAGGTATGCTCTAGAGAACGGGACCACTGATAATGTAACTGCAATGGTTGTATACCTCTAAAGCCTTAATTATTTGCATCAGTTCATTAATCACCCCTTAGTATTCTGTAATATATATACATGTGTATATCTATATATACATGTGTATATCTATATATGTTCGTGCGTGTCCCTGTGTAAGCATAACATGTTACTGCGAAGTGAGTTTGTTTCACATCATATATTGAAATCGTTGAGGTCCAAATCCCCGGGATTTCCGGTAGTATTCCAATCAATGTTAAAATCGTTAAAATCATTCAATGTCAAGTAATCATCTTCATTATCCCCAAGATTATTAGCAGGTGCATCATTAAGAGTGGGGGTGTCATTATTATTTCCTGACGAGCCTGCAAAATTATCGGCTAATGGCATAATATTATTGCTGTTTACGTTGTCTTTATCCTTCACTTCATTCATTCGCGTATTGAAATCACCCATATCTAAGTTACCATTTTCTAAACCAGAAAGCATGGACATGTTCATGCCAAGATCATTCGAATCATTTCGGGCTTGCTGTAGGTGCTGTTTTTTCTGTTGCTGCGGCGTTTGTTTATGGTTACTGCCTTGGTTCAAAGAGCTCTGCGCAGTCTGAGGAGTCTGATGTCCTGTCCGCAGATCAGAGTTCAATTCTATCGGGGATTGATTTGAATCCGCGGGTCGTTCCTTTGCCGTCAAGACACCTGGTATGTTAAGATCGGGTTCATTACCTCCGAAATCTGCCAGCAGACCGTTTGTTGGATCCATGGAAAAGTTCATCTTCGTATCCATGTCAGAATTAGCCGTCCCGATTCGACTTTGATTATATTCTTGATTTTGCAATTCTTCTGCTTGGGCCTTCTTTTCCTCTTCTAATTGTTTTTTCAGCTCTGCTTGCTTCCTTGCTTTCTCTTCTTCTTGTCTTCTTCTAACCTCCTCCCTTTCTTTCTGCTTTTGCTTCTCTCTTTCAAGACCATAATCATAAACTGACTGAACGTATGTTTTACTTTTATACAAGGTAGTCTCCAAATCATCCAATATAGCATGGAACATGTGGATCTTCTCCCCTAGAAGTCTTTGTTGAATCTGGCTGAACCCGTTCACTACTGAGGAATCCAATTGAACAGTCCTTAATTGCTGTTGTACCATCATCTCTGATGACACTTTCAAGATGTCTTCGAAACATTGGGTCAGCTTATTTCTATGGCTCGGGGAAGATAGTTGTGGCGAGTTTGGGAATGGACTTGAAACTCCCTCGTTTTCCGTAATAGATACCATATCCTATATATGACGCTTGGCAAGCAGGATACTGTTTGTACTTCCACAACACGCTCAAAGTTTGCAGAAAGCCCGTTTTCATTACACTTTTCGATAGATGTTCGTTCCGACATTCTCATTCATCATGCGGAAGCTTACCCGAACAAGCGAAGACAGAATCAAAGTTGGGCCGCTATTACAGCTGAAATAACTTGCTAAAAAATACTCTACATAGTAGGCAGTATTAACGAAGGAAATGGCTCCGGCGATAATATTATTGGGCCAAGCAAAACTTCTTTTTTAACCTGTCTTAGCCGAAATTCGACCCCCTCGCTATAAACGCACGCCAGTAGCTCTTGACGTAGCATAGAGGGTTTATCTAAAAGCCCTACCAAATTCAAACTCAGAGGAAAAGATTCGTCTAGCTTTTTTTCCATAACTGGGTTCCTCGTTTGCTTTCCGTTTGGGCCGCGATTATCTCTTTGGTGAACTGTACTCTGGCGGGTGTTTTGCTGCTCTGTTACGACGTGTATGGATTTCGACCTTCGCATAGAAAATGAGAGTTTTCTCATCAAACTAATTTTTCTAGCCATGAAAACCTGTTTGTCTTCACTCCCTGTGCTGATGTGCATCTGTCCTAACATATATACGACTAAAACAAAAATACTTTGGGCGGCTAAATAGTCTTAGGAGTCAAACAATTTTTATTCTGGCGGCTACTTCCGATCACTACGAAATCAGTACAACGCAAGTCAGGCTAATTCTCGGATTGCTGAGAGTGATCGTTATGCAATATGAAGGGTGGAAGCTTAATGATGTTCATTTAATTGCAGACGCTGACGCTACCCGTGATGACCCGAGCATTTGGATATCAAACCAGAGTTTTAAATCAGTAATTACCCGACTTCGGTTTGGCCAATCACCTCGCGACATTTCTATTTTTCCCCGGGTAACTTATTTTGGCTTCTACGTAGTAATTTTTTTCATTTTCTCAGCGAGCGATTGAAAGCCGAGTAGGCCCCTGGGACTGGTTAATTGAATGCGTTCTGAGAGTGTAGTACTGGTTGCTTATATTCTGCGCTACTTGCAAGTACTGATCAGTTAGATTCTTATTGCCATTGCCATTGCCATTGCTCCCAAAATCAACTCAAGCCAACACTGTGAAGGATGTTTCGTTTGAATGTTGCCAAAAGCCTTGCCAGATCTATGAATCTTGTGGCTAAGCGTTCGTATGCAGAAGCTGCCACTAGCGACGTTTTGAAGTTACAATTTGCTTTACCCCATGAAACACTATATGCTGGATCCAAAGTTACTCAGGTGAACTTGCCAGTCCAAAGTGGCCGTATTGGTGTTTTGGCTAATCATGTGCCTACAGTCGAGCAATTGTCGCCAGGTGTAGTAGAGGTGTTTGAGGGTACTTCTAGTAAGAAATACTACGTATCTGGTGGATTTGCTGCCGTGCAACCAGACTCCACATTATGTATCACCTCTGTTGAAGCGTTCCCATTAGAATCGTTTTCACAAGAGAATGTTAAGTCTTTGCTAAGCGAAGCGAACAAGAACATTAACTCTTCCGATGAGACGGTGGCCGCCGAAGCGGGCATCCAAGTTGAAGTCTTGGAATCTTTACAAGCAGCCTTGAAGTGATTGTTTGCGCTCGATTAGTATAATTGACATCCTTAATGTCGATTTTTTTCTTTATATTCAGTATTGAAATAGGTAAATAAACAAGTAAAAAGTTATGTATGTCAATCTATAGGATAAACCTCAATGAAATATGGCCGTCTTTGTTTAATATATCATTCAGCTGTGGATTCCATTCAAAAACTCAAAAAGAATATTATAGTATTGTTGATTTGATTCTTGTCCAAATGCAGCTTTTCACCACTCGTTGGCTAGAAACCGAGGCCTGCTTGTTTAAATTGGCGCTATAGCGTTCCTTGCTTCAACGCTGCTTTTCCGCTTACGGAGCAAAGGTTCGAATAAATGTGACATTAAAAGAGCGATCAATGACTAGTTCTCAAAGAGAAATTGGGTCCTGAACAGCAGCCGCAAAAGATCATTTTCGTGGAATCTTGGACAAACGCAGTATCTTATAATACACCGAGTATTTATAGTCCATTTGTTGCTAGTCGTTTGGACTAGTCTTCTTCTGAGTTTAATATTCACCTCTGCAAAAAAACATGAGTCTACTGCTGCCGAAACTACCAATTTAGCACACGCCAAGGTGAAAATGAGATCGCAACAGGATTAACTGTTTGCGTAACTGAAGTGGCACAATAGAAGGCCTCTAAATCCTTCTTAAGTGACCGTAAGAACAAGTAGGATCTTGAATATGCCAGACTTACCACTCATAATTCGAGCATCGACATTGAGTTCGATGTAAAGAGAGTACATTCCCAGGAGAAAAATAAAGCATTAGATGGGCAAGCCTTCCTACCTCCAAGTCTCGAGTCCAAGCCCTGCACTCTCAGGCATTGTAAGTCCTTCGTAGTCTAAAAGTTTATGTGGACAGCTATCTGGGTTCATGCGTCGGGTAATTCTGCCGCCTGGAGCTATGGGTAGACGCGAAAATGAAATACAGCACTCTGCGAGACGCGAAGCGTAAACACCAGAAAAAATGTGAAGAGAAAAACGCGTTCAAGAAATCGGTTATAACTCGAAATTCTATACCATCATCGTATTTCGCATCATGATTAAAACAATTCCTTTATCTTTTTTCCGTTATGATATAGCCTTTGTCAAGGTGTTGCAATTGTATATATAGAGAGGCACCACCATTGCTATTACTTTTTTAATTAATAATCGCTCAATCGCTGTATTAATATTCACTATTTGCTAACGGTAGAATAAAGAAGCTTACCATGTCCACTCATCCCTATAGTTCTGTGAGAATTACGACTAACACAGGCCCCTTGGCCCAAATTTGGTTAGCAGCCAACATGTCCAATTTGCCGAGAAATTCGATTTTACAAACTAGTATCGTTGAATCAGCTGATGAAATTGCGAAAGCATCTGGTTGCGACAACGACTCTGACAATGTGGGCACCTTGGAGCATATTACTCTCCATACTTCGGGGGATCTTCTACAAGGTATTGTGCGGGTTTATTCGAAACAAGCAGTTTTTTTACTAAATGATATCAAGGATACCTTGACAAAAATCTCTTCTCTTTTCAAATCAAACCAAAGAATAAATGTTACATTGAATAGAACAGGTACAATTGCTCGTGTTGAGCAATTGATCCTAGAAGATGTTGTCACGGAAAGAGAAGTTCTAGTTACACCAGACTTGAATTTTCTGTTTGAAAGCTCATCGAGAGAGAGCAGACTAATGGCAAAAGAAGACTCCATGCAGAGGAAAGTACAAGGAGCAGCTCCTTGGGATACTTCTTTGGAAGTCGGAAGAAGGTTTAATCCTGACGAAGAACTAGAGTATCATCAATCGTCAGCTCTGGATTTGGATTTCGATATTGATAATGGGCATACAGAATCATCGTCGAAAACCTGGGAAGAAGGTACGAGGCAAACATTAACTCAAGGTTCGGAAAACCACAGCTCGAACCGTGAATCTCCCGTGGAAGAGAAATTCATAGCAGATGACGATTTCCCCCTTGATGATGCAAACACCACCAATTGGGATTTAGGTATTTCTGAAAATGGTGAACAAAGGGAGGATCATGAAAATGACTCCAATTTGTCTGTTGAAGTTGGTAGAAGAATCGGTGAGAACTCAAATGTTGGGGCGATAGATTTTGGATTCGACTTGGATATTGAGAAGGAAGCAGGTGATCACCAAAGAGATGTGAACTTCAGCGAAATCGAAGATCTGAAACAATCCACCCCTAATAACTTGGCAAGGGCTACCAATAGGAAAAGGACAAAAAATTCTAATTTGGTTAACGTGGAAAATATTGAAATAGATAACGATACTGAACTAAGTGATGAACAAATTAAGAGAGATTCGGTGATACGAACGACTTCGAGTCAAGATAGCACCCTGAGTGAAAATTTGAGATTGACGAAAAAAAGATTTCTTAATGACATAGCCCAAAGCGTAGGATTTTTGCCAAATGTGGTTTTAGAAGGCTTTTTCTCTCATCAGGCGTTCAAAAGGCCAAAGGTTGCCTTGAGGGAAGAGCGCGATGAGCCTATGATGAACATATCACTCGGTATAGATGAAGAGCTATTACAAAGCTCGATTATGAATAGCAGTCATATTGGTTCTGATGTCGATGACAGTGATCATTTCGTTCCCATAGATGCCGATATAGGTCAACCGCCAGTCGATGAAGACAGCCAAACTTCGATCAACGCGACCGAAAATGTTCTGGATGGAAACCGGAACCTATCAGATCAAATCCAGACTCAACAAACGCAAAGAGTTCGATTGGTCACAGGGGAATTGGCCTCGGAATCAACTGTTTATATGGCGGAACTTTTGCGGACAGAATTCATTGACAACGAATCCATAACTTTTGATAATGTGTTAGTCGCGAAACATAATGCGGAAACACATGATGGAGAAAGCACTAAGCCTATCTCAAAAAGAGAAGCAAGTAAAGGGTTTTTTGAAGTGCTATCTCTTGCGACAGCAGGGTGTATTGATCTTGATCAACAAGTTGCATTTGAGGATATCACAATAAAAACAAGAGCACCACTTTACGAGAAATTCATAACGGTATAACCAAATTAATATTTGTTTTCTATACACGTAGATAAAATGTAATAAGGACTAGGGTTTAATAGGATAATCGCACTTGAACATTTCTTGGTAGTTTTCGTATACTATTATTGCAGAATAATTTTTCTTTTTTTCGTTAAAGGCAATCCGAAAATTTTCAGATTTTTCACGATGAGCTTTGATGGTCATCTCATCGTGAAAAAAACATACACTACTTCGCTGCCTTCACGAGATACATTAAATATCTTTTGCCAGAAAGTAATCAAACCTTTGTGCAGTCATATTGGCTTCAGGTATCCACAAGAACTGCCATTTTACCTCCGGACAAGAACTGCAAAGATGGTAAAGCAAAAAGCTACTGTGAGGGCAGGAAAAAGGTACAGATATTCGTCTTTCAAAGATAAAATCGCTGATTTGAGAATCGAGCCATTGAGGAATTTGCAAAAGAGGGTTGATGATGACAATGTTGATTCAAGTCACTTTTTGACATCATTCAATCAATGGAAAGAGAGAAATTTAAGCTCTGGTTTCACCAGATTTAGTGATGAAGTTGAAGATATTGTGCAAACTCTACCGCAGATTTTATATCATGAATCAAAAATATTAGACTCTCTTTTATTGTTTATTGGCAAGCATGAGGAGACGTCTCTGCAGCCCTTATTAGATTTGCTAGCGCAGTTTTGTCATGATATTGGACCAGATTTTTTGAAGTTTTACGAAAAAGTGCTTATTGCGTTGATTGAACTGCTGGATGCCGCTAAAAAATTGGATTCGGCTAATATTTTCGAATGGGGCTTCAACTGTTTAGCATATATCTTCAAATACTTATCGAGGTATTTGAGTAGAGATTTAGTGCCGACTTTTAGTCTTCTTTTTCCGTTGTTATCCCATTCGAAGGAATATATTTCAAGATTTTCAGCAGAAGCTTTATCCTTTTTGGTCCGTAAATCTTCGCCTAAGAGTCTAGTTTCTTTTACATCATACGCATTCGGGCAATTAAGTGTTGGGGACAGCACAGGTCTTTATGATGGGTTATTGACTTTGTTTACGGAATCTCTAACGTCTACAGAGGAAGCACTGCACTCTAAATCCAAAATCATAATAAGTACGCTATTGGATGCTGTTTTAGAAGATGACAGTTCAAATGCTACCGTTGACCTTTTCTGTGATGTATGGATCAACATTGCGCATCATGGATCCCAAGATAATTTGGCACCACTATACAAAGATGTTACAGACAAAATGGTAGCTAGAATATCAGGAGAAAATTTAGAAAAGATCACTCACATTCTTTCTACGTTAACATTTGCTGAAAGTGGTAGAAGGGTTGGCTCTTGGTCTGACATATTTTCTGTAACGACCAAACTGCTTACTCATGAGAACAATAAAAATATCAATCCCAAATCGATTGCATTTTTGTTTGCAGCTTTAATGCGTAATTCGGACCACAAACAGCTGACTCAACACCATCAGAGCTTTTTCGAGTTCTTTCTCAGAGTTCAGCCGGACTATTTTATAGATTTCTTCAAGTCTACAATGGGTTTTACCACTGAGAAATTACTAACTTTTAGTGGGAATAAATACTTGCAACAGTTTGTTAACTTACATTGGAAGTCAAACTCAAAAAAGATTGCATTGTTTTTGCTAGACGTAGAAGGAAGTGTTTCAATCTCAGATAGAATAACGATATCCATACCAAAGGAATTTTCGGCAGCAGCATTGTCGGGTTTGCTTTCCGTTTCAAATATAGGTTCAAATGGTTCTCTTACCGAAATTAAATGGAATACTATCATTCTGAAGCACTCATCTTCATCATATGATCCTGAAGTATCGAAGACAGTTATTGCGTTAATTAACCAGCTAGTGAAACAGGCCTCATGTTTGAATGATTTCTCAAAAGATATTGTTGGTTCATTACTGCAGCTTGCTTCATCTGATGATCAAAATGACGTATATGCTTGTTTAGAGTCTATTTTGGAAAAACTTCATAATCTCCAGAACAGTTCAATCTTTGTGGAAGGCTTTAATAAGTTTTTAACAAAAAGCCAAGACGCAACCCAACAGCTCCAAGATTTATTCGAGACGCAAAAGGTTTGCTTGCGTTTATCTGATAATTTACTTCTACCTGAGACTATAATTCGTCACGGAACCTTAGAGTTAATTAAGACTATATTCAAAATTCAAAAAAAAGAATTTCCACAACTATTAGATGAATGTCAGATAATCGAGCAGATTCCCTTGTCACTTCAGAACGCTCGTGATATCACCACGAGAATTCGAGGTTTGGGAGTAGAATATACCAAAATTGAAGCAGATGAGGTGACAAATAACATATTCTTCAAGCACTTGTTTGGTTTATTGACTGTCCGCTTCTCTCCAGTTTGGGAGGGAGTATATGAAATACTTCCTAAGATATATGGAAAAGATCAGGCACTCGTATGGAACCTCTTACTTCGTACCCTTAAGTATCCTGACCATAATCATTCTTTAGAATACTTCGAAGGTTCTGTAGAGACCGATACGGATATTGGGTTTTGGAAATCAAATCTCGCTCGTTTCATGGATACCATTCAATTGTTCTCCAAAAGTTGGCTTTTCTGCCAACATTCTGAGTCGAGCATGCTGGCGATCATGAAGGAGAGAAGAGGTAATCTTGAAGTATCTCCTCAAATACGAAGCCAGGTTTTAAAGATAATGCTGATGATACCGCAGTTGGCAGAACGCCATTCACGGGATGTGGTTCCGTTTCTTTTTAACCAATCTGAGCTGGAAGAAATCTTCGACGTTGATGGACAGAACAAACCTGCCTTTAAAAATGCGGCAGCTTGGACCGAAGCTGACCGGAATACTCTGCTCAAACTTATCGGAAAATTCAAGAATATAAAATCAATTTACAAAGCGGAAGAAGTTTATGAGAGGCTTCTTGTTCTGCTTGGAAGTAGAAGTACCGAAGTACAAAAATTGGCTCTAGATGGTCTCTTGTCATATCACGATAGTGTGATAGTGAAGTATAGAGATAACTTAAAAAATCTGCTAGATGATACGCTATTCAAGGACGAAATAACCAATATGTTTACCGATTCTAACTCAAGAACCATTCAAGAACAAGATGAAATTAAGCTCATGCCATTTGTTATCAGAATCTTCTTTGGGAGAGCACAAACACCGGCTACTAGTGGTATTAAGAAAAGTAGAAAGCATGCAGTTATATCTTGCCTGCCAAACTTGAGTGACACTTATATCAGTGAATTTTTAAGGCTGGGGTGCGGCAAGATTGATTACGATCACTTTTTCCAAAGTAATCATAAAATAGAAGATTCTGAGTTCTCATTGATTACAATAAGAAGGATGTTAGGGTTTGTCAATGTTTTGAACTCATCACTCGTAGCTCTGGGTTCAAAATTTGCCTCTGTCATATTGACGGCCATTCGGCCACTACTATTTTGTATAGCGATGTCATATCACGATTTAAGTCAGCACCATAAGGAAGCACATATGGATAAGATGGTGAGCAACTTGAGGCAGCAGGCCATGAAATGCTTAAACAGCATTTTCGAGAATACTGAAGATGCTTCGATATTACTGGGTTTCGTTGATGATATTCATTCGATTGTGCTAAGACCTAGAATGCCAAAATTTGAAGATGAAAATTTGCAGCAAGTCTCCTCATTATTGAAGCTCATTTCCTATTGGTCAAGTGATGGGACCCTCTATCCATTTTTGTATCACAGCAACTTTGAGTGCCCCAAGGCCTTCATGAGATTGATTTCAAATCAGAATGCTAAAGAACCAGTTATCGGGACTGTGCTAACTACGGCGAATAATATTGTCACCATGCCGGTGAACGAAGAATCATACGTCGAACTAGTTTCCATTATTGGTGCTTCAAGTTTACAGCTTTTGCCATCGCTGCTTAAAAGGCTTGTTAATCCTGAGTATGTTTCGGTCGCAACGGATTTGCTTCTTAACCTCACGAAATCAGGATACGTCGATGACAATGAAACGAGGAGTTACTTGCTTTCCTCACTGACCTCAATAATAAAGGATGGCTTCAAGGGTATTAACAAGAATGAAATAACTAAAGTTCTCAGAGTTCTTTCGATGTTAATTAGAGAACATGAGTGTTCATGGATTGAGATAGAGGACTTGTATAAGGCAACGTCTGCACTATATCGGACATATTCAGAAAGAGAAATAAGAGAAGAACTTAACGAGGTCTTTCGAGGTTTCCGGAAGGTTTTCCCAAATCTTAAAAAGGTCTCAAAGTTTCTGAATGATGTGAACTCGTATTCTGGGAAGCGCTTGCAGGAATACGACTTTCCTAAAAGACTGTCCGCGTTTAAGTCATTCATTGAAAACGACTATGTTGAATACTCGGAGTTAGAATGGCTGCCAGTAATTTCAAACTGTCTATATTTCATTAATGATCAAGACGAGATGGCGATCAGGACAAATGCATCGCATACCCTTTGCAAATTTGTTGATTACGCTAATCTTGAAGTCTCGGATAGTTCATCGCAATTAAGAATAAATATTTTACAGGCGGAAATTCTTCCTCATATACGCACAGGCCTACGAAAATATAGAGAAGAAATCCAAGGTGAGTATATTTCAGTACTGTCATACATCGTCACAAATGGGAAGTCGTTCAATGAACTTTCGGATATGCAGGTATTGCTATTCAATGGGGACGAAGAGGCAAATTTCTTCGAAAATGTGAACCATATACAATTACATCGTCGTCTGAGAGCTATTCGAAGATTAAGAGATTTTGGTAAAGATCTAGCAGGTAACAGTATCGCGCATTATCTGTTACCCATAATCGAGCACTATGTGTTCTCTAGGGAAGAAAAATACAGAAACATCGGTAATGAGGCTTTGCTGACAGTTGGAGCACTCTCTAATTTTTTGACTTGGAATCAGTATAAGGCGCTACTAAGACGTTATATTTCTCTTTTGAAATCGAAGCAAGATCAAATTAAAGAAGCCGTGGGCCTGATCACTCATGTCTCTGTCTCCTTAAAGAACGCTCTGTGTTCAACAAAGCTGGGAGGAGACTCTCAAGACATTTTGAGAAAATTCCCTGCAAGGTCAGAGGAACCCTACAAATTTTTAATCAATGAAATTTTGCCCTCTCTGTCAAAAATTCTTGACGTTAGAGATAGTGAGACGGTTGTGGCTCGTATACCATTATCCGAAGCCCTTGTGAATCTAGTTTTAGGTTTGAAAGAAGAAGACACATTGTCTTTACTACCCGGCATATTGACTAGTGTGTGCCAGGTTTTAAGAAGCAAGTCGGAAGAATTAAGAGATGCAACTAGGAAGTCACTGGCAAAAATCACCACTACTTTGGGATCCAATTATTTACCATTTATTATCAGAGAGTTAAGATCAACCCTGAAGAGGGGGTCTCAAATTCATGTTTTGAGCTATACTGTTCATCATGTAATCATGACATTGAAGGAAACACTCGAGCACTCCGATTTAGATAGCTCATCTGTAATGCTGATGAATATTATTATGGAGGATATTTTCGGCGGTGCGGGTGAAGAAAAGGACTCTGATAATTACCATACCAAAATGAAAGAAGTCAAGGTTAACAGAAGCTACGATACCGCAGAAATGCTGGCGGCAAATGTTTCATTGCCTTTTTTTGGGACTTTGCTTCACCCTGTAAAGGCGTTGTTGTTGCAAAGAATGAATTTCAAAAGCCAGAATAAGCTTAACGAATTATTGAGAAGATTCAGTCTGGGACTAAAGCGAAATTCTGGAGGTTCCTCTGCAGATGTTTTGACTGTTTGTCATGAAATATACTTGCAGTCTCACAAAGAATTGCCAAAAAAATATTCTGCTGTATTTTCTACTGTGGATCAAAGTAAAGATTTCTTTTTGGTGGATTTAAATGCCAAAAGTGCCAGAGTTCAAAATGAGACTACATTGGTTAACACCACAATGCAAAAATTTGCCTTAGATTTGCTTCAGGCAGTCTTAACTAAACATAGGCAACTTCTCGATGTCGCTTACTTGGAAGGTTTTGTTCCTTTACTGAAAGATGCTTTAGACTCTGACAATGAGTCTGTTCTTGTAAGTGCATTTAGAGTTTTGGCATTGTTCGTTAAACTCGGGTTTTCAGAGGAGTCTGAAGGTGTTTTCAAAAATTATGCCAGAAAAGTTCTAAATATAATCAAGGACTCTCCTTCCACAACGAGCGAATTATGTCAGTTGGGATTAAAGTTCTTATCTGCTTTTATTCGTCATAAGGATATCAAATTGAAAGAAACAGCCCTGAGCTATGTCTTGACAAGAATTCTCCCAGATTTAAACGAGCCTAATAAGCAAGGCCTGGCTTTTAACTTTTTGAAAGCCTTAGTGAGTAAGCATATCATGTTACCTGAAATATATGAGGTACTTGATTCTGTTAAGGAAATAATGGTGACCAATCATTCAAAAGAAATTAGAGACGTTTCGAGAAGTGTTTTCTATCAATTCTTGATGGAGTACGATCAGAGTAAGGGTCGTCTCGAAAAACAATTCAAGTTCATGGTAGATAACTTGCAATACCCCTCTCCTGAGGGCAGGCAATCAGTAATGGAACTAATAAACTTAATTGTCACCAAAGCAAATCCAGCCTTGTTAGCTAAGTTGTCGTCGTCTTTTTTCGTGGGCTTATCCAACGTTGCTTTCAACGATGATGTTGTACGCTGTAGGGAGATGGCAACCATTTTATTGTCAAACTTATTGCGAAAGCTTGATGATTCAAACCTTGAGGTTGTCCACAAGTACGTTCTAGCCTGGTTGAAGCAAGAGGATAATTTGTCTTTCTTGAGCTTGGGTCTAAGGATTTATAAGATATACTTGACCAGTGTAGGTCTTGGTCACAATACTACCTTGGATGATTTAGCTCTAAGTCGCACGAAATCAATCATTTCGAAAACAGATATGGGTTCTGAAAGCCAATGGGAGTTGGTTTACACTGCTTTGAATCTTTTCGCAGTCTATGTCGAAAATTCGGAGAAGGTATACGAAAAAACTTTCAAGGATACATGGGATAATGTTCTTGGATCGTTATTGTATCCGCATCTGTGGGTGCGCCAAGCATCAGCCCGCCTTGCAAATGATTTGGTTAACAACATGGCTAAGTTTGAAAAACCATTCACAAATTTGGAGGTTCAGGTGATGGCTTCAAGGATTATGCGCCAAATAGGTGCCCCATCTATCTCAGAAGAACTAGCGTCAACCTCCATGAAGACTTTATTGAAGATAGCCATGTATTGGAGAGAAAATAATACGCAATTCATACAAAAAGATCAAGAAGAAAAAATTGAGAAACCTTACCTTAATGCAATCGCTTTCATGATTAATAAAATAGGGTCCATAATTCGAAGTGAGGAAAATCCTGCAGATTCGTTCATGTCGAAGAAAACATGTATTCAAATGTTTGCACTTCTTAGTCAAATGTTGGATGAACAGACATTGAGTGTGGAAGCTGAAAATATTATTTTACCTCTGTTCATATACCTGGAGTACGACGCTAGAAAGTCATTCACCGACGATCAGCAAGAACTTCGCACCATCTCGCAAGAATGTTTACATATCCTAGAGACCAAAATAACCGTCTCTGAGTTCACAAAGGCGTATGCTGGCGTTAAGCGAGCAGTATTTAGGAGAAGACAGGAACGAAAAGCAAAAAGATCTATACTTGCGGTTACTGAACCTAGTATTGCAGCTGAAAAGAAACTAAGAAAACATGTTAGATCAAGGCAGAAAAGGAAACATGAAAAGGACGACAATGGGTATTATCAAAGAAAGAACAAGAAAAAGAGAGCTTGATGTTATTCAAGGGCTTTCTCCCGAGAAATACTTTTCTGGTGCACATTTTTTACACGAGTTTATTGTCTATATATGTATAGATATGTGTGTATATATATTACATCTGGTCAATATTGCACTTTGATACACAAATAAAACAATTCTGAGTATGCGAGAAATTTTCAAATAACATCGGTCTGATGATTTCAGTCGGCATATACATCGCTTGTTGGAACATCTACCAGCTCTTCTTCTTCTTCCAATTGTGTAACCTCAGATTCTGGATCCCTTTCATCTTCCTCTTCTTCATCTTCCTCTTCTTCCCCTTCGTCTTCTTCCTCGATTTCTTCTTCTTCTTCATCATCGTCCTCTTCCTCTTCTCCATCCTGTTTGGTCTCGCCTCTTACTATCTCGCCTTCTTCTCCTTCATCTTCTTCCTCGTTACTTCTTATGTGGCCACTTTTGGACGAATAAATCTCCATTTCCCTATGGTATCTCTCTCGATCTTCATTATACAGCTCATAATAAGGTTTCCTATCCTGTTCACTAAGACTTTTCCAAGCATCTGTTAGATCCCTGGTCACATCTTGAGAGCCGTTTTCTCTCATCTTTTCTTTATTCATTTCACAGAAGATTAAGTAAGCATTGGTTGGTCTTTTAGGCATATTAGGATCCCTGTGTTTTGCTTTTTGTCTCTTATTTTTTGATTTCTTGAGGGGTCTTGTTAGCAATTCCTTTTTGAACGATTCTAAAGACGGTAATGGATTCTGGTAACGTAACTCTGGATCTGATTCAACTCTTGTTTCTAATCTTTCAAGTAATACACTATACTCAAGTTTCAGTCTTTTGACAGAAAGTCTTGTTCTTTGAATGGCTAGTGCCAGCACTTCATTTCCTTCTTTCAAGTCATCAACTTTTCTTTTAAGATTGTTGTCAGACATTATTTCTCTCGTGAACCTTTCTCTTCTATATCAGTGAACAAATGATGGCAAATAGAATCTCGCTCCACCCTTTAGTAACAAAATATAGTATAAACAATTTCCTAAAGCCTTAGTGAAGTTTCCTAAAAATTGAGCTTGAACCGCAATATATCTTGATCTGCTTCTTCTTTTTTAATTGAAATCAACGTGTGTTGCATATTTGCAAATACATTCAATAATGGATAGGATGATGTTCTCTGCAAATTTCCTTCCCGCTTTTTTTTTCATTTGATCAAATAAGCCGAGTAGACAATGTTCCAATCGATACCTTAAAGTATGCGAATAGTGTCGAGATTACAAAACAAAGCAAAGATTGTATAAGTTGACCTGAAGAATAGGCTGTAAACCTACAACAATAGAAAACAAACAAAAGTTTTTGATTTGGTGGCGTATATTAATAAGTTGGAATGGCTAAGGTCCCAGATCAGAAGGAACAGGAACCACTGATCCAAGCACCGCCGCGTAACATTGCGTTGAAGGAAAGTGGGGGGACAGCAAGCACTAATCCTTCTCATCCGTATGATAACAAATTCATCGTTACCGAAAATCCAGGGGCATCCAACACATCGCTTACAGTACCTGGGAAACACATGCGAGCAGGTGCACAAAGAACTTCACGTACAGCGCAGAAATTGAAACTGTTACCTGAAGAGCCATTTAAAAGAGATAAAGAGAGTCAAGAACTTCGCGACAGAGATGTGTACTCTCAAGTAGATCGGATTACAGATAAGCCTGCTAGAAGGGATGCAGAGAAATTAGGTAAGGGAAATAGACATTTGCTACCTAGGGCCACTGCATATTGCACCTCCAGTAGTTATCACATGAGGGACTTGATCAGATGGTTAAAAGATTGTAAAAAAATACATCATACACATCCAAAACTATTTGACGAGTGTCTATATACACCATTCATGTACAACGATTGGAGGGGAGACAAAAGATTTGAACATGAAGATGTAATAAGACTGGATGATGAAGGTGGTGAAATTAATGTAAGTGATAAGCAACCCGACCTATTTATATTTGAATATGGAGTAATAGTGCTATGGGGCTTTACTGAAAGAGAGGAAAAGGCGTTTCTTAATGATATTGAAAGGTTTGAGAAGGAAAAACTCGCAGACGAGGACGTTCAAGTGGAAGAGTTCAATTATTACGTTACTCAAAGTTATCAACCCAGAATTTATAACGATTTCATAACACTGAGAGATGGTTCCAATTATATGGTAAAACTTTCAATATCACATGCAATTGCGCAAAGTGTTAAAATTTCTCTTTTTGAAGAATTGCTTGATAATACAATAGAAGATACGCAGGATATACCTCAAGAAATTGCATCAAGCGGAAAGGTTTCAATGAGTAAGGAAGACATCATGAAAAGTATAGGAGAGCTTTTCATTTTACGAATAAATATCAATTTACATGGATCCGTTCTTGATTCACCCGAAATAATGTGGTCAGAGCCTCAATTAGAACCGATTTATCATGCAACAAGAGGCTATCTGGAAATAAATCAAAGGGTCGCATTGTTGAATCAGAGGTTGGAAGTTGTCTCAGATCTTTTGCAAATGCTCAAAGAGCAATTGGGGCATTCTCATGAAGAATATTTGGAGTATATCGTTATCATTTTGGTTGGCGTCGAACTTTTCATTTCTGTTATCAACATTGCAGTTGATCTAATAGCCAATAAAATATAACTGAAATCTCATTTCTGCTTCTCATGAAATATAATATAATATACTGTACATTAATTAAACATATAATAAAATAAAATTACACATCATACAAAAAAAAATGATTCCTCTCATATTAATGTATTAATGAAACCTTATACATCCGACCGTATTAAGCAATAGCCTAATATTCTTTATTCTTGTGAACTACCCTTTCGCCTACAACTCTTGAGAAGCCTTTGTAGTCTTTGCAGATTTCTTTGGCAATAAGTTTTGGTGAATGTTTGGCAAGACACCACCTTGAGCAATAGTGACATTACCTAACAATTTGTTCAATTCGTCATCATTTCTAATGGCCAATTGTAAATGTCTAGGAATAATTCTCGTCTTCTTGTTGTCTCTTGCGGCATTACCAGCCAATTCCAAAATTTCAGCGGCTAAATATTCAAGAACAGCAGTCAAGTAAACTGGTGCACCAGAACCAATTCTTTGAGCATAGTTACCTTTTCTAAGTAATCTGTGAACCCTACCCACTGGGAAGGTTAACCCAGCCTTAGCGGATCTTGATTGAGAAGCTTTAGCAGCAGAACCAGCTTTACCACCTTTACCAGACATTTTTCTAAGTTTATATGAAGTTGTTATGAATTACAGCTTTAACCTTAATGATGACACAATATAAAGAAAACCTTAGATCAACACTTTAAATCAGAAGAAGGTCCACTGCTGAAAAATCATGAGGCGAATATTAGTTCATTTATATACTTCAGAGGATATGTTGGTTTATCTTCCTCGCTCCTCTCATATTGAAGTGGCCTCCTTAGAGCGCCGCTTTCGACTTTCCCGTTCCTGAATTTTCGCGCTAAACATGAAGTGAGAAATATACAGAACGGAATGATTAAGATCCCGTTCTGCAAATTTCTCGCGTGTGAAAACGAATTTCAAGATCACTACTGGCTGCTATAGCTTGGTGTAAGAGGCCGTTCCACAATTTTCGCATTTGGCGTTTCAATTCATTTCGCGTCTCGAAACAAAAGCTTGGACTTTCAACAAGATACCGATCAATGAGCTACATATACATTGCTCACCGCAAAGGCGTGAGATATAAAAAGGAGGCGCTCTTTACACTGTATTCTTTGTATTTAAGAAATCTTTATTTCATGACATACTTTTGTTCACTGATCTCAGAAACACAACAATTGCATACACATAATTATGTCTGGCAAAGCTGAAAAAAAACCTGCTTCCAAAGCTCCAGCTGAGAAGAAACCTGCTGCTAAGAAGACTTCTGCTGCTCCAGATGGTAAGAAAAGAAATAAAGCTAGAAAAGAGACATACTCTTCCTACATCTACAAAGTTTTGAAGCAAACCCATCCAGATACCGGTATTTCTCAAAAATCAATGTCTATCTTGAACTCTTTTGTCAATGATATTTTTGAGAGAATCGCTACTGAAGCTTCCAAACTAGCTGCTTACAACAAGAAATCAACTATTTCTGCAAGAGAAATTCAAACAGCTGTTAGATTGATTCTGCCTGGTGAATTGGCTAAACATGCCGTTTCTGAAGGTACTAGAGCTGTGACCAAGTATTCTTCCGCTGCTTCTCAAGCTTAGCTTCAGTTTTTTGCAGTTTCATGGAGAATTTCAGAATTCAAAGGGAATCGAATCATAGCTTTTCTAAGTGGTTTGATAATAATAGGATTTGTAATATTATAGGGCATTACAATTTATTAAACAAGGGAATTTAATAATGTATTTATGTAAATTATTACATATTTACTTATACGTATAGCTGACGAAAGAAAACAGAAAAAATTATTTCGAATTGAGTATCGCGTTAGTTCATTTTGCTATTTCCCAGCTTCTTGCAACTTCTTCAAGACAGTATCAACTTTGTCTTGCGCAGTTTGGTGTTTGTCCGTCCTAGTTCCCACCCTCATAGAACTTTGGATTCTAACATATCCATGCTCATGCGCGTATTCGTGAATTTCGCCTAATAGTTTGAAAACATCATCCCAGGGGCCTTCGATTGTTGTGCCTGCGCTATGCAAAGTGCTCTTCAATGGACTTTCGCGGATTTTTTTTTCAACTAATGTCACGAAATCAGAAACACTTGGGGAGCTAGTACCTATGGGTACCATACAAACGTCAGCTAGACAGTAGATTTTTGGCATCTCAGTAGTATGTTCTTCGATGTGTCTATGTAAGTTACTTATGTGTAAATAGACGCCCTCTACTGTTTAAGTCTTCACCGATTCACCCTTTTTCTATTCTCTCCTTTTCATGACAAAATCGATCATCGTACTGAATGCTCCATCTAGTGTGGTCGATGTTAAAATCTAAATTTTGTAAATACTGCCTTATATAGCACTATTGTGTCTCAACTATGCTACTCAGTCAGCGAAACTGAGCATAAACTAATATTTTTCTACTAAAAATAAATTAGTATTTCTCAAGTAAAAATAAATGTACTTTCTATTAGAATTATTTCTTCACTTAATTACCGCCTTCGAAATAGATCATTTTAGTCCAAAAGTAAATTTCATCAACAAAATTTAAATTACTTTGATTTAAGATTTTATAAACCGTAGCTGTTTTTCGTAAGTGTCTTGTTTTGCCCCCGTAAAACAATCTAGAAAGTGTAAATCTTACTTCAGTCTTTCGAGTTTTGAGGACACA
This sequence comes from Zygotorulaspora florentina, assembly GCA_003671575.3. Taxonomy (NCBI): domain Eukaryota; kingdom Fungi; phylum Ascomycota; class Saccharomycetes; order Saccharomycetales; family Saccharomycetaceae; genus Zygotorulaspora; species Zygotorulaspora florentina. The sequence goes on along the minus strand of PPJY03000003.1, from coordinate 435,581 downwards.
TCTGACATTAAAGAGTTAACGAGTCAATGCTACGGTCGTCTTTAGTAACTGTTCTATTATGAAGTCAAAACAAAAAAAGGAACTATTTGCACTAAATAGGGTTAATCGGATCACATGACTAAATAAAACATTTAAAAAATAACACTTGTTTTTTAATAATATTTGCAAAAATAAACTTTGTTTCAATACAAAATATTACCCCATTTTAAAAATCAATGCAAACAGATTTTACATGGTTTTACAAGGTTTTTAGATTTAGAGTTCCGAAAGAAGAAAACGGTTTAATGGTGATGAAGAGTAAAAAAGATTGGATGGAAAAATATATTCAATGAAGACATTTTTCTCCCTTACTAGAGTTTATTGAAAGTGATTAAATTTTCAGCAGGAATAAGTATATTTGCGTAGCGGGATAGCTATCCTTCTCACATTACTTGAGAAATGGTTCCTGGTGGATTATTTTTAAAGGGTTTTTGATCATTTATATCGCATTAAAAAATTCCTACTATGTATGAATCATGTTGTGTATCTAAATACTATATACTTGCTTTTCATCAGGTTTTAAACTATTAAAAAATGGGACTGGAGGAATACATGCAGCTAGAGCTCTTTTTGCGTGATTGTCCATAAACTCTAATCCTAAAATATAACTTGCGTTAACCCAACCAAATCCCTCTCTTGCAACACCTTTGAAATCAGCTCCTTGATTACCATATTCAGCATCAACACGGTGTGGATCCGTACCGCGAGTTATATCGTACTTCTCTACTACGACACCATTAAAATCCACGAAGGCCTTGGTCATGATGAATAGCCACCTGTACGCCAATCTTTTTGCTACACCTTGATAACCATAATCGACTAACCCTTGCCATGCAAGAATTTGATGAGGCGCCCACCCGAAAGGATAGTCCCATTGTCTTGATGGTCTAACTAAAGTGATTTTTCCTCGAGAACTCTCAGCGCATGAAACCAAACCACCGAGAACTTCCAGTAGAGGAAGGGCTTTTTGAACCATCGCTTTCGCTTGTCCTTTAGTTGCAAGACCTGACCAAAGAGCCCAAAAGGTTGTCGCGGATTGATAGGACGTCCTTTCTTTTAGATGAATATTATAATCGTAAAAGAACCCACTTTTCTCATCCCACATATACTTTGTGACACTTTGCTGTCTCTTTTCAGCCAACTTTCTCCAATACAGGGAATCTGTAACTGACCCATCATATGGGTCAGTATATGAATCTGAACAAAACTCTCCCACAAAATTCGCGATATCCGTTTCGTATTTGTATAGCAATGAGTTCAGATCAATGGTAGCCAGATAAGCGCAAACACCCTCAAACCTATAAGTAGTATCATGGCCCGATTCTCGAACAGCACGATCATGTAAAAAAAAATTGTCTAACGCGGGCTCATTAAATTCACCATCGTTGTATTTTTTTATGAATTCGTTTCTGGAGAGTTTATATTTGGCCAGATAAGGTTGCAAAATAGTATCAAAATGACCTGCCTCAGTTTCTGGTGGAATACCTATACCGTCAGGGTGATAACATGATAAACCGGTCTCGCAATCAAATCGGGGGTGTGCTACCCATACTGTTTTATATTCTTTTATGGCAGCTTCGAAAGATCTCTTCAAAAAATCTACAGCATCTGGATCATTTTTACCGCCTATTCTTTTGAAAACCTGGAGAGCCATATCTGTTAAAAAGGGAGGCTGGGATCTGCACAGATAATAGCTCCTATTCGCATTCAAAATCTTACCATAATGCTCAATTTCAAAAATGAAGTGCTCAACCATACCTCTAGCGACATCTGTTTTATGATTTTTCAAAAGACTCAAAGCCATCATATAAGAGTCCCAACCATATAATTCATTGAATCTTCCACCTGGCACAGCATAGGGGTAACCGGTCAAAGATTTTTTGCCTGTCTTCGGGTCGACATATTCCTTCATGGCCAAGGCTAATAGGCCGGGACGGCTATTAAGAGATTTAACAAATTTTGGAGTAATTTCACGGGGTAAGTATTCCACATCTAATTTTAAAGAGGGGTGTAACTTTGATGCTTTCAGATAGAACTCATATTGTTCTGGGCAATTATATGGGATATATATCCTGGGAAACTTTGCTTCAGGGGTATCGATTTTATTGTCTCGGGCTATCTCACCAATATTATTCAAATCAATCTTTCTTGTCAAGTAATCCCAAAATTGTGTTGAAATCAACCTTGAAAGCCTATTCACAGGGTTTTCATTAATTCTCGCCTCATCCAGAACAATCTGATGCCTACCAAAACCTTTTGCAATAGTCAATTCTTGCAAGAGGTTAGACAACATGTAGGTCCCTCTGACATTTATAAAATTGTAACCGTTTGAGTTATCGGTACCTATTTTCATCACTTTCGGGCCATTATCCTCGATCGTAATCTGAGAATTCCTGTCAGTGTCCTCGGTTCTCAGCAGTTCTTCTAAAGTTTTATCAACGTCCTCAATAAAGAAACGACGATTCCCCTTGCTACTCGAGTACGAATCATCCTCGGATCCTCGCCTTTGCAATAAATAACTGTCATCAAATAGCTTCTTATCTTTGGAAGAGTTCTCAAAGACACTTGATGTTCTCGTTCTGCCATAAGAACCCGCATAATTCTGCTTTGGATCAGTGGTTGGGCCATAATATATTTCTGCGGTCGAGAATGGATCTAGAAATCCTTGTGAGGATTTTCTAGTTCTTCCTGGAATTATTGGACTCATTTTTCCTCCAGAAAAGTATCTTGTAGATGTTTAGTAAGTTTTCAATTGCGACTTCAGAAATTTGATGTTTAAAAAGCTCAGTAATAAATACTAGCGCGGTTTTAGTAATAATCCTATCCTTATTGTGTTGAAAGTGATTACCCGTCCTTCTTTCGAGCCCCGGATTGTACCGTATGAAATAGTGTGCTGATGTGCAAGAACTAGACGAAAAAAGACATACAGTGCCCCTCCTTTTTATACCCAGAATTATGTGACACTACCCCCACATATGCACACATGTAAAATGTTCTCTCTCGAGGTAAAAGAAAAGAAAAAGATTTAAAATAAATCTCACCGCCCGCTCTTTCACAAATTTCTTCCAACTTGTACACCTCACAGCTGGATTCCCCAATCACAGTGTATTTTCTGGGGGTTGAAATTTTATTATCGGGTACTGTCCCCTTCGGAGGAGGGAAACGTCGTAGCGGAGACTTGCGGATGTCAAGGATTCATACGCAGAAACGCATTCGAAATAGCTGCCAACTGGTGGAGCGACCCGCGTTTGACTGTTGAAGGAGACAATTTTACATAACGCCTTGATGGCCCATTCCTGCAAGATACGGAAGCTCTGACACTCTTGCTCGACCCTTGGCTTCTCTTTTTGCAGTTGAGCTTGGCTACACAATCAGCAATCAAATGTTGCCGAGGTCACGCGACATATTATGGTCCGTGAAAGGCGATCTATATGATATGTTGTCGTTTGAAGTGCGTTCCTGAAAAGATTTCGATCTTTTCTCTTCTATTTTCTTCTTCATTTACCTAACTTACACCAAGATGTAGAGATCATCCATCCTTTTAGATTTTAAAACAAATCCAGTCTAGAAAACTAACTACAACTAAAAAGGTGTTAATACATCCAATATCATTTGTATCTTGAACGTAGTGTGATAAGGTTGATTTTGGTGATTTATTGATATAATTTAAGGAATGTCTGAAATAACTAATACCAAGCCAGTCGAAACAAAGGCGGAAGAGTCCGCTCCCAAACCCCCAACTTCTTCGGTTTTCTCTATGTTTGGAGGTAAGAAGGCTGAAAAGAAAGAAGAAGGTGATGCGAGTGACAAAGATAACAAGAAAGAGGAAGCAAACGAAAATGTCACTAAGAAAGATGAGGATGAATCTCCAGAGTCACCAGATGTTCACTTCGAACCAATTGTTCATTTGGAAAAAGTCGACGTTAAAACTTTTGAAGAGGATGAAGAAGTCTTATTTAAAGTAAGAGCCAAATTATTCAGATTTGACTCAGAAGCAAAGGAATGGAAAGAGAGAGGAACCGGTGATTGCAAATTCTTGCAAAGCAAATCGACAAAAAAAGTGAGATTACTAATGAGAAGGGACAAGACTTTAAAGGTCTGTGCCAACCATTTGATTGCTCCAGAATACATTTTGAAACCAAATGTTGGTTCAGATAGGTCTTGGGTTTATGCATGTACTGGTGACGTTTCAGAGGGCGCAGCTGAACCTTTCACATTTGCAATTAGATTCGGTACCAAAGAAAATGCTGATAAATTTAAACAGGAGTTTGAAAAAGCTCAGGCACTAAATAAAAAATAAATAAATGTCCTAAAAATGCAATCTATAGTTTATTCTAATGATTATAATATAGAAGTTTCTCATAGAAATCTTCTGACTGGATTCAAGTTCATTATAACGCTTTCTTCACTGAACAATAGTCATCAGAAATTTCTGAGAATTCATCTTGCTCTTCATCATACTCGTCTTCCAGTTTATGATCTTTTACAGAGAAGTATTTCCGAAACGCGAATTTTAATAATGTCCATGCCATTCTCGTTGGCCCGAATTCGGGCCACAAACACTCATACAATTCTATTACTATTCCTTTGCTGCTCACTTGCCAAAGCATAAAATCACTGAGCCTTGTAACGCCACTTGTTCGAATGAGTAGATCTAATGGTGGAAGGTCACCTGTATAGAGATGCCTATCGATGGATGCTTCGTTGATCATCTTAGTATCACTGCACTTTTCTATTACTTGTTTTATGGAATGAAAAATTTCTTCTCTTCCCGTGTAAGGGAAGCAGATATTTAAAGTTCCTCTTTTATTTCCTTTGGTTGATTCCACCGTTTCCCTTATATCTTTCAAGATATCTTCCTGCAAAAGAGATAAATCACCAATGACACGGATTCGTATCCCATATTTTTGTGCGATTTCCCCATGCTCAGCAATCTGCTTAATCTTTTCACGCGCCAGCCTCATTATATGATCGACTTCTTTTGAGCTTCTTCTAAAGTTCTCAATAGAGAATGCGAAAACGGTCGCGGTATTAACCCCGGCCTCATAACAGAGCTCTAGAACTCGGCTCATACTATCAAAACCAGCCTCATGGCCCTCTTTCAGTTCCATATCATTTTTTCTTGCAAATCTTCTATTGCCATCCATGACAAAACCAATATGCTTGGGAACGCAATTTGAAACTTTAATTGTGCGTGAGAAAATATTTTTGATCCATTCCGATGTCAAAGAATATCCGGGGATTGTATTAGCACCATCCATAATATACATGCAAATTGAGATTTTACTTATCTATCGCAAAATTGATCCCAACGGAAAAATGAGAGAGACCTTTGTATTAGGAAAAGAGTTTGTGTTTGAAGGACGAAAATAATCACCAATGCAACGATGTATATTTTTGAACAATTGGAGTACCTCAAAGATATTTATTTGTGAGTAAAACTCTGCCACGCCACTTATTATTTTTTATTTCCTCGTTCAACTTTTTTTTTTGGCTTTGGTTCTCATCGCTTTGAAGAAAAGTGCCACTCTAGCGGAAGTACCCTCCTCCCCTATGACGCCAGGGTAACAAATAATACAGACCTTCGGCGGCTAATGGAACGGTCTCCAACACTCAAAAACTTAATCCGAAATCCATTTAAAAGCAGTAAAATTTTGGTTTGGCAAGGGTGCTCCCCAGAATTCTCATAAATTTGGTTTGAATTCCTCAAATTCTACATCACTAAAACTGACTACTTTACAACACAAAAGGACTGTATCTAAGCAAATTTCCTTCTACGCTAACTTTAAAAGGATTTTTGCACGTTTAGTGGACACGGAATCCATATCACACAAAGGTGAAACTGACTCTCCTAAACCGCTAGGTGCTGTTGCACCCGGCTTCCAATGGAGTTATAATAATTTCGAAAATGCATGTATGCTTGAAATGAAAGCGCTCTCTTGCCAGAAACACTAGCCTCAGGAAAGTTCTTTCCCGTGCAAAATATCAGACAAGACTCTTAATGCTTTCACTATAAGGAATAAATGTCGCACTGCTTTCTAAGTATTGAAACAAGATTTTCAATCCACTTAAAAATTGGATCTAGGAGGATACTCGTGATTTGAGTAACCCAACAATTCGGTTATATTTTAAGAGGAAAAAGTAGCTTACCAGATATACTAAATACCAAACATCAATCCCCAATTCACTCCTGGACCGTAAACCTTGAAGGCGTATATTCAGGGCATATCGTTCACGGGGTATATACACTTAACAACACGAGTGAGATACTATAACCCTCAGCCATCAACCTGCACTCAGGATTTTTACAGTTTGGCAAGCCGAGTATTTCAAGATATACCTATTGGATAATTGCTAGCCCCTTTCATCATAACAAGTAACCTCTATGTATTAGAATCTCTGTACGTTTAGGTTGGACTGTAAAGGGGGGCTGAAAACTTTAAAGAGAAAGTTTTATTATATAGCCAGGCAGAAGAAGAACCAAATCTATCACGACAAAGAGGAAATCTTGTACAACTCTGTAGGAATAAAGAATAGTCTTTTTTTCAATCTAAACTCTCGTATTTGGGCCAATTTGGCCCAATATAAAAAAGTGCCGCGGTGATGCTCTTTGAATGATAAGCTGTAGACACAGTTGACACTAATTGCTCATAGACATAGAGATGATCAAAAGGAGCTCTATAAGTTCAAAAAGTGTTTGGTTGTTGAGCTATCAATTAAGATCTGATGGTGCAAAAATTCTGCATCACTTAACTTGCTATTCGGCGACGGTTTTGAGGCTGAACAACAGGGGAAAGAAATACTTTTTTAGCTGTTTAAACTGAACCAATCAGGGTCCATGAGCAGCCCCAATTTAGCCATTGTGTCCCAAGGCAAGTGGTAAGATGTTGGTGACTTTTATGCTTAAGTATATACTTTCTTTATCATTCGCGAGGGTCCTGACATAATTACCGCCTCTTTCTGTAGGTTGCGGCCGAAAATCTCCTTTAAATACTTCTAATGCGGCAAAGTGAAGATTTGAGTAAAAGGACTTCTTTAAGATCTTAACCTGTGTAGTAAACATTGAGCCCTTAAAAAGGAACAATACAGCAATGTTGAGGTATAGTGTGGGGCGCTTGATTAAGATGAGGTCAACACGTCGTGTGAAGTCTTCTTTTGCGGCGGCATTGGCGGCAGCCAGCAGGCTTGTAACGCCCAGGATAATGCTAAAAAATCCAGTATCTCTAGTATCCAATGAAATGAATACTCTAGCAAAAAACATAATGGCGTTAATTGGATCAGGTCATCCGACCTTGAACAGGGTGACGAGTTATTATTTTGAAGCTGAGGGGAAGAAGGTTCGTCCTCTTCTTGTTTTACTACTTTCAAGAGCTCTGGCTGAGATACCAATCGAGGAAAGAGACCATATCAAGATAGATACAAAGGATGTGCCAGAGGACCCAGTCTATTCTAAACCACCCCATCTGAAGCTTTTAGAACAGCCAGCCAAAAATTTTTCACCGTTACATGTTCTTCACGGAATCAAACCATTAAACCCACTTACCAAGGGGCCAGAGCCACTTCCTCAAGCTACTTTTGATAAAGAAAGAGGAATTTTGCCGAAACAAAGAAGATTAGCTGAAATTGTGGAAATGATTCACACGGCCTCTCTTCTTCATGATGATGTTATCGATCATTCAGATACAAGAAGAGGAAGACCAACTGGAAACATTGCTTTTACAAACAAAATGACTGTGCTAGGTGGTGATTTCCTATTAGGTAGAGCGACAGTATCGATTTCTAGGCTAAGAAACCCAGAAGTAGTCGAGCTTATGTCGAATAGTATAGCCAATTTAGTTGAGGGGGAGTTTATGCAGCTAAAAAACACGGCTGTTGATAACGACTTGTCTACGATTGAGCAAGGAAGAAAAGAACTTCCTGCTGAATCTGGTAAATTGGATATCAAGGTTCATGATTATCATGTACCTACCGATTATCAGCCACACGTCTCTCACGAAAAAATTATTCAAACTGCCTTTGATTATTACCTACACAAAACATATTTGAAAACAGCAGCCCTTATTTCGAAATCAAGTAGATCAGCGGCAATTCTATCCGGGGCCAGAGAACAAGTGATTGACCAATGCTATGAATTTGGTAAGAATTTAGGAATATGTTTTCAGCTTGTCGATGATCTTTTGGATTTCACAGTGCCAGCCCGAGAACTAGGAAAACCGGCTGGAGCCGATTTAGAGTTAGGAATTGCCACAGCTCCTGTTTTGTTTGCATGGAAGTCTGATCCGTCCTTAGGTCCTTTGGTTCAACGCAATTTTAGTCAACCTGGAGATGTAGAAAGGATTGCAAATGCAGTTGACATATACTCTGGAGTCGAGAAGACAAGAGAATTAGCAGTGGAGTACAGGGACAAAGCCTTGGAGAACTTACGGGTAGCTCTACCAGAATCCGACGCTCGTTCGGCTCTTGAGTTTCTCACCAATAGTATTTTAACAAGAAGAAAGTAGCGAAATCAACATGGCGATACATTTCATAGTTTTTATTTTCTGTGAAGAATAGTAGCAAACCTGAAAAACTCAATTTACATGTATATATATGCAGTTGATTCATTATAAATAGAGCAAAAATGAAAAGTTCAAAAATTTATTTATATAACTCTAGGCGTATGTCAGTGATAAATAAAATGAGGCTAAGCAATTTGCGACCACAATCTTAATTTTAAGCGGGAGGCAAGAAAGATGCAAATAGGATGGTCTGCAGCGGCACCCAAAATATCAACCAGTAGAGATAACCCTTAACTATCTTGTCATCACCGCCCATTATTCCCTTATGATCTTTCATCATGTATCCTTTCGTTAATCTATCTGAAATATACCAAAGATGCAACGGTATGAATGATGAAACCCTATTAATGATCTGAACATGTGCAAAGAGTACTATGATTAAAACAAGTGCTCGTGTGATCCATATAAGTGGTCTCATTGTGAAATAGGGATAAATTTTTGAGAAGTACACGGTTGAATAGAGCAATACCACAACATTGGGGAAAGCTATAATAAAGTTTGGTAAATTATTCCACGTCCAATATTTCAGAAATCCGACGTTCCAATAATGAGATTGAATATAATTGTAAAACATCGTCTTGGTAAATGGTAAACTTTTCAGGATTTGAGTATTGCACCATTCAGCTCTATCAGGGCAAAATGATTTGTATGGCAAATAGTATATTTGATAGCAGCAAACGGTCGACATTAAAATGCCAGAGAGCAATGGGAACAAAAAGGCTTTGGAATATCGCCTAATTTTAGTAAGTTGGATAAGGTCAAAGATGTAATAAAAACCAAGTAAAATGCAGTTCGCTCTATTAACCGTCGCTAGACTAAAACAAACAGCTGAAAATAGATACAAGGGCCATCTCGACCAACGGCAATCAACATGAAACGGTATCAGGATGTGGATGCTCTTTTCTCGGGCTAGCATGCCAAGGAAAGCTAGCGCAAACGACAGCGGCTCAGAATAAATGCCAGTAAGATACCCAGAGACACTGCTGAAGACGAAAATCTTTACAGTGTTTCTTGCGACTTTTCGAGCATATTCTGACCGCGGGTTATTATGACTAAATACGCTGACTGTCAAAAAGTAAAGCAGTACTGTAGACAGATAGAACAGGATATTTTCCAATAAGACTCCAATCTTTAAGATTGTATAAAGATCCTTTTTATCTTTAGAAAAAAGACGAACTGTATAAACCCACAATGATGTAAATGCATGCTCATGCTCATAATCTGGCTCGCAATTACCTAGCGCCATCCGTTTGATAAAAAAAACAGCATCCCAGGACAACAACTTGTTCCATAACCGGGCATTCCAAAATGAATTAACATTACTCGATGCTAATAATGAAGAGGAAGACAAAATGTAATATATTGTCAGCTCAGTAGAACTATCAAATTGATTTTTTGGAGTCAATATGACCAGTAAATATTGCACTACTCGCCAAGCAAAGAAGAGCAATGTCGTCATCAAAAGCGGATTCAAATCTTTTCGAAACGCTAATTCAGCCATTGTCGAACTTCAATTAGAGGCCAAGGCAATCAGGCTGCGGGCTCATCGCTTCCTAACTGTTTTCGAAATCACTACAGGCATCTCCTGAGCAAGAAAACTAAGAGATCGGAAGGCTTAGCGTTTCGGCGCTTCCCTGAGAGGAAGGCGTCATAGCAGCTTTAAAGAAAAAGTGATAATGTACGGGGAAACCAAGGACAAAAAATATATATATAATCTCAAGAAGAGTAAGTATATGTGATCTAAACTTAATGAAGCAAGACAAAATTTATCTTTAAAAACCGTACTTTTTAAGTTAATAATAAAAATCAAGGAGAGGTAGCTCAAATATATCACTCCATTCTCCTTTTTATTCGAGAAGGTTGTATTGTTCTTGACGATCAATATTTTCAGAATGAGTCCGATTAATTCACACATATCTGGGACTGGAGTTGAAAAGAGGGTTTATTACACCTCAGATTCACCAGCATGGGATCAAGGTAGATGGATTCTTTTTGTTGTACTTGCCGTAGGGTTGTTGCTGCTCCTTCTGTACACTAGAATGCTAAACAGAAAAAGGGCCAGCATTGGCCAGGCTCCCATAAGAGGCACCGCGTGGATTTCACCGCCAACTTACAGGCAATCTCAAAGACAGCATAATAGAGGTACAGGTGATGTTACAGACGATTTTGTTCCTGAGTATACAGAAAGAGCGAATGATCAAGATTTAGGGTATTATGATCAAAGTGGAGAATTCCATCTAAATTCAAAAGTCGAATACCAAGCTCCACCACCCCTTTCACGGCGAGGTTCTGACTCGACAGCATCCCTTGAGAGGCCGCAAGCAGCTGTGACAAGAATTCCCACGGACGAAATGGAAATAGATTTCAGAAGATATCGCCCAACAACTGCTCCTCCTGGTGTCTCGAATACTGCTACAGCACCAGTACCTGCTACCTCTACTGCTACTGCAAGCTCCTCGACGGATACTACTACTACTGGAGATGCAGACATTGAGTTGCACAACATATCATCTCCGGATAAGGCCAAACTGGCGAAGTTATAAGAGTAGGTTCCTTCAAGAGAAGGTATGTGAGAAGATTGTCAAATTCCGGTTCGCAAGAGTCTCATCAGTGACATAATTGATGTTTCCTTTATTCCGGTAGTCAGTGATTCCTGAAAGGTCTTGTTGTAGGGAAAGGTAAGCCGCTCAAGCTTTCCCTCGAAGGAGGTCCAGGATCATTCAGAAATCAAAAAATTAATAATTGCTTGACCGAGGATGGATAATGCTTTTTTTATGTATAATTAAATGCTTAGCGGCTTATTTTTTTAGTGTATGAAACACAGGTTAATTGAAGAATATTCCCATTCATCTTTTTTCTTTCGCTCTTGCTATAGAAGAACTGCGATTTGTAAGCGTTTCCCGCGCGGGATCATTTTCCCTTAATATCGACCGCTTGATATGTAATGTTGAAAGTTTGAATTGTATAAAAGCCATTCAAATGTTCAACACGGTTCTGAAGTCACCACGGCATTTGAGCAAACAACTCTATTCCCTTGTACAATACCAATATAAGAGAACAATTATGTCACCTATCAAAACCTTTAGACCTACACTTCAAAACAAAGAGCTGTTAAGAGATGGCGCATACATAGACGGAAAGTGGATAACGGAATCTGAGGAGTATTTTGAAGTTTCTGATCCTGCAACTGGAGAAGTTATCACAAAGTTACCTGATCAGCCATTGAGGGCGGTCGATGAAGCTATCGATGCCTCGTTTGAATCATTCAAGGAATACAAGAATACGACTCCAAGGCAAAGAGCCGGCTGGTTAAGAAACATGTACAATCTAATGATTGAAAATATAGAAGATTTGGCAAAAATTTTGACTTGGGAAAACGGTAAGTCATTAAGTGAAGCTGTAGGTGAGATTAAATATGCTGCTTCATATTTCGAATGGTATGCTGAAGAGGCATGTCGTGTGTATGGTGTTACTATTCAACCTGGGAACCCTTCCAATAGGGCATTCACTTCGAGACAACCAGTAGGTGTCTGTGGTTTGATCTGTCCATGGAATTTTCCTAGCGCTATGATCACTAGAAAGGCTGCTGCGGCTTTGGCTGCTGGATGCACAGTTGTGGTAAAACCAGATTCTCAAACACCATTATCGGCTTTAGCTTTAGCTTATCTGATCGAAAAGGCGGGTTTTCCTGAAGGCACCTTTAATATAGTGCTCTCTCATTCGAGGACGCCAGAATTTGGATTGAAACTTTGTGAATCTCCAAAAGTGAGGAAAATATCATTCACTGGTTCGACAAATGTTGGAAAGATATTAATGAAACAATCTGCTTCCACTATGAAAAAACTGTCTTTTGAATTAGGAGGAAATGCCCCTTTCATTGTTTTTGAAGATGCAGACTTAGATCTGGCTGTTGACCAAGCAATTGCTTCTAAATTCAGGGGACTGGGGCAAACCTGCGTTTGCGCCAACCGGCTCTATGTGCATGCCAAGATTATCGATAAGTTTGCGGAATTGTTGGCTGCCAAAGTCAAAGACTTTATTATTGGCCATGGTCTTGATGAAAAAACTACGCATGGCTGCCTCATCAATTCGAGAGCTATAGAGAAAGTGGAAGATCATGTTCAGGATGCTATTAAAAAGGGAGCAAAAGTGGTTGTGAAAGGTGGCCCTTTGACAGATCTGGGACCAAGCTTTTACTCTCCATATATTCTATCTCACGTTCCTCAATCTGCAAAGGTCTCACATGAAGAAACCTTCGGTCCGTTATGCCCTATCTTCTCATTTGAGAGAACTGAAGAAGTTGTCGATTACGCCAATGATACTAGCGTCGGCCTTGCCGCATATGTTTTTTCTAGAGACGTGAACACCCTGTATACTGTTTCAGAAGCATTGGAGACCGGCATGGTTTCTTGTAACACTGGATTGTTCTCTGATTGCTCAGTCCCATTTGGAGGAGTACTTGAGAGTGGGTTTGGTAGAGAAGGCTCTTTGTATGGCATTGAAGATTACACTGTTGTCAAGACAGTAACGATAGGTAATTTACCTAAGAGACTATGAAAATCAATTCATTTTTAATTACGTATATGGTTAGTTTCCTTACTACTATCTAATCTTAAATTTGTTTTTTGTTCTTGTATCAATCTACATTTAATTTTTATTACCAATAGTAAGATGTCGCTACGCCCGAAATACTTCGGCGCGTCATATAGGTAGGCATCAACTTCAAAATGCCTGTTTTTTGGAATGCACCAACCAGTCGGTGCAATTTTAAATTAGAGCAAGGTACTTGGGAAGGTGCTTGACTCGTGTTATATATCAATATAACCGAATGACATATGGATCTCTATGACGAGTTGCCACAAAGTGACTTGCTTTGTGATGATGAGTTCTCTGCTCTCCTTGATGCTTCAAAGCATAGCCAAGTGTCTGTCATTGAATTCCTCACGCTCAACGCCAAAGAGTTGGCGACGTTACTGCAAAGATCGATCAATGAAGTTGCTAAATTCCAGGAACTGTTACTGAATGATTTCGAGGTGCAACTTAGAGAAATGAATGCCATCTCAGTAATGGTGGAGGGGCGAGGCCCTGCTCCATTCACAAGTGGCGATGTGGGTATCGATGAGGTCCTTGGCGGTGGAATATTCACACATGGTATTACTGAAGTTTTTGGAGAGAGCTCTACTGGGAAGTCGCAGTTTTTGATGCAACTTTCTCTTTCAATTCAATTACCTCCTGATTTAGGAGGGCTCGGAGCGAAGTGTGTTTATATCACCACAGAAGGAGACTTGTCTACTAAGCGATTGGAAGATTTCATAGCATCTAGACCGGATTTTAAAGTTAATGGTGTGACCCAGAATAATATTTTCACTGTTTGTTGCAACGACCTTATGGTCCAAGAGCATATCCTAGATGTGCAGCTACCAATACTACTTGAGAAGAACAAGGGTTCGATAAAATTAGTAATCATTGACTCTATAGCTCATCATATGCGTGTAGAGCTCACGAGTGCTTCGTTTAAAGATTCGCAGGACAATAGGTTCTATATTGATAAATTGGCGGAAAAACTGCTTGCTTTGGCTAATAAGTTTTCCCTTGCTGTGGTTGTTGCTAATCAGGTCAGCGATAAGCCTTTGATGGAGCGGACAGATTTTGTTTATCAAGAAATTACAGATTACGAATATCAACTAGGGTGGATGGTTGGTTGGAAGAACTCCACTATACTATATCGGCAAAAGTATAACGAACCATGCTCTGTGGGAAAAGAGAATTCCCTTAGATTTCACTCTTGTGAAGATATACTATCAGATGATGAGGATTCAATTTTGATAGAAGAGGAGTTCCTGAAATTAACAAATTCGAGGAACATTTCGGTCTTATCAAACACGAAAACTACAGAACAACAAAAAACCCCTAGCAGTAAAGCGCAGAGTTTTTCACGACTTTCTAAAAAGCCTAAAAAGAGGAGGATCGATTATCGCGTACCTAGTCTCGGACTCACATGGGCGAACCATTTGTCCACTAGAATTTTATTGAAGAAGACCTATAAAGCGTCTCCATTAGTCAAACGTGGAGAAATGCACATATATACCGGATCGGATCCATCGGCGTTTTGGCAGGTTAAAAGGATTCTTAAAGTTGTCTTCTCGACGTATGCTCGACCGCGTGAAGCTGCTTTCGCAATTACTAAGCGAGGCATAGAAAGCATCTAGAAGTATAATAATAGTACAATTTTAATTAAGTAGATTGAGTGGACAAAGATTATATATAAAGAAATACTTTGAAAAAAAGAGATCTTTCAAATGATATCTACATCATATAAAAGCTCATGGGTCAAAATGAAATTAAGAACTATGATTCGCCAAAATAGTGATGTTGAGATCCAGAGGCATAATTGCTATTTTTACCACCTTTAGAAGCAGCCTTAAAGCAACCGAAACAACAGGAAATGCAGTCTCCTTACTTTGGGGCAGCTACGGTGTCATCTACATCATCCTCAATGGCGTGCTCATCATAAGTCAGATCGTACTCCCCTTCGAATTGGTTTGATTCCTCTCCTATAATTAGCTTTCTTCTATTATTCTGTTTGGTTGTTTCCTTGTCATCTTCTTCATTTATGTCACTCCTGGACAAATTGAGCCTGGTCGAAATCAAATACAAGTAGGCGACTCTTTTCCTCTTTTTATTAAACAGAAACCATATAAGACTCCATAAATGCCCTGGCTCATCATCCATGAATGATCTGGCGGGGCTATATTGATATATCACGCAATCAGACATGTCCATATGCGAATTTATCACTTCCCACATCCACTCTTCTGGCTGCTTCCCCAGTGAATATAAGGTATTCTCAAACTTAGATATCATTGACTTCAACGACATCTTCACAAAATCAGTTGGCTCTAAGAGGGAGAAATCGTGGTCGGGATAAGAAGCATTCAATATGGCTATAAGATAAGCGAACGTTCTACGACTCGCTGTTTCATTAATGGGACCAAAAGGTCCAATATTGATACTACTACCATTTTCATAAGCTGAAGACCTTCTTCGTGTTCCTTCTAGTTTGCTGTTCTGGAAACTTTGTGTGCTGCTTGTTCTTCTCATAATTCCTTTTGCACGTGTTCCCGATTCAGCGGATGACGAACTCAAGTATCCACTATCAGCATTTGATACCAATTCCTTCAAATTCTGATCATTTAGCTTATTAGTCCTAAGATAAGTACCACTACTACTTGCACTGTTTCCATTAGTTGCTTGATTATCATTTATTGACATTCGCCTTTTCTGCTCCCAAAATGAGTTGCGATCGAGGGGAGAATGCTCAGGAGGTGATGCGGAGGTTGACCCATTTGATTCTAATATGGCTTGCTGCTGAAAAACAGCATTATAGCCTTCATTTTCCTGCAATAGCGATTCCAAGTGATGGTCAATAGTTTTGTAAAGCTTCTTGTCAGATGCAACAGGCTTAGTAGTAAAAATGTCACATCCCCCCGTTATCTTACAATCACTGGTCTCAAAATTTAAGGTTTGATTGACCCGCTCAACATCCAACTCGTCAATGAACTAAATTTCAGTCTCAGAGTGACATTGTCAGTAAATAATCCTATTAGATAAACATATGATTGTTTGTATGCCTCATTAATATGTTATCATACCTTCATTTTTTTGATTGTGTAGCTCCCGGTATTATCGTTGTATGTGGCCGTTGGAGTTATGTAGTAGTTATCGATACGTAAATTATCCTTAACGTGATAGTTCATTATCAGCCCAGCGTTATTTTTTGGCAGCTTCAATCTGCCATGTGGGGGGACTATGAAGATTCTAAGAGAGGGTAACGAGGTAAAAGATATTAATGCTTTTATTATAAGGCTTACTTGAATTAATGATGAGAGTTCATGACAGTTTTGTCTAGGTTCAGGCCAAGCAATATGAAGAAGGTTTTCGGTATTTCTCCTTGTGAATCCAGCCAGATCCAATTAGATGAGCACCTCTTCCTTCAGCTAAGCGAAACCAAGTAGCGGCTCTACCGATATCTCTCTTTCTAACTGTAGATTTCTTCGACCAGATGGTGCCACATAGGCAAATAGAATCGATGTGGCCTAAAGATGCCGCTTTTTCGAGATATTTGAGGCCTTTTATTTCGTCAGGCTCTTCGAACCCAAGTCCTTTCAGGTAGGCAATACCGCATTCATAGAGAGCCGGAGCCAGTGGTTCCGGGACGACATCTGGAATTTGGTTATGTCGCTCTAGTTCAAACGGGTTTACGCTCGTGTTCAAAATTTCGTGATTCTCTGAGTTTAAACCTGTTGCAGCCTTTATATACTCAAAAGATTTCTTGTAATCTTTCTGTACCCCACATCCATCCCTAAGCGCTAAGCCATACAGCAAATATGCTGTAGAGTCTTTCGCCAAACAAGCCTGCTGTAAGTTTGTTGCGAATTCTTTTAGTTTCCCTTTATTTCTCATATGAATTGCGGTTTCTATATGGCTAGATATCAGGGAGAGATTGGCCGCTGAACCAGCAGCAACTTCACTTGATGAGGCCTCCCTCCTTTCGAAATTTAGTTGACTCTCACTCTGCTGTTTGGAATGCACACTAGCTTGGAATTGCGGCACAGGTTTTGTCAGCCGGCTCCCATCCAAAGACAACCTCCTCTCAAATTCGTTATCTCTGTCGTTTCGGTATTTTGATTTATACTTTGAGGGGCTGTTGCCAATCGCTGAGGATTTATTGAAATCTGACAAAGATCGGAAATGCTTGGAATCATTTAGATTCTTATGACTTGGGCGAGTTGGCGTACGCCTTTCAAAATGAATCACTGGGTTTGCAGGAAAAATGAACTTTCTTAGGTGATTACCAGATTTTCGTGGAGAGCTTTCCACTGAGGATTGGTTGTGAGTACTTTTATTATCTTCGAGGCCTCCCCTGGCTTCTGAAGCGGTCATTGTCTTGGGTGATCGGAAAAGATTTTTCAAAGAGAAGGACGATTTTTTTTTATGTGCCTTATAAGGCGGAACTGGCTCACGAGATAGCTCCTTACCAAATGGTGTTTCTACGCCCGGCGATGAGCAACTCTTGGTCGGCGTAGAATAATAAACTCGTGGTCCATCTTTATTATTCACGCTTACCTTAGATGAAACGTCACTTTCCATTGAAGATTCCGTCTTTGGTTTTGAAAGTAATCCAGCATCAGCAAATGATGTTGCTGTGCTGTTATTGCTACCATCTTGATAGATTGTAACATTTTTCATGGGGGTTTTCACACAGGGGTAGTCGTAGTGCTGTTTTGACACCTTGCTTGTTTGTGATAGCTCTTGACTCTTAGCCTGGCCAGCATTTATTTCGAGGAGTTGTTCGCAGTATTGAACTATCTTCGAATTTTCCATACGATATTTTTCAAAGTCCACTACTTTTACATCAGCTTGTTGATGTTGATGATTTTCCGAGATGCCATTCCTTACCACACCATCTTCGCTTTGGGTCGCAACACGATAAGGATGCCTTTTCTTACCATAGTTGAAATGCAGCTCGCCTGGCATATCAGGTTTAGAGTTTATTATATCCAAATCGATGTCTTCTTCAACAAGATATGAGTACCTGGATTTTGCCGGGTAGTGCTGTTCGACTTTAGAAGATAGAACGTTACCTCTCAGGTTTAAACATTCTAAAGAAAACTTATTAAGTTTGCTATCATGGTCTTTCGAAGCTGACAAATATTGTGTCCTCAAAGAAGGAAACTTGGAAGCAGGCATACACAATATCGGCCCTTGGGATTGCTTAGATGTATGATCTTTATTTTTTTCCTCTTCTTCTTTTAAAGCTTGTTGAAGAAACATCTCATCCTCAGCACTCAAATCCAGCCTATCTAATAATCTTTCTGTTGTCTGTATTGTATCGAAAGAGAGAATGCTTTGATTAGTGCCTTGGAATATAGACTGGGAGTCATCTTGATATTGAAATGACCCATTGAAATGGTCCACTTCGCCAGCTGGAGGTACGCTTGTGAAATATCCACTACGATTCTTCAATTCATCCAGTGGAGAAGCCCTCCCAAGTTCTAGGTTCATTACTATTTCCTACCGATTTCCCACGGCCACTATTTTTTTTTGAGGGCCCAAATACTGGAAATAAAGAATAGATGCTTGCTTGCTTAGTCTTTCCTAGTGTGGTATCTGTTAATGCTATCGTCAGGATTGTGAACCCTCTTTTATAGCCAATTCAGTTCGGCTTCGTATTTACCCTTTCATCTCTTTGAAAGAATCACATCGCAAATCAACATACCTCACTTCAAAACGCGATCCTCCGAAAACTGCTGCCCTGCTGACGCGTGGCTGTTTCCATGAAGACTTTATCAGTCCGCCGTTTAGCATGCTCTCTGAAAACATCTCGTTTGAGACTGCATGAAATCAAACGAACGCTAATAAAAAAACCAAAATAAAACCGTAAAAATAAACTAATTAAAATGTTAAAATATATATATGTTCTTGATTGTCAGTGCGAGTGTTAAATGCAACATTTATTACTGTGCAATATTTTCTATCTTATCGCTTAACGAATCCAGGTAATGGCATCCAAAGACCGACCAGTGGAAATTAACCACGGTGTACAGGTGACGATAGACATTTTCAAACACTTCCATTTCTAGACCTTGGAAAGTGTTGTCTGAACCAGAAATTGTGGTGGATGATGACACTATGGAGGGAGAGGTGAGGTGAGCATTGTTGCTATTGAATGGCGCAGAAGTAGTATTAGGAGATTGCAAGTTCATAAGGCCTCTTGTGCTTCCGTCTCTCGGTGGGGTCATCATAGCGGTGCTATTATTGGCAGATATGCCGGTTGTGGTTGAGCTTGTGCCAGTTCCAGTTCCGGTTCCGGTTCCGGTGTTCGCAGCATTGGTACTGCATAGGTAAACAAAATCTTGTTTAACTCTTCCATCGATTGTGCATCCAGACTTACTGAATATACTATCCTCTAATGATTTGAAAACTCTATTTTCTAATACTCCATAAACTTCGCTCAACGGTTGTGTTTGTTTGGAGAGCCACGACTTGGCAAAATCAACTTTGACTGTATCCAAAGACGTAGTTGAAGACAAAATATCGAATCCTTTATTAGCACTATTGTTTTCCTTGCCCAAATGCTCATTTTTTAAGTCTTGAATGGTTTTGCAAAGGTGAATCGCTATTGACGTGATGTTCTTTGTCCATCTACAATTTCCATGTTCATCAGTTATTATGCTGACTATTTCTTCCTTCAGCCTTTTTGTAGTGAATGATGCATTAATGAACTCTTTCGCGCTTTTGTCGAGAGTCGTGTCATTTGCTACCAGTTGTTTGAAGAGCAAACGACAGACTAACAGGCAAACAATCTGACGGATATCTGCCCTTAGCAGAATTAGCCTTGCGTGATCGAATGACAAAGAATTTGGATACTCTCTTACCATTTTACGACAAGACAATAGGCTTATTATACTCCTTATGCAGAGTTTGTAAATATCCCTTGCAGTTGTTTGACCCTTAATTATAGTCCCCGAGCTTTCACTTTCGTCAAATTTTTTATTGAACCACAACAATGATGACTTAAGATTGACTCTATTGGATGACATCAAAGATTGGAAATACTGCTTTTCGAATTCTACCGAATTACTCAATAATGCAGTTCTTAAAATTCTTATTTGATGGTTGGCAATGTCTAACTTCATCGCTTCTAAAATTTGAAAGACAAGTCTTAGACCTTCAATTAGCTTCGATAAACACGATTCTTCCTCTGCTTGCTTGAATTTTAATCTCATCTTGTCGACCCAAGCGTCCCTCATTGGAGCACAGTGATGCTTGAACAATTGTGCCAACCATTCTGACAGGTTCGACATTATTAGAGAGCCCTTTAGCAATTCCTGAACGTTCAGTTCGGTATCCAGGACGTTGTTTATTACGTGCGCTTCTCTTTGGGGCACAATCGTCAGTAAAACTTCTCTCAGGGTGTTAAACAGAGGAACGAGCCTTGTGTGGTTATAATCGAATACATCCGGCCTCTCCGAGTATACGTAAATTTCATTTTCAACATCATTCCAATATTTGTCAGCCAGCTGTTTCTTTTTTACACCACGCTCACCGTCTAAATTAGGTCTAAATTGCAATAATGGATCAAAAATTATATCATGTCTCAATTGAGGATTCTTGACGATTTCCTGTAATTCGATCTCCTTTAAACATTGTAAGTTAATTGGTGGTAATGGAATCGGAGCTGATTTCGTTTTGATCGCATTGATTCTCTCTTCCAACGGTAAATCCTGATATCTGATGACTGCCGGTCTTGCATGGTGACACAGTAGAATGGCATTTCTCAATGACGAATTACTGTGTGTATTAGATATATTGCTCTTTGCAACATTTTCAGACATAAACACTTCGTTTGGACCCGCACTTGCAATTTTTTTGTCATTAGATGAAATTTGTGTGTCAATCTTTGGCGCACCCTTCATTTCCTTTTCTTGAACGATACAGTGATTGTTATGGTGGTGAGAACTTTTAACAAACTTCTTTTTCTTTATTCCTCCAGAGCCCACCAGAGGATGGTTCGATAGTGCACTGATATGGTGATGGTGATGATTATGACTGTGGTGTGTGGTATTGATGTTATTATGATAGTGATAATGCGAGTGCTTGTTACAACTCGTTAATTTTCTCAAGGATGAATGAGAAATCGTTGGTACCGAATGGGATCTAAATTTTCCCTTCGTATATATTTTCAAAGATGATGCAGATGTTAAAGTAGTTGTGTTGGCCGTAGATGCTGCTGGGGTTGTGGTTGGCATTTGTGGGTTCTGTACAAGCCGGCTACTACTGACATTGGATGTATTGAAAAGTGCGTTTGAATTTGTTTCCTGCAAACCCAAGTTAGAGATATTTCCGCCTCTATCCTCACGCAAAAATTGACCCGTTTTTGGATCAAACTGTTTGAATAAATTATTAGTGCTTTCACTTTCGTTTTCATTATCACTATTCAAAAAGTGACTGTTGTGAGGCGTTATGGTGCCCCCTGTTATGCCTATCGATGATGGGCCTTCTGTGTATTCCTTGACCAACATGGTGTCGCGGGATAGGATGTTGTTTTCATCATTTCCCACCATTTCAGTATCTTCATCTTGTAAGGTACCAACATCTTTTGGTTTACTCCCATTATCGCTGTCCATGTTCATTTCGTTGTTCTTATCTTGCGTAGTGGCAAAATGATGTGCTCTGCCTCTTATTTTTATGCTTGAGCTATTTATACCTGTCGAGGAATGGCTGCTGATTGAACTTGGAGCTATGTTATTAGTGCTAGATTCCTGGACTTGAGATTTTGTCTTGGACTGTGCTGGTGGCGGTGGCGGAGGCGATGAAGAAGTTGTTGTTGTTGTTGTTGTGGTATTGCTATGGGTCCTGGGCTGTTCCATTCGAAAATGATTTACCTTTTTGCCACTCTGGTGTTTTTTGTATTCGGCTGTACCCTGGAATGAAGGAAGAAAAAGTTGGTTTTATTTTTTCTCTTCTCTCACTCCTTTCTCCTGCAAGGATAAAAAAAAATGGGAAGGTTTAATTGAATACTAAGATGTTGCTATCAAACCCAGACTGCTTCAGGTTGTGAACTAAGCGTTAGATAGATTCTGTTTATAACTAACGAGCTTCAAAAAGTGAAGATAAGTGTCTCACAGCGGTATGTTATAACGTTTGGTTGCTTTAATGTATATTTGCAATTGCGATATAATTTCCAATTTTTTTTTCTTCTTTTGATTTTTTGCCTCTTTCTCTAACTTGATAAAGGAGACGTGCTTAGTACGAAAAAAAATTTCCCAAAACGCAATGAATTTAAACAACACTACGATCAAAATAAAGACGTTACAGCACGGAAGCAAATTTCTGATACGAAGCAAAATCTAAGCGTTCTGTTGCAGGAGCAGGATTTGCAAGACATAAGGATGAGTATCAAGTAAGACTCGACTGTTTTTCAATTAGCCGGTCTTCCTACCACTTGGACTACTATCGCTGCTACCACACTTTCGAGCCAACCAACGACCATTCTACTGACTCGTCTTTACGGTGCTCCTTTTCTTTTTCTTGCTTTCTTTTCTTTAATTTTAGACTTTCTCGACACCACAAATGATCGCGCGGGATGGGCACGTAGTGTATGATTGCTGTAGGTCTTATGTCATGCCCCAAGATCTTGCGGGCTCGACTTGAGAAAGCTACGGGAGTACAAACTATGTGTTGTAGTCTTGGGATATGGAAGCCCTTCGCCTTTTCCTGAAAGCTGTATGCATGATATCATCGGTGATGTAATATGCCTCATACAATGAGTTCCTTTCCTGCGGATCATGGCTCAAGTAGGGTAATGCATGTCTAGGAGCCTCATTTTCGTTTCACCGCTCGTTTCACCGCTCGTTTCACCTCTCGTTTCAGTCTCACGCTCCTTCAGGTGTCTATCTTTCGGTCCGTTACGGGAGTTTTTCCGTCACCACGCTTTAAGGGGTCCACTCTCCGCGACTGTATACGATGTGAGAAGATCTGTTTGTTGCCGCTGGCTGGCTGCAGACTTTCCTTCGCGTTGTCTTTACTCCCCGTGTTTTCCCGGAGCATTGCACACCGTGCAAGTGCGGAGAAATCGCTCCGCAATCTCATAATGGTTACCCGGTCTCGGAACGATTCAAGTTTCTCAATTCTTTTCGTTTGTTTACATTAAGATGTAAAAGTGGAATTGGGCAATGATGATAAATACTGACTAAACGTTAATTCAAGGATGTCAAAGAATAAACAAAAAATCGAAAAGTGTTTTTAGGTCCCCAATCCTGTGTCTATAGAAAATATGTCGTGCTGTCACTTGCAAGCATAAGGATATATCGGGGTTCACTCGCTCAACGTAAAGCCAAGCAACGACGTTATGTTTTCGAGACAGTAATGACAGCATGCAGCATAACATCAAACCTCCTTCCATCTGCGATTCTAAACTGTTGTCTATTCAGACATAATGCTCATTATTCGTAGTAAAATGACGGGCGGAACCCAGATAGCTATACTGATTGACACCGAGAAGCCATTGCTCTTGAAGAGAAAACAGTTTATTTTAAATTTCAATTAACCCATCATTATTAAAAATATAATTATAATATACAAAATGACATAATAATATAATATAATATTGTAAAATATGTAACACAATATGTTTGTTTTCTTTTAACCACCGAAACCATACAAAGTTCTGCCTTGTCTCTTCAAAGCATAGACAACATCCAATGATGTAACAGTCTTTCTCTTTGCGTGTTCTGTGTATGTAACGGCATCTCTGATGACACTCTCTAGGAAAGTTTTTAGAACTGCTCTGACTTCTTCGTAGATTAAACCTGAGATACGCTTGACACCACCTCTTCTTGCTAATCTTCTAATAGCAGGCTTAGTGATACCTTGGATGTTATCTCTCAGAATCTTTCTATGACGCTTAGCACCACCTTTACCTAGACCTTTACCACCTTTACCTCTACCAGACATTGTTTGATATGTTTTTTATTATTGTTGTTTGTTTGATACAAATCCTTGATGGATACCTAAAGAAAATATTGAAGACTGCAATCGAAAACTAGGCCTCTATGCCCCCTATATATATAAAACCAATGCATTTTCGTCGCTTTCGTATTCACTCATACCTGGGCTCACGACTCGTTCCAATTATTTCTCATCCCTACTCGAGCGCGAAACTTTCAGCACACTTTAACTATGTAAGATGAACGTCTCACGCGAAACTTTGAGAACGGACGCCACGGAGCGTTCTGAAAATTTCACAGCGGCCATAGTTAAACCGTGCTGAGCATTTCCCACATTTATCAAGTGGCAAACAAAGCGACTTCAAAGTTGTTTTCGTTTTTTTTTTGCGGTAAACCACTCAATCTCCTCAATCAATTCATTTTTCTTTGTCTTCGTATTCGCCTCCTATATAAACATCAAAGTTTTTCTTACTCAAAATGCTTATGTCGTTTTAATTATTATATACAGGAAAAGAACACAACTACAATCCAACAAAATGGCTAGAACTAAGCAAACAGCAAGAAAGTCCACTGGTGGTAAAGCACCAAGAAAACAATTAGCCTCTAAGGCTGCCAGAAAATCTGCCCCATCTACCGGTGGTGTCAAGAAGCCTCACAGATATAAGCCAGGTACCGTTGCTTTGAGAGAAATCAGAAGATTCCAAAAATCCACTGAACTTTTGATCAGAAAGCTACCTTTCCAAAGATTAGTCAGGGAAATAGCCCAAGATTTCAAGACCGATTTGAGATTCCAATCTTCTGCTATCGGTGCTTTGCAGGAATCTGTTGAAGCCTACTTAGTCTCCTTGTTTGAAGACACTAACTTGGCTGCTATCCATGCTAAGCGTGTTACCATTCAAAAGAAAGATATCAAATTAGCCAGAAGATTAAGAGGCGAAAGATCATAATTATCTTTGATCTTTATAACGAATTTTCTCACTGCTTCTCTGCTAATCGCAGTTGTATAATACAATTTCACTCACATATATAATATTTTTATGTTTAACGGTTCTTTTTTTTTAGGGAATTATTTTTTCTAAGTTTTTTTTTTTTGTTGAAGACACTTTGTACAATTAAGCCTTCATACAGAGTGCACTGACTAATTATATTCCAGCACATGAAATAAATGCATTGAAACGCTCAATGTCTTTCTCGAGCCTTGAAAAACCTTTAGTCAAGATTTGTGGGCTGCAGTCACTGGAGGCTGCTGAGCATGCTGTAAATTCGGGGGCCAAACTCTTAGGCATCATATGTGTGCCTAATAGGAAAAGAACGGTAAACCCTGCAGTGGCAAGACAGATTTCTCAAATGGTTCACTCTTTGGATCCAAGGGATGTTAGACTGGTCGGTGTATTTCGCAACCAGTCAAAGGAAGACGTGTTGCAATTGGCGACTGATTACAATGTCGACATAGTTCAGCTACATGGAGATGAACCATGGGAAGAGTACCAGAGCTTCTTAAAAAAGCCAATATTCAAGAGAATGATCTTCCCTGAAGACTGTGCTCATGTTGCGAAATTATCGAAAGAACCTGAGGTCCTGTGCTTGTTTGATTCGGAAGCAGGAGGTTCCGGCGAGTTGTTGAACTGGGAATCGATCGAAAAGTGGGCTCAAACTGATGGCAAGGGTTCAAGGTTCATACTGGCGGGCGGCCTCACTCCAGATAATGTCAGTCATGCCCTAAAAATGGATGGTGTGATCGGAGTCGATGTCAGCGGCGGTGTTGAAACTCATGGAACAAAAGATTCACACAAAGTAACTAGATTCTTAGATAATGCTTATAAGACTAAACAAAAATAATACTAATGTAAAAAAACGATATAATATGTTGTTCAACAGGGGCCCGTTCCACCACAGTTCAATTAGGCAGAACCAGATATGAAGAACCATTTGTCAACGGACTTATCAATAGGACCATCTGGTTGAGGGGAAGCAGGTGGAACAGCCGAACTAGCGGTTGGAGAGTAAGTTGGTGAATCAGTAACAGTGGTGTTAACCAAAGCAATGCCCTTGTTATCAGCGACCTTACCACTAATCAATTGCTTCCAAGCCTCATGGGTTTCTCTAATGATTTCCAAAGCGTACTTCTTGTTCTTAGCTTCGCCAGAGAAGGCAAATTGATTTTCTGGTTTACCGTCAGGAATTTTATAGATTCTGAACCATTCGTTGGTAGCTCTTAGTAGACCTGGGAAATACTTTTCCACGTCTTCAACATCGTTCAGTTTTGGAGCTAATGGATCGTTGATATCAATAACAATGACTTTCCAATCGGTTTCACCTTCATCCAATAAGGCCATAATACCTAAAACCTTGACTTGCTTAACCTGTCCAATGGTAGCAATGGTTTCACCAATTTCCAAGACATCTAATGGATCGTTGTCACCGACAGCCTTTGTCTCTGGGTGAATTTGGTTAGGATCCTCCCAAGTTTGTGGGAAGGCACCGTAGTTATGAATGTAACCGTGGTGAGGGAAACAGTTTCTAACGTATCTCAATTTACCCTTCTTGGTATCTTGAATAATTGGATTCAATTCTTCCTCTTTGGTGATTTCTAGTTTAGCGTTGGTCCAACGTGGAATTTCAACAACCATGTTGAAGATTTGTTTTTCCTCATCAGCATACAATGGGATGTCATGGAACGACGAGATTGGTTTACCATCTTTTTCAATGAACACTCTGTAATCCAAAGTGTTCTTGCTACCAATTTGTCTAGTTGTGTAAGTCATTTTATATATTGGCGTAGATGATCGATAATTGATTTGAAAGCTGTGAGAAAGTAAGAATGTCTAAATATCGATTATGTGTATCATTTAAATCAGATTCCGACGAAAAAAGTAGTCGGAGAGGGAGCAAAAAAAAGCGACCGCGTTTGTTGGGACCTCGCCGGTTTCTTTCTACTGTGGCGTGCACCAAAAAACACGCGAGATGAGCGAAGCCCAACAGGCGCGTCTGTCTCCACAAGTGTTTATTCTGTGTAGACTTTTAGGCCCCCCGGATGGTAGGGGGAAAGGGACGAGTCCACAACACGGGAGCTAAGGGTCCAGCAAGGCTGCGACTAGAAGCCCTCCTGATTTTCACCGAGAGCAGAGCTGCAATCCAATTAGCTGTGACTTTTTGCGCACTCCAGATCTTGCTTGAAGGTAGTGCGGTCGAACGGCTCTTAGACGTCTAAAATAACCTTTCAACCATATGACAGTAAGCCGCTGCGGCTTTTATTCCTACCTACTCCCAGACTTTGATCCGATCTCCTGTGGCTAAACTCTTACTTCAGTATTTCACGTTGATCATCTGAAAAGGCAGTTCTGTTATTCCTTGTTTTTAAGATGTTTGTTGGCGTGATCTTACAGCTGCCAACGAGGTTTGACCAGGTCAAAAGGAATTATTAAATACCAGTGATTCTAAATAAACAAATCTATTGTGGTACTTATTTATTATTGAGTCAAGCCGCAGCGCCTGTAAGTTTAGCCGCCCAGCTATAACAACTTTCCCTGTCTGGAAACCAGTAGGTATAGCTCTAAGCAGGATTACAGAGCAAAAGGAAGGATCTCTTTTGGAGAGCCCAAAAGTCCCCAGAGAGTTCCTTCCTCCCTCTTTTTTTTTATTCTGTGTAATTTTATGTGATATTGTTGCAATTGGCACAAAGCCTCGGCACTTATGAACGGGTAAATAGCAAACTCTGAAACAAACATTGCTTGTCATTTCTAGTTGAGCCACTTGGAACCTACTGTGCTTTCGTGTTCACGAGGATATTTTCAGAGATAAGCCATGAAGCAGTAAGCAGGTCCATTTTTCCTTCATAAACACCCGATGAAGACGAATTCATTCGCGGTAGTGATAGGACTTCCTTCCTTAAAGATCTCAACTTCCACGAGAAGGTGTTATGGCATTCGAAACAATGTGCTTCGAGTAGTGTGGCAGAAGTCAATGGCCTGGGAAATGTTTTTAGCGAAAATTTTAAAATGCATGCCAGACCTTCATAGATATTCTTATTCGAGTGCCTAACATGCCTTTGCTTAATCTGATTTATCTAACCACTAGTTCTTGCTCCATAATTACATCTCCTTGATCATCAATTATTCCATCTTCGCGTTCTTGCTGAGCTGTGAATTGAGCTATGGCTTCTTCATCATTCCCAGCTAACAGCTCTTCTGCTTGACTTTGCCTTTGACGAAGACGTAGGTCTTTGAATTTTTCAATGTGGACATCATTGATCGCCACGCCCTTTTTTAACTGGAAAGGTTGTCGACACATTGGACATAAACCCTTTGAAGTACCGGTATCTAACCATCTATATATACAATGAACGTGAAAGTTATGGTTACAATCGCCGACAACTAGGGGACATTCATTTCCAGGATATTTGCAACCTGGACAGGTGGCGTTATAACTTGCCCTGCATATTCCACACACATCCTCCTCATCGTCAGTGAGGTTTGCACTCCCATTTTCATCTTTTGATTCGTTTGGTATGTGCCATGACCATGCGAATACACTATGGACTTCCTTTATGTTCACTCTCATACTATTTGTGCGAATTTTATTTAGTTACTGCCCTTTCCGTACAAGTGCTTCTTTGTCTTTGTGTAATTTAAGCGAAAAGAAAACACTCTGGATACACCATAAAGAGATTACTTGGAGCCCTTTCAAAAAATCTACTGCTGTGGTATGTTGGAGAATACCTGTGATGAATGGCCAAAGACAAATTAGAGAGCAGCTTGTAGGTTCTACTGTGAGGACGAATTAAGCAAGCGAAATTGCTTGCACAAAGACGTATTCCTCTAGATCACATGATCCGATCGACTACAAGTAGGTCACTGCAATGCACCTTTCAATCGATTGACAGTGACTTGAGCTACTGAACCACCTGGCAAGTTTTATCTTTGCTGATTTACTAGGTCAGTCGATTAAGAATGATCAGGCTTACCGACAAGGGAAAAATGTTGCCCTATAAACGTGTACACAGAAGTTAACTAAAAGAATAGCATAGTATGTGCGTGAAGATGTGTGACATGCTCAATTGTTCGATGGCTTTTCTAATTGCTGAACTTTGAAGTTTCCATTACCCCAGTCTTCCAAGGACTTAAGCAGTTCTCCCTTATCATGCAGTGCAGTAATGTCGTCGCAGCCGCCTCTTGATTTCCCGTTTATGACCAAGTTGGGTACGGTACCACGCCCAGTTTTGTCTTCAATGAATTTTTGAAGCGTTGGCCCCATCTTGTGTTTATCTAACTCAATAACAGCATAATTTGGTGTAAAGGTGTATTCTTTCTCCAACAATGACTTCAGCTTTTTACTGTAAGGGCAACTGGTTTTACTAAAAATGATAATGGGGGATGTATCTAACATCATCGCATATTCCTTGGCGGGATCAAATGGGACAGACCCTTCTCTGGTATTGTCTTGCAGTGTGTCCTTCACGTCTACGGTTCCCTTCTCATTTTTGTTAGATGCAGAATTCTCAACTACGTTACTTTCCGATATTTTATCTATGCCAGTAGAGCCTGAACTCTTTGAAAATTCCTTCTCGGCCTCTTCTAGAGTCGGTGCTGTGGTATTCGCAGTTTGAATTACGAAAAATACTAATAATAGCAGTAATGTGGTAATACTTAGCAGTCTGAGATTTCTCTTATTCAAAGTTACACCGCCCATGGTCGAGAGCTTGAGAAATTTGAGTATATGAATTTATTGTTTTCGGGCCTCTGCACGTATGACTAGTTCTTCTCTACACTGCTCTTGGAATTTTCATGATTTTATATCTTCCGCATATTTCGCAGTCGCGAAATATTAAAAATCATTTTTCGCTGCGTCATAAATGATTCTTGATAATCAGTACGGGGTGGCCCTGAGTTCGGAGAGGATCTAACTCTCAACTTGACCTCAAAAACTCGCTTTGAGCAATAGCACTGTCATAAAAAAGATCAGTAACGCCCCCGTTCAGTTTCCTCACCGTGAAGTGGTTCTCTTTTACATTTTCATTCTAATAAATGTTTGAAAAAGAATAACTTGAGCAAGTTTCGTAAGGAAAACCAAGCATTTCAATCTATTCAAAAAGCTATGATGCGCATTAGGAGAACACAACAGACTCATAGTCGTTCTGTTCCACGCATAATTGATAAATCACAGATTACTTCTCAGTCTGCATTGCGTTGCGTAAGATTTAACGGGCAGCTTCTTGATTGCACGTAGCCAAGCAACTTCTCGTCGATATTTCGTTTTTGAATATATCTTCTTGGGGATACCCCAAACATGGGTATCTTGATATCTGTACCGTACCCTGTGCTGCTATGTAAATTGATACAGCATAAACAGCTTGTCACGCAAGTATTGGAACCCGAGAGTATCAGTAGAGACAATAGGTATAGAACACTGCAGAGATGCTGGATGGTCGTGCTCAAGTGGTGCTTCACAGTGATTCTTTTATATTGTTCAAAATCAGACCAGATAGCATCACGGCGGACACGGAAGTTGCGTAATTCTCGATCTCCGTCGACTGTGCTTGATATCTTGGGTTCTGCTGAGGATTCTATAACTTCTTTTAGTTTTCGCTAGAAGAAAAGGCGCAACTCTCGGCGGCTAAAGCTGGCGGCAACAACAAAAAATTCATATTCAGAACATTAATTTTTTAATTCATTCAAATATGCATTATCATTGCGTGCTCTTAATTTATAATAAAAATGGTACTAATAGCTCTATATGCAAAAATGTCCCAACAATAATTTTGAAAGGACTTGCTTGGTACAATAGGTAGCCCTTCCATGGCCCGGTTGGCCCTCCTCACGATAAAGACTGTCAAAATAGTGGGCCATTCCCAGAGAGTCTTTAGATTTTTATCTGTCCTCGCTATAAAAATATTTCAATGCATAGTGCTTTCTTCAGTATTTAGCCTGATGCTACTCAAAAGATTCCTCTGGGTCTAAGAAGTATTAATGTCGGCAGTGCTCGAAAGAATCGATGTAGCTTCAAAGACCTCGGTATTCGAAAGTCTTTCAAAAGCTACGACTCTAAGCAGAACACAGGCGAGGTTCAAAAACACGCGGCCCTGAGAGTATCACAGCTCAGACACCAATGACATCGGCTACAATTCCGTCCTCTTTAACTCAGAGTTTGAAAGAAGGAGCCAGAATAAACAAATAGCTATTTCCAAGTTATCGATGAATTACGCATTTATATATGTAGTTATTAAAAATAATGCATTGAAATATCAATTGACGGGCATGACTGCTGCTTCATGAGTGGCCTCTAGGAATAATAACCTCTCAGAAACGTATTTGCACATTGAATCCCATTCTTTTTCATCCTTAATGGAATCCGATAAATATTTGAACTGAATCCTTTTCTTACAAATGTGTTTGTCCATTGACCTGAAGTTTTCTAGCTCTAAATCGTAATAGTTGATCTTTTCCAGAGCTGTAAAGGATCTGACATGTTTCCCATTATAAACCAATTCATTATCTTTCCAAAGCCCAAATGGTTCAAATTTTGGTGCGTTCGAGTGAGCGAACATGACATCCGCGCCTGTCACGGTGTCACCGCTAAAATATGCCTCATAGAAGGAATCCAATGAATAAGACTTGTCGAACTGAACCTTACGTTTAAGGCTGTATTTAGTTGAGATAGCTTTTGAAGCCTTTTGATATAGCGAATAATCTTGCAAGAAGTCATGTTGCAACATGGCAACACCTCTGAAACCACCATTGTTTGGTCTATGATAACCTTCCACACCAACCGCCGTCTTGACTTGATAATATGACAGTCCGTAAAACGTAGCAGCAGCCAGAAAAGTTTCCTTATCACCTTCACCAGCCGTGCCTTGTGAAAACATTGGGTAGTACCATGTTGGACCATTCACGTTATAATATAATGCCAATAGAATTGTCGCCAGATGCTCCGACTTATTTATCATTAATTGCCCAGATTCTGTCGACACATCAGGTATGGTCCCTTCTAAGTCATGGTATGGCACTTCCGATAAATCGTTCATGTTCTTAGTATAAACCTCTGGAGGTGTTAAATTGTCGAAACAATTACGAACTCTTGTGTTTGTGACTGGAATATCCGCAATGCTATAATAAACAGGCTGTGTCAATCTTCTCCAGTAGTCTGGCCATAGTACAAATCCTGTCGATTTATATGGATCCTGATCAAATATGGTATTCAACGGTTTAACAGGGAAATTATCTGCGTCTAGAAATAGAACATCTTCAAAACTGGAAGTGATTAACGCTAATGACTTGAATTGGTAGCCCTTGAATTCGAAGCTATCCAAAGCTTGTTTTGGTAAGATGTCCGACAAATGAATACACTTCGCATTTAGTGTGGGGAGGACTTTTTCGCAGAATTCATCTTCGCCTTCATCACTGGGAGGAATGAAAACCTCAACAGGCAGCTTGGTGTTAAGGTTCCGCAGGGTTTTAATGACCAGCAGTGCCATTATCGAAAATCTCCCACCACCAACCGTTACAATACCTTTCCCCGAGTAAGCATCCTTTGGTAGCAAAAGTGTACTCAACGCGTCAACGTAGTTTGCATGATTCTCTCGTAACATTGCTGCATCCTTTTTGGAAACCTCCAAACAGTTCGATAAACTCTTCTCCGTCAGAAGGCCCCAATCTTTGTAGTTTTCAGGACGGAAGCCTATGTCTCCCGTCAATTGACACGTCTTACTGTAGCTCTTGTCAGACTTGCCTTCTGGCGAGTACGCCCTGATATACCCAAACACCTCATCGTAGAAATCCTTCAGTTTACGTGAAGATGCCGCATCCTTAACGGCTTGCTCGCCCTCGTAATCACTCGCGAGAGCGTCTGGCAGGTCATCATCCCCATTGCTGTTAGACAGCGAGCCATATTTGCCCTTAGCCAACGAATTTCTCACGTAGTCACTATACTCTGACACCGACAGCGAGTCATCCATAAACTGGAACGTGAACAGCAATAAGACACACAACACGACAAACGTTAAAGCCAGTTTCAACGCTTTACCATACCGTTTTGTAATAAAAGCCATTGCTACGGCAACTAGTTATATAGGCCTCAGAGTAAATCAGCAAACACAAGTCGTACAAATTCCTCTTCAAACTCTCCGGAAGTGGGCGCCTTAATACAATGCAATTAGTTTAGATAGTCTTATTGCCTGTGAGTGAGTTCAGGTTGGGAGCCCACAAGAGCTGGGGGATCGTAAACGCCAATGCCCGTTTTTTCATTTGACGCGCCTCTGTAGAGGACCCCGTCACAGCGTACGTCCGAAATACCGCCCGGCAGATCAAAGAACAAGAGAAGACTACGGCAGGGGCATATCGCAGAGGGCAGGAGTCGCTTACTTGGCGCATAGGATATCATACTCACGTCCTTCTTCTTGGTTAAGCACAACCGAACTTTAAGGACGCCAGGGACGCTAATGGCCGCGGCAGAGCTCCTTCAACTTGACACGTGTACAATGATCATGATTTCTTCTATGACTTGCCGAACGGGGCACGGCAAGTCATGGAAGCGCAGCAGGCTGACTGATTGGGAAACACACCGAGGCTGAGATGAGGAACCGATTATATTAATACACTAATTTAAGTGTGAAGTTGTGTTTGGTAGTGAGAAAAGTACTCAAGTGAGTGTCAGAGTGAAGTGGAGAGCAGATCAATATGTCAGCCCAAGAGTACTACGGTGGTGGTGATAACAAGGCCAGTGTATGTAACACGATGTTTCTACCCTTGCGGGAGGTGGTTGTTGGCCACACTCAAAAGAATTTATTACTAACTTATCGTTTAACCAATCTTGCAGTATTCTCGTCCGGATGCACCTCCCCCAAGCCATATTGGTCAGGGTAGTCAGGTAGACTACAAGCAGGAAAGGGCCCGTGGGCAGCAACAGCAGCAGTACTATCCGCCTCAGCAACAGTATCAGCAACAGCAGTACCAGCAGCCACAGTACCAGCAGCAGCCATACCAGCAGCAGCAGCAACCTCAGTACTACCAGCAGCCGGGCGGACAGCAGCCTATATATGTCCAACAACAGGCGCCATCAAAAGGTAACAACGATTGTATGACAGCGTGCTTAGCTGCCTTATGTGTGTGCTGTACCTTGGATCTTTTGTTCTGAGTGCCGGGATGATGCTAGCTTGAGTTGAATCTAGGGTTGAGTTCTCAGCCATGACTAAAATTCCTTGAGCATCAAAAGTACTTTTGCAAGTTGTAATATCTCTATTCCATAATCATGACTACTTTTTGGTTACATAACTCTTTATGTATATTACTGAGATCAAAATGATATATAACTTTAAGTTTGGACTAGAAAAATGCTTCTCTCATCTTTCCTCTGGACCGTAGACATGCCTTGCAGCCCGGGGCTGGACACACTTTGGGCCCATATTTATCCGGGTGCGAGCTGCCCTTCAGCTCAGACAGCCTTTTCTTGGCCATCCTGCTCTTTGATCTGGCGTTGTCTATCCTCGCGAAACATCTACCACAAAATGTGTGTCCGCACGATGCTACGAAAGTTCTCTTTGATAAATCCCTGTCCAATTGTGAAGGTTTCGCTAAACTTTGGTAAGGGCAGTGAAACTTGTATTTATAAACCAGGCATTCAAAGGACACTCCACGATCTACTTTGCTAATGACTTGAAAGTCATCAGGAATCCCAACGCCCAGTTCCACACCACACAGACAGCAGACGGGAATATCCTCGAATCTGCTGGCCAAGTCGAAATCCTCCACAATAACAGTTTCAGGTTTCCCGTTTTTCACTATATCCATTTTAACCTTCGGTTCGGTATCAAAGGATGCGCTATATTCATCCGGTAGCTCCAACGATCTCTTGGATATGAGTTCCTGTTGAGCTTTTGTCTTTTCCATAAATTTTTTTGTTCTGATATCATGCTCCATTTCCTCCCTTTCTTGAATCATATTAACAATGCTCTGGGTCCTAGCCTCCTCGTCGTTTTCATCATATTCGTTCCCCCAGTTACCGGCTTCCTCAGGATTCCTATTAACGTTCATCATAATATAATTTGCCAAACTCTCACCTAGTCCACCGCCGTCAACACCCATATGAATTCTGAAATGCCTTCGACGATTCCGCAACATGCGGTCGTTATATCCGTTGCGATTCAGCCTCGCTTCTTCTTGGCTGACTCTGACTCTATCTTCTGCCCAACGTTCAACTATTCTACTTCGATACTCGGTGAAAAGTGAAATTAGTTCACTATCACATTCTTGTAAGGTCACCGGAGCGACATTTTGCAGGATGGACCTGAACTCATGCAATGATTGCGCATGCTCAAACGCGCTTCGGACATCTGGAGGATGCGAATCTATTCTCCTCCGTAACTCAGTCAGTGCAGGGTCATTAAAATTTGAGGCATCGTTTGATCTTTCATGGCTAGTTCTCATTTGTGCTTGCCTTTGACGAAGCTGCTCCTGCTGACGGTACAATATGACATTGGGCGGCAAGCGGATCGGGTTGTCAGAAGACTCACTGTCACTATCTTCAGGCTCAAAAAGTATCTGTCTGGCCCTTCTTGCACTTCTTCGAAGCATTTGACGACGTGATTGACGGAGATTCTGCTGCCATTCAAAGGATCTTCTAATAGGTCTATCAGTCGGAGATGCATTAATTTCCAATGTTTCTCCTCCAGGGAGATTCAATCTTACGCGTGGAGCTGTAGTCCGCTCCTGCACGATCTCCAGTCTATCATCATCATCGAATCCTTCAGGTAAGTGCTCTATGCGGTCTCCATCTATCTGAATGGCTCTTGGCTGGTTCTCTATGTACTCTGGCTCTTCATCCAAATCAACAAATTCGGCGTTGGAATCTATAGGACCTTCGTGATTGATAGGTCTAGTAACCTCTCTAATTATAGCTATATCGTCTGTATTATCAGATGATACACTATCTGTAATCATGCGGGAGGCTTGCTGAATCGCCACATTAGTTCCATTAGAATTTAGAAACCTGTTCATCCCATCGCGAGGTCTGCCGCGCCGCCTGTCCACGACGAGTCTGGTTGGCCGACTTTCCTCCCGTATCCTTCTATCATCATCTTCATCGCTATCTATGCAAATCACTGAATCAATGATTTCTCGATTTTCCCTATGAATAGTTTGTGTATCCATTAATGTGTGCTCCGCCTGCATCGACATCTTGCCAAACAGGGTGCCCTAGAACAGATTTCCTCAAAATATTGGAGTCAAAATAGTGGTAAGCAATAAAATATAACGCCAGCAAGCGAAATGTACTATCCCTCTTACCCTCTATCTTTCTTAGGTGGGTTGTAAACCATATATCTCCGAAATTCCTTATTGCTTGCAGAAGAGTGGTTACTCGTAAAAGATGATCTACCAGTACTAAGATCTCGAGTGAAAGGATGGAATAAACTTTGATATATGTCGAGGTATAGGCGAGCTCAAGGAAAAGTTATCCAATTCGATAGTTGCGTTTGTCTTGATATGTTCAATTATATATATTTATATGTAATTCAAGTCAATGATTGATCAACAGTAGTAGTATCTATTTTACAAGCCCCTTAGAGGTGCGAAAATTATCAAAGGTTTTCATTTTGTTTATTTCTTCAAACCACTTCTCATGTATCTACCAATAACGATACAATGGTCTCTTTCATAAGGTTCCAAAGTCAGCTGTTCCAAAGGTTTGATACGTTCTTCACGCAATTTTTGAATTTCTCTGGCAAAAACGGTCTCGGCATCAACGGTAGAGTCAATACAGTTAGCCTTAATGGAAATCACAACACCACCTTGATCTTTCAAGAACATGTGAGAGTTCAAAGCAATGATACGTGCTTGATCAGGTTGAGCAACATCTGCAAACACACAGTCAACCATGCCAACAAGCATTCTATATTTTTGTGGATGTCTGGCATCCTCAATAATTGGGATGACGTTTGGTCTCTTCTTGGCCATGGAGATCAGTTCTCTACCAGGTCTGTGGGAAAACTCAACAGCGTACACAACACCTTCTGGGCCCACAACATCGGAAACGTGGGAAACAGAAGTACCAGAAGCAGCACCTAAATACAAGACCTTCTTGCCAGGGGCAATGAATAATTCATCTAAACCACCCATTATACCGGCTGCAAGTTTGGATCTGAAAGGATTCCACACACGGTATTCAACCTTGGTTGGTGGAACACCGTCCTCCTTGGAAGGCTCCTCAATAGAAACTCTCTTTTCACCGTAAACGGATTCACCTGGAGCCATGTTCTTTGTAACCAAAAGATCTTCTTTACCTCTAGCGATGAAGACACCAGCGTGTTTGTGTGGTTCAAGGACAACTCTGGCACCACCTCTGGCACCACCTCTAGCACCACCTCTTGGACCACCACGGCCACCACGTCCGCCACGGTCACCGAAGCCGCCTCTTGAGCCACCTCTTGAACCACCACGGCCACCACCACGGCCACCGAAACCACCGCGGTCACCGAAACCACCTCTTGAACCACCACGGCCACCGCGGCCACCGCCACGGCCACCGAAACCACCACGATCACCGAAACCACCTCTTGAACCACCACGGGCACCACCACGGGCACCACCTCTACTACCAGGTCTGAATGACATTATTCTTTTTCAAATATTAATTTAAAAGTATAGATCTGACAATTCCTCAATCGTTTTCAATTTCGATTGTATGTTTCCTGCTAATAAATTGATTATCAATAAAGTGCAAGCAATCAGTAGATGAACTGTTAAAACTATCTAGGCTACACTTTTTTAAATGTAAAGAGAGATAGAACGAGTATCAGAGTAAAAATATAGAATGTGATGAGATGAGCTTATTACCTTTCTGAATGAAAAATTTTTTTCCAAGATTTGTCTACCTAAAGTTACCCGACATTGAGTTTTTCAACGACTGTCGTAGTGTACGGGGGCAAACTCAAAATTGATGGCTAAGGGTATATCAATGTTGATATTGCAATGCACTGTCTTCCCTTTCAATATACTTTGAACGCTGAAATTTAAGTATATGCAAGAGCTCGAGATGTCGTTTGTTGTGAAGTCCCGCTCTAAGACCTTAAAAGATACTACACTGCACTTAACTGGTTCAGAGAACCTTACACTGGATGGGGTTTTGAAAATGATTTCCAATGAGAATCGTAAGATCAATCAGAACAGGCTTAGGTTGACCTACCTAAAGGGGTCTAAGCAAATTCCAATAACTAGCGACAAATTTTTCGAAGAGGGGATAAGCGAGGATGACGTTGAATTATTTGTGAAAGATCTGGGACCTCAAGTCGCTTGGAGGCTTGTGTTCTTTGTCGAATATATTGGCCCAATTTTAATTCATTCCATTCTGTACAAACTGTCCCAGCAGCCCTATGCTATTGAACACCTGCATAGTGAGACTAAGAGCTATAATCCATTTTTGAACAAATTATCTTATACCTTAGTGATGGTACATTACTTCAAAAGAGAGTTTGAGACTTTATTTGTTCATCAATTCTCCCAGTCAACAATGCCACTGTTCAATATCTTCAAAAACTCTTTTCATTACTGGATTTTGAATGGCTCAATTGCACTAGGGTATTTTGGTTACGGGTTTGTCTTTAGGGATTACACTCTTTATAAGGCGTATAGTACAGTCAAGCTCAACAATTTGAAGGCCTTGGTGGCCTTGTTTTTTTTAAGTGAATGCTGGAACTTTTATGTTCACCTGAAGCTGCGCTCCTGGGGCAATGCTCAGAAGGCCAAAGGTGTCACAAAGCGCGTCCCTATCAATACCGGGTTGTTCAAACTTTTTGTTGCTCCTAACTATACTTTCGAATCCTGGGCTTGGATTTGGTTTACCTTGATCTTCAAGATGAACATTTTTGCCGTTATTTTTGCAGTTGTTTCGGTTGTACAGATGTACTTGTGGGCCCAAAAGAAGAATAAGAAGTATGGAACCAAGAGGGCATTTTTAATCCCTTATGTGTTTTAAGTGGTTAGTGAGAAAAGTTTTTTTATTTGCCAGTCCAGTCATTCATTTTTCCTCAGTTGGGAAGTTCTACAACTATATAAGGTTATGCAGTTAACGTAAATATGCAATATTTGAGGTGATTCATCCTGATATTAGAAGGACATCATTATCTTGGTAATCAAGATCCCCATCCGCTGTTAGTTCATCTTCATCAGTGCTCTCTATTTCTGTATAGACTCCACTCTCATTCAATTCATTAAAGAACGCGTTGCGCAGAAGTTCATTAGCAGAGCTTCGCTTCTGCGGATCCATCTCAAAACATTGCTCCAGTAACTGAAAGCACCAATAATGATCAGACCAAATCTCCTCTTGGTATCTTTTCAAATCATATGCTTCCGGCCCTTCTGGTGTCCCTTCAACCTCTGGCAACTTGGGTTCAATTGAGCGTTCGCCATGAAGTTCTTGTGATAAGTATTCGTATGTTTCAAATGCAACACTGTAGTCAGGAAATGTACCTGCATCGCACTCTTTCTTTAGCAGATCAAATAAGAATCCTTTTAACCCACCAGGATGTCCATTTTCTTTCAGATATTTCAATCCGCTTATCTCAAAGCCTAGTCCATGAATTGAAGCACATTTTCGTATCTTTTTCGAGCCAAATATCGCACACAGCTCCAATAAAGAGTCTGTATCATCTAAACTTTGGAACATGGGGAAACGCCTTGATAGTAAACTTGAGAGTATGACACCAACAGACCAGATGTCAATCTTTGTGGTCTGAGAACCACATTTCATCAAAACCTCTGGGGCACGAAAACCGCGCGTTCCTGCCCTATTAGCTCTTTTGATCCTTCGTGTTTCATTTTTGGGATAACCCTTTGTAAGATTAACCCCATTTACATTGTTGAGATACACTACCTTACCATTTTGGATCGTAACCATTGGGGAACAAGTGCCTTGACTGGAACCAGTTACATCTCGCATACTGCAGGGACAGAATTGCTCTTGATTTCTGAAATCTCTGGCAGAGAACGAGCCATCTTCTTCCACATGATATGTCGGTGTTTCAGTCTGCATCTCTGCTAATCCGAAATCTACTAAGACGCCTCGTCCTAAGTATGGATTATAGAGAAAGTTTGTAGGTTTAACATCTCTGTGCAGTATGCCTTTAGAATGAACAAAACTCAATGCCTGTAGTAACTCCCAAAGGTACATTTTTATTCCTTTTATGGGCAGATCTCGATAGAAAGTTCGAAATTCTTCATGGGGATAGTATGGCAACACTGCAATAACTTGATCACGAACCCTAGTGGCATCGCACAGTGGCGCAACCCGTGTACATCCAGTGAGAATGTAAAGTAAATTCAACTCATTATAAATTCTCTGAGGCGAAGATGTGACATAGATCTTTTTTAGTGCAACGTATTTAGACTCCTGAGACCAAAAATGAGAGCTATATTTACTGCAAATTTTACCCTTTATATCCTTTGCTTTGTAGACGGAAGAGAAGGTGCCTTCACCAATCTTGTCTAAAAGTTCATAGTCATTCCCCAAACCTTGGATATCCTTGTATAACTGATCCATTTCCTCCTTAACCTCAGAGGGGGCATCTTCCGCCACGATATGGCTCATTCTGTATGATTCTACTCTTCCACACCTAATTCAAGTATAGACCAAGATACTCGTGTTCCCTCCAAGTGATTCGTAGGCCCCAGGATCTACTTTCTTAGATTTTCGATGAGATGCAAGTTTGGCGTTGTTTTCAATCAGGATCCGCCGACCGTCGTAATTTACAAATTTCACCATAGAGGACAAGAGAATAAACAAGATCAGGATGGTTGGCCCATTTAAATACTGACGTGCATTGATTAA
Source organism: Zygotorulaspora florentina (assembly GCA_003671575.3). Taxonomy (NCBI): domain Eukaryota; kingdom Fungi; phylum Ascomycota; class Saccharomycetes; order Saccharomycetales; family Saccharomycetaceae; genus Zygotorulaspora; species Zygotorulaspora florentina. The sequence continues at coordinate 394,660 of PPJY03000003.1, read as the reverse complement.
ACTAAAGTCTGCATTAACTCGGCGAGCAGGTTTTTTGATTATAGGAGCTACTCTGCTCTTACTAATAACGACGCAGATGATACAACGATTATTTAGTGAAACTTAAGTAGCCACTGCAGACCAGAGGCTTATTATCAAGACTTCATCAGATTTATGCATGAACTGTATCTCCCATTCAATCCTTCCAATAACACTGATGTGGAAGTTAAGGTGTACTCAACGCGATACACGATTCGCGCTGATCAAGAATACTTAAATTTTATTTAAGCCAAATACACCTCGTTCCAACCAAAAACTGATGAGGATTGCGCATAGTTCAGTTATGATAGGGAGGAGTGTATATATCCTGTGGCTGGCATTACATATTGCCCAAACCATAGGTTCTCCCATTACTTTTGAACTTCAGAAAGGGCAGAAGGAATGTTTCTATACTTTGACCACGGACTTGGACTGCAGCATTTCATACTACTTTGCTGTTCAACAAGGCAATTCGAATGATATGGACATCGACTATGAAATCTTTGGTCCAGATGACAAATACTCACCGATTGTTGAAAGAAGGAAAGAGCGTCAGGGTGAGTGGTCATTCCTAGCCGAACACAAAGGAGAATACCGCTTCTGCTTCGACGGAGGCCCTGATAATAATAAGGTTATCGATCTTCAAATCACGAATAAATGCAACCGTGATGAGGACGCTCGTAGTCAAAAACGACTTGCCAGAAAAGAGCAAAGAAACCTGAGAAAATCAGAATCTGATCCGTTGAAAGAGTCTTTGGAGAATTCTGTGGACCAAATCGAGAGGCGCTTACATCAGCTGGAAAATACCATGGAATATTATCAGGTAAGAAGTCTTCGGAACCATGGAACTGTGCGCTCAACTGATCGTAGAATTGTCACATTCTCTGTGTATGGTATTTTTATTATAGCTCTCATGAGTATGGGACAGGTTTCTCTCCTCCGCTGGGTCTTTCAAAAAGCTAGAAGGCATGTTGTTTGAATGTATTTATGTCTGTCTAATTATTATTCCTGTACCACTACAGAATTATCTACGAATTATCTACGACTTATGCTGATCTAGGCTCTAAAAGGGTTTGACCCATGGGGGTTTGTGAGAAACCGGCCTTAAAGTCGTATATCATCATTCCACGCAAATACGTGTTTAGAACAACACCTTTAATGGAAATACCATTATAAGCGGTTATCTTATTCTTGAAGTGGACTGTCTTATTGGTAATTAATTGATCCCTTTCTGAATCAAAGACAATAAAATCAGCATCATAACCCACGCGGATGTAACCTTTACGATGGTGCAAACCTACTTGTTTTGCAGTGTTCTCACAGCACCATCTTACGATATCAACCAAAGATGCTTGAGGTCTGATTGTTTTGGTCTTGGTATGGAGTAGAGAAAGTCCCAGACCGACAGACGCGATACCTCCCCAGGCACTAAAAAAGTCACCTTCAGCCAAATTTTTCAATTCCGGCGTACATGGAGAATGGTCACTAACAACTGATGTTATTACTCCCTCAAATAGTGCATCCCATAAGGCAACTCGATTCGCTTCAGTTCTAATTGGAGGGCAGCACTTGAAATAAGTAGCCTTGGTTGGAATGTTCTCAGCAGCCAGACATAAGTAGTGAAAACACGTCTCAGCAGTGATAGGAAACCCACGTTTGCGGGCAGAACGCATTAGCGGTACCGCATCCATGGATGCTAAGTGCACAATATGAACAGGAGGAGCTTTGCCCTCATTTTGTTTCATGCAATCTTCTAAGCATTTAATGACAAGAGAGATGGCATCAGTCTCAAAACTATCAGGTCGTGAAATCAAAAATGAAGAATATTTACAGGGATCAATCTTGGATAACTCATCATCAACTTGAGCTGCAGCCTCCAAAGCCGGAGTGATGACATCATCATGGTGAACGATATTAGAAGGTAAACCTGTTCTAGGTTCAGCAGGCGATAGAACGTGAGATAATGCTAATGAATTTATTTGCCTCTTTGTCAAATCTTCTGCGCCATCTAAAGACCTCACGAAAACCAAATCGTCATTGTCTGCGATTGTATGCGGATATCTATCGACTTGCAGCTCAGCATGAAACATCATAATCGTCTTATGGTCCGCTAATATTTTCATCGCTCTTTTTATGTAATTTTGCTCAATAGCTGGAAACTCATCCACCCCTGAATCAATCAAGAACCCCTTGAATCCACGCACACCAGCTTTTACTAGAGGAATCAAGTCATCTAAATTCTCAGGAATCATGCCTCCCCAGAAAGCTACGTCACACCACAGTTGATTCTCCGCTGCCTTCAACTTAGCGTTAAAGTTGGCAATAGTTGTTGTCGGAGGTATTGCATTTAGCGGCATATCCACCACAGTGGTGACCCCACCACAACAGGCAGCTTGAGTTCCGGTTGCAAACCCTTCCCATTCAGTCCTACCGGGTTCATTTAGGTGAACATGTGAATCCACGAGTCCGGGCAGGATAACATGTGGAGAACAATTATCATAAACCGTGACATCAAATTTGTGAAGTAGCGGATCGTCTGCTGATTTTACGACGAAATCATATATTTCAATAATCTTGCCTGAGTCCGTAGAGTACAGTATGGTCGCCGGCCTGCATTCGCCCTCGAGGACAACTCTGTTTGAGGAGATAGCTTGTACTGGCATTTTGGCTATTGAAATAACTAATATCGGATAGCTTCAACATAGCTACCAATTGGCAACAACTGTCCTCACCTTTGATGCAGTCTTTATAGCATCTTTGAATTGGCCTCTTTTTAGCCACCGTTTAAAGTTAGCAGCGGTCCAACTTCGCGTATTGCCGAAAATCAAATCACCGTCAAGAGCCTTCCCTTCTAAAAATATGGAAGCATAATAAGACAAAGAGAAGCTGAAAATGCTGTAGCTCCTATTATTTATAATGTTTCACTATATAACAACATGCTCGTCCAAGAAATTATGTACTTGTAAATTGTTGGAGGAATGTAACCGCCTCTTGAGAGAGATGTAGGGTTTGAATCTTGTTTGAGTATCTCACTAGAAATGAATAGATGTCCTGCGCGAAAACTGCAACGTCAACGTTCACAGATAGCCCTTCTATAACATTTTTCAAAGTATCCTTGGAGATCGAGACTTGTGCGTCCGTGACGTTAATGATCTTTATAAATCCCATGTATGCACTACTTTTTTCCTCTAGGGATTCAAGATCATTAACAGCTAGACACCACTTGTTCCACACTGAGTCAGAAGCGAAAATTCCGGTAGCAAAGACTTCGGGAAGTGTTATACCAAGCCTTCCAATGGCCACCGCTAAATTTTCAGTCACAGCGGTATCCACAATCTGTGTGGTCGTAGTAAACAGATCGAGCATTAAGCGGGTTAAGTCCAGAATGTAATCACTTAGATTAATACGTTCACCAATCAGACCCAAGCACCAAACAGCATTGACCAAGGCAGGGACACCATCAGGATCATCATTATGCACCATTTCCATGCCAATTAGTTTAAGAAATTCAGGCAAAAAGTGTACAAGAAGCCTTGGTTCATAGTAGTAAACAATATCGCCCAGCAAAGCGAACGTGCTTTGCCTCACTTCGTGTACAGGATCCTGCAAACACTTTAATAGAACCTTCAGAACACTTGTGTCTTGGCCCTCTTGGGGGAATAGTAATGCTTGAGATTGAGGTCCTAAACCTTGCACCAACCCGTCAATCATATCGATAGATGTGATAACAAAATCCTTCTCGGGAACAACAATATGCGGATCTTGATGAGATTTTTCTTCTAACTCAACGCATCGACATAATATTCTATACGCTCTATTGTAAACTTCCGGAGCCATCGGCATGAATTTTTCCCCTAGAGAAGTGGCAACGTAAGAAAGACATTCGAGTAATGGCCATAGTTCCTTGTCATTATCAGGTAGAGAAGACCACTTGCTAATCAAATGAGGAAGAATAACTTGCATAGCACTGTCATCCAATTCACACTTTTCAGCAAATCTCCCTACCGCATCATATAGAATGATCAAGTTTTTCTTCTTGTAAAAATGGAAACATTGGCTGAAACTATTCAATAGTTCATTGTATAACAGGGTTTCGATCAACTCGGAGTCACAGTTTTCAATAAAAACTGCAACACTACTAATTGCGGCTTCTTGAACATCCTTTTTCTTGTCCATTAGAGTGGTGACAATTGGTTCCAAAACTGGAATCAAAAATTCTGTATGGTCCTTTAAAATCCACGGAGAGAAGCGGCTTAGTGTCCAACATGTTATTTTTCTTACAGGTGCCCACAAATCTTTCAATTGCTCTACGAGATAGGGAATCAATGCAGGAAGTTGATCATCGAAATACTTGACACCACCCTCAGCCATTGCACCTAATGCCAACACAGTGGCCTCCCTTATATACCATCTTTCGGAAGTTAAGTGCTCTCTCAAAAACGGGAAGGCAACATTCATAACATCACTGGGGAGTATGTTGGTTAACACATCCAATGTAGATGCGGCACATTTCCTCAAGCTCCACTGTGTATCCACATCACTATCATCTTCATCTTCATCATCGCTATCGGCATCGCCGTCCCTCTTCTTGACAATCCGGGGAGCAACGGGTCTGATATCTTCATCCTTGTCCTCCTCAAGAGCGTCTTCTTCATTGGAAACCTCCAATGCAATTATAGATTCTTCATTGTATACCATTTTTGCTAATAAAACTGGAACAACATCCTTTATGAATGGCTGCACAATGTGCTGTGGGATCTGCGAATTCGTAGCAAAGGCGTGTAAAAACTCACATGCTTCTATAGCAACCTTTTCATCAACCACAGATCCTATCAAATGCAACATAAATTGAATGATGCCTGTTAAATGATCCACCAGCTTATCTGGTCTGAATTCCAATATGATTGCAAAAGAGATACATATTTGAGCTCGAACCAGATCATTTTCTTCTGATTGTGCCAAATTAAAAATGACGCTCAAAAATTCATCAATTTTCACAATAAAAGCTTGGGATTGAAGTGGGACGATATTGTTCAAACATTTTATTGCCTCAGACTTAATTACCGGGGATGAAGATGGGTCTGCCATCAAGCCCATAAAGACATTCACTAACATATCCATGGGCCTAATATCGCCGCTCCATTTTAACTGAAAAAACTGTGCACTATCTTCCATGATTTTTGATAAGGCTTTAATACTTGGTTCATTCCCACTAGAGGCAAGCTCCAGAAGTTGTGATAGCTGTTCAATTCCCTTTGGATCTTCTCGATGTTGTCTATAATATGTGGAGAAAAGGGTAGTAATAACGATACCCGTGACATTTGACACCAATGAGTTGCTTGAATTGTATAAACCATGAATAATATTAGATTTCACGTATTCAATATCATGAGTACCCTTTGCAAGACTTCCATCTTCAAGCATCGTGTTCTTCAAGAGCAGACCCGAAGTGGCTCTATTATTTTGCAGATCTTGCGTTGAGAAATGAGACTTGAGTAATTCACTAGACTCACCTTCTATTAAAATATAGCATAGATAATTTAAAAATTCAGGTTGCAATTGGAAGCTCTTCAAAGCGTCCATTGCGTGAGAACGCTCGTCCTGATCTGGTGCCATCGAACTCTTTAAGAGGGTCGCCAGCTGCAAAAGAGACTCTCCATTAGGTTCCCAATTTATCATTTCCATAAATCGTCTTTGGGATTTTCGTTTATTACAAATAAACAAAAACTCAAAAGTGTTTTTACTGGTTGAACTATATGGAAGCAGCTATTCTTGAACCGATCGATACCTTGCCGGGTTTTCCAAGTTACCGTACTTTCATACGGGGGGACATTATAAAAAAACTGGCTTGGGTAATGGTTACAATAATGATATACATAAAGATTGAGAGGTTATATGCGAGATAATGACAATTCTAAGTAAAAATTGTAATGCAATATTTTTATTTGTTCACGAATTCATCTAGTTGTTTTAATAGATCATCCATTTTCAGAAGAACTGGGCTGTACAACTGATCTACAAATGGGTGATGACAAAGAGTGTTAGTTCTTGCGGTATGTTTGAGCTCCGAATTCTGCCTTGATGCCGACGATGTGCTATTAATACTTGTAGATGACGCAGCCCTTTCTGATTCCATAAGGAATTCCTCTTCAGACGATGACGAGGATCCGGCCGATATGGTGTTATGCTTGATTTCGTGGCAACTTTTGGAATGCTTATCGTCCTTCATGCCTGCTGATACGTCAGACTCTCTTCCGGTTCGCTCTTCGTCATCGTAAGGGTATGAAGAAATCTTACCAGCATGACGTGCATCAGTAGTTTCGACAAACTTCGAAAAATCTTGGATGGCTCTAGAAGATGGAATGACAGCCGACTCACCTTCAAATTTTTCGTCTGCTAACCGAGGGGAGTCATTGGTCCATTCTGAAGAAGATGGTGAAAATTCCCCTATAGTTGATATAGAATAGTCGGAATTGGAGTTGGCCATACCTGTACCATTGCGTCCGTTACTCTTAACGAACGGCACAACCGGTGCTTCAAATATTTTGCGCAGGTCATCATCTTCACCCTTTTCAACATGCTTGTTTTCAGGAGACTCTGGACGCTCGTCAGTAAACTTATTTTGTAGATCGTTTGCTGCGCTGCCAACGTACCCATCCTGCTTGTTCTCAGGTTGCCTGACTTTTTTAATATCTAACGGGGTCATAGAGGCAATGTTGAAGGAAACATCACTAACAACCTCACTTATGTCATCATCCTCTAGATTATCATTCAAAGCCGAGTTTACTTGAGTGAATTCATCATGATGCCGTCCATCATGTTCTTCATTGTACTCCATCTCTCCTTCAATATATCTATCCGCATACCCTACAACATCGTTGAAACTTACTGATTTATTTCCTTTTTTGTAGTCCTTCAGCACAGTGGATGCTACACTGCCCTCGCTGAGACCGTCTCCCGCTTCTGAACTCCTGTTTTCCCGGACAGGACTTGGTTTATTCGTTTCATTCTCAGCTTGGTCATCTACGACATCGTCCTTTTTCGAGCCAAATGAATGTGATGACATGTTTTCATTTTTCCAGCAATTAAGCCTTGCCAAACGCTCCGGAAAAGTTTCCAGAAGTTCAGCAGGTGCAAAACCTATCTTATTATCGCTCAACCTTTTCACCAACCACCAGTACGAGTCTTGATCATTCAATAGCACACATGACTCATCTTGTTCCAGTTGACAATGGGAAGGATCTTGGCCGAAAAAATCATGCAACGCGTACAGCTTTTCTGGATCGAGTTCTTTAGGAGGATATTGAGGCCCATATCCATATTCTTCTTCTTCTTCTTCCTCCTCATCTGTCTCATCTTCAATATCTTTATTCCAATCTTTCTTAGCTTCCTTTGAATTGTCTACTTTCACTAACAACTGACAACCGGCTGCATTTTCATGGTCCTCGTCATCAGACGAGTCTAGATTTAATCCATCGAAATCATCATCTTTACCTTCATCCTCTCTACTTTCACTTCTCTCTGAAGAGGAGGGACTCGCGCTTAGGTCTTGCAATCTTTTTTCCATGTTATCCTCAAAATCTGAATCCGAATAATCATACTCATGCGCTAATTCTAACGACTCTGTTGCGTCAGTTCCACCAGCATTAATATCTTCACGAAAATCATCCAAGTTCCATGTATTCCCCATTACTACCTCTTTATCTTCATTTTGAGTTTGCTTTTGACTATGTTCTAGTGATTCTTTTACCTCTTTACATTCTTCTCCTTCATTAAATTTCTCTTTCCTTTCAGCAATCGATATTTGCGCCTTTACTTCATCTTCTTTTTTGAGATAATCATTATCATTAACACTTCTTCCATTATCTAATGCGGAGACCTGATCGGCTTGTGGGGTAAGATTAACTGAAGCATTACTTAGCGCGCTAGGACGTTGGGTTGATGAGAAGCCAGTTGGCGGTTTTCGTGTCACTATCACACTACCACTAGCGCTTTCATTCTCAATATCAGTATCACTCTGCATCGAACTTTTATTATAGCCCAGGGGTCTTATTTTTAAAACATCAGCAAAATTCTCCACCAATGCTGGATCATTCAATAGATCTCTTTCGACGCTGTCCAGGGTCAGTGCATGGTTCGGTAAATTTGATGCCGAAGCGTTCGTCGTTGCTGCAATCGAGCTTGGTTGAAAATTCCGGCCATTTGACTCCTCAGTTGACATGCTGATAGGATTCTCAGGTATATATTGCTAAAAACGACTCGAGGATCGATTCCAAACTTAAATTGAAGCTTTCTCTTGAGTAGAAACTTTCTGAAACCAAGGAGTAATACCCGCTATACCTTTACTCCTAGAGCTCAACAAAAGTTTCGATCGCTTAAAAGCCTAGAGCGGGGGGTTGTAATTACCTTCTATGATAACTAGAATGACGATCTCTTTATGTATCTACTTATTTTAGATTGTGTATTTCATTATTTTGATCTTCGAAGAATGTATGCAATTCATGATCCAAGCTTTGAAGATTTACCCGACCAACTTAATCCAGACAGAAGTCACATGAAAGTTGACTCGGCTCGAGATTAATTATTTAGAGATGAGGTAGTTCAGTAACATCCAGTATCATTTATTAGGTAACATCTAGTTGCTCGGCAACAATTTCATTCTGAATTGATCCAAAAAAGAATATACCGACCGAGAATAATGGGTAAAACTATTGCGCAAACAAATTTAGATGGAATTCTCCCACTAATTGCCAGAGGTAAAGTCAGAGATATCTACGAGGTGAACCCGGAAACATTATTGTTCGTCGCTACTGATCGTATTTCTGCTTACGATGTGATCATGGAGAACACCATCCCAGAGAAAGGTGTTTTGCTGACTAAATTATCCGAGTTTTGGTTTGATTTTCTTTCAAAGGATGTTCGTAATCACCTGGTTGAAATTCCAACCGGAAAGACCATCTTTGACTTCTTGCCAAAGGAATTGAGTGAACCTAAATATAAAGAGCAATTGGCAGAAAGATCTCTTTTGGTTAACAAGCACAAATTGATACCACTGGAAGTTATCGTCCGTGGTTATATTACAGGTTCCGCTTGGAGTGAATATTCAAAAACTGGATGTGTTCATACTCTGCCACAGCCAAAAGGTTTACAAGAATCGCAAGAGTTCCCTACCCCTATTTTCACTCCTTCGACCAAAGCTGAGCAAGGTGAGCATGATGAAAACATTTCTCCCGAACAAGCTGCTGAGATTGTTGGAAAAGAATTATCTGAGAGAATCGCAAAGCTGGCTATTGATCTTTACGTCAAATGCAAGGAATACGCGAAGAGTAGGGGTATAATAATTGCCGATACGAAATTCGAGTTCGGTATCGATGAAAAGACCAATGAAATTATCTTGGTAGACGAAGTATTGACACCTGATTCCTCCCGTTTTTGGAGTAGCAGCGCTTACAAACTAGGTAAGTCTCAAGATTCGTATGACAAGCAATTCTTGAGGGACTGGCTGACTTCTAATAATTTGAAATCTGTTAATGGAGTTACCATGCCACAGGATATCATTGATAGAACGAGAGCAAAATATCTTGAGGCCTATACCACTTTAACGGGAAAGGAATTTTTGTAATAAAATATGCAGATTTTGAAGCTATGTAGAATTAGAATTTGTGGAGAACTTATATCAAAGAAATGCTAGCTACTTGTACCTCGTTTGCCAGTGATAGGCTGGCCTGGGTAGTCTTTTTTCGTAATACCCGTGGATGGACTCAGGAACTTTGCCAATATTTTTGCCCTTCAGTACTTCACGAACACGGTCTTCGACTGCTTGCACAAATTGGTCCTTCAACTGAGATAGTTCTCTCTCGTATTCTAGTGCCTGTTTCTCTAAAATCTTTTCGATATTTACTAATTCATTCTCATAATCTAATAGGTTCCTCTCAAATCGCTCTAATTGGAGCGATTTTCTAGCGGTACGGATTTGAATGTCTTGCAAAAGTTCGAAAGTAGATGGCCTGGTTTTTAAGCCAACATCAACCATAGAATGAATGATTAAATTCAAACCATCGGAATAGTATTCTGGAATCTTTTCGAATTTTCCTTGCTTAATCTTATTTTGTAGTTCGAGATAGTTTTTTGCTTGGAACGGTGGATGTAACGAACACATTTCAAAGATGACGCAACCTAGGGACCAAATATCACTCAATGGGGAGTATGGCTGATCCATCAATACTTCTGGTGACATATAATAAGGGGTCCCCACATAGGTTGTAGCGAATTGTATACTTGCCTCCAATGATTTGGCCAAACCAAAATCCCCCAACTTGACAACGACTTGACTATAGTCCATAATTCTTTTGTCCCTTATTCTATTGTCGTTTATGATGGTTTGATCTTCATTACTGAGGAATATGTTTCCTGGTTTCAAATCTCTATGAATTACTATATTTTTCCCTTTAGTTGGTGGTTTCATCCTATCGTACATAGTAGTCAGCGAAGGTAAGTCTTCCCCATAGTGGCACTTATATAGTGCCATTAGTAATTGGGCAAGAATGCCCCATATGACTTTTTCTGGGATATATTTATGCTCTTGTTTGTAATGTTTGATCATCTGCCCCAAGTCACCTCTCGAACAATATTCCATGTAAAGGTATAGAACCTCATTCTGTTCATCAAAATCCCAACTGTAGAATTCCACGATATTCTCATGTTTCAATTGTGATAGAATAGTGCACTCTGCAATTAATTGCTGCCTTTCTTTACTATTCATATGCCCATATTTTATTTCCTTTCTCACCATTACCTTCTTTGTCGGGAGATAAATGACTTTGCGCACCGCACCAAAAGAACCTCTGCCTATTTCTTCCAATACTTGGTATTCATTCATCGTCGACATTAATGTTGAGGGTGATACATAGCGCGGAGTTGCCTGATATTCATTGGGAATCTGTCGCCTATTGTACATGGCTCTCTATTTTGTATGAGAATAATTTGTGAATTGCGTTCAATTTGATGAATATATTATGAATATGCGAAACTATTGTATTGCACTTCAAGGACTTCTACTTTTTCGCTAAAGGTCTTTTTAAGAAGAATGTTTACAATATTCCTATTCAAGAAAAACATCGAATCACGTGATAAATACTATTCAAATGCAGTCTCGGTAGGTGGTATTCTGGGTATAACGAATCCCTCTCTATCCATACCAGTTGTGAAAGAGGTTGAAGGCTGAGTAGACGACAGTGCTGATGCACTTATTGACATCAAAGATTGCATGTCATGACACAATTGATGAATTAAAATTGAATCATGACCTACTTGACCTGTTTCGTGTCTGGTCCAATTATTGGACAAAAATTCGATCATTTCTTCTAGTTTCAATCGAATCAGCTTTTGAGCTCCTTTATTATCAACAGTAGTTCTTGAAAGGTGTTCAAAAGAGCGGAGAAAAACCAGTTTAATTAACTTAAGCAAATCGATCTGTATCAGCAAACTATTTCGATACAATTGGAAAAATGAAACACATCTTTCCTTGAAATTCGGGTGGAGAACGACTCTATATGAAATGAAATCTAACGGATGCAGTGAGCAAATCTTGTTGAATCTTGTGATGAAGTTTCCGAATTGAATATGGTCTTCTTTAATCTTATAAAAAGGATTGACCAACTCGTAGTAATGAAGGGTTATTTCTGAATCTCCTGATACGTGGAAAGATATTGATGAATTCTTTGCATCCTCTGTATAATTCTTTGCATTATTATGTAAGCTCAGTTGTAAGCAGTTGAATAAAATTTCTAATCCTCCAGTGATGCAGTCCTCATCAAAATCAATAAACTTTAATGACAATTGAAGATAAACAGGGCTTAAATTTTTAAGCTCGTTGGATAATTCCACAATAATGGAGAGTGATTGGTGAGCTATTGCTTGCAGACATTCTTCATTTTCGTAGAAATTCGAATATTGATTAGGATGTAAAAACTTTAAAATCAATGTAAGAAATTTTTCATGGGCAATCAGATTTTTCATTAAAAGCTTGTTCAAATGCGTAGCATGATAAATGACGATGACATAATATTTCCAAAGGTGTAGGTTTTTTACATTATAAAAAAAGGGATCATCAAGGAAACTTAGTAACCATGTCAAGAAATATACCGGCAAATTCAATGGCAATAATGATAAGTTGAAGCTACTATTGGAGTGTCTATTCAACTTTGCTGAGGATGTCGTAATCGGCGATGATGGCGATGAAGTTGAAGGTGAGGGTATCGATAACAACGAGGAGGAGGAAATTGATAGTGATTTTATAGGAGGAGTCAGGTCATTCTTGTGAGATTGAATTAAAATCGATGATAGGGCCTTAAAAATAATTGCTAAAGGCTGTTGATCGAAATTCTCCTTTGAAGGTTGGATTTTCAACAGCTGAGAGATCAACTGCTGATGAAACCAGAATGAGTTTTCATTAAAAAATGATAATTTCAAAATGATTGATTGAACAGATTTATTGGCTAAGTTGGATTTCGTCAAAAGTTCTGACACCTTTATATTCTTAGAGCACCAACTACACCATAATGGTATTGAGTTTGAAGCTTCTAAATATTTGAGAATTAGCTCAAATCTCAATGAATCGCTAAGTTGACTTATATTGTGAGTAAACATAATACCACATTGAATTAAAGATTTGTAACAATCTTTGATGAAAAATTGTTCGATTATTGAACTCTTGGTCAAAATAGTCGGTAAGCCACCCAATTTTACAAAGTATTGCTTGACCTTGGAATCGTTGAATTTCGAGTCATAATCCAATATCGATATTAGCAGGTCATCGTTTATCAAATTTTTTTGCGATAGCTTGACGATTTTCAGTACCAAATCCTGGGGTGTTAAATCGTTAAATAACATTGTCAGCTGAGCTTGATCTATCGGTTTGTCAATTGTCATCTCACTGAAAAGATCTGTCACTTCAACTGCTGTTACTGTGGGAAGAATGGTACTAGAGTCGGTTGCCTTAATATTACCATCGACTATGTTGACCTCTTTGAAGTCTTGGTCCCATTTATAATCGTTATTGACCTCCTTGAATAGCTCCAGCTTATTCAGGTCGCTATCATTACTCAGCCATCTGTGTTTCAACAGTTGTAATGCGGTTGGCCTTTTATACATGTTTTTTTGGAAACAGCTCAATAAGAAGTCTTGAGCTAAAGGTGACAAATAATTGGGTGGTATGAAAGAGTCATTTTCAATCGCGTAATAGACATTCAAATCAACCAAATTATGGAAAGGAGGATTGCCGGTCAGTAGCTCCAATACTGTGGCACCTAGGGACCAGATGTCACTCAGGGTCGTCGCACCTCTATTACTGATGATTTCGGGCGCCATCCAATTTAAAGAGCCCGCCAGGGTCATAGCCATCATGATTGTGTTGACTTGCGTAGAAACCCCAAAATCTGCCAACTTTACAATATTATTTGAGTCTAACAACAGGTTGGCAGCTTTAATGTCTCTATGAATGACACCCTGCTCGTGCAGATAATGCAACCCATTCAGGGTTTGTTTCACATATACCTTAGCTCGAGACTCGTCCATGCCATTACCTCTTGATATCAGATTCTTAAGTGAGCCGTGCGAACAATACTCCAAAATTATGTACAGGTTATGTGATTTTTGAATGAAACCATGATACTTTACAATGTTGATATGGTTGAGGTTCTTTAAAAGATCAATTTCAGACATGATATCAGTCAATTCGTCATCATTATCGTAGTTTACTTCTTTTATAGCGACTATTTGCTGTGTTTTTTTATTTACCGCCTTGTAAACAATACCATAAGAACCTTTACCGATCACTTGTTTGAGCTGGTACTGAACTTGATTGCGCTTATTTCGTTGTTGCTCCTGGTCCTGCTGTTCTTGTCGATCCTGCTGTTCTGAGCGCTGATGTCGACGGACACTCGAGTTTTGATATGTCTTTGGTTGTAAGCCCAAATGCTGGAGCTCGCGCTGCTTAAAAGCGTGTGCATCATGCTGATCTATTTGTTGCGCAGGCGTCAGGTTGATTCGTTCATCTTCACCCATGTTTATTTTTAGTGTATCACGTTAGTTGCTTGCTACCTACTGTCTTGTTACTAATGAAACCAAACAGAAATTAGCCGCCAATGTTCATGAGATTGATGTCGCCTGCCTGAGATAATGGCCCTCTAAGGGAGATGCAACTTCGTCACTTTTGTGTCTACCGATAATCATAAACAAACTAAACTAAAAAGGGAATTGTCCGGGAGCGGGTAACAGTCCGAAATATGTCCGGATAGTACTCGTGAAAATGGAGAGCCTTTTAGGGGACTTACCCCTCCCGGCTGAATGGATTCATTTTTGACGCAGGAATGCGAATGACGTCCGGGGTCGAACTTTTATAGGTGACTGATTCTCTCAAACATGCCGCCAAAGAGGGCTAGACAGTATTTGGAGGGTCATCTCTTGAACGATGGTGACCCCTACAACAATCCATCGTGCAAACCCCTCCCAATTAGTCTACCTACAATCGCTGGCGCTTGAGAATGAATGACTTGTAAGGTCATCGAACGTTTGTCGCGTATATTAGGTAACATGCTCTCAGTATATATATATATATATATATAGTCAGTTTTGAGAATCTTCGTAAATGAACAGTGGGACTCATGGGTAGATAAAACCTGCTTGTGCCAACATGCCTAGTGTAAGTTCAGGCACTGCTGCAAAGATGCCCCCCTTGAAAAGACTACCTGTACCAGATTTGCAAGATACGTTGAATAGATATTTAGAGCGAGTAGAACCTCTACAGGATGAAAGACAAAATATGAGGACACGTCAATGTATCTTGTCGGAGGAAAATCTGGATCTCATGCAAACGCTGCATGCCAAGCTACTGGAATACGATGCACAACTGGCAAAGGACAATGCGAAGTCTTCTTACATTGAACAGTTTTGGTATGATGCATATTTACTGTATGACGCATCTATCGTGCTAAACTCCAATCCTTATTTCCAAATGCAAGACGACCCTACAATAAAAGACACGTCCGAAACTGGAATCGGTCCTTACGGCGTATACACAGGACAGGTCAAAAGAACAGCCAAACTCGTTACTTCTATTTTGAAGTTTATCAAAGAATTGCGCCATGGAACGTTAAAACCAGACTTGGTGCGAGGCAAGGCGGTACTGTCAATGGATCAGTATGATAAACTTTTTGGTTCAAGCAGAATTCCGCCAGGTCCTGGCGAAGAGTCATGTCATTTACAAACAGATCAGACTTCGCACCATGTAATTGTGATGTACAAGTCCCAGTTTTATTGGTTTGATGTTTTAGATGTCCATAACTATCCTATTTTTTCCACACCGGAAGAGCTAGAATGGAACTTATACTCGATTATAATGGACAACGAAAAAGACGACCATGAGCTGGACGATCCAACAAGAATACCATTTGGTGCCTTCACTACGGAAAGTAGAAGAGCCTGGTCAAATGTTCGAGATTATGTGTTCCATCACTCGGATCCCACCAATTGGAAGAATTTGAAGATTATTGACAGTGCACTTTTCGTCATTTGTTTAGATGATGTCTCGTTTAAGGATGATCAAGAAAATGAATTAGTAAAATCGTTGTTGTGCGGTACTTCTAAAATAGACCTGGATCCAACGAATTTGGCCAAGCCCCTAGGGATTCAGAGGGGGACCTGTCTGAATAGATGGTACGACAAGTTGCAATTGATAGTTACGAGGAACGGCAAAGCAGGTATAAATTTCGAGCATACCGGTATTGATGGGCATACTGTCTTGAGGTTAGCCACAGATATTTATACTGATTCGATACTGAGTTTTGCTCGCGGTGTTACTAAGAACGTGCCGGACATTTTTAGTTGCCAATCTTCGTCAAGAACACAAACAGACACAGCCACAAAGTCATCATCATCTCGTGCTAATTTAATTACGATCCCTCGGAAGTTGGATTGGAAGGTTGATTCATTTTTGCTGTCTTCTTTGCACTTTGCGGAGACTAGAGTGTCTGACGTAATATCCCAATATGAATTTGCAACACTAAATTTTAACAAGTATGGCTCATCTCACATTAAAACCAGCTTTAAATGTTCCCCGGACGCATTCACACAGCAAGTTTATCAAGTTGCTTATTATGCCCTCTACGGTAAATTCGAAACAACTTATGAACCTGCCATGACCAAGGGTTTTCAAAATGGTAGAACAGAGGCTATTAGATCGGTTACTCATGAATCCAAAAAGTTTGTCAAGTCCTTGTTCGATCGCAGATCAAACGACACTGAACGGATTGATTTTTTGAGAGATGCTTGCAAAGCGCATTCGCAAATAACTAAAGAATGCTCCTTGGGCATGGGCCAAGATCGTCACTTGTATGCCTTATATTGCTTGTGGAACGAATACTATAGAGAAAAAATTGAACTACCACCAATGTTCAATGACAAATCATGGTCGGTGATGAACACCAATGTTTTGAGCACTTCAAATTGTGGCAACCCATGTCTGAAAACTTTTGGTTTTGGCCCAGTGACCCCCAATGGATTTGGGATTGGATACATCATTCGAGACAGCTCTATATCTGTGGTAGTATCGTCAAGGCATAGACAAACTCATAGATTTCTGTCTCTGATTGAGAAGTCTTTCTTGGAACTTGATCACATTTTCCAAAGAGAAGCTGACGCTAATTTACAGGCTTCAAAAGAGGAAGAGAAAAAAGAAACATCTTTTAAGAACAGTAACCAAACGACTCAATTGAAATCAGACGATTTGAAATTTTTACTAGGTGGCTATGACTATTTTGACGTCAGCGTCTCCGGATAGTTATGTTAAGCAGGCTAAGCTAGCAATCTAAACGCATCTAGGCTCTTTAAATAATTACAAGTTCCAGTGATTATGTACACTTTGTCTATACGAAACTCATCATCGATCAAAAACTCCTAACCTCCAGTATACTCTTTGTCGTAAATAAATCTTTTGGTGGCTTTTTCCATGTTAATCTCGATTCGTTTACCCTACCTGATCATTTTTGCTATGTTATCATTGGTAAAGATTTTATGAGAAAATTATAAAATGTATGAGGGATACCACAGTTCCTCGGAAAATTAACGAACTAGTATTGATAAAAATAGAGCTCCTTTGCGGTATCGGAGTGCGGAATCTGAGGTGTATTGAGTTATTGAAATAGCTTCTGTTTTGGGCTTACTTATTGCATTGTTTACTCGGTAACCAATTGACTACATATATTAAGTTTTGAAGCAAGGGATCTACAGTGGAGTGCAGCTATGGCTTCCAAAGTTGTAAGTAGTTCTGCCGACGTCAAGCTTCCATCTGGTGTTTCCTCGACGCCAAAGAATTATGACCAGAGGCTATTGGGTGATGAAAACTTCACAAGTGGTGCCGAAAACAACAACAAAATTGTCACAAGCAAACCTTTGTTAAAACTAAAGTTATTAGATTCCTTGCGCCAAGGTGATTTTGAACAACTTCAGACATTAATTAAGACCCAATTTCAACCTGCGGCAGATGCAAATGTGATTGCAGTAAAGCAACTGGTCTTGCACTATGCCGTTCAAGTAGCGCCTTTGAGTTTAATCAAAGAAATTGTAGATTGTTGGTCAAACGCGTCATCTATAAATGCTAGGGGACGAGACAAAGATGGTGATAGAAAATATGATATCAGCCTGGATATAAATTGTGTCGATGAAAATGGTAATACGCCACTGCATTTGGCAGCATTTCAATCTCGCGGCGATGTCGTGGCTTTTTTAATGGACCAACCCAATATCAATGATTGTGTTTTGAATAATTCTCATTTGCAACCTATTGAGATGTGTAAGAATCTGAATATTGCGCAAATGATGCAAGTGAAGAGAGCTAACTATGTTGCAGAGGTAGCTCAAGAATTTAGGACTGCCTTCAACAATAGGGATTTCGGCCATTTGGAGTCTATTTTGAGTGGAGCTAGAAATTCCGAACTTCTCGATATCAATGGTACAGACCCGGAGACTGGTGATACAGTTCTACATGAATTTGTAAAGAAAAAAGATGTAATCATGTGTCGTTGGCTATTGGAACATGGTGCCGATCCATTCAAGAGAGATCGCCAAGGGAGGCTACCAATTGACTTGCTTGGAAAAGTAAACGAATCCGAAACAGCCACGAACACCAAAACTGCTATTGATATTGAATTAAAAAAACTACTGGCGAAAGCAGCGAAGGAACAAAGCGTGATCGATGTCACAAACAATCTTCATGAAGCGCCAACCTACAAAGGTTACTTGAAGAAATGGACAAATTTTGCCCAAGGTTACAAATTGCGTTGGTTCATCTTGAGCGGAGATGGGAAACTTTCGTATTATAAAGACCAATCAGACACGCAGAATGCTTGTCGTGGCTCTTTGAACATGTCATCTTGCTATCTACATTTAGACTCTTCGGAGAAATTGAAATTTGAGATTATCGGGGGAAGTAATGGAACTATAAGATGGCACCTAAAAGCCAATCATCCAATTGAAACAAACAGATGGGTATGGGCAATTCAAGGGGCAATAAGGTTCTCTAAAGACAGGGAAATGGTGACAAAAGGTGGCACTGTTCCACCTTCACTAGCAATGAATAGGGGCGCCTCACCTGGACCGAATGTCCAAAAATTGCACTCTTATGACAATACATATCGTGGTTCTCACCCACAAAACGAGAAATCGGGACAACAACTCCAACAGCAGCAGCATAGACAACCGTCTTCTTCCTCTTCTTCCGGACATCAACGGAAATCGAGCAATCCGCCTTCTGTTACATCAAGTGAAATTGGACTAAGTGATAATTTGACAGAATCTGGAAAATTGTATGTGAACAAAGTTATTGAAAATAGGATCGAATCAAGCTCAAGGACTTCCTCTATTCAAAATTTCTCTACAGATCATTCAGTGACCGATTTGAACGGACCCAACTCAAATAAGTACGCCTCCTCAAAATCAATTGGATCCAACCCAAATGCAGCTGTTCAATCTAGTTATGCAAATTCTTCGTTTGGTAATGACTCCACGTTCCCCGTCGGCGAAGAGGCTAATGAGGGTGATAATGAAGGAAACTCTGACGATGAAGAGGAAGACATTGGCGTGGATATCAATGCAGATGAAGAAGACGTAAAGATGAAATATGGGCCCTACGCACAAAAATTGAGCATGTTGCAAAGATCAATTTCAATGGAGCTAAGTTCACTTAATGAACTACTGGAGGGTGAAACTAATGGCATAGAAATATGGTCTATTGCTGGAAAGTCACTGAATACAATTTCAATTAGTTTTGAAAAATTGAACATTTTGACGTCTGAAAGAGACAAAAAACTTGTCTCGATGCTTTCTAAGCAACGTGACATTAATAATGTGTGGATTCAATCTGTCAGAGATCTAGAGATCGAACTGATCGACAAAAGCAATCGCCTTGCATCTTTAGATAAAGAGAGAAAGAATTTGAAAAGATTGCTCCAGAAAAAATTGACGGAAGCTGGAGAGGCGGGCAGTACACTGGATTTCAATATTTCGGAGCCTCAAAACATCGAAAAAGCAACGCCTGCTACCGCTCTACAGGAAATTGCCGAATTAATTGATTCGTCTAAAGCTGAAGCAGCAGATTCAGATGCTGACGAATTTTATGACGCAGAGGAGTTAGTTGAAGAGGCCGATGTTGAACGAGAGTTGACCCAGAAAGTTGAGAATGATGCTCGCTTAAAGAAGCAAAAAGAGGATTCGGATGATCTGCCAAAATATGAAAATCAGGATAACGATGAAATAAACGTCGGAAAAGTAAAAGAAGCTGAACCAAGTTATAACCATGAACTTCCTCCTTACCAAAATGAAATGAAAACATCTAAAGAAAACGTTCAAGAACATATTGAAAGTATATCGGAGGCAGAATCGGTCTCAGTTTGCACGCCAAATCAAGAAGAGAAGAAGAAATTGCTCTTGGCAGAAGGTACTTACCTAGGTTATGAAGACGGGATTAGAAAGAGACTAAGATTGGACAAAGACGATAGACCAACAATTAGTTTATGGTCGGTACTAAAATCTATGGTCGGCAAAGATATGACTAAAATGACTCTTCCAGTTACCTTTAATGAGCCTACTTCATTATTACAAAGAGTTGCTGAAGATCTAGAGTATATTCACTTATTGGATCAAGCAGCTACATTTAGCGATTCTTCATTGCGACTATTGTACATTGCCGTTTTCACAGCTTCATCTTATGCATCAACAATTGGGAGAGTAGCTAAGCCATTTAATCCTTTACTGGGTGAAACTTATGAGTATGCAAGGCCTGACAAGCACTACAGATTCTTCACAGAGCAGGTATCTCACCATCCTCCTGTTTCTGCAACATGGACAGAATCTCCCAAATGGGATTTTTGGGGTGAATCGAATGTGAATTCAAAATTCAATGGAAGATCGTTTGCATTTAAGCACTTGGGATTATGGCATATAAAATTACGTCCAGATGATAACTCGCCTGATGAGCTCTACACATGGAAAAAGCCGGACAATACTGTTATTGGTATTTTGGTAGGCAACCCACAAGTTGACAATCACGGTGACGTTAAGATCGTGAATCACCTCACTGGAGACTATTGCCTGTTGAACTTTAAAGCTCGTGGATGGAGATCTAGTGGAGCTTATGAAGTAAAGGGTGAAGTTTTCAACAAAGAAAATGAGAAAATGTGGGTATTAGGTGGCCACTGGAACGATGCAATTTATGCTAAAAAAATGACCCCAAACAATAATGAAGAATTATCGTTAAAAAGATCTTCGACCAAGATTGACTGTGGTCCAAATTTTGATGGGTCTAAGTTCTTGGTATGGAAAGCAAATCCAAGGCCCAGCGCTCCTTTCAACCTCACTCCGTTTGCAATTACTCTAAATGCTCCTCAACCCTCTTTGGTCCCATGGTTAGCGCCAACAGATACTCGCCTGAGACCTGATCAACGAGATATGGAGGAAGGTAATTATGACACCGCAGCAGATGAAAAACATAGGCTTGAAGAGAAGCAAAGGGCTGTACGCAAAGAAAGAGAATTGAAAAATGAAACATACATTCCCAAATGGTTTGTGAAGGACATTCATCCAGTCACCAAGAGTGACTATTGGAGATTCAAAGGAGATTATTGGTCTTTAAGAAAAGAACACAAACTGAAAAATTGCGGAGACATCTTTTAAAAAGCTCATCTTGAACCATCCGCATCAATATGTCTATAGCTTGTTTGTTTTGTAAACATTAATGAATTCTAACACAACGCATTACATAAATTAATTCTCTAGCCGATGAATTTCTAAGTTAGGGGGCATGGCTTACCCAAGATTATAGAACAATCAAAAGGTTCAGTGTAGACACTGGTTAGATTGCGATGATTTTGAAATATTAAACGAAGTCTGAAATTTATCATCAAGTTTTTTTCTTGGATGGAAATCTCTACCGCCGTTTCCTTTAAGTGTAATCCCAAACTCATCTCTTTGACGCATAATATTCGCCAAGAGAATCGCGTGGTGAAGTAAAAAGTTGAGAATGGAAACTCAATCAAAAAAGCTCTGTTTGAGAGGAAATGACAAGCTGTTGTTTTAACCGAACATACAAACCTACATATATATATACTCTTGTGACAATGAAGCCTATGCAAAATTTGGATATAACGCCTTAAGCACACAAGTTGAACCAGTCCTTCGAAGCAATAATGACCTTGAGCACAGTCAACATAAACACACCTCCTCCATACTTGACGTTAGCTCGCAATGAAAATTTACCGGTCGTGATGACAGTTGCGGGTTGTGATTCTAGTGGCGGTGCAGGTGTCGAGGCAGACATCAAAACTATTACTGCTCACAGATGTTACGCAATGACATGCTACGCGGCATTGACCGCTCAAACACCGCAAGATGTTTTTGGAATTCATGAAATTCCAAAAGAGTTTATCACAAAAATGTTAGATTCAAATCTGCGTGACATGAAATGTGATGTTATCAAAACCGGTATGTTAACCTTGGCGGCGGTTGAGGCCCTGAGTGCGAAACTTATCTCTATCAATGAAAACGAGAGACCAAAGCTAATTGTCGATCCGGTCCTAGTGGCGACATCTGGCAGTGAACTGGGCAGTATTGGCTTATGCAATGCCATTAAGGCCAATCTGACTCCTCTGGCATCATTAATCACACCGAACATCCACGAGTCCTTTGCTCTGATTGGCGAAGAAGTCAAAATCTCCACTGTTCAAGACGTTTGTGAACTAGCAAAAAGAGTTTCCGAGGTGACAAAATGTTCCAACATCTTGGTCAAAGGTGGTCATATCCCATGGGGAGAAGGCGAGAAAAGACACATCACTGATGTTCTCTACATTGCAGCCGAAGACAAATGTGTTGTTTATAACGGTACTTATGCGGAAACCACTCACACTCACGGTACCGGTTGCACCTTAGCTTCTGCAATATCCTCCAATCTTGCACGAGGCTATTCCCTATGCCAAGCTGTTTATGGTGGTATCGAATACGTCCAAAGCGGTGTCACGATCGGTTGCCAAGTAAATCAACCCCACATTACAGAGAATGGTCCCATCAACCACGTATATGCAATTGAAATTCCCTTGGAGAAGATGGTTACTGATGAATGTTTCTCAGCTCACAGCGTGGTTCCAAAAGCAAGTGGCAGTCTTAAATCGGAAGAACAGAAAGATTTCTTTGAATATGTCATCAACCATCCGAAAGTCAAGCCACATTGGAAGAGCTATGTTCATCATGACTTTGTCAAGAAAATTGCCCAGGGCACGTTGAAGCGTGAAAAGTTCCGTTTTTTCATCGAACAAGACTACGCCTATTTGATTGATTATGCCAGAGTTCACTGTGTTGCGGCTAGCAAAGCCCCTTCATTGGATGACATGGAAAAGGAATTGACCATTGTGGGTAGCGTGAAGAACGAGATGAAACAGCATGAAACGAGACTAAAAGAAGTGTTTGGTGTTCAAAATGACGAGTATTTCCAAAATATCAAGCGCGGCACTGCCTTGAACAACTATTCCAGATACTTTAACGATATTGCAAGAAGAGGTAATTGGCAAGAATTGGTGGCATCACTTACCCCATGTTTGATGGGATACGGTTACGCCTTAATAAACAACGAGAAGTACATCACCGTAAAAGAGGGTGATGTCTACCACGAATGGTGCTACACCTACTTATCCAAATGGTACCAAGAAGCGATGACCCAAGGCCGTTTCATCATGAATCAAATCGCCCAGACCTACCCCAGAGAGCAACTGGACACACTGGTGACCATCTTCGGAGAGGTTTGCGAGCTCGAAACCAAATTTTGGGATGCGGCCGCTGACTACGTAGAATAATTGTGTAACATATATAGATATATAGATAATTTTTAAAGATGAGTACATGACTATCCAGAGATAGAGCGGCTATCAATATAATACCATAGACAATATTCGCATACAGAAGCACGTGACTACGGTTGTAAAGCGGACATTCTAGAATGTTCCATGACTAATGGAAATCTCAACGCTTCAATCATGGGGCGGGTACCCCAACAAAGGGATTGGGAGGGAAAATAGCCAAATGCTTTAAAAGGCCAAGCAAACCATGCAAATCTTCGATTGTTTCATAGTGTTCGCAAACCTCGTTTAACCTATAAATTACAACCGCGTCACTAGTGGGAGAGAAAGCTTGGAGATATTGAACTTTCCCAATTGTGAGCGCAGTTTTACTTTCACTGTAAAAGAATCTTTCCATCAGTAAGAGACAAGCCTACGTTTTTGTTTTCCTTTTTGTTTCCGGTAAGGGTTGATTGTTTGAGGCTCTGCTAGGATTACTAATAGTATAAAAGGACAACGCAACAAGTTTCAAGATTTCACAGCGAAGAAAAAGAAGTTAGATACAAGACAGATTTAAAAATTACCGACATGACGTCCACCGAACTAACGTTGAACAGAACTTTAACCGATATTCTCGAAGATGAACTCTATAACTTCCACGGAAATTATGGATGTGGTGCGGAGCATTGCCACTCGTCTAACGTCTCTTTGAATGGTAAAAGTTTGATGGGCTTGCCTCTACCGGCTTTCGAAGAGTTCATGACGAATGAAACATTAGCCACCGACTACAATTTAAGTCCTCCGTCTCAAAATGACCTCTATACGGGGTCTTCATCATCCAATTTACGGACCACACATCCCGGGGAAAGCTCGATCAGTGTGCATGCTCTATTCAATAATGCCCAACACCAGAACCAGAGTCAACATTCTCATGCACATTCGCATCCACATCAGCATCAAGTTCAAAACCTTACTCAAGCTCAACAGCACAGCTCGAATCAACACCAGCAGCATCCGATACATCAGAGCAGTCACCAACTATCTCAAGGTGATACTTTCAAAATTTTCAACAAATACGCGGATCCTACATTGACCACAACCTCTACACACGACAGCAAAGTCGAAAATAAAACTGCTCATACCCCAATGCAGAAGACTGTCAATTTGAATAGCATCATGAAGATACCAAACCCTTTCAGCACACCAAACGTTCCAAAGACTCATCCACCGAGCTCTCCCATATCGCGTGATGTGCGAGTGAGCAATGATCCAATGGATCCAACAGACAACGCCTACGGACATCATGGAGATGAGGAATTTTTGGGATACGGAGATTCTTACAATTTCAAGATGAACTGGCCATTGCAGGATAGTAGTTTGGCTTTAAGCAATGAGGATGCCAGGATGATCTTTGACCATGAGTTCCAAAATGACGATGATCTAAGTGACGATGAAGAAGAAGATGAGGAAACGTTTGAAAACGAATCCAGGAAGGATATTTATGAAGTGCCATTCGGTTACTCCAATGAATTTAACATTAATAGCCTGGGCAAACAAATCAACGCTCGAAAGTTTGTTGATTCTAACGTGATAGGTAGCTCATTCCCAAATCCTCCCTATTCTGATGAAGTCATACTTGATGAGGAAGACGACGATAGTAATATGATGGACGAGGATGAGCTTTACGAACCCTCTTATAGAAACAATCGGAAAGAAAGTGTTGTATTTAATCGCTTAAAAGAAACAGTCAAGGTAAGCAGGCCGTCTGAACAGGAACATCAACATCACCAGAGGCACGACCAAGAACATGAGCGTAATCACAATCATGAGCACGAGCACGGTCGTAAGATGGATCAGGAAATCGAACAACAGCGTCTAAATACCAGGGTTCAAACTAGAAGAAAGCTATCAACTAATGAAAGTGTTTCGTCTAGCGGATTAAGAAGAAACCCCGTAAGCTCAAAGAAATTAGAGCCATTACAAGACTCAAGCTTGCACTCTCCTTCTCCCTTACAAGCACATTCCAAGCACAGAACTAGTGATGGGAATGAGGTGTATACATGCATGATTATCAACCCAATAACAAAGCATTCTTGCTCTGCCCAATTTTCAAGGTCTTATGATTTAACAAGGCATCAAAATACAATACATGCCAAGAAGAAAAGCGTTTTCAGGTGTTCGGAATGTATTAAAATATATGGTCATGAGGGATATCAAAAGACATTTTCTCGCTTGGATGCTTTAACAAGGCATATAAAATCAAAGCATGAGTACTTGACTCTAGAACAGCGGCAAGATGTCACGCGATATGCTAGGGACAATATTGGTTACGTTGTTGGTTAAAGCAGCATTTATTGCATACACTGTATAGGTTTTGGAAGAATTGGGCTCATATTTGTTTGGCTTTTTTACTTACTTTCTTCTTCTGACAAAAATTAGTATCAGCTATCGCGACGGTAATACATCTTACTGAGCGTATACAATCCTTATATATTAGTCGATCTCGCCTTAAGATGGCCTAATAATCATGTACATAGGGACGTAAGGAATAACATATAAGAAAGAAAACAAAAAAATTCGAATAAAAAAAGTCATATAAGTCTATAAACTATCACAAGTCAATATTAGAGGTCGTTATTATATCATCATTAGTATGCCATTCGTGAAAGGCTTTGAAACTTATGGGTTATTCTGGAAACCTTCTTGACGGACTTTTTGGGCGTCAATCTTCGCAGTTTCGGGATCCAAGTAATATCGATTGATAAATTTGAATGTACCCTTTTCCAATTCCACAACCAAGGGAGTCGCATTGGGGATATCGACGTTCTTTATATCATCGTCCGAAATACCTTGAAGAAGTTTCAGAATAGACCTCACTGAGCTACCATGTCCAACAATCAAGCACGAATCTAAATTATAATCCTTGCCAATTTTCAAAACAACATTCTTTAAAAATGGACTCAGTCTTTTAACCACATCACAAAGCGACTCGCTATCAGGCAAAACATCGCCAGCTTCTTCTTCCAACCCATACTTCAAACGCCTGTTTGGTTCTTTGAACTCATATCCTGTTGAAGATCCAGGATCGTTAACTTCTTGGATCATTTCTCGCTTCAAATCAGCACTAGGCGGTTTCCCTTGGTAGTCTCTACGAATGTACATATATTGTTCTTTGCCATATTCTTTCAGAATTTCTGGCTTCCTTTGGCCTTGCCATGATCCGTAGTGGCGCTCATTCAGTCTCCAAGTTTGCAGAACTTTGACCGTATTCATCTCTAATTTATCATCAATTTCAAAATCCAAACCGGCCACTGTTTGGAAAGAGCCTTTGAGCTTTAGCTCCTGGAGCATCACCTCCATTGTTTGCTTAGTTCTTATTAATCTTGATGTAAACCCAATTTGGGGCAAGGGCACGCTATTATTCTCGCAGAAGCCTCTAATCAAATCGGCAGCATGCCTTGCTTGATTTTTACCTTTTTCCGTTAGTTCAGCGTCAATCCAACCGCAGAAGATGTTTTCATGATTCAATTCACTCTGACCGTGTCTTAAAAGAATCACTTTGAAAGTATCAGTGGGCAAAGTCATCACTTTTTTGCTTGCTAACTATAAGACCTTTCTGCTGAGATACGGAATGTCTTTATTCGTTGGATACACAACGATATTCTATCAATATAGAGATCAAACTCTTGGATCTAAGCGTATTTTGATTGCTACTTATTTTATACCCGCCGCGGTGTCAGTTGATGCAGCCTCGTTTGCAGCAAAACTTCAACGTAAAAAATTAGAATACAAACACGCTCTGCTGTTTTCAGAACTCATGTATTGCCTGAAGGCCTATTCAACTACTTTGGTTTTATATATTAGTTTATAAAGTTATCTCTTGGTTTTTGGCCTTCTTGGACTCACCGTACTTCTTGATTCTGATGGCTTGAATGGCGATGAAACCAGTGGTGTCGACTGGAGAGAATCCGGTCAATTCGTCCATGGAAGATTCAGTTGGGTCATACAAGTTTTCAGTTGATGAAGATCTTCCTAATACAATAGCGTTACCCTTGTATAATCTCATTCTGACTTGACCATTGACGGTCTCTTGCGAAGGCTGGATCATGGATCTGACGTATTCACATTCTGGGGAGAAGTAGGAACCGTTATACAAAAGCTTGGAGTAAGCTGGAGAAACAAATTGGTCTCTCAAAGCGCGGACTTCCTTGTCTAGGGTCAAACCTTCCAAGTCGACGTGTGCTCTTCTCAAGACAGTCAAAGGAGCTTGCTCGTAACAGCCTCTTGATTTCAAATTGATGTAACGATCCTCGACGATGTCGATTCTACCCACACCATTGGCTCTTGCCAAGTTGGATGCAGCTTGGAAGATTTCTAGAGGAGTAGTAGCCTCGACGGTCTTACCGTCCTTGGCGTATGATAGCTTGACTGGGAGACCACGTTTGAACTCAATGGTCAAGTCCTGTGGGGTGTCGGGGGCATCGGAGGGATCAGTGATCAACTTCCACATATCCTTTGGTGGAGTGGTATCTGGATCCTCTAGAATACCGGCTTCGTAAGAGATGTGAGCCTGGTTTTCGTCAGTGGACCATGGCTTAGACTTGGTTTGAGCAACTGGGATACCCTTTTGCGCAGCGTAGTCCAATAGATCGTTTCTGCCGGCAAATCTTTCGAAAAATTCCGGCAGTCTCCATGGGGCGATAACTTTAACATCAGGCTTCAACGCATAGAATCCCAATTCGAATCTGATTTGGTCATTACCCTTACCGGTACAGCCATGGGAAACAGCAAAACAGCCTTCCTCTTTGGCGACATCAATTTGTGCCTTGGCGATAACCGGTCTTGCTAGCGAGGTCCCTAGCAGATAGACATCCTCGTACACGGCGTTAACTTGAACGGCAGGGAACAAGATGTCGTTGACAAAATCTTCACGGCAGTCGACCAAGACGTACTTAGTTGCACCAATCTTCAGCGCCTTCTCTCTTGCAGCGTCGAAGTCCTCTTCTTGACCGACGTTGGCCATGAATGCAACGACTTCGTAGCCTTGTTCCAATAGCCATGCTAAAATAATGGAGGTGTCCAAACCACCGGAGTATGCTAAACAAACTTTTCCCTTTGACATTACGATTCTGTTGTGACTTGTGCTGGTCAAGTTACTTTCCTATGGCAATATTCCGACTAGAATTAAAGGTTGGGGAAAGCAATGACAAGATGTTACTTTGTGAGTCTATCTTATACAAGTACATAAAGCGCGACATGACTCGGCCAGAATATTTTTCAGTGACAAATTCTTCTGTGACTCTTCGATTTTCCGCCGTAAAAACGAGGCCGAAGGGGTGACAGATAAGGCGAAAGATAGAAAAAAAGAAAGTAACCAATAGAATGCCGTTCGTAAATTTGAAATGACTATGACAGATTGTATGATATTGTATTTCAAATATGTAAAATGCTACTATACACTGAGTTTATGCTAAAGTTTTGAAGTTTATGATGTTTTGTGTGTGGTACGGTGTCCCTCGTCGTGCTCCTTTGGGACCGACGGAGAGAGACCCCCGTTTAATGAGATGATGCAACGAGGTCTAACTCCTCAATCATTTCCGGTAGCTTCTCCATTGGGACATTGTTGTACACGATCTGGTAAACAGCCTCGAATAGCGGGAATTCATGTGTAGCTTCGCATGTTTCCAGCCACTGGTGGACTTCCTTACAGGTGATCAGACCCTGGGCAGATTGGCCATTTAGCAATTCCTTCTCAGCCTCCTCGGAAGACTTTCCGGTCTTGGCCATGAAGGTGGCGACTCTGACGTTTCTACCACCGGAACAGGTGGTGATCAAATCAGCGACACCGGCAGATTCTTGGTAATAGGTCTCGACCTTACATTCTGGGAAGAACATCTTACCGAACTTGATAATTTCACCTAAACCGACTCTTTGGATAGCAGCGGCGGCATTGTTACCCCAGCCTAGACCCTCGACGAAACCACAACCAAGCGCGACAACGTTCTTCAAGGCACCGGCGATGGAGATACCTGCAACATCTTCGATGACACTAACGTGGAAGTATGGTCTGTGGAACAAGGCTTTTAGAACTTTATGGTCAACATCTAGTCCCTCACCCCTGTAGTCCTTTGGAATGTGATATGCAACGGTAGTCTCCGACCAGTGTTCCTTGGCGACTTCAGGAGCCAGGTTGGCTCCTGACAAAGCACCACACTGGATGTCCAGCTCGTCTGTGACGTAGCTGGATAGCAATTGGACACCCTTTGGCCCGACCTCGAACCCCTTCAAACAGGAGATGGCACGCACGTGAGGGTCGACGTGGCCCTTTAGCTGTTGCACGATTCTTGGCAAGAACTGGTGGGGAATGTTGAACACGATGATGTCCACATCCTTGACTGTGTCGAGCAAGGATGGGTTGGCGACCAGGTTTTCTGGCAGATCAATGCCGGGCAAGTATTTGACGTTTTGGTGCTTAGTGTTGATTATTTCCGTCAAGTTCTCTCCGTCGATCTTCTCCTCGAACACCCACATGTCCACCCTGCGCGCGAAAAGCTGTGGATTCAGCGCGGTGTTTTCAGCGACCACCTTTGCGATGGTGGTACCCCAGTTACCCGATCCAATCACAGTCACCTTGAAAGGCTTCTCTAGTGCGACCAAGGAGGTCGTGGAGTCGGATTGTTTCATGGAGTGTGAAATAATATCAGACGTTTGGTTTAATCTATCAGTGGCAGCCATCTTTGTAGTGTAGAAAAATCTTCTCTTGATTGAGTGTGGAAATGTAAACGCTCTATTATAATTAAAACCCTTCGGTATAACTCTTGGTAGTCGATACAATAAAGTCTGGTACATTTGAAACAAAACTACCTTTAAAAATGAATAAACAAATATGTACGAAACTTGTACTGCTATATCCCAATCCTTTATATACTTTTCCTAAACGCAATTGGGGCAAAGGCAACGGAAAATCATAAAGGGACAATATTTACTGGCGAGTGTAACGTAACAAGACGTTTGCCAATCTTGATGATAGCCATCGCATCAACAACATCATCCATTTCGATAAAAGTAAATCGGCAATCAAAAAGTTCTTTTTTACTGGCAGCGCTGCCCAATCTGGCTTGCTTTCGGCAAATGTAAGGGGAGGAAGTATTTTGACCCTCACGTTTTGCCGATGACAAATGAGACAGACGCAGAGACAAACGCCGTCTACAGGGCCAAACGCGTCAAGAGGGACAAACAGGTGCCCGCGCACCCAAGAGCAGCCGCTGCTAGCGCAGCTGTTAGCGCAGCTAGCGGCTGCTCTTGGCGCAGGCCAACGTAACAATTAACGCACCGTGGTGAGGTGATGGCCCACAGGATGTCCTCTGTCCGTTCGTAATGGCCTGACCCCTGGGCCACTTTGAGAGCTCCCGCGGCAGTTTCAGAGCGTTGTTCGCGGCGGCCACGCGTGCACGCCTACGCGCGCGCGTGAGGGGGGTCCCACGTCAGGTCAGGTCGGGTCAGGTGTGATCAGGATTTACGGCCGGACGCTTTCGGAACCGAGTCAGGAGCAAGACAGTCCCGTCAGGTGATCGCAAACCGGCAGTTCCACGCCGCCAAACTCCGATTATCGAAGCAGCCTGCTGCAAGGGCTCACGGTGACCCGGCCTTGCACGCCGAGGCCGGGTCAATGTGCGGCGCTGCTGGTGCGCGGCCGAGGCCCAGTTTGTCGCCTGCTCCATGTGATGGCGGGCGGCCGCGGCCGCCTCCTCGCTGTTGTCAGGCCTTCCCTCGTGGTCCGAAGCGAGCGGACACTCTCCCTCTCTCCTCCAGCTGAAGTTCACGCATACTGAAGAAAGTTCACACTCCCACGTTTCCGGCAACACACTGAGAAGAAACGGCAGTTGGATATATAGTTCACCGCGCGTCTCGACTGGATCTACAACAAACAGCCTGGAATCTCTCAAGGCAGGCCCTACACTCTCACAACTATCATGGTTAGAAATGGCCCAGTTAATCGAATTTTACTGGTAATACCTTTCCTGTTTTCTCTATTACGGGCTTCTCCCCTTTTACACACGCTGGAGGCAGGCGATGGCCTGCCGAAGCACGCAGCCCACTCGGACGAGGGGGCCAAGGGCTCCTCGACGTACTACCTCATCTCAATCATCCTTGTTCTCTTAGGAGGTGTTTTTGCGGGTTTAACGTTGGCTCTTATGGGGCAGGACGAAATCTATTTGAAAGTTATCAGCACCTCCGGGACCAAGAAGGAGCAAGCATCGGCCAAGAGTGTCCTGTCGCTGATAGCGCGTGGTAAACACTGGGTCCTTGTTACGCTGCTTCTGTCGAACGTGATCACAAACGAGTCGCTGCCCATTGTTCTTGACCGTTGTCTGGGCGGTGGCTGGCAGGCAGTTGTCTCTTCCACTGTGTTGATTGTGATTTTCGGTGAGATCATTCCGCAGAGTTTGTGTGTCAAGTACGGTTTGCAGGTGGGTGCGTTTTTCGCACCCTTTGTTCTTGTTCTCATGTACTTGATGTATCCCGTGGCGTACCCCATAGCCTATCTACTTGACTACATCCTTGGTGAAGACCATGGCACGGTCTACAAGAAGTCTGGGCTGAAAACGCTGGTCACTCTGCATAGGACCATGGGTGTGGAAAGGTTGACGCAGGACGAGGTCACCATCATATCTGCGGTGCTGGATTTGAAGGCTAAGAAGGTCAAGGAAATTATGACGCCGATCGAAAATGTCTTCACGATGAGTGCGGACAGAACCTTAGACGAGAAAACGGTGGAGGAGATTTTCAACTCCGGGTTCTCCAGAATTCCGATTTACCTCCCAAACGAGCCCACGAACTTCATCGGGATGTTATTAGTCCGGATCTTGATCTCCTATGACCCGGAGGACTGTTTGCCTGTCTCGCACTTTCCACTGGCCACTTTGCCTGAGACCTCGCCGAACACGTCCTGTTTGAACATTTTGAACTATTTCCAGGAAGGTAAATCCCACATGTGTGTTGTCAGCAGCGAGCCGGGCTCCTCTATGGGGGCGCTTGGTGTTTTGACCTTGGAAGACGTCATCGAAGAGCTGATAGGTGAAGAAATCGTTGACGAGTCGGACGTCTTTGTTGACATTCACCAAAGGATCATGCGTGAGCAGCCGGGCCCTCTATCGAAGAGGCATATCACTTCCTACTTGCATCACCTCTATACCAACCAAAACAAGGCGCAGACTCCGCAGCCAGAGGCCCATCAACCGTATGATGCGAGCGCCCATCAATCCAAACCCGGATCCTTAGTTCACGCACTAGCCAACCATGAAGATCTATCCAGAAATTCAATGGAGCCTGAATCTTATCGACTGCTTTCTCCTTCGCCCACACTCTCCACCTCGGTACCAGCAGCACGTACGCAGCATTTGCAACCGCAGCAACAGCAACAGCAACAGCACGACGCCCATGCCCATGCCCATGCCCATGCCCTGGAATCGTATAACCAAATGGTCATTCCTTCAAATTTAGCTTCCAACCCCTTAAACGTGAACAAATCCTTTGTTACTATAAAGAAGCCAAATGCGCAACCAGCATCGCCTGCAGCGCCAACCTCATCTTTGATTCCAGCTCACGCGAATCCTCAAGAAGAAAGACATACGCAAGAAGTACCGAACTATGGGTCATCAAGAAACACTCCGTCTTTGGAGATGTCAAAGAACGATAGAAACTTGGTCAAGAAACATTTGAAGGCTTCGAGAAAAGCCATCAATATTACGAAGTCTACTGGCGAACCAATCCAAGTCACTACGTCTATACCCGGTAAAGAAGAGAACCATGAAAACAACGACCTGTCCGATTCACAGCGAGACAATCAGAACTTATTGATCTCTTCGTCGTACAAGTCGACTAAAAATGGTATCGTTGAATCCATCATAACCGTCAAAGGTGTCCCAAAGACCATCATTGAACCCGCTCACAACTGGGACGAGAACTCGAGGTCTGTTAATCTCACGGATGATGAAGAACATCAAGGTAAATGGAATGGGGATTCCTCGAATTACTTCGATGACAGAGCTACTGCTCAGTCTCGCTTGATCTCTGTTTCGCCAGCGAGAAAGATTTCACGTCCCCGCTAGTTGCTTATTGCCACATTCTTGGTTTAGACACTTATCTTCATTTCAACACTTTTCCTTATTCGGTCTTAATATATATGTATATATGGTTTTTTATCGTATGAAATGGGCTCAAGTGCCCTTATTAGGGAGTCTTTGATATCGGTGAACAATCGAAGAAAATGTGTATGAATGACACATTTCAGCATCGAGGCAACTGAGTTCAAGAAAATATACGTTGTAAATAGTTACTCGCTGGTAACAAGCTTGGAATATTGATATTTATGTAAATCATCAATCAATTGATATTTGATTACTAATATTCCTAGTTTTTTTCCTGTTGAAAATTGAACCTACAAGGTGGGCTAAAATATTGAATTTATTGATCCCTATCGTTCGGTTTTCATTATTATATTCTCTTTTGCTCGATGCCACTTGATAGGCGAGCTTTAAGCCCTCAAGCTAGTGGCAGCTCACTACACTCGGCCTCTTCTAATTCGTCTTTACCCTCTGTGTTCGGTAAAAGCAAACTGAAAGGCTTCAAGAAGTTGTTCGGTAACCATAATTCTAAAGCTAAACAGAGTCCGAACCCTCATACCTTAACCTCCAAGTCTAATCATACGTTGGATCAGGGTGCAGGCCACTCCGATCATCGAAGGAGTACCGATACAGATCATCATCCTGGAGGAAGAGAACTATTGGGGCATCTTTTGTCTCCAAAGGCTTCCAACTCGTCAAATTCTGGTAATAGGACCCCGCCTCCACAACGACAGCATTCAGATGCGTCGCATGGAATTTCCGCAAGCTCCAATAGTAGTTATCCAGCCACGCCCACTCCTAACACAGAGCATACCCCCCTAACGACGGCAAACCCTCTGTCCCATCATTTTCATAACCCATTAAATTATACCACCACATTGAGTCCAACATCTTCATCCGAATACTCTCATATGCACCCGGTAGAAATACTTCAAAAGCAGATTGAAGATCAACAGTTTTTTTACAACACAAGATCCACCAGTTCTTCTAGTTTGCCAAAGTTATCGTCTAACAAGGCTGACTCAAATGCTATTGATTCGCACAAAAAGAAATCTTTGAAGTTGAAAAGGTTTTTCAAGAAGAATGCCCATCAGGATGACTCGAAGGAGAGCTCTAAGAGGCAGAACCATCATAAGCAGACTCAAGAGCAATCTGAAATTTATGAAACTTCATCACATGGTATCTTCGTGAGTACAGATGAAACCAAGATGACACGGAAAACTATTTACGAAACTGATAATGCTAGAGAACTGATCGAAAAATATGGTGTGCCAGGAAGAAAGCTTGGAGAAGGCGCATCGGGCTTGGTGTCTGTCGTAGAAAGAACAGATGGTAAACTATTTGCAGTCAAGGTATTTAGGTGGAGATCAATTGCTGCAAAGCAAAGTTTATTGTCATATTCAAAAAAAGTCACGGCAGAGTTTTGCATCGGTTCTACTTTACACCATTTGAACATTATCGAGACCCTTGACATGCTGCAAGAGGGGGAAACTTTTTTGGTTGTTATGGAATATGTTCCTTATGATTTCTTTACCTTAGTTATGAGTGACTTAATGACTCGAAATGAAGTTTTCTGTTACTTCAAGCAGATATGCAGCGGCGTGCATTATTTACACACAATGGGCTTAGCGCATCGTGATTTAAAGTTAGATAACTGTGTGGTCAATGAATTGGGAATTTTAAAACTGATTGACTTTGGAAGCGCAGTTGTATTTCAATACCCGTTTGAGCCAGATATTG
Source organism: Zygotorulaspora florentina (assembly GCA_003671575.3). Lineage (NCBI taxonomy): Eukaryota > Fungi > Ascomycota > Saccharomycetes > Saccharomycetales > Saccharomycetaceae > Zygotorulaspora > Zygotorulaspora florentina. Next base: position 359,400 of record PPJY03000003.1, on the reverse strand, counting down.
TTCTCTCCCGTGGAATTGTGGGATCCGATCCATACTTAGCACCTGAATTATTACTCCAATCATCTTACGATCCAAGGCCTGTCGATGTTTGGTCTATTGCTATAACTTTTTATTGTATGATGCTGAGGCGATTCCCTTGGAAAGCCCCACGCAAAAATTATAATTCCTTTAGACTATTTTGCGAAGATCCAGAGAAAGAAAATGACACCAGTAAAGGTCCTTTAAAGATTATGAAGCTGCTTCCGAGATCATCGAGGCCCTTGATAACCCAGATGATGAAACTCAACCCAAAGGAGCGGATATTAATGGATGAAGTCATGAAAGATGAATGGTTGCAATCAATTAAATCATGCGACTTTACTACGAAGGAGCAGGCTGTCGCCGCTCAGATGGACCATACACATCATCTATTGACCGAAGAAGAATTGAATAAATTGAATATTAAACGTGAAGAAGACGCCAAGAAGGCTAAAGAAGAAAAAGAGAAATTTGCTCGCGAAGAGGAATCACGGCTTAATGAACCACATCATCATCACCATCACCATCACCGCCATCATCATCATCATCATCACAATAAGGATGAGAAACCGGATTCGAGTCAGGAAAACACATGTAGTTCGTCTACTACCAGAGGCAGAGAGTGCGAGCCTACGAAATCGCATATGGATAACACTCAAGATACTAGTTCAAAGAACTAATGTTCTACCAATCACATGAACAAAAATCTACTCATCAAAACTTTCTTCAAACATGATTTATAAGATATAACTTCGCAGACGTGTTTCTTGATGCACGATTTTGTTAAGTAATAACCTCCCTTTTTATATTTATACATTTCATCAAAAACCACGTCCTCTCATTGCCTTTGGAGGCGAAAAGTACGATCATAAAGTAGCTAAGAATGAGTAGTTGTCTTCTGTTTTTTTTGGCTTCGTAAAGGCAAATAGTTGCTTGTTCTAATATAAAAACACAAAAGCCAAATGCACTTTATTTCTGGCCCTATTAGGTCATATATATTCGCTGTTCAGTCTCTGAAGTACTCTGGCGTGGATTTTAGTCTTCGACTATACAACATATTTAACTTGTGAAAGGAAGGTAAAATACTAACATCACCATCCATGTTCAAACAGCATAGAGATGGACTCACCGTTGTGGATCCGTCTTATGGCTTCAGCCATTATTCTTGAGACGTCTAATACTTCAACTCTATGCCTTCCCAAAAATTCTATAGTTTCTTTCTGAGGCACTGAGTTGGAAACAATCAACTTATCAATGGCACTTTGTTTTATCTTATTCAAAGCATCGCCTGAAAAAATACCATGAGTAACCAAAGCATAAACTTTAGTTGCACCTTGGTCCTTAAGTAACTTTGCCGCACGAGTGATAGTATAAGAAGTATCAACCAAATCATCAACTAAAATACAGGTTTTATTCTTAACATCACCAACTAACATAGTAGTCTGGACATATTTGGAGGTTGATGCCGAGGAATGCATCTCCGCCGAGTTCATGGATGCTATAGGAGGTTGCAGTGGAACAGGGAGTGTATTGCCTGAGGTTAAAGTAGCGCTTGGAGGGCCTTTCAATAATTGTGATCTTCTTTCCTTATGGATCAACGCAAACGACAGTTTCAAAGAATCTGCGATAGCAGTCGCCCTCTTGGCACCACCAGCATCTGGAGAAACTACCACAGCCTCTTTGTAGTTTGGAATATGGTGTTGTATATAGCTTTGTGCAATTGGCTTACAATATAAATTATCCACAGGAATGTCGAAAAAACCTTGGAACTGAGGATCATGTAAATCCATTGTAATGACATGATCAGCGCCAGAGGTTGTCAGTAAGTTGGCAATTAATGTACCAGCTTGGGCTACCCATAGTTTATAGCCAGAATTTTGTGCATTGAATAACTCGCCTGCATCAGCTTTTGAAAATCCCTGTTCCTTCCCACCAGGAATCATAGGAATACGGGAGAAAGATAATGATTTTGTTAAGCTATTCGTTGAGCCATTAGAAGCATGGGGAGTCCCGGCTGATCGTAGAGTAGATTCGGCAGCTTTGAAAGGAGTTTCCTCACCAGGTTTATGAGTCATCAAGGTAGATGGAGTTGCGTTTCCTGGAATTGATTCTAGACTGAAAGTGCCTTTCGACTTCGATACTAATGGAGCGCCCCGAGCAGTATAAGGAATGTCAGGTTGTCTGGAGTAGCAAAAATAAGGCATCACCGCAGTAACCCTTGAGGCTGAGGCCGTCTTGCAAGCACTCAGAAGGATCAACAATTCCATGAAAGTAGAATTAACATGGCCACATCCACTCTGTATAACATAGACGTCCTTTTCACGAACAGATTCATGGACACTGATACGGGTCTCTCCATTCGAAAATTTACCAAGCTCCACATGGGACGGCTTAATTCCCAGATTATCACATATCATTTTAACCAGCTCGGGGTGGGAACCTCCACCGAATACAACTATGTTGTTACTTCCCATTGCAGTGACTTGGTATGATCCTCAGAGTTCGAATTATTATCCAGTTTGAACAATTATTCATCTACTTATCTATCAAATTTAAATGAATAAATAAATTTTTTTAATTTAGATATTTTTCAGTCCGACGGATTTATTCCAGATTCTGAAAAGCGTCCTTATAAAACTCAAAAGTGCTCCATTCATGCAAGATTGAGAAGAAGTGTAGATCACACATATCTTTTGGACTCAGATGATTAATGCAATTCTTATTTTTTCCCCTCGGGGTGAACTGATAGTCTCAAAACATCTTAAAAGTTCGTTGAAGAGATCGATATCCGACATATTTCGAATTCAAGTGATAAACAATTTGGATGTTAGGTCTCCTATTCTTACTTTGGGCTCTACAACATTTCATCACATCAGGTCCAATGGGAGCAACAGTATCTGGCTAGTCGCCGTAAGCAGAAGCAATGCAAATAGTGGGGCCATATGGGAATTTCTGTACAAGCTTAATGAAATAATGGATGTTTACGGATTGACAGAGGAGAACATCTTGAAGGAAAACTTCATGGTATGCTACGAGATTTTGGATACTGTATTGGGCGAAGGCGGTATTCCAATTGATACAGAGATGACTTCTGTGATATCTAAGCTCTCTGTGAAACCCACGAAACAAATCAAAAGTAGCATTAGTGAAAAACCCGATCTGCTAAGCAGGTCCTCTCTCAATCTTTCAGCGCCAAGCAGTGGTGCATCTGCACTCTCAATGCCTAAATTTCTAACCAGAAATAATCGATCAATGTCTCAAGACTTGGGCTCCAATTATCCTTCCAACTTCCCATGGAGACGCAATGGTATCAAGTATAAAAAGAATGAGGTGCTTTTGAATGTCAACGAAAAAATTAGCATCTTAGTATCCAAGGATGGCTCGATACTAAAAACACACGTAGATGGCACCATCGACTTAACGACGCACTTAAGTGGTATGCCTATCTGTCAGTTCGGTTTGAATGACTCATTGAGCGTTCAATTTGGGGATAAGGGACCGCCAGAAGAAGGAGACTTTGTAAACAAAAAAGCCATACCGAAGGCATCTGCTGGCAGAGTATTACTGGAGGATTGCAAATTTCATCAGTGTGTTTCACTTGATAAATTTGATAGAGATCGTGTGATTAAATTTGTTCCACCAGATGGATCTATGGAGCTCATGAAGTACTGTGTACGGGATAACTTGAACTTGCCATTCAAAATCACACCCATTGTCTCAACTACAGCTAAGGGAGACTCTCTGGAATACAGAGTAACTTTGAAATCGTTATTTCCGAGCAAATTGTCGGCAAAGGATATATCATTACGTATCCCTGTGCCAACAGGGATGGTGGACTGTAAAATTAGTGTTTCTAATGGGAAGTGCAAATATTTACCGGAAGAAAATGCAATGGTATGGAAATTCAGCAAGTATAACGGTCTGACAGAAAACACCTTGAGCGCTGAAACAGTACCAGCAAGCGATACTACACAATTGATGTTGCAACAATGGCCAAGACCTCCGATGTCTTTGGAATTTGAAATAATGATGTTCAGCAACTCCGGGCTGATTGTGCGTTATTTCAAAATTAACGAAAAGGATGAACAATATAGGACCGTAAAGTGGATCAAATACATATCCAAGTCAGGCTCTTATGAAGTAAGATATTGAAGTATTTAGGACCCAAGGGTAATACAAATAGAAGCTATTTAAATTTCATTATATTCACGTGACCATATGGTTCTTCAAGGTACATATCCGAGCCCTCATCAGAATTCACAAGAGAGAAGTTCTAACTTATGATCGAAAAGCGAAGGTGAATCCTACCAAGCAATTTACTTCAGTAGAAGAATAATGTCAGTTCTGCAGAAATTAGGAACTGAAATTGCATTTTTTAAGGTGAGAAGCGCTCGTATAATATCACGCCCGTGTGTATTAAGATCGCCCCATATCAGCTTTCTAGGCAGACCTCTATTTACACTCTCGCAGCACACAAATTACCTCCCTAAAAGGAATTTTAAAGTGAGTTTGGGTTTTAGACAGAATGAAGGGCTACATCGCATTGCAATTACCAGATCTTTTCATGTCAGCCCCATTAGAAAACTAATGAATTCGCCCAACTCTGGGCAAGGGGGGCCTCGCTTCAAGGTCTACAAAATTTCTCCATCATTTATTTTACTTACTGGTATCGGATTCTTTGCATTGGTTGTTACTATTCTACCTATCCTCTTCACAAGTCTACTCCCGTTAGTTATTATTGGGATCGTGGTCCACCAATTCAATAAATGGAGGAGAAACACTCTTTACAGTCAGATATTGAAAGGCTTAAAAAGCTCAAATATACGCACCAATATGCGCACCATAAATTCTTTACATGTTGCTGATGTACAGAGGATCGCTCAGATGGAAAGTACCAATAGTGATGTATTTAGAAGTTTCTTCAGGGATCGCGATTTTGGATCCGACACTGGAAATGTTAGAAGCGCCAACCATTTGAAACAGTTCGTTAAAGATCGTGTTTTGGAAGCTATTCAAGCCGATGAAAATGGTATTAGAACCTATTTTCTTGGAAATGATGTTGATGCCTGGTTGCGAGAGGATTATGACTTGGTCATCGATACAGATAACAACACTACTTTCAGTGCGAATTACGAAAGCAATTTACTTGTTCAAATCAAATATCCTTTGTATTTGAAATCGTCGAAAAGCCCCATGAAACATCTGGCTAATGTGGTCATAGTAGCTTTACCCACAGCGGATCCCAAAATAAATAACAGCAATTATCTCCAGTTCTTGATGACAATCCCTAGCTCCGACTCTGAATGCAAGTTGGTTATCGCAGTTCAGGCATTAAGTGGCCTATTATTGAAGCAATTCATTATCACAAACACAGGGAAATCGGGTGACTACTCTAAATACGACATTTCGGAAACACAAGATGGACACACAGAGTACACTATTAATCTCTAAGAAAGTGTATGTGAGGTAAGCCTACTCTTTTCTACCGCGTGGTTAACGTGTAGCCAAGTAACCAATTGCGCTTTTGAGTCCGTGGGGCTCCGGCTGCTTTCAACTTGGACCAGATAGAGAACCCTCACAAAAACTAACGGCTAAGCAGTAAATCAGAATATTCTCAACTGTGTAAGTTAACAACTAGTTCAGTGTGACTTTTTTGGCATCAAAGTGGCGCTCGAAGCACCATTGTGATTCAAAATGATGGCGCACTTCTTTATATTGAAGGCTTGCATTATATCATAAATTTGGCTAGAGCTTGAATATCACATATTTGGTGTCATCACATCTCTAGGATTGCCCCTCTGGCTCAATGAATCCTTTTCGCGGTGGTAGGAGCAAGCAATTCTAATTGATTTATGTGTTACTTTAGATATCGACATCTACCGCTCTCCTGTCGCGATTTACCTAGCTTCATGTGGATCGGATAAGTTGTAAAATTTGGCAAACTTCAATTCAAAATTGAAAGAACTACACAGTCAATATGCTCTAGTTGCACATGATTATGTTGTCCATGGATGACAAATGAGCGCTGGAAATGGTTTGGCATCCCCAATTTTATTTAAATGCCATGCTGTGGATAGAAGACAAGTTTGCTGGCCTTTCAGCTCCCACCTGCATTGTTTTTCCTCGTCGCCATTTTTATATTACGTCCAATTTCGGCGGCTTATATCCTCTTTTCCCTAGACAAGACTTACATTATACATACTATTTCATGCCATAATCCTTTCACGTAATAAAAGATTATATATATATGGGCGAATTCTCAGCAGTGAGTTATTTATCGGTGCAATGTCTATTCGCTCGAACATACATAAAACATTCGTTACGTGTCAACAGGAAACTTCAACAATACGCCTGATGTACATTAGTTTAGGCTTAAAGCTTGGGGTATACTCCATCAAAACTTGATTTAAAAACTGGGCTGGTCATGAATATCTGAAGCAAGCTTCTAATAATTCTTAGTTACCATCACGTGAAAGCTTGATCTGATTTTTATTTTGTGTTTTAAGAAGCGAGAAAAGGTAAACATTGAAAATATTATTGATATCCATGTAGCAATTAGAAACCTACAGATAACTTTTCACTTATAGCCGCGTGTTACTGACATTATATAGCCACTTGCTATTCTAAGAGTGAGAATTGTATTCACGATATTTTGTGTCAAGTAACAAAGGAGTTTAGTTCTATATGATAACGTGTCAGATATAGCCCCATGTTCAACTATTCCAGCATATATCCGAGCGAAAGGGAACGAAGGAAACCATTAAAGGATCTATATTCGGATGATTCAGATGAAGAGAAGTTTAGTGGTCCACCAAAATTAAGTAATTTCGCAGCGGCACTACTTTCTGAGAAAGAGAATGAGAATCCCAATCAGTCATATAAAAGGAGGGATGGACAAGTTCATCATCAGAACCTCGCGAGATTTACCTCTTCAAACTCTGACTCCTTATCTGGCAACCTCAATCAGAATACAATGAGCCAAACCTACGTATCTACACACTCAGGGGAACCTTCTCAATCAACAATTTTCGCACAGTCCAAAGGAAACCAACAACCCAGCATGACTACAATAAATACCAAAGATATAGACGCTGCAGATAAGAGCGACCTAGAAAAGAGTTTTAGCAGGATCAAGAGTAAGCAGCAGTCGATGAGAGAAGAGCTCACTTTGAGACATGCCGAAAGAAGAAGCAGACGATTTCTCAAAAGTAACAGGATTGGGTTACTGGGCCCTGCTAAGAGATCCTCGTCAAACACAGCAGCTGAGTTTTCTGACCTTAGCGTAGGAAACTTTGAAGCAATAAAATCGGATGCAGTTGACAGCGATTCGATCACAAAGAGAAACTATAGCCACGTTATCAAAGAAAAAACTTTCGATACGGACCATAGATCAGTTTTTAATCAAGAAAAGAACATTAATATTTCTCAGGAAGAGCAATCTTTAGTTGAACTCGGAACACTTAATCCTGTACAATATTTGAAAAAATATAATTTGCCAAGTTCGGAGCTCCCGATGATCTCGAGAATATACTTCGAAAGACAGAGAGAAGAAAACCATCAAATTGCTCTCCAAAAGCACATCAGCTCCAGGGAAGCTGTAACAAACAGGGTCGCACGTTCATTTTCCTCCACGTCTAGCTTAAATAATTCCCTGCTCAGGGAAAATTCGGCGCCGGCATCGAATCCTAGACGTAAACTTTCCGATACATCTGTTTCCTTCACATCAAGAGCTGCGTTAGTCAAAACCGCGTCGTCTCCTCTTGTCGAATCATCAACAGCCAAAGCAGCGTTTCTGGAAGACGCCCAATCTCCATCAGTTGTCCAGCAACCTAAACAGGACGTGCAAAAAACGTATGACCAGCATATACAGAACACCCTCAACAACTCATTCAGAAAGAGAGAAGCACTCGCTAACATAGATATCAACAGAAGTAGTCAAGAGTCAACCCAACCACCGAAACGGTTCAAACCTTTAAAAAATGATCTGGTACCTTCAGTAGAAGCAGGTCAACCTATACATCAATCTGTACCGAAAGAACGCAATGAATCTTCAAACAGAGATTATGTTAAAACTACAAGTGTAAAACGAGTGGAAATAATTGAACCCAAAAAGACGCAGGCTCAATCTAGAAGGAATTTTGTAAGAGTTAATGAAGTAGAATACGAAAAAGTCGAGCTTTTAGGAAGAGGAGGCTCATCGAAAGTTTACAAAGTGAAAGACAATGAAAATAAAGTGTATGCCTTGAAGAGAGTGGTATTTGACGAGTTCGATGACTCCAGTGTCGATGGATTCAAGGGTGAAATCCAATTGTTGAAAAGACTTGAGAACCAAAAACGAGTGGTAAAATTAATAGACCATGAAATGGATCATGGTGTACTCTTTTTAATAATGGAATGTGGTGATCATGACCTATCTCAAATATTGAACCAACGAGCTGATATGCCGTTAGATATCGAATTTGTGCGGTATCATGCACGAGAAATGTTGAAGTGTGTAAAAGTTGTTCATGATTCGGGTATAGTTCATTCCGATTTAAAACCCGCAAACTTTGTTCTTGTGAAAGGTATATTAAAAATTATCGATTTTGGTATAGCCAATGCGGTCCCTGATCACACAGTAAACATATACCGCGAAACTCAAATAGGCACTCCGAATTATATGGCACCAGAAGCTTTGGTCGCAATGAATTACGCGCAACCTAATGAAAAGAAAAAACAGCAGAGTAGATGGAAGGTTGGGAAACCCTCAGATATTTGGTCATGTGGCTGCATTATATACCAGATGATATACGGGAGACCTCCATATGGTGGATTTCAGGGGCAAAATAGGCTGCTAGCGATAATGAATCCAGATGTTAAGATTGTGTTTTCTGACAAAACTCCACATGATCAAACAATACCCCGTTCTGCGTTAGATCTAATGAAAGCTTGTCTATCGAGAAACCCTGAGAAAAGGTGGGCTGTAAATGAAGTTTTAGAAAGTTCGTTCCTTAAGCCAGTGATGGTGACACCATTTTTCATTCGCGATTTGATCAAAAACGCTGTAAAATATGGTTCTGATCAAAACGAGGTCTCGCCTGAAAAAGTAGATGAACTTGCAGAGGATGTATTGAACAGATTAGAAGATTTTAGGCTGTAATGTAAATTCAACTTGTGTAATTTAAATATTTTTAACTCTACATGATCCACTAATTTTTTACATTTAGTTTGGAAAAGATTAAATGAGAGGCTAATCTTGTCCTCGAAAGATTTATTAATCTAGTCCTATCCCTCTACGTTTACAGTTATTAACCATGACCAGCTTAACAGTATTATCCTTCATTCCTTTCTGGAGATATCTCGAGAGTTTATTTGATATTTTGACGTAATGTTTTGTATAGGCTATGAATGGTATAAACTAATTTATCAGCTATAGTACTTTTCGTTCATCTTGGTCCAAATTTTGCCATAGCGGCAGGCCCGTTTTCATGCCATTCTTGTTTAGACAGCCACATGTGGTCTTTATCAGCCATGATGTTAGCCAAAACAGCACCACCAATAAAGACCATGTGTTTTCTTCTAGGGGGGTCTTCAATTCTTACCTTGAATTTATCTAGTCTTGAAGGATCATTATGCAATACTCTGGTATACCAGAGCTGTTTCAACTCTTTTTCTAATCTTGATGGTAAACCAGGATACATACTTGAACCACCTGATAAGACGATAGCTCTATACAAAGCACTCCTGATGTCAACATCTGCTGATTGTATTGTGTTGAACAGCATTTCACCGACACCAGGTTGTTCGACATCAACAAGACTTGGTTGAAACAAGCACTCTGGTGCCTCAAACCTTTCCTGACCTACTTTGATAACTCTTCCATCTGGCAATTCATAATTTTCAACCAAAGTCGTTGTTTCTCTTGCTAGCTTCGTATCTAAATCCAAATCATAAGAAACATAACAAACTTTCTCCTTCATTTGACGAACGGTTTCAAAATCCGCACTTCTGTTAAAATTATAACCACGGCGAGACATTAGATCAATCATATGTCTTGTAACGTCCCTACCAGCCACATCCAATCTTCTGGTCAAATGATTCAACACCACAGATTCATAGACGGGCACAATATGCGTAACACCATCACCGGAATCTACCACAACACCTGATGATAATCCTTGAGCGTACAAAGCCAACACAGCTTGGATCGCGACATATACGCCACCAAAATCGTACTTTTCGAACATTACTTCGCACATTTGCTCTCTATTCCGGACAGGATTCATTGGGGGCTCTGTCAAAAGGATTTTGCCATTGGATGTCGAAGGTAATTTCATTTGCTCATAAAATGCATAATCCCACAGCAGTTCCATATCCGTCCAATTCTTGATAATACCATTTTCCATTGGATAAGATATCTGCAGATAGGAACGGACGTCACTAGCCTCATCACCTATCATAATGTCTTTTAATGGTGTGCTCACATTTCCCCGTTCCTCTGCCCTCAAAATAGGCCTACCAACAATGGATGGGAATGTAAAGTCGGGGAAATTTTCACCTGCCCGACCAATCTTAACAAAACCAGTACCTTGGTCCAGGACTACTCTTAAATTTCACAGAATATTGCTCGTTAGTATATAAAGATTCTTGGGACTACCGTTTCCGAGTAGCCTTGTTCGGGCACTTTGTGAAGAAAGGAGAATGTAGAAGGAGAGTAACATACCAATTGGATTATGTGGATCCATATTCGTTGATTAAAACCTATCGAGACTACTTACAAGCCTATTTTTGCAGTTGAAGCTCTGATCTAATACATGTCACTCTTGAATTTTCATTTCTACTCAGATATTGATACTCTCGCCCCTTTTCATATGCAAAGAAAAAACGTTCCAAAACGTACAAAGCTACTATGGGGTTTTCAATCGGCAGATGCAGATATATCGAATGTGAACCCGTTCATGTAATCAACCATGTTCATCCTGATTCTTAGACCAGTCTCGCGGACGAACTTTGAACTGTGTTTAGCCAGCGTGCCAAAACAATGTGATTTCTTTGAGTGCATTTCGTAATGATTTATTAAATGCAGCAAAGTACTTCCCACAGTACAAAACAGTGGCCAAGCACCGGGTGGTCTGCAATTGACATCCAGAGGAGCAAGAGACATGAGAAGTATTGGGTAAAGTGTCCTGATCATGATATCATGAGTGCCAAATACATATTCACTAAGGTCGAGCAAACTAAGGCAGGCTCAAACTGGGCGCTCTGATGGCTCGCAAAGAGGCGTGCAATACTCAATGTTTCATATGTTCTCGGCGTTTAACGGATCTTCAATGGACCTGCTATATAAGCAGAAAGCGGATTGTTACCTGTTGAGAGGCTCTTTGATACGCCTATGCGACATGCTATGTAAGTTTGACAAAGATGGCTAGGCAGACGACCTGCTACCGGCAAACCTTAGGAATATCTGTTCAAAAGACGGACTGGTGGGTACAGGCGGTGCATAACGATAATTTTAGCGGGGAACTATGACCACCATCGAGCGATTCATTTGATGACTTTTCGGGGTTCACATTGAGCTCGATCGATCAATTTATTTTTCACCTAATACAAAGACGAGATGTTACCACCGACTAAGAGTAGTTGGCCAAGGGTGTTGTCTAACAAGGAGTATGTATCATCTGATGGTTGAAAAGATTCTCTACATTGCTCGAAAAGCATAATAATGAAGTCTATCGATGTTCTCGATTATATACAGTCAGCTTTAATTATAACGGACCTTTCGTCTCTGTAAATAAGTTGGTACTTAGAGTTCGAGACTTGAAAATGTTGAAATTGGGCAATGGCTACTAGTGCAGGTGCTTCCTTGCTAACTTCTTCCTTCCAACTCTGGTCAGCTATATTCACTCCTGTAGAAGTGCCAGCCAGGTCTATGACATTTCGACCCTTCAAGTGATTCGGCAACCCGACTTTACTTTCAGAGAAACCAAGGTTGTTATAGGACACAGCTTAATGGTTTTCTGCCACCCATTCGATCGCAAGAGAAAGAGGGAGCTTTCAGATCCCCGACGCCTCGTATCAATTCATACTCATACGCAGAGCAGGTCCGTACAGCCGCGCCTCGTTTGAAAATATGTGTGGATTTGATAAGCCGTCTTCAAAAACTCATCATGTTTCATCGAGAAAGACTATTAGAGGGAGCTAAACCAATCCTTGTTTCTTCAGTTCTTCGTAAAGCTTCTCGGACATAACGTTACCTTCCTCATCTTCCGCTTCTACCTCCATGGCTACCTCCACTTGAAGATCTCCCCCAGCTTTAATTCCTTTCTTCACACCGACTCGGTGCCACAGATCCAGTGCTTCTTTTACGCTTGCTATACCTTTAAAGACCGACGAAGGCTCTATACCAAGACAGCGAAGACGAAACAAATGTGTAGGCTCACTAAAATGCTTTTCAAATGCTCTCCGACCTTTGAACTCCAGATTGCCGCAAATTTCGCATGTATAGGTAACATCCAGTCCCTGCAGTTTATATAGCCAATAAGGTATCGGTAGCCCATCAGGTCCCAGAGGTAAATCCAAAGAGCCTTCAGCATCCTTTTTACCTGTTGTTTTATCCTGATCTGACCTACCATCATTATCATCTTCTACTTCATCAGGACTATAATCAGCTGATTCATATACCTCGTTTAATCTTGCCATTTCATCAATTCTTTCCTCTGCTGTGAATGCCAGTTTTCTCTCGACAAACTCTCTAGTGTTCTTGAACTCGTTTTGTAAGAGGTTCAAATAACGGTGGATCTTGTATTCAGAAAGCAGACCAGTGTATCTTTTCGCGACATTTTTCTTATGAGTTTTGCCCGTTAAGTAGCTACTGAACACAGCCTGTGTCTTAAACCATCTACAGGACGCTACAGAATAGTAACCTTTACTAACTTGTTCCACTGGCGTCTCTAGATATAATTGAAAGTCAGCTCTTAATATTTTATCTAAAAGCTTATGGTCAATTAAAGCATAACTCTTCTGGAAAAAACTTTCCAAATAGTTTCCCAGTTTTTCTAAAAACATGAAATACCTTTCGTTCTTCCTATCCATAGGGGGCTCCAATAAGTACTTTTCATTATCCAAATAAGATGATAGATTATTGAAAAATTGTAACAAAGTGCAATCTGTACTTTTGATGACTTTAAACCACTCAGAATGAAAACTTTCTAAATCCAAGCATTCACCATATTGTTCAACCCTCTTGAAGATATCGTTTAATTGCAAGCCATTAGCTTTCTTGGATAGCACTGTTGTCGGAGGGGAATCAGGATTAGACGCGGAAAATATAGAATAATCAGAAATCTTCTCGTTCAGCTCAAAGATCGTGGTATTGCCTTCATCAGCAAATTTTTCATCTATCTCATGCAAACAATTAGTGAATGATTCAAAATCATTATTTTCATCTTTCAAGGACTCAGTTTCAACAGGTCCATTCAAAGAGGCTAACTCCTTGAGTTTTCGAAAAGACTCACGCAGAAACAGGTTAATTTCATGCTGTTGTGTCATTATCTGCTTTCTGTTCCTCTTAGTCTTTCTGCGTTTGTATATTCGATTCGAGTTTACTTTAGAAGATGGCGGGATAATCTCATCATCATTCAGAATTGCCGCTCTTTTCTGTACATAGCTATAGTACAACTCTGGATTCCTGTCCAGTCTGGCAGCAATAGCATTTTCGATAATTTCCAGATCTTCTAAAAGAGATCTCCTGCTCTCCAGAACCTCCATTAGAAACGTCCACTTCTTTGCCTTTCTGATGGCGAATCATCGATACTATGAAATTCTTGTAAATTTCGCTTTAAGGATCTCTTCGCTTGTTCGTGAGAAAAATATAAAATATGAAAGACACCGCCGGCCAGCTCTTCAGTTATGAACAGCCGTTTTGGGTATCAACATGAGTTCATTTTATGGTCGAGCCTGCAATAGAAACTAAATTTATAGAGATAATCGAGCAGATTTATCGCTGCGAGATTCTTTGAAACTACTATACATGATACAAAATCTTATTAAAATTTGCGCCTTTTACTTGGACGTGAATTCTTAGCTTTTTTCTTTTCTTTCATTTGTCTTTGCTTTCTTATTTGATCTATAGAATGCAATTCACTGCCATTAGCGGGGTTTTTATAACCTTTAACTTGTATACCTTTTTCGAGAGCTTGCTTAACCTTCTTTTTCTGCTTCTCATAATCATCTCTGAGTCTATCTGGTGCCTTGGGTGCCTTCATTTGTTTATGCTTGAATTGTCTATTCGAATTATTTCCTTCTTGAGATTGCATTGGATTAGTTAACAAATTTGAAGCTCCACTGGATTCTCTGCTACCCACCTTTAATGGTTTCAAATTTCTAGCCTTTGACCACTCATCATATTTGCCTGATCTGTAAGTTGCAGGGATCTTTTGCCCACTTTCACCTATGATGTACTTCTTATTGTCAATACCTTGTGAGTTAACGTATTTCTTCCTCTTCTTATCCCAGGTAACGGTAGCAGTTTGCTTATGAACTTGGACCTTATCGTCAGCATTCACGTCGTACGCCACTTGTGCGGCGTCCGTAGAAAAGCCACTAGCAAGTTGAAGTTGATCATTGTGAGAGCCATTTGCAGGAGCATAGTGACTCATAAAGAAATTAGGATCCTTAAAAGATTTTGATTTAGGCTTTCCTTTAGATTTGTTATTTTGGTTTTCCAAAATTTCATCTGCATCTTCAAATTGCTCCAAAACTTCCATAGGGACGCTATAATCTTCTTCTGCTGCATCAGTTTTAAACATTTCATCCTCAATAGAGTGGGAAAGACCTGCTATTTTCTCTTTTTCTTGCAGTTCCTGTCTTCTGCGGGCCTTTTCTTGTATTGGAGCGACCTGCTTCCTTCTTTTCTTCATTAGCATTGAAGTTTCATCGTCAGCGTTTCTTGAAAATTCGAACACGGTTTCCTTATTTCTTCTTCCTTGTAATTGAGCAAGGAAATCTAACTTTTCTTTCTCCAAATTCTTACCAAATATCACATTTTGGTCATCCCAACCAGAACGAATCAATGGTTTACTTCTTTTCATCGACTCTGCTGAAGCGGACGATCTAGTTCTGAGGTAAAGTTTTTCAGCTTTCAAGGAAACTGCTCTAAGTGTTTGTAGCTCAAAATCGGTCATCAAAGTCTTATAAAGGTCACCCATACTTTCTAAATCCAATCTTGGAGTTGATCCAAGTACTATCCTACCGGTGTAGTTTACCTTTGGGGGCTTGAAAAGTAGTTCATCATTGCCACTGTTGATCCAGTTTTCTTTCATTATAGCACAGGTATTCTCATACATTGAAGTTGTGAGTATTTTTTTGCCTAAAAACAACTCTAGATCCAAAAGATATGACAATTCTACTTCCGAAACAATGGAGTACGCCCAGCCTCTGTTTCCTGCTCTGGCAGTTCTACCAACACGATGGACAAAGACCTTAGATGAGACCGGAAGTGTGTAATTGACAACGTTAGCCAACATTGGAATATCAACACCTCTAGCTGCAACGTCAGTAACAACGAGAATGGATGTTAAACCAGCCCTGAAGTTAAACAGCTGCCTTTTACGCGCGTGTTGATCCAAGCTACCATATATATAAGAAACCAGATATCCAAACTTTTTCAGAAGATTAGCAATGTATTCAACATGATGCCTTGTAGGAACAAATACAATAGTAGATTTTTCAGAAGGAAGCTCATTGGCGGATGGGAGTTTAACTCTCTTTGCTTTGTCTCTCTTTTGTTTCTTCTTTTTATCAATTTTATCATCATCATCATCACTTTCATCATGACTTTTTGCTTCATTTTTGATCATTCTAAGCTCTTCTTCGGTAGCCAAAGGTACTTCAATCACTTCTTGCAGCAGATAAAGAAGGTTGGCTTCCCGCTCACCATTCTTAGTACAAACAAATAGCATTTCCAGATTCTCAGAGATTTTGCTGTCAGCATCCAATTTGACCAAAACAGGGTTCGTTAAGCCAGCCTTTGCAAAGTCAACTAATGAAGTTGGCAAGGTTGCTGAAAACAAAAGTGTTTGACGCGAAGAAGGTAATCCAGCCAGCAATTCATTTAATTGCTCTTTAAAACCCAGTTCAAATAACCTATCACTTTCATCAAAGACAGCATACTCTATACTTTTCAAATCTAAGTTCATTTCAACTTTCAAATGTAAAAACCTGCCCGGGGTAGCTACAATAACGTCGGGATTAGACATCATCATACTAAACTGCTCTTCTAGCGAGTCACCACCCGTCAGTAGAACACTACGTAGATCTGTGCCTTTAGAAAAATCTTTGAATACTTTGTGTGTCTGCATTGCTAATTCTCTTGATGGGGACAGTATAACTGCACGAGCACCAACTTTACCAGAATGGTATTTTAATTTTTCTACCATTGGCAATACGAAAGCAGCCGTCTTACCAGAACCAGTACGAGCCATACCAACTATATCTCTGTTTTGCAATATCAAAGGGATAGTCTTACGTTGAATAGGTGTTGGTTGGTGAAATCCCTTCCTTTTAATATTGTTTAGAATTAATTTTGAAAACCCAAAACTTGGAAAACTACCCTTTTTGAACTTCTTTGTAGCTTCTGAAGTGGTCGAAAAGTATTCATTAACATCATCATTGTCACTATCACCGTTGTTCTTACGGGTCTTTTCGTCCTCATCATCAGACATTTCTAAAGTTGGAAACGCGTGCACTGACTTCTTTGCAGGCTTCTCAGTTTTCTTTTTCTTTTGATCGTCATCACTATAGTCTATAATATCCTGTTCTTCGCCTAAGTTGCCGTCATCGCTAGCATCATCGTCCTCTTCATCACTACTTTCGCTAGAATTCAGAGCAATGTCTCCAGCAATATCGAAAGCTGCATCCTCCTCATCACTGCTCTGCGAAGATTCTTCATCACGGGTTCTTCTCTTCAAGCTTGCAACCATGATTTAAGAAAAATTGGGTGCTAGATGAGATTAAGATGATAGAATACCTGTATTATCTTAAATTTCTTGAGATAATAGTATGATGCATTTTTTACCTCTTCATTTTTTCAAGCTCATCGCGATGCCTAAAATTTTCTTCCCATGAAAAATCAAGGCGCTCAGCATCCAAAGACAAAGTGAAAATGTGTAATGAAAACAAAAAATGCTGTCAAACCTCATCAAACTGGTGAGTAAAAGGACACCAGCTGGCTATAAACCACAATTATGGCCCGGGAAGTATGATAATATTGTAATTGCAATGTCTTCAGGTGTTGACTCATCTGTTTCTGCGGCGTTATTCGCCGCAGAATATCCCAATGCTAGAGGAGTTTATATGCAGAATTGGTCAAAGTCACAATCATTGACAGATCCAACAAGAGAGCCATGCTACGAGAAAGACTGGAAAGATGTACATAGAGTTGCAGATTTCTTGAATATACCAATTGATAGGGTCAATTTTGAGAGAGATTATTGGATAGATGTGTTCGAACCAATGCTATCACAATACAACGAAGGGCTAACTCCAAATCCTGATATCGGATGCAACAAATTCGTGAAGTTTGGTAAACTGCGAAAAGTTCTGGATGAAAAGTATGGAAATAATAATTATTGGCTTGTCACAGGTCATTACGCTAGGGTTCTGTATAGCGAAAGATCCCCAGCACCACACCTTTTAAAAAGTTTTTATAGCAATAAAGACCAAAGCTACTATCTGTCGCAGATTAATGCTGACATTCTGGGGCAGTTAATTTTACCGATGGGCCATTTAACCAAGCCAGAAGTGCGCAGTTTTGCAGAGTCATTAGGTTTACCTACAGCAAAGAAACCTGATTCCCAGGGAATTTGCTTTGTTAATAATTCCCAGCATGGAAAATTCAACAATTTCCTAGAGCATTATCTTCCTGACTCGGTCGGCGAGGTAGTCACAATAGATAAAGCCACAGGAAATAAGACTAGTTGGGGTCAACACAAGGGTTTATGGTCACACACTATAGGGCAGAAGGTAGGAATATCAATGCCCCAAGGTGACCCAAGGTACTCGGGTGCCTGGTATGTAAGCGAAAAACTGAAGAAAACCAACGAATTAGTAATAGTTAGAGGCCAGGATAATGTCGGGCTTTTCAAGGATGTTGTAAAAGTGGAAAAGTTTGTGACTTTGAGTTCCGAATTTCAAGATATTCGAAGTTTAGTGAGAACTGCTGTTTCTGACCGTCAGCTTAAGATGCAGTACCGCTCCTTGCAAGGATCCATTGTTGTAAAATCCTGCGATTTTTCTGAAGATGGCCAAGATGCCCTTTTGCAGTTGGAATCTAAACAAAGGGCTATAGCTCCAGGCCAGTACTGCTGCTTATACGTTGGAGATAGGGTCATTGGTAGTGGTGCGATAACTGGCACAGAATAGCTGAAAATGTATTGAGCGACTTGTTCTCAGCACCAATACCACGTGAACTTGCGCAAGCTGAACTGAACCCACACATAGCACAATAACTCCAAAATTTGGAAAGTATGTAGACATACAGAATACTAAATAACTGATCTCTTATACGTATTCCAACAAACATTATTTCAGTTGTTTTGAAGTCTGAAATCTTTACAGTGCACATCTTTTGCGAGAGCTCTAAAAATGGCCTTTGAGAAAGAATTATTGGTTGCTACTCAAGCTGTCCGCAAAGCTTCTTTGCTAACAAAGAGAATCCAAGCTCAGGTTATTGCTCATAAAGACTCAACAACTATCACTAAAAGTGATAATTCCCCTGTAACCGTGGGCGACTATGCAGCTCAAACGATAATCATTAACGCAATCAAGGCGAACTTTCCAAACGATGAGATTGTAGGTGAAGAATCATCAGACGGGCTCGAAAACTCGTTTGTGAGTGAAATTCTTCGTGAAATAAATGAAAATGACAAGATATTTCATGAAAGATACGAGGGCACAGACCAATGCTCTTTATCCAACAAGGAATTCCCATTGAGCACTATCCAGGATGTTAAAACTGTTATTGATTTCGGAAATTCTAAAGGTGGCAATAAAGGCAGAATTTGGTGTTTGGATCCTATTGATGGTACTAAAGGTTTCCTAAGAGGCGAGCAGTTCGCTGTCTGTTTAGGGCTTATTATTGACGGTGTCCCAAAAGTGGGTGTCATTGGCTGCCCCAACTTAAGATTACAAGAATATGGGTCTCAAGACATTGGAGACCACAAATCATTCGGTTATCTATTCCGCGCAGTCAAGGGCTTTGGCTCGTACTATGCACCAGCTGCAGATGTGATTTCTGAGGATCCATCATTATGGATCAAGATACATGCCAGAGATTTGAAAACTACTAGTGAGATGATCTCTTTGGAGGGTGTTGAGAAGTCTCATTCCTCCCACGACGAACAAAGCCAGATTAAGAAAGCTTTAAACGTCTCCAAGTCACTACATTTAGACTCTCAAGTAAAATACTGCCTGCTCGCTCTAGGACTTGGTGACCTGTACCTACGTTTGCCAATAAAACTAGATTATCAAGAAAAAATTTGGGACCATGCTGCTGGAAATGTAATACTCCTGGAGGCTGGTGGTATTCATACCGATTCAATGCAAAATAAAGCATTGGATTTCGGGCAAGGCAGAACTTTACTAACTAAAGGAGTCATCGCATCGTGTGGCCCCCGAAATCTCCATGATTTGGTAGTTAAGACTTCCAATGAGGTGATTTCATCAAGATAAACACCTAAATCGTAAAAAAATAGATATATTGTAAGACTTTCTGTATATTTTTAACCTCAACAATGTTAATTTTGCCTGTCACTTACTAAGTTGACTTTTTTTTGCTGCATTATTCGGCCAAAATGTTGACGCAGGGATTGAGGGAGGGACTTTCAAAAAGTTACTAAAAAAAATCTGAGAGCAGGGCAAGATCGGCTCCACGAAAGAAACTCCACACCTTGTAAAAGACGCTATCCACTTCGTAATTGTTTTATAACATAGAGGGATATTGAAATATTGGAAACTTTGCCTATTTGCCGGTTTCTCAAACAAGTGTAGACGTTCCCTCTAGCTTGAAATTAGGCGAATAAACAGTTCCGGATTATCAGACTTTGCTGAATCATTTCCAAGTATTGCAGAGGAGCATTCACCTTTATTGGTTAAAGGTTAAAATTACTTACTGTTTTGGGCAGGTTCATGTCACGAAGGCTTCCAAGTTACGCAGTTCAAGAGAAATAATACTTTTAAAACTTATGTCGGACAACGCTTTCTTTGGAGATATGAACATACCTGGTTCAAATGGTACGCTACCAGTACCTCGACAGCTGCTGCACAGAAACACAACGACAGTCAATCAGATATTGGGGTTACCGGGCTTGTTTTCTACTTTTTCTGCTCGAAATCTAAGAAACTTAAGGATACTAGCTCTCACAGCATCATCGTTATCAATTGTTTCATGTGGTATCTCGGTATTTTGTCTGTTAAATATAGACAGGAGAAGGAGAATGTTCAGGCACGATTTAGTATTCTTCTTGGTCATCTGTGATTTAGTCAAAGCGCTCGTACTGATGATATACCCTTTAGTCATACTGGTGAGGAACGATGTCTATTCTGCACCACAGTTTTCGAACACTTTGGGTTGGTTCACCGCCTATTGTGTCGAGGGTGCGGATCTAGCCATTTTTTTCTTTGCAATTCACTTTGCTTTGCTAATATTTAAGCCGTCATGGAAATGGCGTAACAAGAGATCCAGCAACATGGAGGGAGGACTTTATCAATTCAGAGCTTTTATTTGGCCAATCACTGCCTTAGTACCCGTATTATTGGCAAGCCTAGCGTTTATAAACTTTGAGTTCATTAACGCCCAGTACCTTGTTGATAATACAACAGTTGTACTAGATAACAACAATTATCATTTCCACGATTTCGCCAAAGTAGGTGGGTACAAACCTTATAGCGCGTGGTGTTATTTACCACCGTTCCCTCTCTGGTATAAGCTAGTGTTAAGTTGGGGACCTAGATATTTTTTGATAATATTCATCTTTGTCCTCTACTTATCGATCTACATCTTCGTCAGGAGGCAAAGTACAAGAATAAAGAGTCAAATTTATGATTTTAAGCAAAAAAGCGATGAAGATAAAGAGAAGGCAAAAATCAAGACAGTATTAGGAATGATGCTTTGGAGACTAAAGAAATATCTACTGATGCCTTTCCTGTTTCTTTTGGAAAATCTGAAAAATTTCTTCTTCCTATCTTTAGACGATAGTTCCGACTCATCAAGAGGAAGGAGCATAGCGAGCTCCGTTTTTTCTTTTAAAGCAGATGATAGCATTTCCTTAAACAATGCTCCACCAATGCACACCAATATTCGGCATGATTATTTTGGGCAAAGTCATGTGAAGAATTTTGTAAATTATGATCCTCGCATATTCACATACAAACAAGAAGGGTACAGAACCCCACCATGCAGCTCTTCAATTGGCCTCTTGCTAAACATTAGAGGTTCAAAGAGCGCATCAGACCTTCAAAAAGATAAAACATCTGAACAAAATATTGGGGCAAAAAGGGTTTCCATTGGTGGTCAAAAATTTAATCACTATAGTGAAAATGATGTTAGTCTACTATCAAAAGTCGACGCAAAGAATATAAAAAATGGTAATGCGGGTCAAAACCAAGAAAATATTTCATTCCAAACTGTTTTTTCGCCTATTCAATCTACATATACTAAAAATGGTAAAAACACAGACACAATCGGAGAAGAATATCATGATCTGGGCCATGATCCTCATGATAAAGGGCAAAACAATTTTAACGATATACAAGCAAGTTTTCAGAGGCAAACATATGCAGATATCAAAAAACGACGAATGCAGATCCAGAAGAATTTAAGATCCATATTCGTTTACCCATTTTCCTATATCGCAATTTGGATCTTCCCATTAATAGTGGATGCAACTCAATACAATTACGAAATCGTCCACGGTCCCGTGGTATGGCTAGTGTACTTAGCGACGATAGCTCAGCCTTTGAACGGATTCGTTGATACGGTGGTCTTCTTGTATAGAGAGAAGCCTTGGAATTATTCGTGGCGCGACGTTCACACAAAGGAGCTAACGGAAAGATTCACTCTAAAAGGTGAGCTGGATGAAAAAGATGTCGCTCAGCTTTATCACAGTGACTGGGGCAAAAAGGGTTGGTACTATTGCGGGAGATTCAGAAAGCGAGAATGTTGGCACCATAGACCTCAAAGGTGGAAGCGAGCTGCTTGGTATATATACAGGTTTCTGAATGGCATAATAAAAAATGATTACAAGTATGATGACAACTGCAACGATACTACCTACTGGAGTAGATATTACCTTCTTGACAGGAGATGCCCTCATTATTCCGAATCAAAGGCATCACCCAATGAAAGGCAACTCTCTTTTCCCTCAGATTCAACTACAACAAGCGATTGCTTCAACAACGGTCTAAGCTATGTAGAGGTTCCAAGACTATGGACGTTTATTCATCTTTTTCCTATGCTAAAAGGTATTGATTTGGACGAACTGAATCGTCAGCTCCGTTTGAAATCAACAAACGAAGACTTCACTCTATCAAGGAGACTAAATGAGCCTAGTTCTAATGAGAAGTCAAACCAAGCATCTGGCTCGGACAATATCTTCAAAGCTAACTATTCTTTGACGAACAGCGGGACTGCAGGGAATGAACAAACTGGTAATCGCTCGGGGATCACGAACTTAGCAACAATTCACTCCAACAGGAAATTTGATATGGACACTGATTTCAGCGATGTAGTAATGCAAGATGGACACCATCAAAAGCTGGTGAAAAAGAATAATACTGGAAGCGATACCGAAGATGATGATATGGACATGCTGGCATTTTTAAAGGGCTCAAGCTCCCTCGCTTGATATATCATCAAAAGTATACTTTATATTTAACTGTAATAATATTTTTAATTCATTATTCCTTACGAACATAGAACGCGCGGAGCGAGCTCTTACCGATGAGTCTATCCAATTAGTTCCCGACTTCTGACTCGGACTTCTGTTAATTCGCTGTCCTTGCAAAGCACTCGACTGCAAATCGGAAGCTCCTCCCTATTGTGCCAGACATTGGACGTTTTTCACTGAGTCATAATGAAAGTACCCAATACTTGTTTACTTCAGCAGGATGCAATCGATTAAGTTTAGCCGCCGAGCTAGCTGCAGTTTTCTTTTCAGCAGCCAAAAGCTCTTGAAGCAAAGAGCCATCGATGAAGTCGAGGAGGGATGGATGGAAATAAGATAAATACATGATTCAGTTGAAGAACTGGAGCTACGACATCTGTTTGAGGGGACGTACATCGTTTGCCTCAATGTCTAAGATAATACGTGTTCTGTTCTTTCTCATCACAAGGATACCCAAAATCTTTGTCAAGAGCATTTTCACACCACCATAAAGTATAGCCTTTATTACTTCATCAACCTTCTCTCAAGGTTTTTTTCAAAAAAGTAAAGAATGTATATCAAGAGAAAATGATTTTGTTAAGAGATATAATCAAGGGTGCCCGAAGAAATCAACAACTTAAGCAAAGACTTTTTAACATGATGGAATAAAAAATATAACGGTTAACTAGTATGAACCAAGAGTGGACAGTTCACCTTAGTACTCTCAACTGTGCTAAAAACTTTCCCTTTCAGAATGAGGATGCTTTGGTAAACATTTTTGGACGTCTGCTGCCCGTAAGGTCCTCGCATGATATATACGTCTTTGGGTTCCAAGAGCTCGTCTCTACCTGGGAAGCATCTTTCCCTCTCGCTGTTGAACCATTGATGTCATACCTTGCAAATCTTGCTGTAAGCTGCGCTAATTCACTCTCTGAAGAGAGAAGGTATAAGTTGATCGGAACTACATTTACAGGCGCTGTGGGCATAGTAGTTCTCGCTGATGAAAGATTTAAAGTAGAAAATGTTACTTTTAGTAATTTCCGATGTGGGCTGCTAAATTCAAGCTTGAAAGGCTCTGCCACAGTGTGCTGTTCATTACGGAAGCATGTGCCAGGCGCAAAGAAGCAAACCTATACCTTCATTTGCTCACACTTGAATGCCAACGAAGGTCCGAAGAATGCGGCATTGAGACTTGAAAACTACAAGGAGACAATGAGCTGCTGTGCTGCCGATTTGAGATCAACACCATTTAAAAAGGGCCACATTTTTTTTATAGGAGATCTCAACTTTCGTGTTAATGGCTGGCATGACATGCAAACGAACTACTCTGATGAAACCATCTTGAATAAGCTATTAGAAAATCATGAGGAGCTGCTTCAGCTTAGAAAAAATAGTGCAGCATTTAAAGGATTTACTGAACCGCCCATAACTTTCCCGCCAACGTACAAGTACCTACTATCAAATGAAAATGTATTCAATGATAAGAGAACACCATCGTGGTGTGACCGTATCCTTTTCAGACAGTATAAAGATCAAGAAGGCATTAGCAGCTCTTATAATTCTGTTACCAGACACCCAGAGTTGCAATTCACTGATCATCAAGCAGTTACCTTAGACATTACTGTACCCTCAATCATTGCCGGAGAACCGCTCAATATCGATGCGAGATTCCCATCTGATAACCAGAGAAAGGTTGGAGAAATAGCAGATATGTTCATAGGTTATGGCGGTTGGTTGATTTTTGTGAAAGCGCATTATGGCATTCTTTGTGGTCTGGCAATTTACATTTTGTACAAACTATACTAAACCTCTCAATTCTTGAACTTGGTTGTGCTGCTATTATTACTTACTAATCAAATATGTTTATATAATAAACCATTGCGTGTAAAGGCACTACTAAATCTTAACTAATGTTTGTGAATGCTATTTTTAATGCTTCCCACGGTTTTTTATGATACGAAAAATGAAAAATTTCAATTCTGCAAGAGTTAGTAGAAGAAGAAAGTTTAGTTACATCATTCCATTTAGTTTTAGATATCTAGAATTCTAAAAGCTTGTTTATTCGAAAGAATTTATGATCCTCAGGAAGACTAGTTTCAATAGACTGTTGGTTCGAATTATGACAAAAAGTGCGAAAATGACAAGCTCATCATCACCTGCTTCAGTTGCAGACAGCAAACTCTCCAACAATTTTGAAGAAGTATTGGGTAAGGAAATAGAGAATGCCAAAGAAGATCAGCGGAACAAGTTCAAAAGAAAGAAAACCAGGAACTACAACAGCACGCAGGAGGTACGCGATACCTCTGGTTTCAAGGTGCGACTCGTGGACATTAATGATAAGAAGAACAAGCAGGTGGATCCTGATTATGAGGTGATAATAGAGGGTGCGTTGAGAAAAGTTGAACCCTACTACTTCACTTACAAAACATTTTGCAAACTCAGGTGGAGAGACAGGAATCTTTATGAAGTCTTCACCGATGAATTTAGAGATCGTGATAAGGAATACTACAAGAAAACTATTGCTAGTGGTTCCGTATTCTTGAATGACAAAGCAGCTGATTTGGATAGTATCATAAGAAATGGTGATCTTATCACTCACAATGTGCACCGTCACGAGCCGCCTGTCACTTCGAGACCAATTAAAGTTATTTTCGAAAACGAGGATATTCTCGTCATCGACAAACCAAGTGGGATTCCGGTCCACCCTACTGGTCGATATAGATTTAACACTATTACTAAAATGCTAGAGAAACAATTCGGATACATAGTCCATCCGTGTAATCGTTTAGACAGGCTGACAAGTGGGCTTATGTTCATGGCGAAGACTCCTAAAGGTGCAGACGAGATGGCAGATCAACTGAAGACAAGAGAAGTAGCAAAGGAATATGTCGCAAGAGTTGTTGGCGAGTTCCCGCCTGGAGAAGTATGTGTTGATATGCCTGTGAAATCAGTAGAACCCAAGTTGGGTTTGAATGCCGTTTGTGATATGGCCGACGCAGGCGCAAAACACGCCAAGACAGTCTTTCGCAGAATAAGCTATGACGGTCGAACAAGCGTAGTCCAATGTAAGCCGCTCACCGGAAGGACTCACCAGATCAGAGTACACTTACAATACTTGGGCCACCCAATTGCAAATGATCCTATATATTCCAATATCGAAGCTTGGGGGTCCGGTTTAGGAAAAGATGGAAAGGCTGACTTTGAGATTGTGAAAACGAAACTTAACGAAGTCGGTAGGACCAAGGCTGCTTCGAGTTGGTTAAAGCCCAATTCCAAGGGTGAAGTTTTACTTGGACAAAAATGCGTTGAATGTGAAACTGAACTTTACACTGATCCTGGTCCAAACGATTTAGACTTGTGGCTACATGCTTATCAGTATGAATCAACCGAAATAGACCCCGAAACAAACAAATTGAAGTGGAGTTATCGTACTGAACTCCCTGACTGGGCGCTCGAACCTCACAGAAAGCATATGGAGCTGGCGATCAGCGAAGCTTCTAAATGTGGGCCCACTACTACAGCATTCAGCGTTGGGGCTGTCCTCGCCAATGGTACTGATATCCTGTCAACTGGATTTTCAAGAGAATTACCTGGTAATACACATGCTGAACAATGCGCGTTAGACAAATATTTCAGAAAAACAGGTGTTGAAACTTTACCAGAAGGTACTGTAATCTACACGACCATGGAACCTTGCTCAGTCAGATTGAGCGGCAATTTACCCTGTGTGCAACGCATAATCAATGCGAAAAATATTAAAACTGTGTTTGTTGGCGTCATGGAACCAGATACTTTCGTCAAAAATAATACGAGCTTCAGTTTACTTCAGGAGCATGACATAGATTACTTCCAAATACCAGGCTATGAAAAGGTGATAAATGAAATAGCTTTCAAAGGACATGAGGACAGGAGCAATTAGAAAATATTTTCAATGTATATATGTTTTATAGACGAATGTAAGGGTCATTCAGATTACTGAAAAGCGAAATTCCAGTCAAAAATTTAGTTTTTGAATCAAAGCTAGGAGCTTCAAGTGACGTATATGTTTAGCTTGACCTCATATAGTAGACAACCATGCTGGGCCTTCTTATTCGAACTTAATTGATATAATTTCTAACGAGGTTGAAAAATTTTGGATTGAGGACTTGCAGCGTCAACTTTAAACTGAAAAACGCGAGTGCTGAAATGCTAACGGCATATGATCAAACTTGTCTATCTTACATTGTTTGTGCAATTGAGATCCAATTTCTTTCAATTAAGCGGAATACAATTCAATGTCCAAGAAAAGAGGATCTAAAGCTAAGAGTACCCCTCTCTTTGGTAGAGGGAAGGAACAAACGCAATTCCTTGAAGCTTTGAAATTGTATGAATCAAAAAGTTACAAGAAATCGATCAAAATTTTAGATGGGGTACTGAAGAAGGATGCAGCATACACAGATGCATTGGCCTTAAAAGGTTTAGACTTGCTCTCTATAGGTGAAAAGGCGGAAGCAAGCAGCCTGGTAGCCAACGCTTTGAGCAAAATCGATGGTACTACTGCATCACCAATTTGCTGTCATGTTTTGGGTATTTATATGAGGACCTGTAAAAACTACAAAGAATCTGTTAAATGGTTTCAGGCTTCTTTGAAGAACGGATCCAACAATCAACAAATATACCGGGACTTGGCCTCTCTGCAATCTCAAATTGGTGACTTCAAAGGTACCTTAATTTCTAGGAAAAAATACTGGGAGTCATTCATGGGGTATCGCTCTAACTGGACTGCACTAGCTGTAGCTCAAGATATCAATGGGGAACACCAACAAGCTGTCAATACCTTATCTCAGTTCGAGAAACTTGTAGAGGGAAAACTTGGCGATGCCGAGCTATATGAACAGAACGAGTGTTTGATTTACAAAAACGACATACTATATAGGGCAGCTGGTGAAAACAAAGGTAAGTTGATCAATGCAATGAGTACTTTGAAAACCATCGAGCCTGCTGTCTTCGATAAATACGGGTTGCTGGAAATGAAAGCTTCCATGCACATGAAAATGGGGGAATTCAAAGATGCTTCCAAGGTTTATAGAATGCTGATCAAAAGAAATCCAGACAACTTCAAGTATTATACACTTCTAGAGGTTTCCCTTGGTGTTCACGGAGATAATAAGCTGAGAAAAGTTCTGTATGAAAGATTAGAAAAATTTTATCCAAGAAGCGAACCACCCAAATTCATTCCATTAACATTCATAGATGATAAAAGTGAACTAGAGAGTAAGCTTCAAGATTATGTGATTCAACAATTGAAACGTGGTGTTCCAGCTACATTCTGCAACGTTAAGCCATTATACCGTAACAGATCTTCGGTGGTTCCTGCTCTACTAGAGAGTATCGTGGGTGCTTACTTTGCACAGCTTGATCCAACGAAAGACCCCTTGCCCTATATGTGGACGTGCTATTACTTAGCTCAGCACCACTTATTTTTGAAGGATTTCCAGGAAGCCAAGGAATTCGTTGATAAAGCCATCAAACATACGCCCACAATGGTTGAATTATACATCCTCAAAGGTCGTATCTTGAAGCACCTAGGGTTGCTAGATGAAGCTTCTGACACTGTTGAAAGAGGTAGAAAATTAGACCTTCAAGATAGATTCATTAATACAAAGGCGGTAAAATACTTCCTAAGAGCCGACAATAATGACAAGGCCATAGAGGTAGCATCTCTTTTCACCAAGAATGATGATGCTGTGAACGGTATCAAAGATTTACATTTGGTCGAAGCAGCTTGGTTCATCATAGAACAAGCGGAGGCTTACTACAGACTTTACATAGATTCTGAAAAGAAACTAATTGAGTTCGTCACTCCTCTTCACAAAAGAGAAATACCAGAAAACGAAGGGGGCGACTTAGATGAGAACCAACGTTCTGACGAATCCTTTATTCGCGAATTAAAAAATTTGGAGTGGCAAGTAAAAAAATACTGCGGTTTGGCATTAAAAAGGTTTCAAGCAATCAGCAAAATCTATGGACAGTTTGAAGATGACCAAATGGACTTTCATTCATACTGTATGAGAAAAGGTACCCCAAGAGCATATTTGGATATGCTGAAGTGGGGAAAAACTATCTACGCAAAGCCGATATATATTCGTGCTATGAAAGGTGCGTTTAAGATCTATTCCAAGCTACACGATGACGCGGCTAAGGAAAATGAGGAAGAAAGAGTCGAAATTTTAATTGCACAAATCATGAAAAGGCATTCCAAGAAGGCCAAGAAAGAAAATTCTGTCTTGAATAAACGTAAGGAAGAGGAGAAAAAGACAGTTGCGGCCTATGCTCAATCTGAAGATAAAGATCCCTATGGAACAGAATTGATCAATAGCACTTCGCCATTGACCGACTTTTTCGAAAAGTACTATAAAAACTACAACTCTCAGGTTATCGATCGCGAACGTGACTACCCTTTCGAGTTCGAATATCAATACCAAATTGGTAAATTGGCCCTATGTCTTTCAGCCCTCTCAAAATTTTCGAAATTCCATAGTCATAATTCCAGTTTTATCGGTGCCATGTCCATAGTGCTATTGTTAGCTACCAAAGAAGATACGAAGTTTGACGCAATTGCTAAAAAAGTAGCCTTGAAAGGCTGTGAAAGTATTGTCGAAGGTATCCCTGTTGCTGAAAGAGATAACGAAGAGTTCGATTGGCTCCATTATTACTGCGAAAACTTTGATGCTCAAAATCTGAACGCACTCATATTTTTACATCGCCATAAAATTGTTGACACCGCAAGAACAAAAGAGCTCATCCTAGCTCTGTTATCTAAGAAGGAACCTCTGGTGCAGAATTCTGTTTTGCAATACGAAATTTGAATTTATCAGACCACCAAAACATCTTTATGTCCTTTCCTATAATCTAGTTTAACTCTTTTTGTAGTTGTGGCGCGTATATAGAACTTCGAAGGTCGCTTACGAAAATGATTATCCTGAACTTCACGAGTGAAAGTACAAAACATTCTAGGGGAAAAGAACAACAGAAGCCCCATAAGCAACCCCATTAACATCATAAAAACATGACCTCATTCCCTGAATCTGCCCCTTCATCTGTGACACCAACTGCTAGTAATCAAATTAACAAGATGGACCGCAAACGTCGGGATAACATTAATGACAGAATTCAGCAACTTTTGACCATGATTCCCTCCGAATATTTCGAAGAATTCTACAGAAAGCAGGCAATGGGGCTAGATACTGAATCATTTGGTGGTGACACCCCAATGAGTGTTACTACACCAAAGCCCACTAGTACAAATGGTTCAAAAATCAAAGGTTCAGGAACCAGAGACGGCAAACCGAACAAGGGGCAGATACTTACACAGGCTGTTGAGTATATTACAAGATTGCAAAGCGAAGTCGATGCGAAGAATAGAGAAGAAGTCGAACTAATCCTAAAAGTCCAAGAGCTATGCAGTGAGACAGGAACAATTGTCAATAATGTGAATCTTGAAAACACGAGTGCAGAAGTGGCGTTGTCAAAGATTGGAGTGGGTCCACTAGCAGGCGACATGTCAGCAGCCTATGATCGAATGGAAGAGCCTGAAATCCAATCGCAGGCTCAACCTCAGGGCCAGCCTCAGCCTCGATCCCAGTCTTTGCGTTCTGATATCCCTCAAGAGTTACTGCCTCAGCCACCACACCTCAGCAATTTTGAGTATGGTGGATATTCAGAGTATGGAGACGAGAACTAATGAGAATCGCACCAATACATCGAATGGCTAAGAGGCGGTCTAGTGCAGCCATCACTTCAAACGTCTACTTTTTGTTAAACTTCAAAAAAAAAAAAAAATTGAATCGCCATAACAAATATCGATGAAGAAGCAGTGTCAGTGAAGATAGTGGACCTTGAACGGCACTGGTAAATAGGATCTGGCGGACTATTTGGTCATTATGCAAGATAATGTTGGCGATGGTAATATTTTGAAACCAGCTGACTCACGTCCCGAGGATACTCTTACTGCGGCTGCGGTTCGTGTGGGGACCCCTCGTGCATCATCATTGATAAAAGAACAACGTGATCAGGACGCGCACGACGATGTGGAGCCAACCAAGAAACGACAAAAACCAATGATCAGAGAAAATGAAAAGGAAAACCAAGCGAATGGTAATGGAGCTACACTACCGAAATCTGAACCAGTTAATGGCGAGTATGATGCTGTGCAGGGTGCTGGCATTTCTAAGACTGAAGAAGCTGGCTCCTTGATAGACAACACTTCAAATAGCATGATCGACTTGCCCATAAGTGCCGATGGTGAGAATGATATACTAGCTCCTATGGAACCAAAAACCTCCATTCGTATCGGCAAGGATCCAATAACCGGGAAATATGTACTGCCTCCAATAACCAAGGACGATTCTATTAATGCTCGGATGTTTCTTAAGTACTATGGTCTCAGAAACTTTTTGGACACATACCTACCTGAAGAATTGAATTCTTTGTACATTTACTTTTTGATCAAGCTACTGGGATTTGAAATCAAAGACCGTGAAATGACAAACGCGATTTACAAGTACGTCCAGCCAACGTGGTCATCATCCGCAAGGGAAGGTCATATTGGCGATTCGACGACGGGATTCGATGACCCATTAGAGAAAAAGCACGCCGTTCGTTTAATTAAAGATTTACAGAAAGCGATCAACAAAGTTCTGTGCACAAGATTAAGACTATCAAACTTCTCTACAGTGGACAAATTCGTAGAAAGATTGAAGAGCGCTAAACGAATTCTTGTGTTGACGGGCGCAGGTGTCTCAACTTCGCTGGGTATCCCAGATTTCAGATCCTCAGAAGGTTTTTATTCGAAGATTCGACATTTGGGGTTGGATGACCCACAAGATGTTTTCAACTACGACATTTTCATGCAAGATCCTTCCGTCTTTTATAATATAGCTCACATGGTTTTGCCACCGGAAAATATCTACTCACCATTGCATAGTTTTATTAAGATGTTACAAGATAAGGGGAAATTGTTGAGAAATTACACCCAGAACATCGATAATCTTGAATCTTACGCAGGAATCAGGCCCGAAAAATTAGTTCAATGTCACGGCTCATTTGCAACTGCATCATGTATAACCTGTCATTGGAAATTACCGGGTGAGAAAATATTTGAAAATATCCGAAATTTGGAACTTCCTTTATGTCCTTATTGTTACCAAAAGAGAAAGGAATATTTTCCAAATACGGGATCATCCAGTACTGAATCCAGTACAATGCATAGCCACATGATCAACACTGCCATGAAATCCTATGGTGTTCTCAAACCTGATATTACATTTTTCGGGGAGGCTTTACCTTCAAAATTTCATAAGACAATTCGTGAAGATGTTTTAAAGTGCGACTTACTAATTTGTATCGGAACGAGTTTGAAAGTCGCTCCTGTGTCAGAGATCGTTAACATGTTGCCTGCTCATGTACCTCAAGTGTTGATAAATAGGGACCCGGTTAGACATGCTGAGTTTGATTTGAATCTTTTGGGATTTTGTGATGACGTTGCTGCTTCTGTAGCTCAAAAGTGTGGATGGGATATACCTCACGAAAAGTGGGATAAATTGAAAGATATGCATTTCGCATGCGAAGAAACCGATAAGGGCGTCTTTAACATAACACCGACGTCTTCCTAGCTAGTATATGTACCTATATACTAAAATACGAACCATTCGAATGTACAGTGCAAAGACAGGGATGAGACATCGAAAAAAGATAACTATTAGCGCAGTGCAGGAACAATTTTTTATTTACGTGTCACTTCGCTCAAAATAGTTGCAAAAACTCAAACCAGCTCTAATCTCAGCTCATCTGGCATTGGCTTTCTTATGTATTATTCGAACATCCCTGTGTAAAATATATATTCTCGCCCGGCCAGTGTCGCACGAAAATAGGTTAAAGTGAGTAAAAGCCGAGTTCATCTCATCTCACTGCGAAACATATTAAATTCCAAGAGGAATAAAATGGATTATCAGAATAGGGCTGGGTCCAAGAAGGGCGCAGGTGGTCTTGCATCAGATGCACAAGAGAACCTGTCTAGGAGAAAGCAGGTGGACAACTTACTACGCGATGGCGAGGACGTACCATATACATTTCAGCAGGACAATAACCTAGATGACAAAATCAGAAAGAATCCATACATCTATAGAAACCATTCAGGCAAGCTAGTTTGTAAACTATGCAATACTCTTCACATGTCATGGTCAAGTGTGGAACGTCACATAAGTGGTAAAAAGCATACTCTTAATGTAATAAGGCGAGGAAACCTATTAGAGAAGCACTCTTCACAAAACGGCGCAATACTAAAAACCAAGGATGAAATAGAATTCAGAAATGACATTGAATCAAGGAAAAGACTTTTGAAAAATGAGGGGATTGTACCACATTTACAAAAAGCTATTGTGCAAGATAAGGAAACACAGAAGTTTGGTCTCGCCATGCAAGTCGATTATTCTTTGTCAAACTACAAACACTTCACTACAAATTTGGTTGAAAGCGACATATCATACTCACCACTTATACGTATTGTATCAGGACTTGAACTGACCGAGGAAGAAAAAAAGGATAAGAAGTATCTTGTAATAGCTTATGAACCGTTTGAAAATATAGCCGTCGAGATTCCTGCAGATAGAGAAATCTTCATGAACAAGAGCAAAGCTGGCCGAAAAACGGTTGACGAGTTGAATGAAAAATGTACACTGTGGGATGAGAGCTCAGGTAAATTTTACGTACAAGTCTTCTTTGAATAATGAGTTTGTGATATATTGTTACATTTTTAAAGCCCATATAGAACAGAAATTAATCTATGCAAATACGTACGCATCTCGCAGCTAGGTCATATTTTGCAACATGGATTTCATGTATTTATTTATATGACCTGCCAACAAGGAGTACTCGAGCTCTACTCCATCCACCTCTTGTTGGAATTCAATCTTAAGGTCCCGCATTTGCTGTTCCAACTTTTTGACCTCACCTGCGATTAAATTCTTCTCGATATGGATCTCGGTGTGCCGCATCTCTGGAACCACCTCTTCTCTATACTTTTGCTGCAGATCCCTAATTTGGTTGGTGTTTGATTCATTTTCAACTTTGGATTTCTCCAACAGAGCTCCTAATTTTCTGTTTTGTAGATTTAACTCTTCTTGAAGCAAGGAAACTTTCTGTAAAATCCCAGAGGAGAGCGCGTTAGACATTTTATCTCTTTTCGTTATCAATTGCTGCTTGATCTCTTCAAGGCCAAGTTGTTTTTTATGAGATTCTTGCAGCTCAATGGATACCAGGCGCAAAACATCATACAGCTCTTCGATAATACGCTGGAAGGTGATCTTAGATATGTTAAGATTATTTTGAGACTTTTCGAGTTCGGAAAGTTTTTTTTGATTTGAACTCAACAGATCTCGAAGTTCTTTTATACTTCTCTCTAGACCTTCGATATTCGCCTCCGAGTAATTTTGTAATTTTTGTCTTTGTGATTCAAGTTCGACTATTTGAAACCCCTGGGATTCTAATTCTTTGAGCATTTTCTGCTTTTCCTCCTTGTAATTATTGTAATCTATTGAAAGAGTTTCCTGAATCTGCGTGAGTCGTTTCAGCTGAGCTTCCACATTCCGATTGTTATTCTCCAGAGCCTCAAGCTCATCTCCATTATCGACGTGCACAATAGTCTCTATCAGCTTTTCATCTTCTTCATATTGCTTTATTTGTTGCTGCAATAAGTTGAAGTCGTCGAACTTTGAACGCAATTGACCAAGTAGAGCCTCTGTTTGTGAAATAAATTTATTACAGTCAAACATTCGTTCTTCACGAAACCTAGCGTAGTTCACAACAGCACTTAAAAGCCTTCGGGTCCTCGGTAGGTCTGGCTTACAAAGGTCCAGCATATTAAAATCAGATACTCCAATGTTCTGAAAGAACCGGTAACATATTTTATTCAAAACGAGTACCTGAAGCGTGTTTGAGTACGCGGTTTCATCCTCAAGATCGTCTTTACCATTTCCATCAGCAGTTTGGTCGGTGTTAATATACCCGACATCCTTCATACTTAATGCAACCTCTGCCGAGACGCCCATAAAGCTATCTATTATTTGTTTATAAAGAGTAATAACCCATTGCGACGTTGGTCTTGTTATGTTCTCCTCAGTTGCCAAAGAAAAATCGCAGCTCTGCAAGCAAACGGCAAGCTCAGAAGTATCCAATAACGGGAACACATCGTTACTCATAGCTGCCTGAAGTCTATAATTCTCATTTATATCCAAACCTCTTTCTTTATATAAAGATTTGTTTGTTTACTGTTGAGCATCCGATTCGCGTTATGTTGAAGAACATGGTAAGGAAGGCATGGTGATGGGCTTGAAGAAAAAATATGAACTTTACAAGCAAAGTTTGGTCAACAGAGTTTAATAAGACGCATCATTGTTCAAGAAAGTTAATTAAATCGGTAATTGAGGTCTCGTGAGTTCCTCTGTGTTTGCATATGGGGCTTCAGTAGTGAATCTAATCACGCGACGACACTCGTTCGAACAGATGTATGCATAACGACAATAATAAACGACTGGCAAAGAAATTTCACAATACCCTGAGATATAATCACAACAATAAGTGTGCTTAAAATGATCAAGAAAGTAGCTGTTATTGGGGGTGGTCCTGCAGGGCTTGTTACCGTTTACAATTCTCTTAAAGCCGGAGAGAAGTCAGATCTTACAATCGAGTGCATTGGATTTGAAGCAAAATCGAAGCTGGGCGGTGTTTGGAGTGATACGCCTGGT
Source organism: Zygotorulaspora florentina (assembly GCA_003671575.3). Taxonomy (NCBI): domain Eukaryota; kingdom Fungi; phylum Ascomycota; class Saccharomycetes; order Saccharomycetales; family Saccharomycetaceae; genus Zygotorulaspora; species Zygotorulaspora florentina. The sequence continues at coordinate 323,702 of PPJY03000003.1, read as the reverse complement.
GAATCTTTGAATGAATACCCCACGACTTTTCAAAGATTGAGTTCTTTAAAAGATGAAAAGCTTGCAAGTAATGCCAGGGCACTATTCTACGACAGATCTCCCCTCATTAGCTCAGATGGGCTCACAGTTAATTTGAAAGGGTTGTCAGGGACCTCAAAATCTCGACCACTGAAGCTCTCGAGGCAGCAAAATCTGGCAAGAGACGGGCTATTTTTCACTACAAAGACAGGTTTGTATGATCACTTTTTTGGCAATGTACCTGATGAATTAATGAGATTTGAGGATGTTGCCGCCGCTGATCCCAAGTTCGAGGCTAAAAACTCCTTCCTCTCTCCATTGATAGACCTTGAGAGGATAAAGGAACATTTTGAACGTTTTATCAGTAAAAACAATCTCTCTGAACACTTCAGGATGAACACAAGTATCGAGTACGTCGACAAGTTTGGACCTGATAAATGGATAGTTGTGGCAAAAAGATCTGTGCCAGAAAGTGATGTTGATGAATGGTATCTAGAAAAATTTGATGCTGTAGTGATATGCACAGGCCATTTTTCAATGCCATATATACCATTCTATATGAGTCAACCAAATAATAGAGCCAATGGTGACGCGGCAATACATCAATATAACCAGAAGTTTCCGGGGAATTTGGTTCATGTAAGAGACATTGACGTATGGAATCACGAAGGTTTACCAAAGTATCGCGATTCTGCCAAGTACCGTCGGATCTTGATTGTCGGCAAGAGCTTCAGTTGCATGGATGTACTGAAAAGGATTATTAGTTTGCAAGAAACAATTGGGTTGGAGATTATTATTTCTACTGATACTCCGCCAGCACCTGAAAATACAGCAAACCCGTTTTATTGGTTCGATGTTTGGTTATCTGAAACTAAAAAAATTTCCTTAAAGCCTCAAATTTCAAAGTTTATCAGCGAGACATCAGTTCCATCGATTCAATTTGTTGATGGTTCTGAAATTCAAGGCGTGGATAACGTCATCTTTGCTACCGGATATATTTATAGTTTTCCGTTCATATCGGATAGGTTATTGGAAAGCTGTAAAATTTTTGTTACTGCCGATCCTAGAAACTTAGATGGAGCTCCATCATATGTATCAAGAGTTACTGGGTTATATTTGCACACTTTTTCAATTGCTGATCCCACTTTGACGTTTTGTGGTATATCTAGCAACGCAAATTTCCAATCTTTTCATATATCTGCCAAGGCGATTGTCGGAGCTTTTACAAAATTTAACAAGTTGTTTCATGAGCAAAGGCCAGATGACTATCCATATTACGACTCAATTTGGAGTCAAATATTACCCCCAATTAATCTGCAATTGGAATGGTCCAAAAGAAGATTATTACAAACAGGAAACAACGGATCTTTCCACTTTTATTACCCCCTACCGACATTGATTCAAGATTGGCTAAAACCTTGCCAGAAGCTATTCCCCGAAGGCGATAACTGTGTGGACCTGTTCCCCTCAAATTCTCAAGAATTGTCGAAGGACGGTATAGCCAAACTGCGCGACATATTTTTGGAAGCGATGAAATGAAGCCAAATCGAGATTTACCAATCCTCTGCATCAACCTTCTGTTGAGTCAGTTTTTTCAGATGTAACTTACCTAAGTAAAACTCTATGTAAACCGTATATTGAATATATTATCATCGTCTAATTTTTGTCGCCTTACCAATTTTTCGCCTAGCGCTTCTCAGATTTGTTTACATATTTTCCCATTTAAGAAATTCCTAGAAAATTCGGATCAAGATCAGATTGATTGCAGTAAATAGTTTCACTAGTGGAAGAACTCAAAACGCCATAGACTGCCACATAGTTTCCAATCTTCTAACGCATTAAATTTTAAGATTGCTTTATCTCGGCAATGGCACTGTATGCTGAACAGTCACCAACAAAAATGATGCTAAACTCTCAGAGACTTTCCGCAATGATTGATTCGTTCAATAGTAACGAAGATGATGAGAAAATTTTGAGTTTAGGTAGGGAAAGTAGTCCGACCAAGGAAAAAATGGGTCCACAGAATTGGAGAGCACCTATTATTCACGCGGACTCACCTAAAAACATGAATTCTCCAGCTGGATATGCTGATCGCCATATGGGAGATAATAGGTTAAGCATGATATCGAATTATTCAGGTGTTGTGCATGAAGGTGTCGAAGTCTCCTATGTAGTACAAAACCGAGGAATTCACCCTAAAGAACAGAGAGGGCCAAGTCTACCAGCCCTGCCATCCCAAGAGGCATTGGCCGAGAAAGACGAAGTCACTATAGAGACCATCCCTAACGCTAAACCTGTTGGCCGTTTGAACTCTACTTCTTCTACAGTCTCGGCTAGCTCACACTATTCAGATAAAACAAAGACAGATAATGCTCGTGGAAGTGATTTAAGACTTCTCCCAGTCAACAGACGTCAAATGGCCCCCTCGTCAATTGGATCAGGAAATCTTGCTAGTGAAAGCGGCTCATCCTATTTTCAGCATGTCAAGGATGAAGAGAGAAGTCCATTGTTACAAAAGGTTGATACCAAAAGCTCAGGGAGTCTAAGCGAAAGCCACAATAACACGAACAGCGCAACTGCAACAGACAGCAGCGATAATTATTCTATCGCAACAAGCATAATCCCACCTTTAGCTACCAGCGTGAAAAAGGAAGAGAATGAAATCTTGCCGAATAGGTCAGAAACTAACTCTTACAACCCAACTATTCCCCCTAGAAATAAGAATAGACCACGATCAAGACTATTCATTCGCGATACACTGGATGATATCGAGAATCAACTGATGGAGCAAATGAGGGACCCGATTACAATGGAAAAAACCTCCAATGAAATTACAAGAACCAGTTCCAGCACAAATAAGTCAGACACTTATTTTTCCGCTACAAGTTTCCAAGAAGCGGAGAATCATGATATTCACGATGATATCGATAAAGAAGACCAGTGTTACTTGGGAAGACCGCTGCCTACCGTCCCAATTGAGCGCCAGATAGATCGCAATTCAACGATACGTGCGAAGAATGCAGAATCTCGAAGAAAGTACAAAAATCCGGCTCTTGTGAACAATGAGGACTATGAAGATCAATATGAGGATATTGATGACCCCGTAGTATTAGATGAAGACCGGACACCAACTAAATCAAGACACACAACAAAAGGCTCGAGCCAACAAAACAAAAAGGGTTACGCAGAAAAAAAGAAAAGTAGTAAAAAAAGGCAGGAAATAAGATCCTTCGATGTTGATACACTATCTCAATTGCTAAATGTAACAAAAGGAACTCTAGTTGGTGCAGAGTTTGCCAATCTGGGCATGAAAGTACAAGAAAAAAGGGCGCTAGAAAGGCTAGTGGATTCTCTGTCAAGGCTCACAGCTGATATGGTGCTGGACCCTGAACGTTACGAAGAAGGTTTGAAGAGGCTCGACAAAGCAACAAGAGCACTAGAAGGATTCTAGCCAGTCCCAAACTAATTCATTGCCAAACCATGTAAGTGAGATTCCTTACCCTCGCGCAATCAGTAGCATCACAAAATGACACTCCAGAGTTTTCTATATATCATCGTTGTAATAATTATTTTTGAATAACTTTTTGGTTACCTACTTGGTCCATCTTAGCTAGCAGAAAACATCTCGGCCAGATGCAACCTGATCTCATAACAATTCTCTCCCCTGCAATGGAGCTTACAATAACATTGGTTACAGTCGTATTGTTAAACCTGAATCTTGAGGTAAAACAGAGAAAAAAACCTCTATGAGACCTTGCAAAAAATCAATAGCCTAGCGTCAGAGGACCGCTTTCCAGCTGCATAACCTCCTTTTACTTCCACTCAAAATTGTAATGTACGAAGGTTAATAAGCATTAGAAAAGTTCAAGTTTAAAAAGGTGGCTTAGGCATTGGACCATATGATGAAAACTTAAGTAAAACAGCTTTGAGATGTTTGAGCTTGACTTAATTTGAAAGTCAATACTTGACGACATGTTTACTAAGTTTATTCATCCAGCTTCTCTCGCCTCCGCCTCCCGCGTTTTCAGGTATGCAGGTAGAGAAAAAATAAAAAATGATAACTTCGATGCAAGCTTAATATTATAAAGATGTTTTGGAGGCAACGAAACTTTGGGCCCAATGCTACGCTCCAAAGCCCTAAAAAGACTGTTAGCTCTCCGCAATATCCATGCTAGTAAAATAAACTTTCAAAATTCGGGCATATCTGAGGTAAAACCAGCTTCACAAAATAATCATTTCAAGGATGAAGAAGATTTAACCAGTGTTCAAGAGAGAGCGCTATTTGAACAGGTCTTCGAAAATATCATGAAAAAAGAGGATATTCGAAAGAAGAACTCAGGAGACATATACTTAGAATCATTCTCCATAGCACAGAGCAATGAGAAAGCTGGCCTGGATAGTGATGGGAAAGGCTTACAGGTTGTTTTCGAAAAAAAAAACGATGAGATACAGGCAGGAGATAAAAAATTGTTTGATTTTTTCAAGAATACAAGTGGAAGCAACACCTCTAGCGACATTGGAGAGTCCGCCAAATTGACTACTGATGATATCAGAAATTACCCCGTGTCGTTAGTATCCAGCATATTCCCTGATAACAATTCGGAGAGTCTGACAAACACTGAAAAACCTCCAAGTAAGAAACTACTTAAAAACATCCTTGACATAGCTCCTAGCAAAATTCAGATTAGCAGTGACTTGGGTTCACGGCTAGACAAACAAATTTTGAAAAAGCTGGAAGCGAAAGAAAAATTCAATGCTGCCATGGATAATGTTTTGAAACCATATTTTGCAGTTCTATCCCTTGCCATCCAAACCGACTATGACCTCTTGGAGCATGTACGGGATTCTTTACAAAAATATACTAATAGAGATAAGACGAATGACGCGGATAATTTTAAATCGCCTGACAAGATTATCGAGTTTATAAGGGACCAATGCGATGCAAATAGTACAATTTTGCCTAAACCTTACAGCATTACGTTGCCATATGTCTTGGTGAAATTGCTGAAGTCTGAAGATTTCAATTTTCCCTCTGAAAGAAAATATACTGTAGCGTCATACATTTATCGGGAGTGCAAAAAGTGTGCTGATATCTCGCTTTATCTAAACGTCTGCAATGTAGATTTTTACAATTCACTTTTGCAGCTCTCATGGGACAATTTCCGGGATGTCTATCAATTGAGGCAGCTGACAACCGAAATGAGTATAAACGGTATACGGGGTGATATATATTCCGTTGAAATTCTAGATAAAGTGGTTCAAGAGCTAAGGCATATCAACGACGGCATCCTTGATGAGGATACAGGAAAATTAGGCGGAAAGCCACCAACGGTGGGGGTAGTTTGGTGCAGAGAAAGCAGCATGGATTTGACAGCAGTTGAAAACTATCTCAAAAAGCTGAAAGAGAGCCTAATCTAGATATTATATAGTCATTTCCTAATAGTGTTACCATTCATATTTGAATCAACTCTATTCACGTGATACTGATGCCATTTTTCACTTTTGTTGAAAGATTAATAGGTGGCAAGCGAAACCCAGGTACAGCATAATCAAAGAGAGTACGAAAACCATTTTAAATGGTTTGCAATGGGTTTAGATCATATATCTGAGTTTTGTTATAACTTGACTGAATCTTACCTCGGCATACAGAATAAAACTCAAATCATAAGTGAGACTCAGGATGCTATCAGACTGACAAGGCGGTACCTTCTGGAGGAAGTATTCACCCAATGGAGTCCTCTAAATTCTGAAATATCATTCTCGTTCAATGGTGGTAAGGATTGTCAAGTTTTGCTGTTTATTTATTTAGGCTGTTTATGGGAGTTCTTTCTTATTCACATAAATAAATCACAGTTTGAACCCGAATATCACAAATTCCCTTTAGCGAAATTACCTACAGTCTTTATCGATCAAGAAGAGACGTTTCCTACTTTAGAGCAGTTTGTTTCCGATACATCAGAGAGATATTTCCTATCTCTTTACGAATCTGTCCGAGATGAGAGGAAGCCTGTTAGCATGTCTGAAGCATTCGAAAAATTTCTTGGGTTGTATCCAGAAACAAAGGGAATTGTGATTGGAATTCGACATACAGATCCATATGCACAAGACTTGAAGCCAATACAACGAACTGACCCAAACTGGCCTGATTTCATACGATTGCAACCGTTACTACATTGGAAACTTTCCCATATTTGGAGCTTTTTATTGTACTCAGGGGAGCCAATATGTGGCCTATACAATGTCGGGTTCACCTCTATAGGGAGTATCAAGGAAACAGTCCCCAATCCGTTTTTAAAGGTTACGGATAATAATCAACGAAGTTCAATGTTTCAGTGGGAAATAGAGCATACGTTCAATCGAGAAGCGAACAGAAAGAATGGTTCCATCAACTGTTCTGAGCTCCATGAACAAGATCAAAAACGTTTGAACGACCTGGGCGAGGACTACCTTCCTGGATGGCACTTGATAGATGATACATTGGAGAGGGCAGGAAGATTAAAGAAAGGTTAAAGTAAAGGGTCAAATCGAGATACGCAAATTTGTGGATATATAACGATGTAAATATGTATATACAGGTCCATTAAAAAGTAATGTTTTTGATGTTAATCATGAGGTTTTCCACTTATTCTGCCGTATAATCTGGCTGCGTGATAGTTTATATTGCTCTTCTCCTCTTTGTTACCTTTACCCAATGCTCTTTCCTTAGTACAGCTTTTCAGTTCAGTCACAAGATTTTCGCAAGCAGCGTTCATATGACCATTTGAAGACCAACACTGCAAAAGATTTGACATTAACAACAAGCATTTATTTGTCTCTTGCTTTATTATAGGCTTTTTTACTTTTAGCCTGGGTAAAGGTGGGAGCCTATGCACTGGGGGTTTACCTGACATTCTTCAAACGCTAAAGAGAGCCAAATGGAATGGTCACTTATCTTTTCATTCAACACGAGAGCTCGTTATTTCATCTCATTTTATTGGCATCCGAAGTATGATATAGGACCTGGTCATGAAAAATCAATTTGTTGACGTAATTGGTGATATCGGTAGGCTATGTATAAGATAAACATGGTATAAACAATCAGATGCCTGAACTGCGTACCGTTCTATATACCTCTCTTGGGATATATGAGCGTTCAGTGGAATTTGTCAAGATCTGGCATCCTTAATATTTCCTTATCCTTGTTCTGACTAAACTCTTGTAACTTCTCGAGGATCTTGGAGTTCTTCCACTTATCTGGCAAAGGACTTGTCTCATAATTTTTCGTTGCCCAGTAGTATATATCCCAATCCAGCTCATTCAGCAGTGAGTCGTATTCTTCGATCTCTTCTAGGGTCATGTTCTTCAAGTAAGCAGCGGCAAACCTCGAAAGTAGGAGGTCTGTTTCCAAGATACCCCTTTTCCTCGATTGGTAAATCAAACGCGCCCTCTTCTTATCTAAGGATTCATTATTTCTAACGATTGGCTGCACTTTGACTCTCATGAACACATCATTTTCATCTTGTGACTTTGCATCGGAAGAGTAATCGGCGATCAAGGGTCTTAAGGCCCAGGATTTCTGCAAAAATCTATTACACTGTCTGGTAGTCTGTGAGCAAAGCCTGGATGATAGCATGCTTACCGGATTACTTTCTTCTTACTTTTAACAAGCTATTTCTGTGATGAGTTCTTGCTTTTTGATATCCTGGGGAAATCGCGACAAAGTAGGTTGCATCCGGTTCCTCCGTCTAAATAGATATTCAAACTACTAGAACTTTTAATTAGAGGAGTCGTATCATACGTGAAACCACGGGCTCCGTTACTTTAGTGACTAAGATTCGTTGAGGTTGATGTTCCAAATTAAAAGTCACCTGTCTAGGAATTGATAACGAAAGAGACGAAGCCATCACTTTCTGTTACCACCATAAAAATGTGCGAGTCAGGTAGTTTTTCTGTGAGTCTTGAATCAGCAACCATGCCATCTCTATCAGACTAGTACTGGAGCAAGGCGACGAGAAGAAGAAAACAACTCTGAAAAACTAAATACTTAATTGCTTCCCTTTATGAAAATTTGAAACCGTTTAATGGTTGATATGCCTAATTCTACAGAAATTTGGCCGGTGAAGCACACGATATCAGAAGTGAAATGGTACCCGCGTGGAAAAAAGAACTTTTGTTTGTTGAAGAAGGTGGGCCGCACCAGGCATAAGATGACATTGAATATTTAATACCCTTTCAGCTCATATTGTCTGTGGTCGATCCACGGACAATGCGCATCTCAATAATGAGAGCCTCGAAATTGAGAGTCTGTCCAGGATGCCAAACGTACTCTCACATGTGTTCAGAAAATTGAAGGTTCGGAAAATGTCTTTTCTATAAATACGCTGTTGTTTCTTAAGACGACCGACACACCTCGCAATATTTGTCTATTATTTATGCTTGTCTTAACTCATACTGCGGCAGTTTTGGCAGCGGCTGTATGTTTTCCGTCCAAGAGTATACCTACAGCACCTCGGCGGCTAAACGAGGCGGCAGCTACGACATGTTCCAACAATATATAGACGCGGCAGTAAATTTCTGAATGAATCAATACCCCAAAAGGTATCACATATTTTCCTAGTGGTCAGTCAACGATGAAAAGCGTATAAATGGAGCCCATTTTACTGGGAATAGGGTGATTTCCTTACATAGACGCACGGGTCTCAGCTACGAAAATAATTTCCTTGCGACCAAGGATGCTAATGTGCCGAACCCCACTCGGCGGATGTGACGTTGCTCCCTAGATAAAACCTCAGCCGAATGAATTAAAAGGACCGCGATAGGTTTCTGGAACAAGCGTGCCGCCAAGATCTCAAAACTACGTTCCCGAACTCAGCTAGATCTTGGTAGAAAAATCCGCCCAAAGAGATCGCTTCACACTCGTGGTTCTCGATCACGAAACATTGCCAATCATCTCAAATTCAACCTTCCCTTAAGATGGCAACCTTAGCAAATCCGGCGGCGAATCTTGTTAGGGCGTGAAAGATCCGGATATATCCGACCACCAGTCAAAGGGAGACCCTGCGAAAGTGTTGCGGCCCTCAGGTTATATTTACAACCGGTACGTGGCTCCAGTGCATGACAGAATATATTCTCACGGAAGTCATTTCGTGATATCCTTCTAAATAGCAAAACGAACACATTGACCACAGAAAAACGTTGACTAAGTAATTATGACTTGAAACATGCTGCGGTAAGAAATCTCTTCAAAAACTGCAAAAGCAACATGGCCAAGTACAAAAACATCGGATGCCGTTCACGCTCGTATTCAGGTCCAAGAGTGCGCCCTCACAGTGCTTGACTGTCCAGAAGAAGCAATGAAATGGAGAGAAAAGGAATTTCTACGATAATATTTTCTCGTCCACTAACTCAAGGGCGGCTCAATTGTTTCCCCGCAAGCTTCGCATGGAATCAAGCCTCCAAAGGACTCACTTTGGGAGCTCTGGGAAATATTATTCCATTCTGCCTGAAAAGACTGTCCCAATTGCTAAGAAGGAGCGCCACATCGACTTCATCTTAATCGACCCCGGAGGCAGAACATTCCTGACAGGGTGTGTGTGACCCAGAACAGAACATCGGCCAAGTTGGAAAACAGGCCGTCGTAAGAGTATCAAAGCTACTTCGCCGACCGCAACAACTCCCCTCCCATCTTGCTAAACTCAGAGCACACAAGAGGAGGCAAACCAAAAGCACCGACCAAACTAGGCGAAAAAACCACCCGTTTGGTCTTGGAAATGCACAAGACGGACGCCCTTATTCTCTGTAAGAACTACCAGAATAGCTTCATCCCCAAGCTTAACTTGCACAAATACACTGGGCTCAACCGCAAATTGAAATCAAGCATGGCCACCATGGCGCACTGTGCGTTTCACGACAGAGTGTCAGTGGAGTTGCAACAGTTTGCAGGCGCGCGTGTTATTGAGGCGAGGGAGGAATGGGCATCCAAGACCTGCCCTAACTGCAGGAACATCAAGCAGTTTATCTCGGGCGTGCCAAAAACATATTACTGCTCAGAATGCCTGTTTAAGTTCGATAGGGACTTCGATGCGGTGAGAAGTATCATACTTGAGTACTTACCGAGCATACAATCAAGTGGAGGAACTTCCAGTCCCCCCACACCGGGCCCTAGCCCCTGTGCTCTGGCGTGTATTGCAAGTCCGTCGTGGATTATAAGTTTACATAGATTAAATATCTTTGTAGATGCGTCGGGGTCACCAGGCGCCTTGGTTAGTGTCCCTCACAACAAAGCAGCGGGAAAGAGCACCTCTCCAGTTAGGCATGAAATTAATTCATCGCCAGCAGTATATGCTCTTGCAACTACCACGTATTTTCCAGGTGGCACTTCGGCAGGGATCTGAACCTCCTTAATCAAGCTGTACTCGCCAGCTTTGAGCGGACAGGTCAGACCGTCGATGTCATTTTCTTCCAAAGTTTCACATAGATCATAAGTTTGACTCAAGAGTTTGATGTAGCCCAAACGAACCTCAACGTCAATGTAGGAACCTTCATCGACGGTGTCGAATAACTCCCCCACGGCGGATATTGTCAAGTTTTCTCCACGAATTGGTGGATTTGGCGATAAAACAAGGTTTTCAAGGTCTAGCAGTTGCTTCTCAGACGTGTCACATTGATATAGGGAAGTGCCGCCAGGAATAGGTTTATTCTGGCCTGGTGCATCAGGAAAGAACGCTACAACCCCCCCTGCTGCTGTAGCAGAAAGTGAGGACAGAGCGTTCATGAAAGTATGTATAGCGAGCATGTTATGGTCTTCTTTTTGACAGTTGGTAGAACCTTATATCTTTACGACTAAATGTCTTATCAAACAACTGCTTTAAGGTGTGTCCCACTTTGTTGCTTGTAAACATCTGTGACGGGAGCGTTACTCCCTTGTGGAAATGCGGCTGACAGAAGCGACCCAATCTGCCAGATATGCTATGTCATTAAAAACGGTAATTTTCCGTATTAATTTATTACACTTCCTCGTGGCTCTCAATCATATTCGTAGAGGGCAACGAAAGATTCATATTGAGAAGGGTGCAAAAGACCCTGGAATCCTTCAAGCACCGATTCTAGTTAGAAGACACACAATTAACTTGATGGCTTTGAGATTTATTTTTGAGAACTTCGGGCTCTTGGCAGTTCTTAATTTTGATTCTCAAATCGATAGTTGGTTCCCGAAAGTTTTAGGCGGGGGTGCTGCCAATGATTAGGTTCAAATCGCGGCGCACTTTACAATTAAAATCTTGGAAAAGTTTAATTTGCTAGTGAGAGCTCTATGCTTGTTGAAGTTTGGGCGCCACTTAACGATATGAGAGATGAAACGCATGACTTTGAATGTGGTTTTAGAACATCACTTCGAGAGACATAAGGATGATCATTGAATTCGTCGAATAATTTAACAAATTGCAACATGGCTTAGTGCTCTGTAAGTCTATGTAAGTTTGGATGTCGATGCCCCGGATTGGCGGCCGCGTAGAAACTGGCATGCCTGAATTCGCAGATTCTCAGCAAGAGAGTTCTTATTCAGTCAGGAGGACTCGACATTGCCGGGACTAACGTCGTAAAAGAGACACCAGCTTATGAGTCAAATGAAGAATTAAGTGTGGTTATTAAGCTAGTGTTTTCTTTTCTTTTTTCGCAATAACGACAGTAGAATAGGCTGCGGTCTAAAATATCTTCAAACATTTATCGGATTACTGGCATTTTTCATTTTAGTATATACTCCCCCATACCTTATCATGGGTTTAGAAGTGCATCGCTGTTTTAAAACCGAGATCTAGGAGCGTGACTGCAGCTCTTCGGTTATCTTAGCCATTGAAGTGGTGACAGACATCCCAAACAAGAGCGTTCAGGAGTGTTTGAGTGGTCTATATGCAGTGCTGCCACAAGTGGCATTTTGGCTGATACAAAATAATACAACGGACGTTCATATGCAGACAGGGCCATCACTTTACTGCTTTTCTTATTCGCGTTTGTCGTTAACGATTGTTCTAGTTTCTGCTGGGTGAGGCCTCTTCTTTCCGTCAGCCTTGGGCGGCTGTAACTAGCGATTAAAATTAAAGGCCATATAGGCAGGGGGTAGATCTTCGCTGCCTTTCGATCAATGTGGCTGTATCTCGTGGAGACTTGAAGTTTCGCTGCGGTGGTTTCTTCAGTATGGCATCAAAAGAGCTCCTGTTGCACTTGAGCATGTCAATGTAGCCAATTATATTAGCAAAAAAAGACGTCGCTCCTGATATAACGCATTGACTGAACCAGAAAATAGGCTCTTGTAGGGTTTTTGAACAGAAACTGTCTTTACCAATCAAGACATTGGTCTTCTTAGTGTGCTTTATCCTCGGCGGCTAAAATGGCGAGACTCTCTCTAGCTCCTGGCTCTCGATCACCAAAGATTCTCAAGCACAAAAATCGAAGGTGTTTTGAGAGGTGTGCGCTTCTACTGATTCTGCAAAAAACCTTCTTCAAGTCCAAATGCTCCAGATATGACCTTGTGCCAGCTCAAGAAAATCTTACGTTAGTAGCTTCGTTCACATTTACGACCAATGTGTGGTTTTTCAGCTGAAGAAACGGTACTGCCACCCAAGGCGTTTTGTGGTATCCTCATAAAGAGCGAAGTGCACAAAATAGCCTCGAAGAATGCCGGCTTGGTATTTCTATTTCGACTTATAAATTTTGTGTTGGGGACTTTTTCAAGAACTACAAAGGAAAAATAACCCTGGAAAAGATAGCTAAGAAACTGTTCATGCCCAGGTGTGGCTTAAACAAAGACCTATCACAATGCATTACTGTGCCTAAGAAGTATTGAATAGAGGAAAGAGAAATTTCTACTACAATATCAACACGTTTATCAATGCAAGAGCATTGAAACAACTCTCCAATAAAGTTACCATAAACTGAAGACTTTAAAGGACCCAACTGGATAAATATTTTTTTATTCTGCAATGAGAGGCTACGTTAATTGCCCGAGAGAAGGGCTATACCTACTTTATATTCATCGACCCGCCGCAAGAACCCTCCTGACAGGGTATGAGTTCGAAGAAAACGTGTCCAAAAGCAAAAATCAGGAACTTTTTCATGAATTTTGGTAAGGACTAGATGTTCAAGACCTGATTCAATAGTGGGAAGCAATATCTTGAGCGCGCCCAAACGTATTGCTCTTCAAGATTGCTGTTCATGTTCGATACAGAATTCATTGCTGCTAATAACACAATTTCCCATGAATTTTCATGGTAAGTCGAGGATGGCCTACAAATTCTTCGCGCTGGAATCGAAGCCTGGCTCATGCGCACGTTGGCATGGCAAGTCAGAGTGGATCCAAGCTTGAATAGGTTAAGGTATGTGTACACATATTGGGTTACCCGGCGCCTAGGTAGTGCATTAGCCGAATATTAAGAATGGAGTTTATTATCATTAAACATTTCAAATGCAGAGCATTAATATATAGATTGAAATATACGAGTAGCCACGGCCCGTTATGTCTCAAAATGGAATAAGGATACAATTGACTTTTTATTGATGACTGAATGATAGAAAGAGGCGAGATCTCTGAACTCAGTTTGGATTGTTCAGTCTCTATAAGAAGTAGCCGCCTCTTTGATTATTATGGCTCGCGGAAGCTTCTTGTATGTAATCGTCTGGGACAGCCGAAAATATTTTAAAAGAAGGCTCTAAATCTTCGTCAACTTTCATAACACTGGCAACGTTACCACACCTATAACAATAGTTTGGTGCAGACCATACTGTTACTACGTCTTTCTCGGGGAAATGATATTTGAAACCTTCCATGACCAATTGATGGGCTCTTGCGATCAGATTCAAACCGTTAACGTGGTTAAACTCACGCGCAACTTTGCTTCCGAACAGCCAGCCAGCACCTCTTGGCGATACCTGCCATGCTTCCACATTATCAGGATCACTCCAGAGCAGATCCGAAAATCCACCTTCGTGAGGTACTTCTTGCGCCCTCGATAAAACACGAATCTGATCCAACATTCTAATCTCAGGCGACAGACCACCGTGAACACATAATATTCTACCGTCTATGATCGCAGCCAGTGTCAGGAAGTCGAAGACCTGGCAACAATATTTCCAAACTGTTGTTGAGCCGTATTTATTTAAACATTCCTCATAAAATCCATACACTTGAGTGATTTGCCTTGATTCATGATTCCCCCTTACTAGAGTAATCCTTGATGGGTATTTGACTTTTAAACACATCAATAATGTGAAAGTTTCAAGACTGTAGTAACCTCGATCCACGTAATCACCCAAAAAAATGTAGTTTATATGGTCAGGAAATCCACCAGCTGTTCTAAAAAGCTCTAAAAGATCGTGAAACTGCCCATGTATATCACCGCACACTGTAACAGGTGTTTGCACTGGCTGTATATTGCTCTCCTCCATTAGTAATTCCTTAACCATCTCGCAGAGTTGCTTCATTTCATTTTCAGTGAGTGATTGACATTTCTTGATTCGTTCAAGCCATTCATCAGGGCCTTTTCCCGCCATTTTATCTAACAGGTTACTCGAATACGTTTGAACAGGCGTTCTTTTAATAAACCAAATATCTCCAATTTGTATTTGCCAATCTTGATGCATCCATTTTTCTTCAACTCAAAATTTGGCGAGCCCCTCGGCTGTTCCAAATTTTTTCCACCACGAACTTGGATCGAAGTTCACAACTAAAACTTAAATTACACAAAGCAAGGTTACGAAGCGCAGGGATGTTATATACACACGTCTTGATCCCGTGGCAAATTTTCTAGATCTAGTATGTGAGCATGGCTACAAAGGTGAACGTCAGTCCGTGGTGAGCATTAATTTTTGCGTTGGGAAGCCAACACTGCATCACTTATAACGACTAAATAGAGTGGTCTTGCAATCCCTCCTTGTCTCCTCTCAACTATCAGAGTATCGAACGGTATTTTGGGGTGGAAAGATTCACTGTGGCTTGAAGTAAATCTTCATCTTGTATAAGACTTTCATGCAGCCAAAAATATCGAGCTTAAGTGCTTCATAGGGCACTGGATGGTACAAGAGAGGGAATATTGAATCCCTCCACGCAGGGCCCGGCCCCCCGCACTTTAGAAGTTCATATAGATGGCTAATATCCGGATCAATCGGCACTTCGGTTCAGTCATCCAACCACGAATCGTCTTCATTTAGCGTAAACGAGTTTACAATCCTATCTTGAATCGACGGCAAGATATCAGCTACCACTGCTGTTTTCTTTATAACACAAATTCTTAATTGAGGAAAACAGTTACCCCTCAAGAATCCCAGATTTATCAGAGTAACCAACACATTTTCCACGTTTTTGGCACGGTGTATCCCGGTGTAAATATTGATACTAGAAGCCAATGAACCATCGCAATCTCCAATCGAGATTCTCAAAGCTGTCCCTACTAGCGTATATGGTAGCTTCCCAGTGTTTTGCGGTATAATGCATTCTTTAATGATGGTACGAATCAGATTTCTATAGCATATCATGGGTAATTTTTCAATTAGGACTAACAACAAATGCCTTTCACACATTTCTCTCTCATGGGTTTTGAGCCATGTATTCATCTCTCGTATATTACCTGCCCTCAAATTTTTCGCCACTATGTAATAATCCTGAGCCAATGAGGGATCCAACATCCTGATCATGTCAAATTTTGGTAATTTGCCCATGATCAATCCTGTCGGTATCAAATATCTAAGTATTCTGACCAGGTTTCTTCGTACTTGGGGAAATCCAAATAGATTAGCTTTTTCGCAGAGTCTTGTTAATAGTGTGTATGCATTATTTAGCTGAGAGAACGCATTCGTCACTCTATCATTTAAAAGGTAGTATCTTCCAAGTAAATACCTATACTCAATCTGCTCCTTTATGGGGTAATCGCTGAATCTTGTAATCATACTCTTTGGTTTGAAGTTTTTGAAGACATTGAAACATAATTGAGGCGAATCTATTTGGAAATAGATGTTGTTCAACTTATTGACAAGGTACAGTAGAATCTTCTGCTTCTCGGGAAATTCTGGAATACTACCGCTCTGGGAGGCATATTCATCATTAACCCTCGATGACTTGATACTATTGAACAGTTTTGAAATGACAGACGAGGAGAACGAAAGAAATTGGTATTTTTTTGTACCAATACTCAAGTAATTGGAATCTAAGGTGGAAGCAATTGGTATCACATATTCAGTCATTTCTTGAAATACTGGAACTAAGGGGTCAAGAGGATAACTGTCATTAATTAGGCAATTGTTAAAGTCTTGATACATTTGGAATATCAAGTCACAACTATCCCAAATTGACCACGGATTGATATCTCTGCAGAATTGCAAGAATGATATAACCATAATATTAAATCTACTCCAGCTCTTCCCTTTAAATTTGAAACTCTGATCCTCAACAAGCTTTTCGATAGCCTTGTGCGGCATTGGGGACTTATTATTACTCTTGTGCATTTCTTGCTGCAATGCAGCTATTCTTGATCCATTTTTTTCTAAATCAATGGATAACACAGCATAGTTGCCATTTGCAAGATCATGGCAAAATTGTTTTAAGGAATACTTAGTCAGACCATTAGAAATACCGTTGGATATCATAACGTTTGTAAGCCCATTAACATATTCTGTTTTGTTAGGAGGCTTTCGCGAGGATGAGACTACTATGATATTTTCGACGGCCTATCTTGGGAAAAAGGCACAAGGATAAATTATACAAATTTCATGTTCAAACCGACGGTGCTCATCTCATTTTAAGAAGGGCAGCACTAACCATGGAAAAGTGTGATTCAAACAGAGGCAAGAAGCAAATCTATAGAAATAGCTCCAAGAATCTAAAAAATGAAATGAAAGACGATAATAATGTTAAAAAAGTTGTAAATTCAGAGGTTCAACATAACACCAAGAACAACAAGAGCTACAAACATAGACGGAGAGATCGAGCAAGGAGGAAAGATGGATCTGATGGGGTAAAACTAGTTCTTAGGCTTCTTCCCCCTAATTTGACTAAGAAGGACTTTGTTGAAACTCTCGTACCGCAAACTGGTGAATTTACAGAATGCGCTGTAGTTGATTGGTATTATATGCAAGGTCACTACTCACCTAAGATTTACACAGAGCCGCAGTACTCTAGATGTTACTTTATATTCGAGACAGTCGGTCAATTGAATAGTTTTTCAAAAAAAGTAGAACAAGTGAGATTTACTGACGACAGAAATACTTCTCCCGCTACTATACAGGTATCTCCATATGTCAGAAGACCAGTTGGCGAGAGCAAAAGGGTCAGTGGATCTTTACAAGGGACCATCGAGACGGATGATCTATTTAAGACTTTTCTCAATTCATTAAAGCTGCTTGAAGAAAAAGGTTCAGAATATTCGTTTGAAAATATCAGTATCTTAAGGCATATGGAAAAGCAGTTAGCAAAGCAAAAATCTGTAGAATCAGAGATCAAAAAGAGGACAGAGGTGGCATTAATGGAATTAACTGGGCGTAAGGAACAGAAGACCAAAGGCGAGAAGAAGGCTGAGAAGAAAAGTGAGAAGAAAAGCAAGGAAGAAAAGAAGAATAAAAAGAAGAAAAAACCTGAAGATTCCCAAATCGGTGAAGGTGAAAATGGCATAGTTACGAAAGAAAAGTCTAAACGTAAGAGGTCGAAGAAGACGAAAAAAACCAAGAATACCGAGGAAGGCGCCACCGATTCTGCTTCATCAAAAAACAATAATGTCGTTATACTCGAGGCTGCAGGCAAGAAAGAATTGAGGAGAAGGAAAAAACTCAAGGAAGCTAGTTTAAAGAATGAATCAGTAAAGCAAAGACATACCGCTCAACGACAACAGGACGACCCAAAACCTGCAAAAGTGAAAATGCTGAAAAAAAAGGATGAAGATTCTCTCGATTCAAAATGATTTTATAGACCCATATGTAGAATTTAATTATTTTTGTCCATCGAGGAAGTATCCTTCAATTTCAAATAAATGTTTTGTCCTGTTCCAAGAATAGCATATGCAAAACTGAAGAATATCGACCATTTTTCAGGCTCGACAAATTTTTGAGCAGTTGAAACCAAAACAGATGTGCTCACCCAGCTTGAAGTCAAAATCTTCAAATACTTAGATTTTAAACCATGCTTAACGCTAGATAACATTTTTTTCAAATCTCCATTAATATTTCCATTTACGAGAGTTAAAGTGCAGACAAGAAAAAACACCTGTAAGGGAGCAACTATTGATAGAGAGGCCAATAGTTGAAGAAGTTTTCTCATCTTGTTAGTCATAACTTTCATATTCGTGGTTTTAGTGATCCATCCATACAAGAAATGGTTGATGGGGGCGTTGATCAGACCACCATAGCACGCCATCATAAGAACTCTCGACAGCTTTAGCTCGCATAAAAGTTTCCTTAATTGAGTCAATTTTAAAGGCTTAGATTGTTTGTTATCATCGGTGGCAGGGTACTTGGCAACAATAGCTGTACATTGGCTAATTAACTCGCCTAATGACGAGAGAGTAGCACCGGTGACAGATTTCACTAGCAGAGGGTTCTCATAAAGATGCTGATTATACCTAACTACTATTGATTTGTTCCTCGACATGTGTAGAAAGAGTGCTAAGTTCCTTGTGTTTCTGCTAGATCAACTTTTGCAAATTATTATCTGCCTATACTTATATATTTTACGTGCTCTTGTTAGATAAGGTGTTGATAAGACAATAGGCAAAATGCGGGCGATGATAAAGAAGGGAAAATAGATCTTGAGCCGGCGAAAACGCCGCCAAAAAGAGACACTTCTAGACTGAGAAACGTTGAGGAGGGATATCCAAGTCCATGATGGAAGAGTTAGAAACGTTCTCGTGTTTTTTAATTTTTTTTTAACACCGATCACACAGCCGTAGTATGTGCATCTTCTCGGCAATGGACCTCCCTTGGGTCTTGGTACCACCGAAGCACAGCTACACATCTTGAAGCGGCAGCCATTTCAAACCGACGATAATCACTTAGCGGAACTCCTTCTTGTTCATGCGTCTGTATATGATCCGCTTGTTCTGAGGTATCTTATAATGTGATGTACTGCTTTTTAAGTCTGAGAAGTATATTATTTTTTTCAAACGGGCCATGAAAACATATCAAGACTTGATGAAATATTATCTAGGTTAGCTGAAAAATAGTAAAAAAACAAAGCGTTATTGTGAGATTACCGGTGCCTGCTCGAAAGTATCTATTCACTTGACTGCACGATGAAACTTGTAAACTTTCTAAGAAAACTAAGAAACGAACAAGTTACTGTCGAATTGAAAAATGGCACAACAGTTTGGGGCACTCTTCAGACAGTTTCTCCCCAGATGAACGCGACTTTGACGGACGTACAACTGACATTACCAAATAGAGGATCAAATGGCGGCTCCAATGCCTTGGCAAGCATCTATCTTTCCAATGGTCAAATGACAAATAGTAGTTCTGCAAACGCAACAACCACATCCCTGCAATACATAAACGTTCGTGGGAATACTATAAGACAAATCATATTACCAGACTCATTGAACTTGGATTCCTTATTGGTGGATGAAAAGCAGCTAAATAGATTGAGAAAATCAGGTAAAGTAGTCAGCGACTCGAGTAGAAAGAGGAGAGGAGATTTCGGGGGAAACTCTACTAAGAGGGTTAGAAGAGGTGTATGAGTCTCAGTAACTTTCATTTTCACTTCCATCCTCACTGCTACTTTCCTCATCCCCGAGAATACGGCACCATTGGCATTTACCTAAGGGAATACCCCATATATTGTCTTTTGAAGCGAGCCACTCGACTAATTCATCCATATGTACAATGTGAACAACTGTTTGTTGTGATGCAGACCAACAATCCATATTCATCGAGACACTTTTCATTTTTCTATAGTCATTCATATTTGTAATGAAAACATTTCCAAATTGTTTTGCCAATGGATTATCCTTCGGTAAGAAGAAATATTGAATTCTTAAATATGTCAATATTAATGCCACTATGTATTTATTGTTAAAGTTTGAAGATTTGGTAGATGCCAACATCAAGCTCAATTGATCCCATGTAGGACGAATCTCGATGAGCTTCATCAAGATACATTTAAACTCAACACCGCCCAATACATTGACTTGATTCACTGATTGATCATTCAAAGAACCCAGATCTCGTACAATTACTCTGCACAAATGGCCCATTGTATCGCCTCTAAGCGCAACCGTATTCAGGTTGATTTTATAATACATAACATTGTGAATCTTTTCTCTCGTGAGCCTTGGTATCACTAGAGAGACGGATTGGTTGTTTAACTGTTTATCGGAAAGAAATGACTCTATTTGAAATTCTTGAGGCATATCAGGCGTTATGTCGTTCTTGCGTTTCGAAAGTGACTACAGCAAGTCATCCATTTGGTATCATAGCACCTTTGTAAATAGCTCGTAAGCTGGATACATCACGTGAAAGTTGATTGACAATCCGCTTTGACGCCTCAAAGGGACTAGATGATTACTTAGTGTACACATATTATTTACAGGTATTTTGGAGCATATTGTTTCAAAACCAAGTGGCAGCATTTTCTCTTTGCTTTCTCTCCAATTTCCTCTGGTATTTGGAACCCTTAACTTCAAGAATAAATTTGTCTGCGTTGGCAATGGCTTCTTTCATTTTGGCCATCTTTTCACCACGAGCCAATTCATGCTTATGACCCTTAGGCAGCAATACACCTTTCATTAGCCTTTTGTTCTCATATTTTTCCTCGTAAAATTTCTTCTTCATTGGTGGTAAAAAATCTTGAACGCCATACAAACTCGCCATCTTGTACATGTCACTCATACGTCTCAAAGAGAACTTTGGTTCATGATATTTCCCCGTTATGGGATGTTTGTTGGGCATAAAAGGATTTGCTTCAAGTGCATGAGTGGAAGTTGGTCTTGAAGCATATTGGACTGAAGGGGGATATCTTTTAAAAAAGTTTCTCAATTGCGCAGGCAATAAGTCAAAAAACTGTCTAGAAGACATTAGAAGTATGTTGTGCGGCAAAGAGGATTTGACAAGCTTCTTCTTTCCTATGCTTGTAATCTTATAAAATACACGCTCAGTTTTTTTCTTCATCTTTCGTCTAGTCTAATTTTTAAAAAATGTTACACACATGAAAAATAAGAATTATACGTTATAGTCTTGCGTGCATTGGTACGACAGTGGAGTACCACCATTTCAACGCAGTATCAGACTTGAGAGTGGACACTGTTTTCCAAAGGGAGGAGAGAATATCATCACGTTGCGTAGCGGTAAAATTAATTTGCGAGAGTAATTCTTGGACAGTGTCAAGCCAATATATCATTTTTTGGCTCACCACATAAGGTATCTGGTAGATTATACATTTTACTAGTGCCTTTTGTTGTTCCTTTTGAAATTTGTAGCAGTTAAGAACTTTGGTGTAAGTGTAGTGCAAAGCGTCTCGCAACAAGTGCTTCTCAAAGAAGCTGAGAGATGATACCCTTGAAGAAATCTTTTGAAAAATCAGGATGATTTGCTGCTCGGTAATCTTACCATCGAGAAACTGGCCTACAGAGATACGCAGGTAATTGAGATAATTTTGGGCTTGCCATTTAGCCAAGCCTTTATTTGAGTTCATGAATAACGATATCATGGCAACATGTACAGACTCTCTGATGTCCAAGCTTGTAGAATTCAAATATGTCAGTCTTAGAGGTAGAACTATTTCTTGGATTAACTGGGGGGTGATGACAGGTACTTCACTCAAAGTAGTGCCCATGAAATTCAGCATAAACAATAATCTCGAGGTGTTGATTTTGCTTGGTTCTGATATGATATGCGATATGTTCCCTTTCATAGTGCTCAATAAATCATAATATATCCGGCTATCGGTTCCACATGAAATTGCTGTGCTCGTAATCTCATAGACAGTTCCATAAGAGTCCAACCCTGTGTTTCCAATATCTTCTGTAATGAAATTTAGGTAAAATAGGCACATTGTGATTTGATAGTACCATGCGGGCGGAAGAGATCTTTTATCCTCCAAAAGTGCTTTGAGTGCTACACATGTTGTGAACAAAATATTTGAATATCGTTTGGAGGAGTAATCTTTATTGGGATTTGTTTTTAATTCCATCACAGATAGATCATAAAAGTCTCTACAGAGCCTCGACAAAAATCGGGATATTAAAAAGTCGGGACTCTTAGTGAGTGAAATCTGCAGTGTCTTTGCTAATTTATTCATATTCTCATGTAGGAATATATCTTGATGATGTGGTGAAATAATATAAGAAGAGAACAAGTCTGCCAATGAGGAAGTTATAGTGCACCAACTGTCCAAATTATTTATCGAGCTATCTTCAAATTCACTTATTGTGGCATATATGATTGTCAATGATCTCAAATCCGTGTATGGCATTTGCAGAAATTGTTGCAGGATAGGCAAGTAATACAACCTTTTCCAATCTCTGTAGTAGCCCTTTATTTTCCCTGTATCGTCGACGAAACTAGTCAATTGCAGCTCATTAAACTTGTCTTTTGTGCTTAGTATACCACCAATAATTGCAAGCCTGGGCATTGTCCATAATTGGCACTTGGCAAAACATGAATTCCAAACATCGTAGAATACAGAAACCGGTATGCTGGGTTCAGATATCTCAAGCTTCCAGTAAACAATTCCCTGTGCCATCTGATATAGCTTAAGCAGATCAAAATGAAGCCAAACATTACTTTTGAATATCGCCTTCACCAAACTTACCAGTTTTGTCGATGATTTAAGCCTTGGTGTGTAATAGACCAAATTATTTAAAAACGCAGGATCAACGACATTACCATCAGAGGCCAACAGAGCCAATAAGTGATTAATAGCCTGATGATCCATTTCGACCAAGTAACAGATGGTGCATTCAAAATCGATTTGAACTCGATGCTATCCTTTCATCTTGAAATTTGCAATATGTCTACTCTGTTAAGCGAACTCATATTCTTGAATGGGGTGTTTAAGGAAAAGGGAAATCAAGAACAAAAGACGAAGTCAAAGCGACAGACAAAGCGGCAAATATGTCTATGGAAACACCTACAGGACTGTTTCAATACCCAGTGACAAAGATATGTATGATTACTACAGGTGCAGTCGCGCTCGCTGCATCTGTATCTAATTGTAAATATCTCTTCATAGCGAAATATGATCCCTTTATATCACAATATCACCAATATTACAGACTGCTTATATTCCAAATCGGGTGTGTAAATGAAACTGATGTTGCTCTAATCATACTCCTATGGTATCAATTCAGAACCTTGGAACGATTTATGGGCTCTTACAAATATATCAGCGTTTTGTCATTAGCGTTTCTCTACACAACATTTTTTGTGGGGGGGATTAACATACTACTGAACACTCTATTACCTTGGAATATATGGAACAGTCTCTCTACTGGCTCGCTACCACTCATTTTGTCCATGTTTCATTTTTTTAAGGAATACACACCTGAAATATACCAATTTCAAGCTTTACTCACACAACCTTGGTCTAAAAAGTCTAACAAGAAGCAGCATGTTTGGCACTTGAATGATCAATTTCTGGCGAATGCACTAGTGGCTATTCTGCTACTTAACCAGGGATTAGTCGGTATCATCTGTGGGTTTATAGGTTGGTTGTGTGGTGTATTCTTAGAGAAGGGTTTATTTCCAGGGATTGAATGCTGGAGATTGCCTTTTATTAAACGGTTCCTTACCTACGATGCTCGTGCCACACAAAACATCAACGGAAATAATAGTGACAATAATTCTCTTGAAGGCGATGAGGAGGGTTCTGTAAGAAGAAATACTACAGGCGAAGATGGTAACACTGCTGAAGACACATTACCACTGGACGACGAAAATACCAATGACGAACCGCATCGTTCGCTTGGTGTCCAATTCTTAGATACTTTTAGGCGTTAAGTTTTCTAAAACTAAATACATATGATAATTAAATTTTCAAGTTTTCTGTACCTTGTTCGGCTTGTTTAATAGCCTGTCTTCTCTCGACGTCCCAATTGTATAGTCTTGCGCAGTTCACCTCCATAGTGGTTATATTTTCTCTAAGAAACTCGGCATCTTCAGTGGAGATTTTAAGACTCTCCTTCGAATCTGCCAATTTTGATGTGAGCAGCTCTATGGCTTCATCTACCGGGTACTCCAGCATTACGTCGGCTCCTAACCAAAGTCCAACCTTGAGGTCTTCGCCACAATCGAGAATTGCTTTTGTATATAATGTATCGTTGAGCTGGTAACTAGTCTCGATAGGTTCATCCTTGGTTTTCAATGTTTTGCAAATCTTCAAAGTATTCTCTATGTCGGGGATTCGACTTTTCAACTGTCTTACAGTGCTTACTTTAGATTCTTGCATGAATTTGTACTTCGATAGTCTTTCTTGAAACTTATTGAAGCACAGATCAAAGTCATTAGGGTCTTTTATAAAATCTTCAACATTTTCAACAAATGGGGCTTCTGGGATACCTCTAGGATTTGTCTTTGTTGAACTGAAAATAGTATCCATGATCTGGGTTCCACTAGTAGTTAAGGATATGAATCAATAGGTGTTCAACAATTGAGTGTATTCTTGACATGAAATTCCGTAGTATGGGCCTTTTCGGTTAGATATTTTTTCAATTTGAATTAAAGCGCCAAGTGAGCGAAGCCCGACCGAGGCGCCCACAAACTACATATTCAATACTAATATTTAATGAGCTCAAGACAGGCAGGAGCAATTCTCTTACTAGCCAATTGCAACGATCAAGGCATTGGGCTATGATTTTTTTTTGCCGCGCAGGGGTATCCATCTAATAATTATAAATAACTCGAGTTATAAGGTCGGAAAGGGGGGGAGGGGGCAAAAACCGTTCGTGTTAGCCCTGCTCTTAAGATTGGGTCGAGATGACCAGTCTTCCAAGTAAAAGTTATAAGTCATCAACGCGGCATTCTTCTAAATTTGAAAATCATGCCTCGTTTGTCATTAAGTCATCTCGAAACCGACTATGTATACTTTTCCGATGTCTATGTAGTTCCTCAACTCTCCATCTCATAAAGCCAGTATGGGGGATTATCAACCAAAATCAATTTAATTGTATAATAGTGAGAATATTTAGCCATTTCCCTGACACGTCTCAACAAGCAAAAAGGTAAACCGCAAGTCCTCGAGCCTCTTTTTTCACTAATGACCGATTTATACTGCTGAAGACATGTTCGAGGAAGTTTGAATGGACTTAACTCTCTGCAAAATGAGTGAGAAAACAAATTTTTGATTTGCGACTTGAGCTAGTGAAAATTTCTTCTGTTTGCTCACACGACCTCTCCATACCATTTTATCTTATTTTTGTGTGAGCTATATGTTATTCTATTGCATGATATGGATCGACAAGCATTCATTAAAGTAACTGCCTAATGCCGGGCCATATAATCTAGAATAAACATGACTCGTCTAGGTGAATACGTAATACTGCTTTCAGTTGTTCTGCTTTCAGACTACAGGCTTAATAAGAGTGATTTCATCTGAGACAGCGAAGATGATAGAAAAGGTGTTAGGAATTGTGGCCGAGAGAGCATGTTACTTTGTTGTTACCAATTCAAGTCTCATCTTTTTGCTGTCAAACTCCTCATATTTTTCTTGCTATATGTCTTGAACTTTCCAATCTTTAAATGCCCAGGCGAAATAAAGGCCTTATAAGGCGCAACCCTACCACATCACAACTCTGCACAGAACGAATAGTACACATGCCCCATAGACCCATATCAGCTTATTTTTAGGTCATCTCACAGGTATGCAATGGATAAAGTATTTATTGAGAATGATATAGAGTTTTCGCATGCCCCCCGCATTGGATTGCATGTACGGAATTTATCAATAACCGCATCGAAGTCGGATAACAAACTGATCGATTCATTCTCTATCGACTTACCAGGTGGATCAGTTATGGCTATAATGGGTGGGTCAGGTTCTGGTAAAACAACATTACTAAATGTGTTGGCTTCAAAGATTGGCTCAGGTCTAAAAGTTGACGGCGAAATTCATTTTGTCCTGGAAAATGAAGAACTCAATGAAAATGACACCAATATGACATACTTGCCTCAGGAGGATGTTTTATCAGCAAGGCTCACCTGTCGTGAAACCCTTTTAATTGCCGCAGACTTGAAGTTGAGGGCTGGGAAGGCTGAAAAGGCAAGGATCGTCGAACAACTTTTGACTGAATTGGGATTAAGAGATTGTGCTAGCACCATAGTTGGTGATAATAAAAACAGGGGTCTCTCTGGTGGAGAAAAGAGGAGATTAAGCATAGCTAGTCAGTTGATTGCAAATCCCTCTATTATGTTTTTAGATGAGCCAACTACAGGCCTTGATGCCTATTCTGCCTTCCTACTAGTTAGAACATTAAAGAAATTAGCTCAGGATGGTGGCCGCTCCTTCATAATTTCAATACATCAACCGAGGTCTGACATTTTATTCCTGTTGGATTACTTATGTATTCTGTCTAAAGGGAGCGTGGCATTTTGTGATAAAATGTGCAATACGATCCCTTACTTTGCATCTTTAGGTTACAGCACTCCAGAAATGGTTAATCCTGCCGATTATTTTATTGATATTTCAAGCGTAGATGGTCGAACTGATACTTCAAAAAAAATTACACAAGAAAGGTTGGATGAACTAATCCTGTTTTGGAGGAAGTACGAATCTGAATTCATCAATTACGAACCTATAGACAGCTCCAAAGATATTCTCGTTAGAAATCTTGCGGCCAGTGTCTCGTTTTGGGAACAAGTAATAGTCCAAACAAAAAGAAACTATAAGTTAAATACAAGCGACTATGTGACTTTATGTGCTACATTCCTGGAACCTGCTATAATAGGAGCTGTAGGGGGTTGGATTTTTTTCAAACCGAATTCTAACACCATAGAGGGGTCCAGAACGGTAACGGCGTCACTTTATGCTTCTGTTATTCTTCAATGTTACCTTTATCTGCTTTTTGACACTTATCGTTTGTGTGAGCAAGACATTGCACTGTATGATCGTGAAAGAGCCGAAGGAACAGTAACTCCTTTATCGTTCGTAACAGCTAGAAAGCTATCTTTGATAATCTCAGATGATTTCATGATGATCTTAATTTTTTCAAGCATCACCTATTTCATGTTTGGGCTCGAGGCAAACGCTAATAAGTTTTTCCTCTATTTTGCGGTGGTATTCTTGGTTCAGCTCTCATGCTCTGGTATGGCACTTCTTTCTGCTGCTGTTTCGAGAGATTTTTCGAAAGCCTCCTTGGTTGGTAACTTGAGTTTCACATTTTTATCATTATCATGTGGTTTCTTCGTCAATGCAAAATATATGCCAGTTTACGTTCGCTGGACGAAATACATCTCCTTTACATGGTATGCTTATGGAGCTTTACTTTCAAGCAACTTCACCGATCAATTATGTGAAACAGATGATTTAGAAAAGTGTATGGGTAATCAGATACTAGATAATCTGGGCTTTCCTAGACATTGGAGAAATGTGCCATTGGTTGTACTGTTTTGCTTTGCAATCGGATATCATTTCGCCGCTCTGGTAATGTTCTATTTTAATAAGGTTGATATATCTCTGCAAAGTAAGGCAAAGTCGGAAAAGAACAAAACTAAAAGAAAAAGCAGTGATCTCAGTGCAGGAAGTACTGATTTAGAGTCCAGGTCTACCTATAACTCGAACATCACTGTTACATTACAAGACCTATTCTTAAGCGTTGATCAGAGAAATGTATCTCACAACTGGAAAAAGGGACTCATTCAACACAGCACAAAAAATATTCTTGAATCAGTTAATGCAGTTTTCAAACCTGGAATGATAAATGCCATCATGGGACCTTCGGGATCGGGAAAGTCTTCTTTATTGAATCTAATCTGTGGAAGATTGCGCTCGTCAATTTTTGCTAAGTTCGAAGTAAACGGAGCTATAATGTTTAATGATACTCAAATTTCTAAGAAAATGTTCAAAAAAGTGTGTTCTTTCGTTCCCCAAGATGATGATCATCTTTTAGAGTCTTTGACTGTTCGCGAGACCTTTAAATTCGCTGCTGCACTAAGGTTACATCATTTGACATCTGAGGAACGAACAACAAAAATCAAGGAGCTAATCAGAGCATTGGGATTGACCCACTGTGAAAATAATGTTGTTGGTGGTGAGTTCATGAAAGGTATAAGTGGAGGTGAAAGAAGAAGGGTCACGATGGGAATCCAGCTTCTCAATGACTCACCGATCGTCCTATTAGATGAACCCACTTCTGGGCTGGATAGTTTCGTTTCGGCAACAATTCTTGAAATTTTAGAGAATTTATGCTTCCAATATGGAAAGACAATCATTATCACAATTCACCAACCCAGGTCAGAATTATTCAAACGATTTGGAAACGTACTACTATTGGCAAAATCTGGTCGCGTGGCTTTTAATGGCTCTCCGAATGATATGATTGCGCATTTTAGTAAGATGGGTTTTGTTTGTCCCGAATTTACCAATGTTGCTGATTTTTTCCTCGACATTACATCAATTAATACTCAAAATGAACAAAACGAGAAAGTGTCCACAGCAAGAGTTTTAAGTATCTTGACAGAGTGGGAAGAGTGCCTCAATAAATTGAATGGGGAATCTCATTTGAAATTAGAAGAAAAGATGATCACCGAAGAGAAATTCATGGTGGAATACGGTTATTCTGTTAGAAAACCGTGTAGTATAGCTTTAGCATACTTTGTCAATTTAAGAAGACAGTTTACCACAACCCGAAGAAATTTTGATTCGCTTATGTCAAGAGTCGCTCAAATTCCGGGATGTGGAGTCATTTTCGCCCTATTCTGGGCTCCCATAAAACATGACTATGCAAGCGTCAACAATAGGCTAGG
Organism: Zygotorulaspora florentina; assembly: GCA_003671575.3. NCBI lineage: Eukaryota > Fungi > Ascomycota > Saccharomycetes > Saccharomycetales > Saccharomycetaceae > Zygotorulaspora > Zygotorulaspora florentina. Next base: position 294,782 of record PPJY03000003.1, on the reverse strand, counting down.
TTTGGCCCAAGAATCTACCGCCCTGTATTTTATTGGTATGCTGAGCAACTTGGCATGCTATCCGCCCGAAAGGGATTATTTTTATGAAGAGTATCGTGATGGTGTTTACGGAATTGCTCCCTTCTTTCTTGCATACATGACGCTAGAATTACCGCTTGCCGCGCTAGCGGCAGTAACATACGCAATATTCACAGTGCTAGCCTGTGGCTTACCTAGAACGGCAGGTAATTTCTTTGCGACAACTTATTGTGCATTTCTTATAGCCACATGTGGCGAGTCCCTCGGAATCATGACAAATACTTTGTTTCAAAGACCAGGTTTTGTGGTTAATTGCATTTCTGTTATTCTAACAATTGGTACGCAACTGTCAGGCCTGATGTCATTACACATGTCAAGAGTTTTGAAAGGCATAAACTATTTGAATCCTTTGAACTATACATCCATGATCATAATTAACCTAGCTTTCCCAAAAGATTTGAAACTAACTTGCGAAGACGGTGGTCGCAATCTAGACGGTTCTTGTATTTTTTCAAATGGTCAAGAAGTATTGCAAGGCTATGGTTTAGTTAAAAACGTTCAAAAATATCTGGGCATCATAGTGTGTGTGGCGATAATATACCGACTGCTAGCATTTTGGCTAGTGAAGGCCAAACTGGAATGGATAAAGTGGTAAGAGTTACGTTGATTAATATATATCCTGTTTAATTATGTTCTTTTATGTGTTCGGACTTTATTTTTTGGCTTAATTCCGGTTCTCGTTTGTCGGGGGGATAAATATGGACTGTCAAATTGAAAAGGGGAACGTAAGATACAAGTTATGATAGCTAAGGAAGCAATCGACAAGAGCTATGAGCGTCGTCGAGCTGGATAAGAAACTTTTGGGCAGATTGGCTGCTCGAAAAGTTCCACTAGAAGAGTTGGAATCCTTCGAAGCGAAATGTGTGTTTAATTCTTTCCACTATGAAGATGCATTTCAATTGGGTTTATTTGTTAGGAAAGCAGCCAAAGAATTATTTCCTGAGAAATCTGTAGCGATTGACGTTTCTGCTGGAAATGGGCACTGCTTATTTCGTACTGTTACATTCCGTGGTAGCTCATTGGATAATGATTTCTGGATCGAAAGAAAAAAGAAAACTGCTCTAAGATTTGGTCATTCAACTTTCTACATGGGCAACAAGATGATTGGCAAGACACCTGAAGAAAAGTTTTTTGTTGATTCTAAGCAATATGCTTTTCATGGTGGTTCTGTTCCAATTTTTTTGGACAATAGCGATTACCCCGTTGCATGTTTGACAGTAAGTGGCCTTAAACAAGAAGAAGATCATCTCTTAGCCACAACGTGCGTGATAAAATATGCAAATCAAGTCTCTCAACAAGATTTAGAGTTGGATTGAACGTACGATGAAAACCTTTAAAAGAATTTTACGTATCTAAAACTTATTTTATAGACTTTTTTCGTAGGTTAACGAAGGAATGACTGCGCTCTTGAAGAAGTATGCTTATAAGTTCGGTTTGACTTTTTCGGGTATATAATGCCTTGCCAAAAACCGGGGCAAAAGGCCACTGACCCTCCATCGCCATCTTATTCTTTTCTTGGCTTCGACGAACCATGCCATGGTCGGACAATCAACTGCAGTTGTGGGAGATTTCATGTGATTAAAATTAATCTGGGATTGAATTTGTAGTCTTCTTATTAAATCCTGAGAAAATCGATCTTTCTTTTCCCGTAAGACTGGTGGATAAGCGTGCTTGTCTGGCTCTTCGGGTTCGTTAATTTCACTATGAGGTAGTTCAATGTTACTGTTGAAACTGCTCGCTGTAGAATCGATGCTTACTTCTGCAGACGTCTCAAATTCATAATTCTCAAATATTTTGGCAGCCTCTTCGTATTTTTCAGTGCATCTACCACATACAATCTCTTTAAAATCCTCATTCTCTCCAATCAACGAACTGATTTCATACAAAGGGCTATCACAAACCACACACTTTTTCAACACTGATTCGAACCGCAGGTTTGATAAATACTCGTCATTCTCTTGACCAGTTGGTCTCATGATATTGTCTAAAACATTTCGTACTGAATCAGAAATGTGTGAAGATTCCATTTCAATCTCGTCTTCGCATTCATTTAATGTGTCAATGTCAAACCCTTGTATCGCAAATATAGACGAATCTTGGCGATGATGATCTTCCAAGATGTGTGAGGTAAGGGTTAATGAAGAACTTGGTGTCTTTATTAAATCGGGCTTTGATGCTCTTAATTTGATTGGGATATGCATGTCATTTCTTTTGCTCATCTTAGTTTTCAAATCTGCTAATGAAACTTTTTTCCTTGCAGTGAGTTCATGAGCACAGTCTGAGTATTTTATATAGTCTTCGATTAAGACTATAGGATGTTGTTCTTCTTCATCTTCATCGTTTACGTCCTCACGGGTATTTCTGGACTTTTTGGGTGCTCCGTAACTTATTCTTCTGTTCTCCTTATCATTGTGGATGCGTATTTCATTGACAGGGTTCAGTTTCAAACGTTTGGCCTTCAGAGACCTAGGGGCAGAACCTCTTGGTGGGGGTATGGGTAGTGTGGTAAGTTTATTGTCATCTAATAAGTCCAGCTTTGAAGTAGTATGATGTAACTTTGAGGGAATCCTGGGTTTGGCCCCCATCAGCTGAGAACGTCTCTTCCTGATATGCAAGCGTGGTTGTAGTTTATGATCATTACTCTTGGAGGGGGTGCTGTTGCTTTCAAATGCGAACTCTCTTCGATCGAATTGCCATTTTCCCTCAGAATCGTCACTACCAATTATTGGTGGGCTCACAGGTCTATTGAAGGGTGTATTTGAAAGGTGCTCGGAAAGATTGGTGCAAATGTTTGAGGTTGATGATGATGAAATTAGTGATACGGAATTTGAATCGATTGGCTCAAGAACTCTGGATTGAGAGGAGTCTTCCATCTTCAAAGTTCTCTTCCGCCAGTGGAAAACTCTGGCTAACTCGCTATTTAAAGAGTGCAGAGCTCTTCTCTAAGCTTATAAATAGATGTTATTTGACGGACTTTATGAGATTCGTACTTGAATTGTTTGTAAATATTTTACCCTGTAATTCAAGCCCTTTTCTTTATGTTTACATGTTCCCTGAACTGGAAATAAATTGAAGAAGGCCGCGCCCCGCGACTAGAGAGTGGCAGTTCAAATAATTGAAGTCTATAAATGTGATTCTATATTTAAAGGTTTCGAACGGTTTTTTGAACCGTTATAATTCCGTTTTTGAGGCTATCGAAGTCCATCATAACATAATCCAAGGAGCGTAGAGTTTTGGCGCCTTCCCCAGTCGAAAGAGTATTGTAAGCCTTTGACAGATCAGATGCATAGGCTGCGTAGTAATCGTCACAAGAATTCCTTAGATCAGTGATCTTTGCCTTAATGAGCTTTTTCGTTTCAGGATCTTTTATTCTCTTGAAGTTCTCTAATGTTTTCAATGTTTGCAGAGAAATGAGGTATCTGTGTGAGAGCTTCCATGTACTGACAAATAGAGCGTCAGTCTTTATTTTTTGAATATATTGCTTCAAATTTGCGCCATCGTTTTTATAAAGATCGTAGAAAACATTGAAAGACCACCTACTCGAATCGTCAAAACAACTTTTCAAGACTGTTTGCAATTCACTTCCAGCCAATGCTTCCTCCAGAAGAGCGTCAAGCTTGTGATCAATTTGTCTTGTAGGAATTACTTCAATGATGAACTCTTTGATGCAGTTCATGTCAATTGCTTTCTCAGTAATATCTAGAACGTCCAAAGTTGATGGAAGTGAGGATTTAGAGACATTTGCACCAAATATTGACCAATCTCTGTTGTCTGATAGGGAAATATTCCCACCAGCTCTCAGCATACTCAAATCATCGCGCATACTTTGAAGCAGCTCGCCTCTTTTGTCGTTACACAATCTCGCCAACTGCAGCTGTTCGCACGCCATCATCCATTTCATGCTCGACCTTTGCAGCCGGTCTTTAAAATCAATCATTCCAAGAACCTTGCTATAAGACTTTCTTTCCAACGCTATTTGAATAAATTGAGACAGTCGTTTTCGAGATGACCCGTACAGTCTATCATGGGTACTATGCAAGCTTCTCAAATAATCATTATCCTTCGAAGGGAATAGAGTGGAATACCTAGAATAGAGAAGGAAATCAAGTGTGTCTATTTGCATATTCTTTGTTTTGAGCTCCAAGAAGTGGGAGTGCGCCAAAGGAACGCATCCCAAATGCATATAGAGCAATATAATCCAGACCGCAGTGTCATAGTTATGGGGATCCAACTTTTGGTAATTTTCAAGGATAGTCAAAGCAAGTAACACATCTTCTAAAGGAGGACCATCAAGCTTCGTGGCTAATACAGATTCGACAATATTTAAGATGAATATCGAGCATGTAGAGTAGTCAGTTTTTGATTTCGACTTCAAGGAATCCTTGTTTTTATTGTAGAGGTATTTCGAATCCAGTTCAGTGATTTTCAATTGATATGCATTAGTATCGTGAATGACACTTCCGTTATCAAGCTTACTCATAACTAATTTTAAAGTGCCTGTGTCTATTGAGTCTCGATATCTTTTTATGTCGACAGCACAGCAAGGTTTGTCGTGAAATTTTGAAAGATAATGTAATAAAGATGACTCTGATATTTCGCCATCGAAAACTATATCACTTTCAAGATGGGATAACCTTGAATTTCTAGAGTCTCCCACTAAAAGTGCTATTTTCTCAAGCACATATTTTTTTGATTTTCCCAAATGATATCCTGACTTGATCAGCTGCGATATTAGCTCATAGTCATCAATTTTTTTCAAAATTTTACAGCAGATCTCAAGCATGGTTTCGTAGTTATCATCCTGAATGTGTTCCAACAGAAAATTTTTCAAATATAAATCTAGTGAGCTGTCTAAGAGGGGGAGAATCTCTTGCACAATTTCTTGAGATTTCTCCATGTCGGAAGGAAACAACTCCGCACAGACAGAACAAAATACTGTAACTTCTTGCGTAGATTGAAATGGCTTCACATTGGACAAAGTTCTATACGCCAATTGCGGTAAGAGTTTTGATTCCTGCTCAGTAATCTGGTCATTTTGAAACCTGAAGAACGCCAAAATGGACAAGGCATACCAGAAGAAATAGTCTCTAGAAGTAAGCGTTTCCTGATTGTTCCCGCTAAGCTTGGCTAATTTGTGACTCGCCCGTATAGCTTGTCTGAAATTTGAGTCACCCAAGGAGCTTGAAAACCATTTCAAAGCCGAATTGTAGGATGGGTATTTAAAATTGGCTCTTTCGTATATTTGTAAAGCCTCATCATATTTACCAAGCTCGAAGAAGAACTTATGCAACAGATTTAACGTGGATAAATCACTGATTATCAAAGACCCTTTGGGCCCATAAATGTTACCTAATGATTCGTCGTAATTAAACTTTGTCGGCGATTGCCAATATTTCGCGTATAACTCCAGAACCTTAAAATAGGAAGAGTTTGGGTATTGCCTTTTCAAAATGTTGATCTTTTCGAAGCATTGTTTGAAATTTTCCTTTTTGATAAGATCGAATATCTCATCATTCATCTTCCCGACACACAGACGTGAGTATAATAGTGAACCGCTGGGTTTAGCGTCTATAAATGATCTTCCTCTTGTCGTTGCTTAGGATCTTTTAATGATGTTCGCTTTTTCGATTCTCTTCTTCATCGAAATTCGTACTTGACGATTCTGTTAAAAAGGTTGAAAAATTTTAGCGATGAGATGAGATGAGATGAGAAGACAAGAGATATATTCTAAAGTGTGAATACCAAAAACTACATCAATCATATAGGTGTCGTAGTGATTCGGGTATTAGAAGCACACTTTGTACTATGTCATCGATTTTCAAAGCATTAGCCGGCAGTGGAAAGAAATCCCAGTCTGGAAAGTCTCAGCCACGTAATGAGAAGCAATTTATGAATAAACAACGTACCCTGTTAATTTCCAGTAGAGGTGTGAATTTCAGACATCGTCATCTGATCCAAGATCTGTACTCGTTACTGCCACACTCTAGGAAGGAACCAAAATTGGATACCAAGAAAGATTTGCAACAATTGAATGAAATCGCAGAGTTATACAATTGTAATAATGTACTTTTCTTCGAAGCAAGAAAACACCAAGATTTGTATATGTGGCTGTCTAAACCACCTAATGGACCAACTATCAAATTTTATGTTCAGAATTTACATACGATGGACGAGCTAAACTTTACCGGAAATTGCCTGAAAGGATCGCGCCCGGTTTTATCCTTTGATCACAGATTTGATTCTTCACCACATTATCAATTGATCAAAGAACTTTTGGTACACAATTTTGGTGTTCCTCCAATGGCCAGAAAATCCAAACCATTTATCGATCATGTTATGTCATTCAGCATTGTTGATGATAAGATTTGGGTGAGAACTTACGAGATTTCCCACTCTGCCAGAAATAAAGTAGAATATGAGGATAAGAAGCAGGAGGAAGAAGAAGACACTTCCTTGGTAGAAATAGGTCCAAGATTCGTTATGACGGTTATCTTGATATTAGAGGGATCGTTTGGTGGTCCAAAAATATATGAAAACAAACAATATGTTTCACCAAACGCTGTAAGAGCTCAACAGAGACAGCAAGCTGCAGTAGAAGCAAAAGAAAGAGCAGATGCTGCCGTTCAAAGAAAGATAATGAAGAGAGAAAGCATTCTTGCTGCAGATCCACTATCAAACGAAGCAGTTTTCAAAGATTGATCAACCATATACATATTTGTACAGTACATAGATAAGGAAGATAATTTGTCGTCTTGATAATCTGAATATTTTTAAAGAGTTGCTTTCGCTGAATATATATGAGAATGAATACATGTTCTGTATAGTAAAAAATCTCGTCACGCTGCAGCGACTATTAGTTCTTTATCTAATGCTTTTGGGCAGTTTCCGAATGTTTAACCAAGTACTCTTTGATAAATTTCTCTTCCTCTTTGGAGCTGGCATTAAATTCCACAGTTTTGGCTTTCTTTGAGGAGAACGGGTTTGGCGTAGCAATTAAGGCAGCTAGTCCAATGGTTCCTAAGGCTAGGAAATGAGATGGGACATTTCTTCCCATAATATGATATGCAGCACCCATTTTTCTTAATTCGCTATTCCAAGTTAGCCTATGTGTCTATCTGTAGCTGTCTGCACTCGAGAAAATATGGACATTCCATTAATTTTTAAACAACTTTTGGTTCTTTCGGGCCTTAGTGGGAAAAAAGCGACCAATTAGATCGCAGTATTCAAAACATGGGTCTACGAAGCTTCGAAAAATAGATATTTCGAACTAAAGGCCAATGTGTAAAATTTCTTTACTTGATTCCAGTATTTTCAATCACGACCTCATACGTTGTTCTGTTAGTCTGTGTTTAGTCTTGCGTTGTAAATGTTGCAGCGCTGGCCGCCAGGGTATTAAAACGATAAGTTTTATTTCACCCTTTTATTTGTAACATCTTTCCCATTTCCCTACTAGCTAAAAAAGTCATACTTTAGCTTCTGTAAAGCTAAAAAGCTTGATTTATCATATTTGGTATAATGAAGTGGTTTCAGAGTGTAGCATTGACGCTTGTTGCAGGCCATGTAGGTGTAACAAGTGCTTTTTCGTTGTTTGAGGATAAAGTATCTTTCCCTAAGTTCGAGTTACCGAAACTACCAAAGAACTTGTATCAGGATATTAGACCAGGTTCAAACGATGAGGGAATGGCAACCTTGGTGTCCAAGATTGATGATAAGTACTCCTTAAGAATGAAAAAAGTTGATCCTTCGAAGCTGAATATAGATACAGTCAATCAATGGTCTGGCTACTTGGACTACGAGGCTAGTAAGCACTTCTTTTACTATTTCTTTGAAAGTAGAAATGACCCAAAAAATGATCCTGTTATTCTATGGCTGAATGGTGGGCCGGGATGTTCTTCCCTCACAGGTTTATTCTTTGAACTAGGTCCATCATCAATTGGTCCTGATTTAAAGCCAATTCACAATCCGTATTCTTGGAACAACAATGCTTCAATAATTTTTCTAGAGCAACCTCTAGGTGTTGGGTTTTCCTATGGTGATGAAAAGATCACATCTACAAGAGCTGCTGCCCAAGATGTTTATATCTTCTTGGAATTGTTCTACGAGGCGTTCCCTCAGTTCAAACAAATTGACTTTCATATTGCTGGCGAATCTTATGCTGGTCACTACATACCTCGAATTGCCCACGAAATTGTCTTGGAACACCCAGAAAGGTCTTTCAATCTTTCATCTGTTCTAATCGGAAATGGTATCACCGACGCATTGATTCAATGTGATTATTACGAGCCAATGGCCTGTGGGCTTGGTGGATATCCATCCGTTCTCACACAAGACAAATGTGAAAAGATGGATAGAGATGCCAAGCGTTGTCGTTTCCTAAATGAGTTTTGTTACTCGTCTGAATCCAATCTTGCATGTATTGCAGCTTCCACCTATTGTAATAGTGCACTCATGAGTCCCTATGAGGAAACGGGATTAAACGTTTACGACATAAGAGCACCTTGTGAAGATCAAGATGAAGGTGATATGTGCTACTATGGGCTACGTTACACCGATGAGTATTTGAACCAAGCTTACGTACAAGAAGCGCTTGGCTCGGATGTCCATAATTATACTGGCTGTAGTGAAGATGTTTTTCTCGGGTTCGTACTGACTGGTGACGAAAGCAAGCCTTTCCAGCAGTATGTAGCAGAACTTCTTGACCGCGATATCCCTGTGTTACTATATGCAGGAGACAAAGATTTCATATGTAATTGGCTGGGTAATCGTGCATGGTCTGACGAATTGGAATGGAAGAATAAGGAGCACTACCAATACTTGCCCATGAGACCATGGAAAAATAGAGAAACGGGTGAAGAAATTGGTCAGTTGAAGAGTCATGGTCCTTTGACCTTTTTGAGAGTCTATGACGCAGGACATATGGTTCCTACAAATCAACCTGAAGCTGCTTTGGAAATGGTGAACAGGTGGATCCATGGAAAGTACGACCTGGGTTATTAGACCCACGCTCTATTATAGATTTATAGTTAAGCTAACAGACCAATAAATTTATCTGCAATGTGTCTATTCGAATTTGAGTAGTCTCAGTGCATGACAATACTGGACAAAAACCCCATTGCCAATGACTACGTATTATGGTGGTAATCTTTGCAAATGCGTAGCTTTCTCGTTAGTTTTCGTTCTCTTCAATTGTAGTGGTGAAGAGCTTGTCGAAAAACCATTAAAAAATTAGACACCCTTGAGAAACCTACAAAGAAAACGGTAGGTGGTCCAATGAGGACTGCAGTGAATATGCGTCAAGTCAATCAGTTTCCGTTTCACCTCACTTCTGAAGTTTTGTAGGTATTACCCTGGATGCAACGTGGGAATTCTGAACTAATTAGCCGCGAAACAAATACAAACGTTATCATGACCACCTGTCCGGAGGGCATGTGCAAAGGTAATAATTCAAATTTGATACTTTATGAGACAAATATAAGGTAAGGAGCAGTCTATGATTGAAGTTTGATTATCAGCCCTCACATTTCAAGTTTATTTATTATCTTGAGTAAAAAATAAGAAATTAAACTCATTTGACTCTTTCTTTAAATTACTACCCATATACATGAAGTTCGGCAAAACGTTCCCAAACCACCAAGTTCCAGAATGGAGCCACCAATATGTGAACTATAAGTCGCTGAAAAAACTGATCAAGGAGATTACCATTGCGCAAGGGATACTCTACGCCCAGAAACAGTCAGATAATGAGGACGATGAACCTGTTAAGGCGCGAAACTCGTCAAGAGTTGACGAAAATTATTTAGATCACACTGACGTTAAGAAGCTGTTGGCAGCATTCTTTTTTGCCTTGGATAGAGATATTGAGAAAGTGGACAGCTTCTACAACATGCAATATTTGGAGTATGAGAGGAGATTGCGTCGTTTGACCTCCTCTGCCCAGTTCTTAGATATCAACAACTCTTTAGTGGGGCATTCAGGAGTGATGTTGACTGCAGAAATTCAGCAGCCGCAAGCACGGATTTCGGGTATTAACCCAAACTATATTGATTACCACAACCAAAGCATTATGCAAGATATTTCTGTCGTCTCTCCAAATACGCATGATATGTCAGAAGCTTTGGATGAAGTTTTGGGGATGCTTGTTGAGTTAAGATCACATTTTCGTAACTTAAAATGGTATGGGGAATTAAATAAAAGGGCCTTTACCAAGATTTTGAAAAAGCTGGATAAAAAGGTGGGAACGAATCAAAAACAGTCGTATTTGCAAGCTAGAATCCTCCCCCTTGGATTTTCTAATGATGCAGAAGTAACGAGAAATTTAACAATAATTAATGATTTTCTCGACAAAGTTTCATATAAGGTTGATAAGGGGCCTTTCTCGAAAAGTGATTACACAGTTTCCAGTAAAAAGGAAGGCTCTCCACAAAATCCTAATAATGGCCAAGATGTTATTGCAAAGCTTATTGCTAAGGACGACGGTGTAGCCTTGATACATGAACTCGTTGGGATTTATCGCTCCGTGGTCTTAATACCGACGAGAATTCTCGTTAATTTATTGAATAAGTCTGCGTTACATCAATCCTTCAAGTGTATTGATGAACTTCTGGAGATTATACCATCTCTCGGTGATCCAAATGATATTAACGTAAGGAATTTTTTTCACCATCATGTCATTGCACTCGGAAAAAATCAAAAGAAAGTCGATGAGTCCAAACCTCGTAGCTCTTCGTCGGTTAGCAAAGATATTGCTGCTCAAGAGCGTGGTTTAGAACGAAAGAGTGATGATGAAATTTCAAATTTGAATTCTCTAATGAGTAAGACGTTATGTTTCGAAGCAGCTGCACCTCCTCACAGGCATTCCAGATTAGTAGGAGCCTTTGGTCCCGACGGCGTTAATTCAAATGATGCACCGGCTTCTTTGCTTTACATCCTGAACAAACTACCTGCACATTTAAGACCATGTCTGCTACAACGTGATAATTACAAACGCACGCCGTTGCACTATTCGTCACAGTATGGTCTTGTTGAAATTACAAAGATCATTATTGAAAATTTAAAAGAATGGGGCGCTTGGAACCCTGATGTTTCAATTGATGATGCGAGCTGGTGTGACAGTGAGTCTTTGACTCCTTTGCATTTGGCTGTTCTCGGTTCCCATCCGTTAACTGTTAATACTTTGTTATCTTTCATGAACCCAAGCAAGCACGTTACTACCCCGCAATTACTTCACCTTGCTACTAGATTGAATTCACCATCGCTCATCGAAGTCCTTCTATCTGCTAAAGGCATTGATGTTGACTATCAAGATGGGGAAACGCGTGAAACTCCTCTTTACCTAGCTTGCAAGTTGAATTTACTGGAAGCAGCGGCATGCTTATTAAAAAATGGTGCAAATACAGAGATACGTGAGAAGCTTTTCGGTTGGACCCCCATTTTCGCTGCAGCAACAGAAGGATTCAAAGATATCATTCACTTACTCTATGATCACGGTGCCGGTTACGTTCTATTTGATGAAAGTGGTTGGACCCCAATGGAACATGCTGCTTTACGTGGGCATTTAGAGATATCGAAGATGCTTAAGATCACAGACTATCCTGAAATAACACATCCTCATCTCACGGCAGGCAATGTGGGTACCCTCAGCTCAAGAAGCTCTCCCGTTTCTTTACCAATGACGCCATCTAACTCTATAGAAACATTCAAAGGCTCGAATACACATACTGCTACAAAAAAGATATATAGCTCTGAAAATCAGTCTTCAATTGAGCATTTATCGTCGAATAAAATCGCCAACAAGATCAATCAAAGAGAGCTTATGAAATCTTCTGTTTCTGGAAATAGTTTGCATAATAAACCATCTGCAAATGCTCTTCCTCAGCCAGTCAAGTCTTTCGGGCACAAGTACCTGAACCAAGATGAAGCCGTGTTGTTGATTACTTTAGGTGGGAATGACACTCGTAACACGAAGCCTAGTGTTTCCCTAAACAATGTGCCGGTCTCTAAGGTTTCTTCAACAGAACTCGACACAGCGTTATCTTTGATTGTTAGCTGTAGTGACGATTTAGCTGAGACGCCTATAATATTGGACTTACCTTTGGATGCGAACTTGGACTCAATCAATTTCAAAGTTCCATTCAAATGCGATGGTTCCCACGTCGTCTTCTTTGACATCGTTCCAACCTACGGTTCTGTTCCCTTGAGACATGCTGATAACACATCTTTAAACAACGAAGATAAGAAATTTTACCCTAATCATGGAAACAGTTACCTGTATGACTCCCAAAGCTCAATAAGCTCACATGGCTCTAACCCAAAAGATCAGAAATCATCGAAAATTCTCGGACGTGCAGTGGCGCTATTGGGAAAAACCAGTGCTTCTGTTGGTATTAATCGTCGCTCGCTTAATGACATGGTTACGATTCCAATCATTGCGAATGAGTCTCTAGATATATTAGGCACATTAACATTTGAGTATATGATGGTAACACCCTTTGATCACCCAAAGATGTCTCTGGGACGTACAGAGACTTATTGGAAATCCCTGGTTTCCACTCGTGTCATAGGCCATCGTGGATTGGGAAAGAATTTCAATCTCAAGAAATCTTTGCAGTTAGGTGAAAACACTGTTGAGTCATTTATTGCCGCCGCTTCTTTGGGGGCATCATATGTTGAATTTGATGTTCAATTGACTAAAGATAACATCCCGGTTGTCTATCATGATTTTCTGGTTGCAGAGACTGGTGTTGATATCCCTATGCATGAGTTGACTTTGGAGCAGTTTTTACATCTAAACAATGTTGATAATCACATGCAGGCATTTCATCCAAATGAAAGACGCCGGTCAGTGGATGACTCTGATAGCGGAATATACAATGGATCATCTGGTAGCAGCGTGAGTAAAAGTAGCGCATATGCCAATATTTCTAAAGTCTTGGAGAACAGAATGAAACTCACCAAGACTTACAAAGAGAAAAATTTCAAGGGGAATTCAAGGGGTCATTCAATTGCGTCTTCTTTCGTCACTTTGAAAGAATTATTCAAGAAAATTCCACGAAATGTGGGTTTTAATATCGAGTGCAAGTACCCTATGGTTGATGAAGCTGAGCATGAAGATATTGGACAGATCGCAGTCGAAATGAATCACTGGGTAGACACAGTGCTGAAGGTAGTTTACGATAATGCAGATGGACGTGATGTAATGTTCTCATCATTCCACCCAGATGTTTGTGTTATGCTTTCGCTGAAGCAACCTTCGATACCGATTCTATATTTAACGGAGGGTGGTACACAAACGATGGCAGATATTAGAGCCACATCCTTACAAAATGCTATCAGATTTGCGCGTAGTTGGAATTTGTTGGGGATTGTCTCAGCGGCATCTCCGATTATCCAAGCTCCAAGATTGGCACAAGTCATCAAGTCTAGTGGTTTAGTGTGCGTAACTTATGGCGTTGAAAATAACGATCCAGAGAATGCAAATATAGAAATGGATGCAGGAGTTGATGCTGTTATCGTCGATAACGTCTTAGCAATTCGTAAGGGATTGACTAAAGATGCCCCATCTAAAAGCATAATCTAAGGGTGCACCCCAGTTGCTGCTGAAAAAATGTTTTCGCTGAATTAATGTATAAGTTGCGCACTCTTTAATAAACCTGCACTATGAACACTTGTTTGAGTGAAGCTTGCAGTATGGTAGATACCTGTACCTTTACGGATTCTTTTCGCAGCGCTCTGGGAATAGAGAATTTACTTACGCACTTTCAAGTTATCTGCAGTTTTGGGAGAGAAGACAGCTCGAAGAGAACTACTTTGAATATGGCGGCACGTCCTGGGCCCAGTATTTCGGGACAGAATTGAAAAATGGAGTCGAAATTGTGCGCCTTCGATCACGTTACCGCATTTTTTGGCAAACCCCAACTGTGTCTCAGCGACATCTTATAAGATCCGGAGACAGCTCATGCATTATAACTCTTATATACTTCTTGCTTTTGAAGAACTTCTCATATCATGACCCCCATTTAGATATAATAAAACTACTCGAAGATTAACTCAGATAGAATATTATATATGCTCTCAAAATTACATGCTATTTAGTGGATGATGTTATAGTAATGTTTCACCCAAGGCACATCTTGCAATGGCACAACCGGCAGAAATTGTATCCACAATGTGGCCATCAGACAAACCTAAATCTGGGTTGCATTCGACAACGTCCAATGCGACCAGTTTACCTGTTTCAGCCAATCTTTCGACTATGAAAAGACCTTCTCTTAGGGTTAAACCACCTCTTACAGGGGTACCGGTGGCAGGCACGAAAAGCGGATCTAAGGCATCCACGTCGTAAGAGCACATCACTGGGCCTTGTCCGTCTGGGTTGACGGCCTTCAAAGCCATTTCAATGACTTGGTTAATGCCATAACGATCGACATGGTACATGGAAAAGGCTTTAATGCCCAAATCTTTAAGAATTTTCTTTTCGCCGGAGTCCACATCCCTGAGACCTATGTATGCGATCTTCTCGGGTTTCAAATTACCTGGGACCCAGTTCAAGGCCTTTGGGCAGGCTTCGCCCTTGTTCAAGCCTAACAGGAAAGAAACTGGGCAGCCGTGCAAATTACCGGATTCTGTGGAATCCAGAGTGTTGATGTCCGCATGGGCATCAATCCACAGAAGACCGACGTCTGGGTACTTGTTGTGGACAGCTGAAACGGTTGCCATTGCGATGGAATGATCCCCACCCAGGGTGACTGGGAAGTTGTCTTCGTTCAAACACTTGGACACGCTCTTGTAGATCTGCTCAGTGACCTCGCCGACCAAATTTGGTCTTTTGATGACACCAAACGAGTCTGTAACGGTGCTTTCCTTCATTCTCTTGGCGATCACGTCCTCGTCCAATGGTCTTTCGATTTTGGTGTTCCAGCCTAGTTCTCTAAGATCGCCTTCCAATCCATGCTTCAACAAGAAATTTGGTCCATTTTCAACACCGCCTCTTGGTTGGCCACCAGAGAATGGTGCTAGGACTAAGGATAACTTCCTTTCTGGATAAAACTCGAAACTTGGTTCGCAAGTCATGATAAATGTTGTCTGTTGATGCTTTTTATTTGACTGAGGTAGACGGAATCAAGTAAAAATAAATCTCGACCCTCTCATCTCGTCGCTTTATATATAAATTACGTACCGCTTGAACCTGCACTTAAGACAACCGAGATTCTGAAAAGTTTAATTACTCCTGTAGTGCAAGAAAAGTCGACAAACGACACCTATTATACCTATCTCGTGCGAAGCCGTTATACAGCGCGCCATTCCTCAAGAATCTCCGTCACCTGCACTTAAAGTATCAAGCGTAGTAAAAGTGCCCTCAGAAAAGGATTGTCGAGGATGGCTTCAGAATGACGCACGGTGACAAACAGGATCTCTGCGATACGTCGCAGAATACGTCGCGCAATGCGTTCTGGAAATAACAAATATAGTTTATGATATCAGCATGATAAGAGACTGAAAAGATGCTGATTGAACTTGAACTCTTCATTTTGATGGACGTATCTCGCTAACTAGACTGATTGATACGCGGTTGTTTTCAAGCACTGTTCCTGAATTATCCGATCGACCATATCGAATTCCTATCTGGGACACACGCGATAACCCCATGGACGAGGTCTGGAGTGGGGTGTACGGACGCAGTGCCGCTGGAAGGGTGTTACCCCGCTGAGTTTGCCGATTTGGGCCGGGCCGTATCGTCCCGGGAAGAAATCGGCCTTTATTCGCGTGTTGAGCGTAAAGTGCAGGGAAAGGCGAAAGATGTGCCACGTCCTCCGGGTGTCTGGGCTTAGGTGTATGGGTTTCCCTGTGCGCTCTCGGGGAGTCGGTGGCCAGCTGACCTGGAGAGGTGGGTGAGACTGTCCGGTGTGACAGTTTCTACCATCAAAGCTTGTATAGCGCCGTGGCGCAGTGGAAGCGCGCAGGGCTCATAACCCTGATGTCCTTGGATCGAAACCAAGCGGCGCTACTTTTTTTAATTCTGACATGAGAATCCACCGGTATCTTCTGCCGAATCCGTCCGTGGCAAGCCATGATGATGATGCTGATGATGCAAAACACTAATCAGTGCGCACTCCTCTTTCACTTGAACCCAGGCCTACACCATAGGTTAAGAGTGCCATGAATGAGCCAGATTCGAACATATTTTCGTACCGTGAAGAAAACTTCTATTCAGATTTTAAACCTATTGTAATGGAGGCCAAAGAGGAAGAGGTCGAGAATCCCGTCCAGGAGCAGACTGCCAGGCCGTATTCGAGCACGCCGCCGGGCCTAGCTCCGCCTACCAAAGTCGTAAGAAGCATCGAGATCCTGCAGTATCTTACAGGCTCCCTGGCCGGCAAGGACAAAATAGCTAAGATCATTAAGTATGTGCTAGACATCCTCAGGTTACTAGTGACCAATTCTAGACTCAGCATAACCAAATGGGATCCGAGTGTTCTCGTCTATTACAAAAAGGTACTGGGCACGCTAAGCATGAGTATGATCCTGAAGCATCCCATAACCATCACTAAAGTGTTGCTGGTTGCTGTTTTCCAAAATTTCGAGAGCAAAACGAATTTCGTATCGCAACAATTGAGCACGTACAGGTACATCCTTCGATTCGGCGATACGCCATTTAGAATATTCAAGTTGCTGGGCAAGATCAGGAAGACTGACCTGAGCGCGGCGAGCATCCAGGAAAGCTGGTGCAACGAGTCCTCCCTGGTGGATCTGATCGACTTCTACTACGGCATCTGCGACGAAATGGTGCTCTTGAACAAGCTGAAGGTTTGGTCGAACGCAAAGCTGTACAACTGGTTTTCAAGACACGAGTCAATATCTTGGCAGTACAGCATTGTGCTGGGCCTGAAGAACAACTGGATGCAGTTGCAAACGTTGCAGAAGAGGCAGATGGAGTTGGAGATCCAAATGCAGGTACGGGATAGGGCCATGAAATTCTCGAGCAACCTCAAGGGCTCTTCTGGCTTGACCTCGCCTATCAGGAGGCAGCTATTGAACGATCTGAATAACGGCAGCGGCAATGACCTGGAAATCGCACAAAAACTGCACGGCTTGAAGCACGAAAAAACCGTCACCTACCTCGACCTAACGAGGCTATCGTTCGACTTGCTAGCAAACTCTACGGACGTTTTCAGATTGAAAACCCCCCAGGGCACATATGCTGTGCTATCGCTGGGCTCAGGTATTACCGGTTTTGTCAAACTATGGATGAACGCTAAAAAAGAGCTCGGAAAACAGGAATAACCCTTTCCAACCCGTCATCTATGTATATGAATTGAAATAACTAATCGGTGCGCTACGTAACAACTTATTGTAATATGCTTGATTTACTCGCTTTTTCTTACCATTGGATGTCTTAGCGACACACTTGCACGAAAGTAAAGAAAACTAAATCTGACACAAATGTCACCTAAATTCTGTATGACCGCCCCGCATAGGCAAGAACGCCCCAGGGTGCCAAAAGTGGTTACCTATGGGGTATAAAAAGCAGGGTGTATAAAAGGAACAATCACTCGGTGTCTGGAGCGACTCCTCATCTTTCAAGATTATTGGAAAGAGACAAATGACAGGTAATGGAAAAGACCGGAAGCCAAGTGTATTAATACCATATCTGCAGCTTTGGGACATAGCGGATCACATTGATGAGTGGCTTAGGCTTTCTGAGGTAATTGACTTCATCAAATATAGAGTCACTGATGTAGACGCCTTCAAAAGGTTTTTCAAAGCCTCTGACGTCGAGTGCCTGTGGGTTACTGATGACTTCGTTGAATCATTGGGAGGTCCATCTGAATTTTGGGAATTCTATCCCAAGAGTTTGAAGGCGATGGTGGTACCATGGGTAGGTTGTGACTTTATTGATGGGCAGAGACTACGAAAGGAGAAGAATATAGTTTTGTGCAACATTGGGCCTAATGCGTCTGATAGTGTTGCAGATGCTGCATTGCTTTTGGTTCTCAGTTGCTTCAGGATGACCTCCTTTTGGGAGCACTGCTTTCGGTTTGCGGCACTTGGGAACGTTGCTGACACGAAAAACTATATTGGAGGTAGGGAACTCAACCAGATTGATATCAGCTTGGTGAACAGCAATGGGTCGCAATCGAGTCAATCTTATGATTTCCCGGAAGCCGTGTCACCGAGTCAGAGATCTGGCTTGAATATGTCCAAAAGCTTTACTATCGGCGGTAAATCTGTTGACTCTCCTACAGGGAAAAATGCGCTAATACTAGGGTTTGGTTCTATTGGTCAGACAATAGGTAAAAGACTGAGTCTAGGACTGGGTATGAATATTTACTACTATAAGAGAACAGGCTCCATCCCAGATGATGAGCTAGGCTATAACGCGAAGTTTTGCCAAGATTTGAGTTCAAGAGAGACTTGGTACTTGGCCGACGTAATTGTCGTTTCTCTTCCTGGAACGGCCTCGACTAAGAACATTATCAATGAGAAAACACTGAGTATGTGCAAAGATGGAGTCAGGATTGTGAACGTTGGAAGGGGAACTTGTGTTGATGAAAACGCCTTAATCAATGCCCTCAACTCTGGGAAAGTTAATAGCTGCGGCCTCGATGTGTTCAAAGATGAGAATACCGGAATAAGCAAAGATTTGTTGAGAAGATGGGATGTGACATTGTTGCCCCACATTGGCAGTGCAGTCTCCGATATGGTGATTAAGCAAACTATAATCACGTTACAGAATATAAAAAGCATACTAATCGACGGCAAGGATGGAATATATCCAATAAACTAACTCCTAAAAAGCTAGGCTAGAAAAGAGATTAATTCGAAAAAATAATTTTTACAATCTATTTAACAAGCAATAATCCTTATATAGAGGATGACCTACATTAAACATTTATGACTTAAACCCATTCGGCTTCAACTTGAGATTTTTGGAAAGTGAAATCTTTTCGGTTAATTGTAACAATACCGTCTTTTAAACTACACTTCCATCTTGCTTTTGTTCTTGTGACCTTGTCGTATAAGCACAACATTAGATTTTCATCTGGACCATCTTCTTCACCTTCAGAAATTAAGTAATCGTCGTCAGAGTCATCTAACTCAGATCCCACTTCATCTGTGTCTAGTAACGCACTTCTCTTAGCTTTTTTAGCCTCTTGTTTCAACATATCTGCCCTCTCGCCATCCCCGTAGGAAATAGTCAACTCTATCTCTTGTGAGTTTTCTAGTTTAGTGTCGTTATCTTGTTCTTCTTTTAGTCCCTGGGCTTGATCTGCCTCATTTTTAACATGCGCCCCATCCTCCTCTTGTGCATCCTGAGGTGAGTGATCAACATCGTCCCCATGTTCTTGTCCTCGCTGATCTTGGTCATTGGAGCTTTTTTCAGAAGTTTTCATTTTATTAGGGTCGTCATTAGAAAAACCAGGTAATACTAGTCCCTGTGAATCGTTCAGCGAATACTCCGAAGGCACAGCGTTGCTTTTGGCAACGCCTGCGCTATTTCCATTATTACTATTCTGTTCGCTAAAATCACTGCTCGTCACATTATCGATAGGTAGCTGCCCCGAATTTCCTTGTGGATCCCAACTAAATTTCGTTACTTGTGTTTCGGAGAGTTTTGTTTGCCATACGCGTTTCAAGTCTTGTAAAGTTTGCTCGTCAATCCCTGCATTTTCAAAATCCTCTCTCACTTCGTTAACAACAGATTCGACAATTAGTTCGTAGACTCGGCTAGCTTCCGTGTTGGACATAGCACTGCACTGCAACAATTGGCTTTAAATCTTAGTAGGGAGAAAACCAAAACAAATTTGGGTAAACTAAGCGAAGCAGAAACGTGAAACCACCTGTGGAAAAACAGATATAGGAGCTTTCTTAGGTCGTTTCAATATAAGCTTCTAGCCTGGATCCCTAACCTAAAATATGGTAAGTATATACCCTGTATTCCACAACTGAATTAGTCAATAATCGAATGCGCTTCTTCATTTCGGAGAGTGTCTTTTTTATAAAAAGGAGGGTAAGGTCGAGCGTAGGGTAATCATACTTGTCTCTCCATCGTCTCACCCAAATAGCTGAGATTACAGGCTAAACTTGAGCTAGCTCGAACTTTACGACGCCTCTCAGAACCAAGAGTTGTGTTTGTAACCTTTTCAACGCCATTTACGGTGTAATATGACTCTCTATTGACTCTTGGTGGTTTCAAATATATCCCGACGGGATGCGGCGATCATGAACTCATGTAGATGAATTAAGTCCACTTGGGAGGAACCAGCGTTCTTCTATAGGTACAGTTAAGACTTTATCAAAAGAAAACGTGTACTTTTGAATTTCTGGACCAAGAGGTTTCTGATATTTGAAAGCACGGGTAGGTGGAGCCCGCTACAACGTCCGCGGCTACCTAACAGAAGATCTCGCGTCACGCTCACTGTTTTCATTTCTAGGAGTTGCCAAACATTTAACTCTGAGCCTAGCTGCAATATTTTTCTGGCTGAGCAGAAGTATCTGGTAAATCGGTAGGCATGCGCTAGGAATGATTCCGTGTGCGCAGGGGGGGCGACAATAACTGCTCGAGTTGCAGCAGATATATGGTGATTATATTATCATCTGCGGCCCTATAAACACTGGACTGATGAAATCTATGGCGCCAAATTACCTACAGAACTACAAATGGCCAAGGGCAAGACAACCTTCTGCGCCTTAGTTCCGTTGAATATGTCCAATTACAGTGTTCCTCGCAACCTTGAATGTACTGGCATAAAGGAAAAAATTTAATGGCAGCACCGCTAAACTAGATGGTGCGCACTTGGGTACCTTACTTACCATCCGAAATGAAAGTGAACGACGACTTCAGGTTTAGTAAGGTTTCATGGTAGGCAAGGGCCGCAATATCAAATTATCTCTTCAGTGTGCATGAGACCAAGTGCAAGATTGAATGAGCAAGGTTCTAAATAAGCAAAGTCCTCTCGCCTCTCGCCTCTCGCCTTTTTTGGTGAGGCACAATATGGTCTTAATCTTTACTCTGAGAACCTCTCGAAATAACTCTTCAACTTAAATTTTACTCTTGCAGTAAGCTCAATCGTAAATTGAAATTAGCTAAATTACAAGGTCTCACAATGTGGACCCTTACTGAATTCAGAGAAGAAGACGATTTAAGGTGTGCATTTCCGTACTTCATTGCCAGAGGATGCTTTTCGGGGACTAGCGTGCTAGGGTGTTTTGGGTTGATGAGAATCTTATATAGATCAATAGTCTTTACTGATTAACTGAGTATTTTCGTTACTGCCTCGGCATGCTTCGCTGCCAAGTCGCGCTTAGAAAGACAGACGCCTAAAGTAAAAATACGAAAATAAGTCTCCGTCTTAAGGTGAACTAGCCTCTACTACGGTGGCCATCGAAGTTCGTTGCTATATTGGATCATGAATAATCTTCCAGTAACTCCGGAACAAAATTCTGCAGCCAGAGAGTATTCACATAGCGTCAATTCTATGATGTTACAATGCCCTGCTACGCAGCTAAAGGTGCATCCACATGGACTATCTGCAAAGAAGCAAATGGAGGACACGACGTCTCAAGGCGATTCGATGCTTTCTAATAATTTTGATATATCACTTGATTGTATCAAAAGGAGTAAGCAAGTAGGGCACGATCCAGAGGGAGTGAAGTCTACCAACGAATCTAATGCATTGGATCAGATAGATATCAACAAAATGTTTCCTAACCTAGATCAGTATAGAACAAAAATAGACGACGGAGAAACAAATCAGTTGGAGCTGAATTATTCTCCTATCAAGATAGAGCTCAGCTCGCCTACAAAGGAGGAGAAAGACAAACAAAAACTCAGAGACGAACCACCTCAAAAGAAAATGAAGCTGGAATTAGAAGCTGTTCCCAATTTGGCGCAGACGGCATCTTTTCAAGATGATGGTCATCTGAGCTCACCAGAGGCAATTGAAATGATTGAAACAAAGAGTAGCCCGATGAAAGAATTTCCTGATATAAATTTCGAGCAAGACAAAACAACTCCAATTATAGAAATGGAAAATCCTGATCCAAAGCCCTTTAAGCAAGAGAGTACTGCGGGAACCCCTGGCTCAGATGATGGGTCAGATAGCATGTCGAGTCTTCCAAAGCTAACGCCGGTCTCCCACGGCGGTAACCCAGATATAACGCGCGGTAAACCATTGAAATATTCTAAATCGCTGTTTCTTGACTTGCAATCAAGCCTAGATAGCAGTTCACAAGCAGTTCACATAAGAAATGAGGAACTGGTCGAAGAAATACACAGTCTGCATAAACAGTTAAATACGATTACAGCGAATTGTGACATGGCCTTCAATGAGTATAAGAACATCAAAAGTCAGATAAAAATTTCAACATCTGCCCATGAGGCTGAAATATATGAGCTTAATGAGCGTATTCAGAATATAAGCAGAGAACGTGATACAGCCAAAGATAGAATTGAAACCCTGAAACAAAAATTGAGCGAGTCCAGAGATGAAATTAACATGTTGAATCAGAACCAATCAATATTGCAAAAGAAGTATGAAGCTGCAACGAGAGATTCCGATAGGTGGAAGAGGCTGTCTAATGAAATGGAGGAAAGTTTTCTGGAAATGAGAGATCTGGCTCTTGAAAGGAAAGAGAAGGCTCAGAAATTGGAGGATGATATTAAGATCATGTCCGAGAAAATTGCTACCTCTGAGTCTGATCTTAAAGGGATTGAATCTGTTGCTGATGATTTCAAGAAAAAGAACAGGCAATTAGAGGAGGAATTATCCAGACGGGTTGAGGAAGTTGCGAAGCTAGAACATCAACTAGATGAATCAATCGAATCTCAAAAAGATGCTAGCGAAAAAGTCACAGACCAAGTGCATGAATTGACTGTCAAAAAATCTGAATTAGAATCGCGGCTAGAATCATTGCAAAACGAGCAAAAAGAGGAAATGGCTTCTCTAAGTGCTGTAGTAAGTCAAAAAGAGTCGGAGCTCCGGGATGCAGTCGAGAGTTGCCAAAAGATAACAGAAAAATTTCAAATATTGCAAACAGAATTGGGTGAAAAGGATGCTAAAATGACTATTTTGCAAAAAGAATATGAAGATCTCAATGATGAAACAGAAATTTGTAAAGCAGAGGTGATTGAGCTAAATGCCACCGTCGAAGAATTGAAAGAAGTCAAGTTAACTCTTCAAACATCGATTCTTCATCTTGAAGAGAAGGTCCAGGAATGGGTGGACAAGTTCAACAAAGAGAAATCTTCGCCCAGCTTGGAGAGCGAGCACTTAAAAAGCCTCAACATTGAAGCTGAACATTTGGCGGAGTTAGAGGAGCTTCATGTTAACCTAAGCTCACTCCAAGAATCTTTAAGAACCAATTCAGAGATTACTCGACGATTGAGGGAGGAGAATGAGCAGTTGAAAGCAAATCAAACGAATAGCGAACAAAATGAACATGAAAAAAGATCTCGAGAACAAGAAGTACTTTCCTTGCAGAAAGAAATAGACGATTGGAGGGAGAGGTATAATACTAAAGAAAAAGAATCCAATAAGTCATTGAAGCTGCTAGCTGAAGATCTCTATATACAATATTCTTCTAAGCATGAACAAAAGGTAAAACTGTTAAAAAAAGGATATGAAACAAAGTATCAAGGAAAGCTTGATAGAATGAGCTTGCAGAATGAGGGCCTGGCTCAGGATATAGACCAGCTCAAGAGTCAACTGAACTCTGAAAGAAAGGAAAAGCAGAAATTGTTAGAATTACTCGAGAAGAGAAACGCGGAATGAACCAGTTTGACGACCTATTATGAGCTATATACACTAGATTGATTGATAATTATATTCTGAGGGAAATTAACTTCGCTGATAGAATATAAGTATATAAATAAGCATATATTTAGCTACTTACAATTTGAGTTCTCCAGTTCGTTTTTTATCGTGACATTTCTACCATACGCGACACACATAACAGATTTCTTAACAAAAAGATGCGCTAATGAATCCGTTTGGCCTGCAACACCATTTTTGAAATAAAACATACAATATCAAAACAAGATAGAGTTATCCCTTTTAGGCACGTTCCAATTGCTAGTTGTACTGTACATTCTATAATCTTGAAGAGACTGTCGGGCTTCGATTGTCTTTCATAGTGTACACAAAGCTGCCCCTTAGGACATAGGTAAACTGGTGTTTACCTTGACTATAAGAGGATATTAGAAACATATCATACAGTTAAGTGTCATGGATAAAGGCTCTCATAATACACTGGAGCTTCTGGCTCAATATGATGATCATACGTCTCAAAGAGATAAAGCTATTGAGCATATTGAGCGAAGAGTTGTAAGTGAAGACACAAGGCCATCGTATGATGATCTGTTCAAAGAGAACGTAAGGCTGAAATTGCAACTTAAAGAGCAAGATACTGAGATAGAAGGTTTGAAAAAACTAATAGAAGGCATAAAGTCTGTCAAAGCTAATAATACGGTAACCATTGTGGATCAGACTGGGAAACAGGTGCTAGATGGGGCATACAAAAAAGAATTTGTATTACCTCCAAGGTCGGCTGATCGTCAGAAGAATGCCAAAAATCTGTTTCTGCCAATACCAGGTATCTCTTCTGACTCAAAGGACGTTGTAGAGGGGCCTTATTCGGGTGTAGTGGATGGGTCCGGATCTAACTTGTCTCCACACAGGAACATGGTTCAATCTGAGTCGATTGAAGAAATAAAATCTCCTGTTAAAACAAAGATTAATTTGAGTGCCTCTGAAGATGACGTAAGCCCCGCTGCATCGGTAACGTACAAGACCTCCAGGATCACCATTGCATCTCCACATAGTCCTAGCCGCTCGATAGCTTCAAATAGGGTAAGGTCGCCACAAAGTGCTAATAGAATTGCTGCCGTAATAAACAATCAAGTGCACTCCCCTTTGAGGGGTGATTTCGATAATAAAACGGAGGTTCTCCCGGTCAATATATTCAGCTCGTCGACGATGGGAAGTGACGTAAACCTAAAGAGCCCTGTATCGCAAATTCAATATTTGAAAGCTGAAGAGAAAGCTAGAGAGTTCTCTCCTTCGTCGAAACTGAAAATCAATAAGTTCGCTGATTTTTTGGAGGACTCTTTTGCGCAAAGTCAACCCGATATATCGGTTACACAAAGTAAAGAGCATGGTGTTCCACAATTTTCTCCACCGCCCCCTCCCCCTCCCCCTCCATCATTTTCTGCAGCCTCGCATGAAAAGGAACTGCCATCTTCACTAAAACTAGGATCACCAGTAATGTTAAGTAGGAAAGAGCCTACTGCCAAAGAACCTGTCGCTACAAAATCTCCACTCCATTCATCAATTAACAGATTGCAAACTTCGGCTCCGGTCAATTCCTCAATCAGACAAAGATCCTCTTCCGATAGCCTCCAGAATAAGTCGATCGACACAATTGATTCCTTTGTGGGCACGGCGTCTGATGTGGAAGCCATAAAATCTAATAAAGGAAGTACCAATCCTGCTGAAGTACCCCATGAGGTCAACCCACCCAGCAGCATACCACTGTTTGTTCAACCTGAGGATTTTAGGAGTATAAGGATGCTGGTTTTAAGTACGCTTTACCATGAGGCTGAGTCGGCGTTCGATGAACCGCAAGTTTTATTCAGCGTCATTGATAGAAATTCTGAGAAGGAAATGTTCAAATTCTCGAAGACAATTTCGAAAGTCAACGAATTGGACGCTTATTTAAAGCCTAGACTTCCAACGATAACGCTTCCGTTGCTACCTGATAGACAATTGTTAGACTCTTTGACACCGTCAAGAGTTGACAGCAGAAGAGAAGCTCTAAATCAATACTTTAAAATTTTATTCGCAATCTCAGAGTTTCCGCAACCTGCGGCCTTAAAAGTGGCTCAGTTTATGAGTACAGATACTGTCATGAATCCAGCATTGTTAGGAGACACAGTCAAAGAGGGAACCTTACTAATGAGAAAACCTAAGGCACTGGGCAACACGAGTAACTGGCGTGTTAGATATGGAGTACTGGGTGGTGAATTTTTAACACTTTTCGATAGAGGACAGCCGACAGAAAAGATAAGGCTTAGACAGTCATCTATTGAGCTGCTCCCTAATTTGCCAGAAGACAGGCATGGCACGAAAAACGGCTTTGTCATCAATGAGCACAAAAAGAGTGGCTTATCGAGCACTACAAAGTATTTTTTGTGTGCTGAAACATCAAAAGAACGAGAAATCTGGGTTTCTGCAGTCAGTGAATTCATATCTGGTGCGCTAATACCCCCTTCATCAAGCACAGGGAGCCTCAGCACCAACGGCGAAAGTAACGCCTCATTTGCGAAGTTTGATAATGGCAGTTCGGTAGATCAAATATACGTCACTGATTTGACTTTGGATTCGGGAAATCAAAGCAGTGGGGATGCTTCCTCCAGCTGGGCGCCTCGTGAGACCGAGTCGTGCGCAAGTTATGAAGAAACGAAGGAGAGTAAAAGACTTAAGATGAGAAGCTTCTTTCCCTTCAAGAAGATCACTAGTAATGCCTTAAACATGATGTATGATGATACTGAGACAATCGCTTCCCAAGAATCTGAGCCGAAATTTTCGGATAACTCAATCGCAAAGTCATTGGAAAGTATGAATTTGAGCTCTGACAGACAACAAAATAAGGTATTTGGATCTTCGCTAGAGAATTGTCTCAGGTTAAGCTCTCATAAATACGTCGGAAGATATGAGATCCCTAGTGTTGTATACCGCTGTTTGGAGTTTCTTTATAAGAATCACGGAATTCAAGAAGAAGGCCTATTTAGGTTAAGTGGATCGAGCGCATTAATCAAATCTTTACAAGAACAGTTTGACGCTGAGTATGATGTTGACCTATTCAACTATAATAGATCTATTCCAGAATCGAGCAAAGCTGCGAGTGGCGTATATATTGATGTTAATACTGTGAGCGGACTTTTGAAACTCTATCTGCGGAAATTACCCCATTTGTTGTTTGGAGACGAGGGTTATTCCTCCTTCAAGTATATTGCTGACGAACATCATGATGACCCTTCCCAAATTGCATACAAGTTTAGGGATTTGATACGAAGTGGCTGCATTCCTGAGCCAAATCTTTCTTTGATGTATTGCTTATTTGAATTGCTGCTACGAATTCAGGATAACCAGCGTTTCAACAAAATGAACGCGAGAAACCTATGTATTGTATTTTCACCCACATTGAACGTACCTGTTACCATCCTTCAACCGCTTATAATAGACTTTGTTTGCATATTTCAAGGCGGAGAACCTATTGAGCAAGATAGAAGACAGGATTTGGACGTTCACATTCCCCAAGTTTAATTTTTTGTAACTCGAAAGCATTGTTGATGATTCAACATACTGTGTCTCATTGAACTCATGCATGTAAACATATAGAATGACTATTAACTGACGACTAATCTACAAATAGCAATAAATAATAATTCTGCAATCCTTAGACTGCATTTTGACGGTTTTTCAAGACATTTTCAATGAAAGCCTCGCCAGCTTTGTAGGAAGATCTTACTAACGGACCTGATGCACAATATAAAAACCCTAAATCCTTAGCAACCTGTTTCCAATTCTCAAACTTTTCAGGGGAGACATAATCAACAACCTTCATATGTCTCTTTGTTGGCCTCATATATTGACCAAATGTGATCACATCACACCCAATCTCACGCAAGTCCTTCATTGCTTGTATAACCTGTTCATCCGTTTCGCCCAAACCTAACATCATTGAAGTTTTTGTAATCAGGCTGGGTACCTTTTCTTTAGCTCTCTTCAGAACCCCCAAGGATTGCCTATAAGTAGCTCTTCTATCTCTAACGTGAGGCGTTAGTGCCTCAACCGTCTCGATATTATGTGCATAAACATCAAGCCCGCTACTCGCCATGACATCAACCATCTCCAGGTCGCCTCTAAAATCTCCGGATAGTGTCTCTACTAATGTCTTGGGAGCTTTCTCCTTGATTTTTCTAACTGTTTCGGCCAGATGATGTGAACCACCATCTATTAAATCATCTCTGTCAACAGTAGTTAATACAACGTAGCCTAACCCCCACCGTTTTATAGCTTCAGCGGTATTTTCCGGTTCCATAGGATCTGGTTTGCTAGGCGTTCTGTTGGTCTTCACTGAACAAAATCTGCACCCACGAGTACAGGTGTCACCCAACAACATGATTGTGGCTGTCGACTTGGATTTGTCATCGCCACCCCAGCATTCACCAATGTTTGGACACCGGGCCTCCTCACAGACCGTGCTCAAATTCAACTCACTAACATCCTTCTTCAATTTGTGGAAATTGGTGCCCTTAGGGATTGGGACTTTCAACCATTTAGGTAGTCTCTTTGCTTCTTCAGCATTTTGTCTTGCTGCCTCAAGCGGATCGATGCTGAATTTTGCTGCACGGCCAGCTAGAAAATCCTCGAAAGCGGGTCCTTTATTCAATGTATCCTTAAACTCTGTTGTTCTTCTTCTCTTCAGTTCTGTGGGCCTTGTTGGGTTTGTCCTTGTCGTTGAAATGAGCCTGCTAAGATTGTAGCCCAACTTCTTCCTAACGCAAGAGGCACTTCTTGAAGTCAACATAGCGCACAAGATATTCAAAGATTTGAATTACCAACACACTCTCGTTATACAACAACTTCTTGACCAAAAAGTGGGCACAGGATATAATCAGATCGACTTGAGATGGTTCCAGGGCTTTTTACATTTTTGTTAAAAAAGAAGTCATTTTACTCTTTTCCACAACTCTTTTCTACAAAAAGCACCGACAAGACTGAACAGATAAGACACCATGAAGATTCTTTTAACGAGCAATTAGAACTTACAGTAACACTGGTTTTTAAAATTTAATACACATCGATAATAAAGATAATTAGATAGAGTATACGGAGAGTAAATGCAGTTGAGCTGCTGGAATATAAACGTAAATTCATGACCCCCGCGAGCAGGCTAGGTTTTAGCATGGAGAGCCATACACTTATTTCTTGCAACCAGGGCAACTTGGGCAAGCACCTGAGGCGGAGCTGCAACTACAGCCGGAGCCACCACATTTACCACCACAACCTTCACTTGAGTAACTTGCAATTTCGAACAACATTTTTATTTTGAATTAAATATTTCTGTATGATATGATCTTTAAGATAATACTCATAAAGATCGTATAGATTACATCAGAAGGAAAGGACTATAGATTCCTCCTTTTATATGTCATTAGCTTGCGGTGAATTTGCTGTAAGGCGAATCGTCGAATCCGACGGGTTCGTTCGTAATCCGCTCGCAGGAGTGGGGGGAGCGTGACAAGACGTCTGCCGAGCCTCCTCTCGTGAATAATCAACGAAGCGTTTGGAACATTAATCCGCTTAATATCGGTAGAAGATTCTAATGGAATGATAATACAATTCCTGGTATTGAGCACTCAGCAAAGATCTCGCAGAAATCTTCGATAAAATTCTTTTGCGCACTGCGGGGGTCAGCCCATTCTAGGCCGGAGGATTTGCATCGAGGATGAATATGGTATATTGAATAGTACAAACGTTGCGTATTCTAATGGCTATTATATATCTACATGGAATAGGTTGACCGAAGTTTGTGGGTCACCATCTGGTACCGCTTCTTGTAGAATGTTTCCTAGCTGTGGAGATATGCGACATCATAGATACATCGCTGTCATCGTGATCCTGTTGATCATGAGGTTCGGCAGGCTCTTGATCTAAAATGTTGGAACTGCGGTTTGTGCTCCTCAAATTTTTAGTGGTGGTACTTGTGGGAACCCTGTATTTGTGATTTGACTTTGTTTGGAGTTGCTTCTTGCCTGCTTCTTGCACGTTTCTTGACCCGCTGTGATCGTCATGTCCTCTGCTTTCAATAATTTCTAGCGTCTCCAAATGACGAGAGATATCGTCGATGGTAATGTCCTCCACGGTACGATTGAAGGTCTTGTTGAGCTCTTCGTCGTACACGTAGTCTTCGTCGTCATTTTCTTCCTCGATCGGAAGTTCTTGCTTAACAAACGGGATTGCGGCTTCAGATGCCTTGTTCGTTAATATACGCCTTGCTGGTTTGCTTTCCTCGGAACGTCTTTGGCTTTGCTTAAATTCTTGTTTCAATTGCTCTTGCTGTGCTTCTTGTTCAAATTGTTCCTGCTGCAATGCTTGGGCCCTTGTTAATCTTTGGGTGGCTATCGGGGTTTGCTTTGGTTCACTTACAACACCATTCATATTGGTCAACGACTGCTTGAATAAGAATTCTTCGAACTCCGGAATCATCGCTCTTCCCAGTTTGATGACTTCTTCGGCCCATATTCTTATTACGTCTCTTGATTTTTTGCTTTTGTAAGGCTTCCAATTCGATTTGCAACCCCGAACTATCTCTTTCACAACTTGCTCCGAGCCCCATTCCTTGATCCAGTTCTGATTCTGTAACCCAATCAAATGTGCAAAGGTACCAGATGTTATTGCTTTATCAGAGTATCCTCCCTCTAGTAAAGATAAAACTTTACCCTGAGAATGCATTTGAGCCAGTTT
Organism: Zygotorulaspora florentina; assembly: GCA_003671575.3. NCBI lineage: Eukaryota > Fungi > Ascomycota > Saccharomycetes > Saccharomycetales > Saccharomycetaceae > Zygotorulaspora > Zygotorulaspora florentina. The sequence goes on along the minus strand of PPJY03000003.1, from coordinate 264,174 downwards.
CAAAGCGTCCTTCGTAAACATTGTATAAAAATTAGTGGGTACGTTGACGCCATGCCTTTGCATGCTTACTTGCTCAAACTCAGATGCGTCGAAACCCGCGCTAATGACAACAAGCCCTTTGAAGGGTTTGCCTAACGCTTCCATCTCCAACTTAGCAGCCTTGAAAAAATCATCAGACTTTGCAAATATCGTTCTATATTTGGATTGATACAGCTTGTTGAAATCTTCCTCTGTCTCCCAAGGCGAAAGGTGGACGTTCCATATATTAACATCATGGGCATTCATTATGCAAGTGGACGCATTTTTGATATTGCTTTTCGTCGCATAACCAGACTCTGTGGGGAAAGAATTAATGTCATGCATGGAAAAATAAGCAACATGAGGAAATTTTGCAAACTTTTTACCAAATTCGTTGTAACCTGGGGTTCCCTCTTCTTCTTCATCGGGCCGGAATCCAGCACGTTTCCAGCATATATCTTGAGTGCCATCACCATGATGCAAATCGAAGTCAAGTATCACTGCGTGGGTGACCCCGTAAGCGTCTGCCGCATACTCGATTGATACATGCGCATTATTTAATAGGCAGAAGCCAGATGGTGTTGCAACATGGCAATGATGTCCAGGTGGTCTTATTGCTACGAAAGCCCTATTACTGATATGTTCCTGCGAAGGACCCTTAAAAATGGAATCGACACCAGTCTCTAAGGCGCCAATTGAACCTTCTAAAGCTTCGATTGTTTCTGAGCTCAAATAGTTGTCCCCTGAGTTCCAACTATCTGGTACCTCAATTTCGCCATTTGCCAATTTTTCGTCTGCCTCTTTGCAAAGATGCAATAAGGTTGGAGGCCAGTCGTTACCGTGAACTTTTAGTACATGAGGAGACAACAAGGATCCCTTGCGTTTATGGGAAGACTTAAGGGTGAATAAAGCCGGATACATCGTAACCGCGGCAGATATTCCCATGGATCCTGCAAGTAATCTCTCGGGCCTTTCCACGATTGTTTTCCTGTAGGACTTGCTGACCCATTCTCTAGGAAAAGTGTGCTTCAAAGAGTAGGGCGATAAAACAACCACAGCTTTAGCTGACTCGGGAATCTGTGACGCAGCCCTTGCTGCTGATATGACATTGGGATTATTCTGGACAAACACCTGAAACTGCTTGTAAAATTTTTCGAGGGGATCTGCCTCTGACATTTTTGCTAAGACTTGATAATAGATCTTACAAAGCAAGATTGGACAAGCCTTTAAAGCCACACGGAAAAGGAAGTTGTTATTGAAAACACAGCCCAATCAAAGCCAGGATGCTGATATAATTCAAAGGACCTATTAACCCTAAGATCATAACAAATAATAAAGTTGTCTTTCTATCCTTTCCGTTTTCAGAAAAAACTATAAACAAAGCAAAAACATCACGTGATGTATTTCAGGCTTCATATTTCTGCGATAACAAGCTTTCACGAGCTTATAAATTTATCAAGTATTTGGTATGTCTAGTTTTCGATACTCATGACAGCTTTGTCACCTTCTTTCAGTGTTTGGGTTCTTATAGGCTGCTCTCTCTAAGAAGCGGCCTCCAACTTGAGGCTCGGACATGTGTTCTTTTGAAAGATTTGAAAAAATTCTATCAAGTAATCAGTCCAAAAATCAAACTTTTAGGGCAAGTATTGAGTCACCATGTATCCAGGTAGAGGCAGCTACACGTATAACAATGGTCAGGCAGCCAATGGGGGCAGCAATTCCGGGTTCTCGCGCCCACAAGGCTCACCCCCAGGTTCCTCCACAAGACAAGACGGCCAATCATATTCCAGACCACCGGTCCCTCCACCATCGTCTCAAGGTGGATATCAACGGCCAAATGCTCCACCGCCCTCGTCGTCTAATCAGCAGGGCAGATATGAACGTCCAAGTGCTCCTCCGCCAACATCTTCAATGGCAGGAGACTCAAGAAATGGCAGTTTCGTAAACGGCCCTAACAACTATCAGCAACCTTCCACAAGCATGTCTCTGCCACCGCAGCATATGCAGAATATTCAAGGTGCGGACGTCTCCTACCAATATTCGCAATGTACAGGTAGGCGCAAAGCTTTACTGATTGGTATCAACTACTTTAATACACAAAATCAGCTACGTGGATGCATAAATGATGCCCATAATATGCTCAATTTTTTGACAAGTCGTTTTGGGTATCAGCAGCAAGACATTGTTGTGCTGACTGATGATCAGAACGATATGGTGCGTGTTCCAACTAGGGCAAATATAATCAGGGCTATGCAGTGGCTGGTTAAAGATGCAAGACCTAATGATTCGCTGTTCCTCCATTATTCGGGTCACGGTGGTCAGACAAAGGATTTGGACGGTGACGAAGAAGACGGGATGGATGACGTTATTTATCCTGTCGATTTCGAAACAGCTGGCGATTTGGTTGATGATATAATGCATGACATTTTGATCAAGCCTCTACAACCTGGTGTAAGACTTACCGCTCTTTTCGATTCGTGCCATTCGGGAACGGTCTTGGATTTGCCATACACCTACTCCACGAAGGGGGTTATTAAAGAGCCAAATATGTGGAAAGATCTAGGTGCTGGGGGGTTGCAAGCTGCGATGGCATATGCTTCGGGTAATAAATCGGCCTTACTCGGCTCTCTGGGCTCGCTTGCTACTACGGTTAAGAGCAAATTGGGCACGAACGTCGATCGTGAACGTGTAATACAAATCAAGTTTTCTCCAGCTGATGTGATAATGTTATCGGGTTCGAAGGACAACCAAACGTCTGCTGATGCTGTGGAAAATGGACAAGCCACTGGTGCTATGTCGTACGCGTTTGTTAAAGTTTTGAGTCTGCAATCAGAGCAATCATACCTGTCACTTTTGCAAAACATGAGGCAAGAAATGGCCTCCAAATACTCTCAAAAACCTCAATTGTCCTCATCTCATCCAATCGATGTGAACTTGAAGTTCATTTTGTAAAGCAATTCGGCTTAATGTTTGCTCTTAAATATCTTCATATGAATATATATATATATGTATGTATAGAGATATATATATACATGTTTCTGTATTTATAACATATTGAAGGTTTTTGCACTTCATGTATGAGAAAGCATGCTTTGTTTTGCCCATGATGGTTTCATCTTCAGGTACAGAAAAATACTAGATGCAGGCCTCAGAAGATTACGCCTATTCTTGGGTTTCTTCCTTGTCCTCCTCCTTCTCTTGAGTTCTCTTTGCTTCCAATTCTTCCTTGATCTGTTCTTCTTTCTTGGAGAAAACAAGCTCTAATTTCTCAATTTCCTTCTCTACCGCAGCAATATTCTTTTCGGTTTGTTCGTCTTGCTTGGACAAGAAGTCTTCGTGTTTAGCCTTCAATTGATCAATGGCAGTTTCAACTTCTTCTTTGGAGATTGGCACGATAACGTCCAACTCTGCAAGGGTGGCGATAAGAGTGTGCTCCAAATTGAACTTTCCATCGCTAGAAACAGAGGCAGCCGATTTGGCTGAATTCTGCTTCTTTTTGTGCTTCTTAGATTTAGATGGAGCAGTGTTCTTGAAGGTATCCTCTTCTTTGGTCGAAACTAAAAGCAGCCCCTCATCGTTGACACTCTTGATAGGTTGGGCCTCAAGCTTAGTCTCCTCGGCATCACCAAAGATGTTTCTCTTTGGCTTTTCGTAAGCTGGATCCAATGCTAGTAGAGCATTCTCAATCGCTTCAACTTCATAAGTGAAAGCAAGTTGTTTTGCGTGGGTCAATTTTTCTTGCAACTTGCCCATGGAAACATCTTTTTCTTCCAATAATTTAGATAGCTTTTGGTCTTCTTCACGCTTCAAACGCTCTTTCTCTATCTTTTGTTTGAAGGACTTGAATTCGTTGTCGAAGTCTGATCTAATTTGTCTGATTTGAGAATAGATCTCGTCACGCTTCTTGTAAAGAGCGGCGCGCTTGTTGTACAAAGCCTGTCTCTTGTCGTAAACGGTCTGCGCTTGTGACTGCAACGAGTTCAACTTTTCTTGGGTTGCTTCAAACTTTGCAGAGACCTCTTTGGGGTTCAATTGATTCAATTCCTCCTTTAATGCCGCGATCTTCGCCTTATCCTCATCGACGGATTTCTTGATGGGCTCAATGGCAAGCAAGTCTTTGTTCAGTTTGTTCAAAGCCTGCATCTCTTTCACCAAAAGCTTCTCTTCCACTAGGGACAAATCTCCGGAGGAAATTGCATCTTCGATCTCAGATACTCTCTGCTTGACCTCTTGCGAGCTGCCGTACTTGGCCTTTCTGCCCAACTTTTCGGTGATCTCATTACTTTTCCTCTTGATTTGAGCGTCCAATTGCTTGACACTATCATGGATGGTGTTTCTACGGGTCTTCAGGTCGGCCTGGGTTTTGATGATCTCCTTGGTTGTGTCTTGCAACTTCTTTCTCTCAGTTTGCGTAGCGTCGTTAACCTGATTTTGATCAATTTGCTTTCTCAATACAGAGATTTCTGCATCAACCTTCTTCAATTGAGCGTTCAAAGTCTCCAGTTTCTTGTCTCTAACGGTGACATCAGGTCTCTTATACTTATGTTGCTGCTGAGAAGACATTGTCGATTGAGAACAAAGTTATACACACGATACAGGACTATACTACCAATTGGCGTTTAACAACAAAAGAATTGGATTTCCTTGAAGCCTAATAGGTGCTGAAATCTGCAGTTAACTTCAGAAAGTTCACGTTTAAAGCCACCGTTCTGGCCGACGACGATCATGACAGCCAACACCTTCTCGGCAAGGGCGTGGCAGCTCGGACAGACCAACAATCGTCCTCAATCCAGTTTTCAGGCCGTTTAATACGATCTGAAGCCCTACTCTAGGGCTTCTTAGGGTATATGGTTAGGGCTATGACAATGTTTGCCCTTCTTTAAACTGTTTCTTTTTGTTCAGCCCTATCTACATGCTCGGTTTCCTGTTGCCAGGTTTGTAGAGAAAGTGAAAAAGTTGGGCTTGCATGTTAACATGGTCGAGGCAGCATTCAAATTAGTCAGTTTTAATAGTGTCTTTCGCTTACTATTATAGCATCTCGAGGTCCAAATAGCAAGCACCATGTCACAATATGCTAAGCTTGTGGAGAGCCTGAGTGCAGAGGATATTTTGAATGATTTCCCTGAGGTCATTCCATTGCAAAAGAGGCCCAATACAAAATCTAGTGAATCGAGCTCAGAGGACGCCAAGGATAAGGTTTTCTCCGGCCATGATGAAGAGCAGATCAGGCTGATGAATGAAAACTGCATTGTCCTCGATTGGAACGACGAAGCCGTTGGAGCTGGTACCAAGAAACTGTGTCATCTAATGGAGAATATCGAAAAGGGGCTATTGCATCGTGCCTTCTCTGCGTTTGTCTTTAACAATGAGAGTAAACTTTTGCTGCAACAACGTGCCGAACAGAAGATCACGTTCCCTGATTTGTGGACCAACACTTGTTGTTCCCATCCTCTCTGTGTCGACGACGAGTTGGGTTTAGAGGGCAGCCTGGAGGTCAAGGTGGAAGGTGCAATCACTGCGGCTGTGAGAAAATTGGACCACGAACTGGGAATTCCTCAGGAAGAAACGGTGAGCAACGGGAAGTTCCATTTTTTGAACAGAATTCACTACATGGCAGAAAGCAACGAGCCATGGGGAGAGCATGAAATCGATTACATTCTTTTCTATAAATTGAATGCGAACAAGGAGCTGAGTGTGAATCCTAATCTGAACGAAGTCAAGGATTTCAAATGGGTCGATGCTGAGACACTAAAGCAAATGTTCGCCGATCCGAACTTAAAATTTACTCCATGGTTCAAATTGATCTGTGAGAGCTATTTATTTAACTGGTGGGAACAACTAGATGATTTGTCATCTGTTGAAAATGATGCCAAGATTCATAGAATGTTATAGTAATTTTATGTAGTCCATGTATTTGATTCCGTAGTATATGAATTTCGAAAAAACCATCTCGGAAGAAAAAACTGTGTATTTTTTTGGGTTTTGTCGGTGATTTTAATATTTTATTTACAAGTTTTAAAAAATTCAAGTATTATTGACCAAGCTACTGACGAGCAACGCTGTTGCTACGCTGACGTTCAGCGAATCTACCGGACTCTTTAGAGAATCGGCCTCTATTGGTCTTCCATAAGGAATTTCAACGAAGAAATCGCTTCTCATTTTCAAATTTGTTCTGACGCCGTTTCCTTCGTTTCCTACAACCAGCACAATGGGTACTTGGTTGCACATCCCTCCTAAATCATTCAATGATAGATTTTTGCCGGCTGAATATTTCTTGTCCTTGAATGATAAATCTGTCAGACAACTGGTAATAAAAGTCCATCCCCCTTCTTCTTGGGATTTAGCGAAAAAGTTTAGTGGTTTGTCCACATAGTATATCGGCATCAGCTCTACTGCACCACTGCTTGTCTTTGAGACTGCAGGGGATAATGGTGCGCAATTTTTTCTTGACATAACCATGAAATCGGCTCCCAAGAAATATGCACTTCTGATGATGGCGCCTATGTTATGTGGATCCACGACTTCATCCAAATAAATACCTAAAGGGAAATTCTTCTCGGCACTTTTAATGTATGTCGACTCTTGGCTTTTGAACTCATTCTCAAATATCATCTCACTGAATTGGAATTTCCCAGCTTCTGGGTCACAGAGTTGCAAATGCGATATTTCTAAAGGTTGCAAAGGTTTCGTCTCAAGAGCAACATTGTTGTGCACAGCATAGTTTGTTATAAGATTCAGTCTATGTTTATCTGTCTCTTCTATTTTGATATCTTTCTCTTTTGCTAGCTTTTGTATCTCTGGTGATAATGTTCCGTGATATAATAACCTTGTAAAGTACTCTCGCTTGTTTCCTTGCAGTGCGGCTAAAATCCCATTATTCCCGTAAACGTATTCCATCAAAGGGTTTACCTGTAGCCCATGTCTTGCGCTTCGTTTATCAAATCTGCCTCTATGCTCCTTCAAGCCAATCTTGTTGTTAATTTGGATTTCAGCTAATTTGTCGAAGTGAGCTTTCTTCTTACCGTATGGATCCTTTGGCTCCATTTGCTTTTCCCTGGCGTGTACATGAGCATAATTTCTCTTGAACCACACATCTTTATCCTCACCAGCCTTCTCCCAAGCTTTCTTTCTTCCTATTTCGGGCATGTTCTTCTCAAAACTCGAGCGCTTGTTTGGCTTCGTCCCTGCAGAACGGATGGCAAAACAGCGCTTGCTCAGTATGGTGGGAATGAAGCTATTCTTAAGCATATGTTCGATTTGTTGATTCGGATTGAAAGGCTACTCCAGCTGCTTTTTATCTCTTCTCAGTTCATACATTCAAACTCATCGCCTATACATTTTTTTCACCGAGATTCAACACAGAGTCACCTTGAAAAATGCTGAAATTGTAATCTTGAGATTCATAGCCATAGATAATCACAAACGGAAGATTTAATATTTAGCATTTCTGCTCTCACAGAACCTCCTTCGAAGCTTCGCGAACAATGTCTCAACGTACAGCTCTCGTAAACCGTATTACTAACGAAACCAAGATTCAAATCCTAATATGCATCGATGGGGGTCACATTGAACTAAAAAACTCCATCCTGGCCAAGGAGGGTTGCAGGGAGCCTTCTAACGGCAAAGATATTGCCGCTCAGAACACTAGCAGTCAGGTTATAAATATTCAAACAGGAGTTGGCTTTCTTGACCATATGATCCATGCGTTGGCGAAGCATTCCGGCTGGTCTTTGATAGTTGAATGTATCGGAGATTTGCATATTGATGATCACCATACTACAGAAGACTGTGGTATTGCTCTTGGAGAGGCTTTCAAGATAGCCTTAGGCCAAGTCCGCGGTGTCAAGAGATTCGGTACGGGGTTTGCACCTCTAGATGAGGCTTTGTCTCGGGCTGTTGTTGATCTATCTAACAGACCATTTGCGGTAATCAATCTAGGTTTGAAAAGGGAGAAAATTGGCGATCTGTCATGCGAGATGATTCCTCACTTTTTGGAGAGTTTTGTTGAAGCTGCTAGACTCACTGTTCATGTTGATTGTCTAAGAGGTTTCAACGACCATCATAGAAGTGAAAGTGCATTCAAAGCTTTGGCTGTCGCCCTAAGAGAAGCTCTATCACCTAATGGCACCAATGATGTTCCATCAACAAAAGGTGTATTGATGTGAAACAAGTGAGTCAACATCCATACTCCTGCACCATGAAAAAAAGCGAGGAGACTTGCAGAATAATATGTCTCTATTTATTGTTTATTGTCTTTATATACAAGTGAACGTTTTTTAACTCCATCAGTTGAAGTTGGACAAAAGGATATTCAATAACTCATCCGCCTGCATCTTGGGGTCAATAGGACTCACGGCGGGAGATGCATTTTTGCTTGACCTCAATGGGCGTTGCTGATAGCTTCTTCCTTGAATCTTACCTCTGATTCTCTGACTTACGCCGCTGATGACTTGAGCTCTGATCATAAGCTTACCACTTTCATCGACAGAGACTTTTTGGACATCAAATGGGAAGGTTAGTTCTCGGACGAAGTCTCCCATGTTATATGCAACTTTGGAGGACATTGGAGTCGAGGAAGATGCATTCGCAACAAACCCACCAATAGCTGCTAATCTGTCGTTACCATCCAAGTTCAAAAATCTGCCGGGAACTATCGTTTTCTGAACAACACCGTTGGGCGTGTTCCTTAGTTTTCCACCAACATTATACGTCAAACCACCAGTACCAACAATGTTTTTAAACGAGGCTTTGTTAATATCTAGGATCGAGCTTCTGGAGGTGGCTGAAAGACGCTCCGTTAAGAACTGGACGGCATTCTCGTTCATGTCTTTCACCCCGAACGTCTTATTTTTTAAAGCTTCAGGGTCCTTTTCCAACAGCCACTGTTTGAACTCTTGGCGAAGAGATTTCAACTGTGAAAGTTTCCTTGTCAAAACGGCTGGAGATGATACCGTCTCCCCGTCGTGCTTCAAGAGCGACGACAACGGTGTCGTCTTGTCCGAAGAAGAAGACGAGCCCTCAAACAACGGATTGGCCTTTCCAGGATTGTACGAAGGTGCCAATCCCATTTCTTGAAACCTAAGTCTATTCCATTGAGAGCCACCGTTTGCCTCGAACGTGCTTATACGTTCCAGCGTGTCCAAGTCATTGTAGACCAGGTACCTCGATTTGACCTTTGAGGGGATGGGCGCTTTGAGACCCCATTCCTGACGAGCCAACGTGGCCGGCTTGGTCTCAATGATCTGATGTGTGGGATAATACTTTGCCCCGGAGGACACAAAAGGTTTGGAATTTTTGGGGACTTGCGACAGTCGCGAGCCCCTAAGCAGATGTGCCAAGTGTGATGATGAAGACATACCGACCAGGGCCTTACAATGCTTCTTAACCTCTACCTGGGCCCTTCTTCTCCTCTATGAACCTCCTCTTGACCATTTTTTCATGTTGGTATTATCGTCATGGAAAACGATAAGGGATTACCCGACTGTAGCTCTTGACCGAGTTGACCGTCACCCGCTTTTGCCGAGGGCGATGTATGGGCGCAGTAAAAATTTTCAAAAAAAGTAAGCATCAGATGCAATAGAACAAGATGCGTTCTATTGAAATATCGAGGTTTGTGAGTTGATCATATCCTATAACATAGATAATATTTGTCACTCGATAGTATTACCAAAAGCTATTACAAGGCTTGTGTTTTGAGAGATATAGAAAGAGAAGATAGAACAAGCAAGGATATCTTATTATTGAATATTATGGCTGATTTGACTAACGAAGTGAAAAATTTAAGCATCGGCGATGCTGCTGAGAAGGGAGGTTATGTCCCACCACACTTGAGAAACAGCGGTGGTAGACGTCCAAGAAATGATGATGGCAACTCTTTTGACCGTGGGTCATCTGGTTCTAACAGAGGAAGCTTTTTCGGATTTAGCAACCGTCGTGGTGGTAAGAACGAGTTCTCTAAAGGTAGAGGTGGTTTCAAGAATGATGGCGGGTTCAGACCAGCTGGTACTGGTAGATGGATAGATGGTAAACATGTTCCTGCCGAAAAAAATGAAAGAATGGAGGTACAGTTATTTGGTGTCGCCGAAGATCCAAACTTCCAGTCTTCGGGTATCAATTTTGACAATTATGACGACATCCCTGTTGACGCTTCTGGTGAAAACGTTCCAGAACCTATCACTGAGTTCACTAGTCCACCATTAGATTCATTGCTGTTGGAAAACATTAAGATGGCTAGATTCACCAAGCCAACCCCTGTTCAAAAATATTCTGTTCCTATTGTTGCTAACGGTAGAGATTTAATGGCATGTGCTCAAACTGGTTCTGGTAAGACAGGTGGTTTCTTGTTCCCAGTTTTGTCCGAGTCCTTCAAGACTGGACCTTCTGAGACCCCAGAGAGTGCAAGAAGCTCTTACATGAGAAAAGCTTTCCCAACCGCGGTTGTGTTGGCACCAACGAGAGAGTTGGCTACCCAAATTTTTGACGAAGCTAAAAAATTCACCTACAGATCTTGGGTTAGACCAACTGTTGTCTATGGTGGTGCAGACGTTTACAGTCAAATGAAGGAATTGGACCGTGGCTGTGATCTATTGGTAGCCACTCCTGGTCGTTTGAACGATTTATTGGAACGTGGTAAGATTTCTCTGGCTAAAGTTAAGTATTTAGTCCTTGACGAAGCCGACAGAATGTTGGATATGGGTTTCGAGCCACAAATTAGACATATCGTCGACGGCTGTGATATGCCATCAACCGAACATAGACAAACTCTCATGTTTTCAGCCACTTTTCCTGTTGATATTCAGCATTTGGCTCGTGATTTCTTGAGCGACTACATCTTTTTGTCTGTTGGTAGAGTTGGTTCCACCTCCGAAAATATTACGCAGAGAGTTCTTTACGTCGAAGATGAAGATAAGAAGTCTGCTTTGCTAGATTTATTATCTGCTTCTAACGACGGTTTGACTTTAATCTTCGTCGAAACAAAGAGAATGGCTGATCAATTAACGGATTTCTTGATTATGCAAGATTTTGCTGCTACTGCTATCCATGGTGATCGTACTCAAGGTGAGCGTGAGCGTGCGTTGGCCGCCTTTAAATCTGGTAAAGCCAATCTACTAGTTGCTACCGCTGTCGCTGCCAGAGGTTTGGATATTCCAAACGTTACCCACGTTATCAACTATGATTTGCCAAGTGATGTCGATGATTATGTCCATAGAATCGGTAGAACTGGTCGTGCAGGTAATACTGGTGTCTCTACTGCTTTCTTCAATAGAGGTAGCAAGAATATCGCTAAAGGTTTGCTCGAGATTTTAACCGAAGCTAACCAAGAAGTTCCAGATTTCTTAAATGACGTATCTAGAGAGTCGTTTGGTCCTAAAGGTGGTAGCAGAGGCTTCTCGAACGGTCGTTCGGGCGGTTCAAGAGATTACCGTAAGCAAGGTAACGGTAACGGTTCCTGGGGTGCATCCAGAGGTGGTGCAAGCAGTAGCAGTGGCTGGGGTTCTTCCAGAGGCGGTTCCAACGCTGGCTGGGGCAATACTAGATCTTCTTCTGGTTGGGGTAATGGCGCCTCTTCTGGCACTGGCTCTGGTGCAGGATCAGGCTCTGGATCAGGCAATTCATCTTGGTGGTAAGTTATTCGGCGATAAGATCGAATTCCATTCAAATCCTGGTTTTTTTATTATTGATTTTCAACTTTTTTTTCTTCAACAACAGTTTGAGACAATCTAAGAATTTCTTTTGTTTTTTAAATTGTGTTTAAACTCGCATTATCATATCGCTATCCTTTGTTTTTTTATTATTGTTTATTGGTATTTTTCCCATGGTTACGATATTATACATCTGTACATTAAAGTCTTCTGATAAACAGAGTGATAAGCATGGAAATAAGGGTATTCATACTCACTTCACTATATTCTACGTTTTTTTTTCATTTTATTAAGAATACAATTTCAATTCCGCATTGTATCCCCACACAAGAACTCATGGTAATTCATGGTACAGTTGTATAATAATATTTTTATTTAGTTTATATATTATAACAAAACTACAAACCTACCAAACCTGTATGCGCTGAAATATTTTTTATGTAAATTTGAGATTCATGAGGAACTTGCAACACACCCTTGGTTTGGGGTCGCGTGTCGCGTACCGACCAAGCATTGCAAGATTTCCTCCCGGAAGACAGTCAGGTATTTTCAGATGTAATATGCAATGATAGGAGTTCGGCTCCTTCCCCTTGAATGGGGGATTTCATGGGTATATTCAAGTTTGAGTATTTTGTTGCATTCAGTCATCTTTAAACGGGGGAGTGGTGCGATATCTTTGAGTTTCTCAACGCAGGTCGCTGGCCCTTTAAAAACTGTGCACATAACCGTGAATAATTCATAAATGTTAAATTTACTCCTAACCCGAACAGCTTTCACAACGTTCGTCGTCTTTAATATTACATGCTAATGGCGCGCTATCATGTATTCCAAAGACATCATCTTCAGGCTCAATTTTAGATTTTTCTCTTTCTTCAGTCCTTCGGCGGCATACGCTTGATACATCAAAAAAGTGAATAAAGAACTTCTCGTTCGTATTGTCAGAGTATTTGCCCATGATTGGAAAATCGGATTCTTCTTCAGTGAGTGAGGAGGGAATCCTGACACTGTCGGATAAAGTATTTTCACTGTTGAGGGTAAATTGAATGGCGGCCGCAGCAGCTTGCGTCCTTAAATAATACATACCGGTCTTCAATCCTTGCTTCCAGGCATAAAAATGCATCCCCGTCAGTTTGCCCATGGTAGGTGTTTTCATGAATAAATTTAAACTTTGTGATTGATCGATGAACGGAGAGCGTTCTTTTGCCATATCGATCAATCGTCTTTGCGGTATTTCCCATACAGTCTTATATATGTTTTTGATCCATTTTGGTAACCCATCGATCTGCTGAACAGATCCGTTATCCAGTACGATTTTATTTTTCAATTTTTCATCCCATATACCCAGCTCACAAAAATGCTCAACCATGTGTCGATTTACCACGATGAATTCACCACTCAATACCCGTCTTGTGTAAACATTCGACGTCATTGGCTCAAACGACTCGTTGAAGCCTAATATTTGTGAAGTCGATGCCGTAGGCATTGGCCCCACCAAAAGTGAGTTTCTTAACCCCGTTTGGTTTTTTATTCTATTTTTCAATTCATCCCAATCGTTATATAAGAGTTCCTGTTTTTCATCTGGTGTCCCCCAGAAGTCAAATTGAAGTATACCCTCGCTTGCAGGCGATTTCTTGAAGCTGCTATAGGAGCCATATATGCTTGCCAATTCATTAGAAGCCTCTATTGCACCATGATAGATAGTTTCAAAAATCTGCTTGTTCAGTACACCGGCTTGCTCGGATTCGAAGGGAAGTTTCATCATAAAAAAGACGTCTGCCAAACCTTGGACTCCAATAGCCTGTGGACGGTGTCTCTTATTACTTCTCTCAGCTTCCTCAACTGGGTAGTCGCAAACATCTATAACTCTATCGAGGTTCCTTGTAACTACTTTTACGACACTATGCAATCCTTCGAAGTCAAAAAATAAGCCCTTATTCTTCATTGGCTTGACGAAAGAGGGAAGGGCAAGTGAGGCCAAGTTGCAAACTGCTATTTCGTCATTAGAACTGTACTCCACTATTTCACAACAGAGATTGGATGATTTTATTGTCCCCAAGTTCTTTTGATTGGATTTCTTATTGCAAGAGTCCTTATATAGCATAAACGGACCACCAGTCTCCGTCTGACTTTGCAGTATTTCTGACCATAGTTTTTGTGCCTTAATGACCCTCATAGGGCTCACTGTCTTCTCGTATTTCTCATACAATATATCAAACTCATCTCCGTATACATCGGTCAAACCTGGAGCTTCATCGGGACTGAAAAGAGCCCAATCTCCGTTCGATTCGACACGCTTCATGAAGAGATCAGGTATCCAGAGAGCCAGAAATAAGTCACGAGCTCTCAATTCCTCTTTACCATGGTTTTTCCGGAGCTCCAAGAAATCAAAGATATCCGCGTGCCAAGGCTCGAGGTATATACAGTAAGCCCCTGGCCTCTTATTACCACCTTGATCAACATACCTAGCAGTATTATTGAATACCCTAAGCATGGGGACTAACCCATTAGAAATACCATTCGACCCAGAAACAAACGATCCTTTTGCTCTTATGTTAGAAGAATGAATACCTATTCCGCCGGAAGCTTTGGAAATCAAAGCGGTTTTATGAAGAGTTTTGAATATTCCATCAATAGAGTCTTCTGCCATCCCGAGAAGAAAGCAAGATGATAAATACTGATTCACAGTACCAGCATTAAAAAGGGTCGGCGACGCATGGATAAAGTATTTTTTAGACATCAATTCGTAAGTTTTCAACACTGAGTCAATGTCATCAAAGGGTCCATGAATCGCCAATGCGACCCTCATGAACATAAATTGTGGAGTTTCGTGAACACGATTACCGTTTTTTATCAGATAAGATTGACAAAGGGTTTTCCAACCAAAATATGAGAAATTGTAATCCCTTTCGGGACATATAGCTTTGTCTAAACGTTCTTGATACTTCTTTGCCAGGTTGTAGAACTCTTGAGATATTACTCCTTTTTTGGGCATCCTCAATAGTTTCTGGCGCTTTTGTAATCCGTCAGCACTCGTCTTTGATTTCACGGCAGTTCTAGACACAGCCAAAAGTTGCGACAAGTTTTTTGTGAACGATATGCCATCCAAGTGTTTATGGAGTTCGTTGACCTCAAGCCTTGCTGCCAGTATAGCATAATGTGGGTGGATGCTTGCCAAAGTCGCCAAAGTCTCGGCAACAAATTCGATTATCTCAGCCTCTGATGCAGTCTTTGCTATTCCCCTAGTAACCTTTTCTAATACCTGCGCAATATTAATATACTGCTTATTGAGCCCAAATGACAATCTTCGCAGGCTATTCGATAGCTTGTCGGGATCGAAAGCCTTAGTGCTTCCTGCTGATTTGTGAGTCATGACTGCTATAATCAGATCAAAGATAACCTTAAGTTTAACTACGACTCTAATTAATGATGTGTCGTGATAAGTCATCTTGGTATAATATTAGATGGTATAATACTATACGGCTTTCCAAATTTCAAACAGTCAACTTGAATATAAACTCAAAACTTCGACTGGCCAGCAGTCGGATGGCCTCGAGCTTAATTCGAATATTAGTTGAGCCATTCTAACGACGAATAGATACTGCAATAAATAGCTTCAAATGAAGTAACAACCTAATAACAGTGAGATACCATGCTACGACAAGCAGCTCTTCAGCAGTTCAACTGCCGATTTTAAATAAAAAATGTACAAATAGAAGGTAATAATTCATGTAATCTTTGAATTTTCATTTGACTCTCACTGAAGCAAGATCTTTTTTCTCTGCCCAAAGACTCGTCCTGTGGAAAAACTCGTCTTGCACCAGAGGATGATAATGTCGCAGTATTGTCACCCCAGTTTGGTTGAAGAAAATGCGAAAAGCCACTTCGTGTTCGTGAGCAAAAATTTCATCGCAGTAGTCCACTCTATATTTGGTTTTCCACCAAACAGTTTAACAGAGATGCCGTTTATTTTATCCTTGTGCATTACGTAGGGCAACTCAATTTCCTCCTCATTCGGTTCCTCAATTTCACTGGCATTTGTGTAAGTGCTCCCGTGCCTTTGTGATCCAGAACGAGACAACCATATTGCCATTTGTCTAACAACCGTCAATAAGCTTTCCATTGCCTTATCAAAACTGGTTTCTTTTTTAAAAAGCTTCCCAATTTTGAAATTGTCATTATTAAATGCGTCATATACTACCCACTCCTGACTGTCCTCTTGAAATTTTGATATTTTTGAATAGGAACCCATTGGGAGCAATTTGTATCCGTCAAGTTTAACTTCAAGTCGTGTCGTGATCGTTGCCAAGAGCAATATCACCTGGCCAAGCGCAGCATTAATTTCTTGCCATGGAACTTTAATATCTTCAAACCCACCAATTCTTAAACCATTGATAATGCCAAAGGGTCCGTTATGCGATATCTTGAAAGTTTCGTTATAGATGTTGATTTTTCGTAGTTTATCGAGATTGTTCAATGAAAATTCGTATTGATTTTTTAATGATTGTATTTCTTTAGCAAATTCCAATTGTTCGAGCTCATATGAATTCTTTCTTTTTAAGTCCTCTTCCTCCAGTCTCTGTTTCTCTTGCAGTTGCTGCTCTAAATCAGCGATTTGTTTATCAAGTTCCTCGTCTTCATTTTCCAACCTGACGAGCTCTTTGAACAAGGATTCTCGTTCCAGATTCAATTTTTCGGCTTCATCGTTAGTGACAACAGGCGACTCATTTGAGTGGATGGCTTTCTGCTTCTCTATTCTAGACAAAAATTGTGTGTAAAGATCCCTCTCTTTAATAGCATCATCATATTCACTTTGTAGCCTTTGCACCAATATGTTACAGCAATCTTGACAAACGGGGTAATCAATATTACTCTTTGACGATAGCAAATTGAAAACGTTTGCTAAAGCACTGACTTGCGTAGACAGGGTCCTGGCAGCTGGCGCAGAATATCTATGATGGGTGCGATCCTCTTCCATCTGTTCGTCACCGGAGTCATCATCTCTTCTTGCCATAGATGTAGTCACTGAAGTTTCAACAGAGTCCACAGCGCTCGGCCCATCGTGTTTCAAATCCTCTTGCAACAGAACATAAGACTCTAAGCCAAGCTTTTGCAGGGTAGCTTCATTTGGGTTTATTGCTTTATTCAGCCTTCGTAGCCTATCTTGAGGTATTTTGCAATTCGTGGGTGTGTAATCACCACCGGAGCTTACTAAAATATCAGTCTGAGCAAAACTTAAATCCAGCAAGGAGCTATCCATCTTCAACGGCAATTGGCAATTTTGGCATTTAAGTATAGTGTCTTCAACAATATTAGTGTTGCTCATATTTGGAAAGCACTCTAAGTTTAAAACCTGTTCATTATTAGTCTTAAGTTCTCTTTGAGCGTACCAATAGTGATCAGAGGTTATTTTTCCTTTCAAATTACATCAACACAGCGAATAGAAGAAACCTTTATCAAGAAAAGAGTTATTTAAATATACATGAAGGAACTATTAGAAATGTTATGATCACCAGTGATAATGCCAATAGAGGTTCGGAGGATCGTCACGCAATTCTTGGACAATTTTGAGAGGGTCGTCGTTAGCAAACCTTCTCGAAGAAAGATCATTTTTAGTCCGCTGCAGATACATTTCCCTCATTTTGTTCAAGATGTCTGACTCACATGGATCCATCACATAGGTAGAGCTTATTATTGGTCTCTTTTTCGGACATGCTGATAACTTGCCGCCGGACTCAATGTGGGTTTTGAATCCCTGTTCGACTACCAATTCTAAGGGTTCTCGAATACACACTTTTACAGACTTGGGAACCCAAATCTCATGCAAAGATGTAAATTTGTACCTTCCTGTTGTCCTAAGAAGAATGTAGCCAATATCCTTGAGTACAATTTCGATGCTTCCCTGGAAAGGCGGAATTACATGTCTCGCATACCTATCTAAGTGACAAACATCGTGCTTTATGCCACAGTATTTGTCGAGAGGATGAGAAATATCAGTGGCGAGCTCTGTGCAAGATTTGAAAACTTCTAAGCCTTTTTCAATATTTCTAAACTCGTATTCTTCGCCTGGAATGTATTTTACAATTTGGTTCACTGTGCCTACTGGTGGCTTAAGAAAGAAGATGCCTCCCACAGAATAACAGCTACCATTTTCAGACCCAATCATCGAATAATAGGTTTTCTTCTTAAGTTTTTTGCCTTTGAAAAGTTCAGTTCTCCTGATTCTGTCAAGCCAGTCCTTTTTAACAATATCCTCGAGGTGAGCTTCGGCTAAATCTGACGTGAAGCCAGGTAAGTCACTCACAGTCTTGTCACCGATTTTATATTCCTGAGCTCTTCTAGTCATATTCGGTATATGCGACACACCCGCGTATTGAGTTTTTAGGAATTTTGAAGGATTTGCCAGTTCATTCTTTGACAATTTGGGGGCCACCACGCATCCCGCACGGTCCCGTTTGACCTTATAGCCCATGTATTCCTTCATCAAAACATTGATCAATGTTGATTTACCTACGTTTGCGTTTCCCAGTAGAGAATTTTGTGCTTTAAGTGACGCATAAACGCTCTTAATGTTCCATCCTTTGGTGGCAGAAGCTGCAATAGTTTTGTTCGACGAGATACCCAATTGGTACCTCATGTAATCTTTGAAAAAAATAGGTAGCTTTTTCTGCAACGTCACCTTGTCTTTAAACACTTGATCTCCCTTTGTTAAAATTAAGGAGACGGAGAATCGGTCATCCTCCAATATCTTTTTTGACAGATGAAATGGAAATTCCGGCAGTGGGACCAGATGTATAGCATTACTGCCCTCTGGCATGGCCTTGGAAACTTCGTCGTAAGAAACTCTCTTAAAGTCATCCAACGAGTACTGGTTCTTGTGAATTGCATCGTTGCATCGTTTGCAGATCAATGGTTCTCTGGACAATTCTTTTACTTCTTGCAAGGAGCCCACAACCTCCTTTTCTTTCGCACTTTGTATACTTTGGCTAAATAGCAAGTACTTAAGGTCCCTTAAACTCTGCAATTTATTAATCTCAGTTGCCTTGGGTTTGAGATAGTAACCCACTTTACTGGCATCGCCTTCTTGCAATTTCACTCCACATGTGTTACAATTAAGCAGAAGCCTCCGTGTGTGAGAAAAGCCCCTGACCAAAGAAAGTTTTGTTTGGAAACTCAGCATGGCAGCATTCTATCTACGCCTCTGCTTCTTGGTTCTTCGACCTAATATATCGATGACCCTTCTACTATATCAATGATAATTTATCATTTAACTGAATATCATCAAAAACGAAGCACTTATTGAAAAAATTTTTTTCACTTTGAGGTGAAAGTGAAAAAAGCGATGAGATGAGCTATCGAGATGAGATGAGCTACAAACACCACAGTTTGGTTAAGACATACAATTGGCTCGATCGATTATAAAGTAGATTATTCATAATGGGAAAAGTTTCGAAGGCCACTAAAAAGTTTCAGACAAAACATTTGAAGCATACGCTCGACCACCGTAGACAGGAGAAAGATCATAAAAAAAGAGTTCAAGGTCGTCGTGGTAATAAGTCTGAAGAAGAGAAAAGAAATGCTTCACTAACCAAAGACGAACAGTTGATGAAGAAATCCGCTAAGGAAGAAGTCTTCAAGGATTTGTCGATGGAAAAATTTTTCGACGGTGGATTTCAAGTTCCAAAAGAGAGTAAGAAGAATTCCAAATCCGCCGCGAAGGCTGCGAAGAATAAAGAGTCTCTTGAAGACTCTTCCTCAGAGGAAGAAGATATGGCCGACAACATGGCTGAGCTCTCAAAAAATGATCCCGAATTTTACAAGTACCTACAAGATAATGATAAAGACTTGTTAGATTTCAGCGGAAGTAATCCTTTAGAGGGAATTGAGAACGATGATGAAGTCGAAGAAGACGAGGAAGTCGAGGTTCCAAAGAAAAAGAAGGACAAAAATGGTCCAAAGGACTCCACACAGGTCGAATTGACCACGAAGTTGGTCAGGAAGTGGAAGGAGCAAGCAAAAGAATCTCCAAATCTAAAGTTGATCAGAAATGTAGTTTCAGCTTTTAAAGTAGCTATCAATCTGAACAAAGAAGAAAATATTGAAGAATACAAGTACGCAATCACGGATGCTAAAGCTTTCCAAGAATTACTCTATTTCACTTTGAAAGACTTACCAAAGGTTATCCAGGGCTTAGTGCCTTATAAGAATACAAAAGGTTCAAGAACATTACCAACCAGTCCAAATGCTTCAAAGATGTCATCAATTATGAAATCTCATGCAGCCTCTTTAATCACATTGATTAACGATATCACTAACACGGAAACCGCTGCGTTAGTTTTGCATTCTTTGAGTCAATTGATGCCATATTTCCTATCATACAGAAGAATCCTGAAAGAAATTGTAAAGAGCATTGTAGATATTTGGGCTACTACGAGAGATATCGAGACTCAAGTTGCTACATTCGCCTTTCTGCATAGTGCGGCAAAAGAGTTCAAGAAATCTACCTTAGAATTGATCTTGAAGACGACCTACTCCACTTTTATCAAAAGTTGTCGGTCAACAAATATGCGTACAATGCCTCTAATAAATTTCCAAAAGAATTCAGCTGCAGAGCTATTTGCAATCGACGAAACCTCTGGCTATCAAATCGGGTTCGAGTATATTAGACAATTAGCGATTCATTTGAGAAATACCATGAACGCTACTACCAAGAAAACAGTCAAAACGAATCCTGCCGAGGCTTATAAGATTGTTTATAATTGGCAGTTTTGTCACTCCTTAGATTTTTGGTCTCGTGTTTTATCCTTTTCCTGCAATCCAGAGAAAGAGAATGGACAACAATCCCCATTAAGAGAACTGATTTATCCTCTGGTTCAAGTGACTATGGGTGTCATTAGATTGATTCCAACCCCACAGTTTTTTCCATTAAGATTCTATCTGATTAGATCATTGATCAGATTATCTCAAAACACTGGCGTGTTTATTCCAATTTTTCCACTTCTATCAGAAATCTTAGTGTCGAAGGCCTTCACCAAGGTCCCAAAGAAGAAGGAATCGCTGGTAGCTTTTGACTTCGACCATAATATTAAATGTAACCAGGCATACTTGGGCACTAGAGTGTACCAAGAGGGTTTATCAGAGCAATTTGTCGATCTAGTGGGCGAGTACTTTGTTCTTTACTGTAAAAATGTTGCATTTCCAGAATTGGTCACACCAGTTATAATCTCTCTCCGCCGTTATATGAAAAATTCAACTAACGTAAAGCATAGCAAGCAATTATCTAATATTGTTGAAAAGCTGAAGCAAAACAGTTCTTACATCCAATCAAAAAGAGCTGACGTCGATTTCAGCCCTACAAACAAGACGGAGGTCGCTAGGTTTTTAAATGACGTTCCGTGGGAGAAAACTCCATTGGGATCTTATCTTGTCATTCAACGTGAGGTTAAAGATGAGAGAACAAGAATTTTAAGAGAAAGTTTGGAGGAGGAAGACAGAGAGAAGCGTGAGAAGGACAATAAAGTAGCCATCGTTAACTCCGAAGAAAACTCTGACGAAGAAAGCAACGAAGAGAACTCTGATGAAGACGTCGAAATGTCCGATTGATTTTGGTTGAATTTCCTTTTCTCATTCATTTAAGTATCGTTGTACATATTTTATAAATGTAAATTATTATACCGGCTGCTATTTATTATCGAGCGCGCGTGGAAACATCGATAAATATAAACCTCGCCCTAACGGGTAACGAACGATATTGCGGAAGACTGCCTTTTACGTGGAGCAATCGGATCCTTTGAATCTTTTTAATCAAGGTCTAAAACTCTATACCAACTATTAATTACCCAGGCAAGACTGGTGTGCTGTTTCTTAACACTTTATTAGAATATCACGTCGGCGGCTAATGGACGACACAACAATAGTTGGCAGCCCTTCCCCCAGCTCAGCTAAAAAGCACCAACTTAACTTTCAAACCGATAGCATTCCAACTATTAGTCAGAACATTGATTCCAAACAGGCTGACCCAAAGTCGGTGCACAAGAAAGCAATCGCTTCGGTAGAAGATCGAAAACTCGCAATCCAGAAGAAAATACTGAATGATGAGTTAACTAAACAGGCTATGTTTTATAAAACTAATATAAATCAACTTCAACAAGCAAATAAGATAATGAATGCTTACCACAAAGAGGAGAAAGTATTGAACCTAATTCAGAAATGGAGAGCTGTTTCGCAAGCAGGGATGTCTTATATTATGAATTCAACATTGATAAAAATATCTAGAATTGGAGGTTATGAAGAGTTAAGAAGAAAAGAACTCGAGGCAGAAAAAGCAAAATTAGAATATCAAATAGATGACAATTTGCAAGAGCAAATGAACGAAGTTTTGGAATCGAATGAATTTCAAATGCTACCGCAAGAAGCGCAGCAAGAATATAAAGAGAAAATGGAAGAAAAAATGAGCGAGGCAGAAATTTGGAAGGAAAAGGAGTTCTCCAAACTAGATAATCGAATGAAAGAAATCGGAAACCAAGAACTGACCATGGAAGAGCTCTCAAAAAGACTTAATATGGAATACTACTTAATATTCCCAGAGTAACTTTTTATAAATAACCTCTAGGTATATAATGCTATTTATTACGTTGGCAGAGCCACAGAAACACGACCAGAGAAAGAAATTAATAATTCAAGAGATGACTTTTGCAATTGGGGCTTTGGAAAAATCTTCTTCCCTATTCCTGAAATATATCATCTAATCTTAACCTGGGTGCGATGTTCATTGAAAGCAATTCTTGGAATAGCAGTTTTGCTGCATACGGAATGGTCATCTTGGTAATATATTCGGCACTTCTACATGTCTTACACCAACCACTATAGCCCATTAGTCCACACTTTTCACAAATATCTACTTCGAAGGCGTCCGAACTTATCATTAGTCTTTCCAATAATAACTGTGATGCACCATATGCAATAACACAATCTCTTTCCATCTCACCCAATCTTAGACCACCATCTCTGGATCTACCTTCAGTTGGTTGACGAGTAAGAACAGCCCTTGGGCCTCTTGCTCTGGCGTGCATTTTGTCTAAAACCATGTGCTTCAGCTTTTGATAGTATATAGGGCCGAAGAAAATGTATGCTTGTAAACATTCACCGGTAATACCTGAATATAACATATCTTTACCTGAATAGTTGAATCCTTGATCTACCAGAATTTGAGACATCTCTTCGAGCTTAGATCCACCGAAACAAGTACCGTATTCAAGCGATCCATTGAGGACACCAGCTTTACCAGAAATTAACTCGATCATTTTACCAACTGTCATACGAGATGGGAAACCGTGGGGGTTCATGATAATGTCTGGAACTATACCTTGATCATTAAATGGCATGTCCTCCTGTTTTACAATAATACCACAGACACCTTTCTGACCATGTCGGGACGAAAACTTGTCACCCAATTCTGGCCTACGATTTTGTCTCAACAGTACTTTAATCAGCGCTTGATCATTATCCGATACAGACATCATGACCTGATCAATGTGCGATGGTTCAGGACCTCTATACGTGACTGGGGTTTCTTTATACTGAGCTTGTGCTGTATTCAATACACCCTCGGATGCGTTAGTAGGGATAGATTTATTGATGTACACTTGTCCGCTTTCAACTTTCATTCCTACTTCACCTAAACCATCCGCACCCAAAGATTTATGCTGCCAAATTGGGTTTTCATTCTCATCAACACGCATACCACCAATGATATCTTGTGTATGGTTTGGATATCTCTTCAGAACAGCGGTAGTTTTTCTACGTGTTTCACATCGACCAAAACCTCTGTCGATTGAGGCTTTATTCAAGACTAAAGCATCTTCAATATCGTATCCGGAATAAGACATTACTGCAACTGTTGCATTTTGCCCAGCAGGCAATTTGTCGTAATCAATCAGCTCGATCGTCTTTGTCTTCACCATAGGCTGTTGAGGGTAAATCATTAGATACAATAATGTGTCTATTCTTTTAAATTGATTATATGCGATAGCTCCTATCGCTTGCTTACCCATCGCACACTGATAAGTATTACGTGGTGATTGGTTGTGGTGTGGGTAAGGAATCAAGCCCGCAACCGCCCCTAGGATGGTGAATGGTTCAATTTCCAAGTGCGTAAAGTTTTCATCAATGTCTTTCTCGTATAATGCAATATATGAATCATTTTCCTCATTCACATCGAGGTATTCAACCAGCCCCAATTTGAGAAAATCATCGAAAACCAATCTCCCGCTCATTAATTCTCTCAGATGACCTGCTTGAACTCTGGATATACCATCTGATACGATAATGAGTGGCCTACAAATTCTACCACCATCAGTAGCAATATGGACAGCCTTTTGGTGCGAGTTCGTGTAAATAGAGATAAAAGCTGAAATCTTACCGCATCGTCTCAAGTTCCTAAACTGTGAAACAAATTTGATCGGAAATTTTGTTGTGCCAATGAGTGTACCATTTAAATAAACACCGTAGTTCAAGTGGAGTAAAGAACTATCCACCAAGCTTATATCTTCAACACCAAGAATGTAGCAAAGTTTCTTGATAGGTGCTTCTTCATCATCTGTAGTGATATGTGTCATCAGTGCAAGATTTTTGACCAAACCACATGCTTCACCTTCTGGTGTATCCGCAGTACACAGCATACCAAATTGAGAAGGTTGTAGCGCTCTTGGACCAGAGACTTTTCTTGATTTTTCGAATTGAGATGAAATTCTTGTCATCATACCTAGCGCTGAAATGTAGGATAGTCTAGAAAGCACATGTGTCACTCCAGCTCTTTCCATCTTGAATCTCTTCAGAGACCAGTTACCAGTCGAAATAGCTCTATTCAATCCACTAGTAATGTTATTAGAGTGAACGTTGATGGATAATAAGGCATCATATTCCATGGCTCTATTAGGCTTCTTCAAAACTTTATCTATGCTTGCTTTGAAATCGTTGTTAAATTTTTTGAATAAATCTTCAAATAACAGGGAAATCAACTGACCGGCCAATTCCAGACGCTTGTTACCTACATAATCCCTGTCATCCACCATTTTCGGGTTATGAGTGGCCATAACAACCCTTCTTGTCATCATTGCAATATAAAGTGCCTTTTCCCTGAAATCCAATGCTTCTACGGTCAAATGTGCAATCACAGTTGTAGCAATCGCTTCAATACCTTCTTGCAAAATCGAGAGCTTTTGTCTTCTGACAGTTTTGACCTTACAGCCAATATATTCTAAAGCTTGTTGTTGGGTATACAGCCCCAATTTAGAAGCTTCTTCTAAGTTTATAGCAAAAATATCCTGGTAACTACTATCGTTACCACATACTAATTGCATCACTTCTAAATCAGAAACAATGCCACATGCTTTAAGGACTACTACAATAGGAATCTCTTCCGCAATAGAATTGTGCTTTAAGTATATTTTTTCATTTTTTGTAACAACATATGTTTTCGATTTTCTTTCGTGAGTCGAAGATGTGACGGATGCTTGGACAATTCCCTTCTTTTCATCTGCTTCCACAATGATACGATTCTTTGATAATTGCTCTTGGACTAGGATAACTTTTTCTGTTCCATTTACAATAAAATACCCACCAGGGTCCAAAGGGCATTCATTAAATTTTGCCATAGCGGCTTCATCTGACCCATGCAATATACATTTATTTGATCTCAACATGATTGGCATTCTACCGATTTCTACATCCTTGTGCATAATAATGTTTCGACCCCTTGTGTATTCTATATCCACATATATAGGAGCTGAGTATGTCATGTCTCTTAATCTGCACTCATGTGGTGGCGTCATATTGTACTTCACAGAGTTAGACTTTTGACCCACTCTTATATCAACGTACTTCAGATAGAACTCTGGATCAACATCACTCAGGATCAATTGGTTTGCCTTGATAATTTTTTTCAGATCAACGTCCACAAAATAGTTAAAAGAATCCAAATGCTGTTTCACTAGACCTTTAACTTTGAGGAAAGCAGGTAGCAGATTCCATTTATCCTCGGTAGTGCTGACCTCATCGGTTAACTTCTTACCTTTGTAAATAGGTTTCAGTAAGTCTTCAAACGCATCATCTTTTTTGAAATGTGGATGTTTCTTTACTTTCTTCGCAGCCATAATCCCACTTCTGTCCCTTTAAATATGTTTGCTTATGCCAATCACCTGAACCACTTCTCGGTTTGTAATACGATGAGCTTGAAATTCCATTCCGCTTTTTTGATCTTAAAGCTCATCGGGACGAATTCTACTTAAAAATTTTCTATTATACTGACGTGCTAAACGATCCATATTTTTCAAGATCTATTGAAATAGTTACGCAGCTTGAGTGAGTAGTTTGTGAAACCTATGAGACATAGAGGTTACGTCGTTGCTGCTGAGGATCCCATCTTAGCAGATCATCTGGACTTCGCTTTTTTCTTTTTAGTGCTCTATTTCTTTGTGTGTGCAAGATTAACATGAGTGACCACAGCCTTCTGAAGAGCTCTGTTAATCAATACTTGGAGGAGCTACCGCAACAGATCCAAAGTAGATTGTATGAGTCACCCGCAACATGTCTAGCAATATACCGTCTGCTACCCCAATTGGCCAAATTTTTTATCATGTCAATGGTTTTCAATGAAAGTGAAATATCACTCCGAGACTTGGATAGGTGGGTAAAGGCTAGCGGTAAGACACAATTCCAAGAGGCCATTAAGTCCATGAAGTCCCTGCATTTACTAATTCCTGTGAGAGGAAATGGCCCCATGATGATAAATTTGAATAAAACGTTCAAGGAAAGTTTCAAGAATGCCCTGACGGGGGGTGAGGTGAACAACTCTTTCGGTATTGTTGTAGAGGAAGCAAATGACATCGTCACTACAGAAATGTTGGACAGTTACTCTGCAGATAAATGGGAAACAATTCTGCACTTCATGGTGGGTACATCTCTAAGCAATATTCCTTCAGAAAATGTTCTGAACTTGTTGAAACACAGTAAGCTAATGGAAGATTCAAGCACGCCTCGAGGGTTTAAAATCACAAATGAGGGATTCCAGTTTTTATTGCAGGATGTGAACTCTCAAATATGGGCATTACTGTTGCAATATCTGAAAATGACGGAAACTTTACAAATGGATCCAGTTGAGGTTCTCAATTTTATATTCATGTTGGGTGCATTGGAATTTGGAAAGCCGTATAGCATCAGTGGGTTGAGTGAAACACAAAAAATAATGTCAAAAGATATGAGGGACTACGGTTTGGTTTTCCAGAAAAACTCAAATGCCAATGTCTTTTACCCAACGAGACTAGCCACTATGTTAACATCGGACTCAAGAAGTATAAGAAGTGCCTCGGGTGCTATGGACAGTGTTTTAAAGCAGAATAAGGAGGAAATCGTGAACAAGGCTGGATCATCTGACGGTGAAACGAACGAGGATGACATCGGTCTAAAGACTCGAGCTGTGCAAGATGGCGCTTTGATTGTGGAGACAAATTTTAAATTATACTCATATTCTAATTCACCCCTACAAATAGCCATTTTGAGTCTATTTGTTCATCTGAAATCAAGATTTTCTAATATGGTCACTGGTCAATTGACTAGAGAATCGATCAGACGAGCCCTTACTAACGGGATAACAGCGGATCAAATTATTGCATATCTAGAAACACATGCTCATCCACAAATGAGGAGACTAGCCGAAGAGAAGCTTGAGCAGAAATTAGAGCTAGACGGAAATTGCAAAGACCAGCTGCAAATTCTGCCTCCGACAGTGGTTGATCAAATAAAATTATGGCAGTTGGAGTTGGATCGTATTATTAGCTATGACGGATCGCTATATTGTGACTTTGAAAGTCACCAAGAATATCTAATGTTGAGCTCATATGCTCAAGACATCGGTGTGTTAACTTGGAAAGATGATAGAAAAAAAAAATTCTTTGTGTCTAAGGAAGGTAATTCACAAGTTCTTGACTACGCCAAGAGGAAGTTAAAGAAGAAGCAGACTCCATAATAAATAGTTTCAAAAATTTGCTTGTTCTGTATATTTGCTGGCTTCGATTCGAAAGAAAAGGAAATATCACCAACAGGGCATGGTCAGTGTCTCTTTTACTTCTCCCAGCCTCCTCAGGTAAATAGTTGCAGACATTCGTAAGCCTATCGCGGTTCCTTGTAAACTATGCAATTCTACAGAGTCAAAAATAAGCCCTCATACTTCATCGGCCTGAAAAAAGAGGGAAGAACAAGTGAGACCAAGTTGCAAACCGATATTCCATCATTAAAGCTGTGCCACTCTATTTACAAATAGTGATTGGATGATTTTATTGCCCTAAATTCTTTCGATGCGATTTTTTCTGGCAAGAGACCTTATATAGCATGAAAGGACGTTCATTCTACGTTATTCGGTGAAACCTCTGAACATATCATCAATTGGAACTGCATTATCTACTTCTTCATATTTTGATAGACCTCGCTGTATTTTTCGTACTGGTCAAGAAAAATGTCGGAAAATTGACGCCTGATAGGCTTTTTCTTTCATGTAACTATATCTGATTTTTAAGGGTTGAAAGCGCGATAAAGGTTTCTGAACCTACAAACATTATTACAAAAGTCTTATCAACTTAAATCAGACCAAGAAAAATCGACCTTCAAATTGTTTCACTAGCTAATCAGAAAATGTATATCAATACGCTTGCCCCGTTTGCACTTTTTTCAGAACTCTTCAGACAAAGTTTCACCGGATCCTCCCAATGCCCGACAGATTTACCCTTAACATGCAGAAACGATACAGCCGTCCCAGATACGTGTTGTTTTGAATATCCTGGAGGAATCTTCTTACAAACTCAATTCTGGGACTATAGACCATCACGCCCGAACTTGGACAAAGAAGCACTAGAGAAGGAATTGGGTCCCCTGGATGAATTTACCATTCATGGCTTATGGCCGGATAAATGTGATGGCGGGTACGAGCAATTCTGCGACAATTCAAGATCCATTGATGATGTTTATCATTTGCTAAATTTGGAGCAATTCAACAACCCTGAGAACGGGTTAGAGATTTCTGGAAAAGATCTATTGACTGAATTACATAGGTTATGGAAAAGTAATAATGGTAACGATGAATCATTGTGGATCCACGAATACAATAAGCACGGAACGTGTATCAAAACTATTAGACCCAAATGTTATGAGAACTGGAAATCAAAAGCCCAGAAACCTGACCTCGACTTAAACAAGCAATCGGTTTACGACTATTTTCGCACCGCGTACAACTTGTACAAAAAACTAAACACAAGTGCCATTTTGAAAGCACACGGGATTCGCCCAAGTACAACTGCAACTTATACTAGGGAAGAAATTGCGTCTGCTTTATCTGTTGGGTTTGATGGGCACTCTGTTTTCTTTGCATGCGATAGGCATAATGCGATCAACGAAATTTGGTATTATCATCTCCTCAAAGGGTCGCTTCTGGGCGAGGAATTTACTTCTATAGATTCAATCTACAGAGGCAGAGAGAGGTGCCCTGAACGTGGCATTAAGTTTTTCCCCAAAGGCTATACACCTCCAGACAACAGGGCTCCCTCGCCCAAATTTAGTGGTATTATTAGATTAAGTGGCATCGAGGGAGGTTTAATCAAAAACGGCCACTGGATGGTCAATATGAGTCCTGCCACCTTCTTCTTGTCGGAATCGGAGTTTGGAAACTACTACCTGAGATCAAGATTGGGGTATTGTGGGTTTAATCAGAACCAGGCGCTTGCATGCAACAAGAACCTCGGCCAGGCCGCGCAATTTGAATATGAGGACGGATATATTGGTTACTCCGGCTCTTTTCAATGGGGAGGCGACACTTATCCAAGTCATAGATCGCAAAGTATTATCTATCATGACCCTGAAGGAGGCGACGAGTATTCTTTCAAATTGAAATTCATTAAAAAAACATTATAGATTAAGTATAAGTAAAAGTTCTTTTTGAATACGTTATTTAGGCCCAGACATTTGTATCAACCTTGTGGTATTATCTTCCATCCCCGTTTGGTAGCTTGTGGAGCTTCTGTAGGTCGTCGTACTAGGAGTTGTCGCACTGGAAGGTGCTGTCATCGATTGAAAGGATCTTGCATTTCCCAAAAAATTCATCATGTCACTCTCCAAGTAGCCAATATGGTTCTGCAGGTGGGACACCTTATCTTGTAGTTGGAAGTTAAGATTTCTAGTTGTCTGGAGATCGTGACTTAGCCGTTTAATTTGGCCCTGTTGTTCGTTAACAATGGTTTTCAGAGATCGCAGCTCATTTAGTATTATTAGATCGTCAGCCGGAACTTGGCAGTTGGAATGAAAGTTGGGAGAAGCCCGGGGAGGTTCTGAGGGCACCACCTGAGGGGGTTGTGTTCGTACAGGGGAGGGATTATGGCTGTTACTCAGAGTAGACTGCTTCAACATCAAATCGTGCAGATTTTTCTTGGAAGCCAAGTATTGCTTTCTGATATTTTGCAAAGTGTCATCAGTCTCGGTCCTATCAAAGAACTCCCTTGTCAGTCCGTCAGTCATGCTATTCGAGTACGACCTTAGCACAGCTTGAGTTGTATGTTATCTGGGATTGACCATCGAGATCTCTTACGCGCGTTGCCACAAATACCAATATGGGCCAACCTAGGCGCCAGACGAAGACGGCGCGCGTCTACATAAATATATTTTTAGTAGATATATTGCAGATGCAAAACTATCAAACAAGCTTGGCGCGCTTGCTCTAATGTACCATCTATATAAGGTCTCCGCAAACTTAGATTCCACTATGAACTTACAATGCCCAGGAGTGTAAAGTGCCAGGGCCAGCCTGAAGTATTTGGAGTCGCGCCATCTCCCACCAGACACTCAAAAATCGTGCGAACATGCTGCATTCGAGTCCATCTCGATCGTCGACATAGATTCCGGGGGCCAGAATTATGGCGCTGCCGAGGTCCTTCCGAAGTCGCGCAATGAAGGCAGATCTTGGACGTCCCCTCATGCGCCACTTGTACAAAACACCGGCCGTGGGACATGCAGTGCGCCATTGCCGATGTGCCAGATCGATTTAGGAAGACCGAGAAAGATGCTCCCGTCGCTCTTTAGACGTAGTAGGCGGCATTTTTAAGGCTGGAGAGGAATACACTAGAAGGCTGAAATCCTGATGTCGGCATCTTTGCTCAGTCATTGCGGCTCCAGACCGCGCATTCAGCTTCCCGGAACATCCGTCCTTTCTATTCATTAGTCTGCGCGTACCGTTTTTGCTGATTGATTTTTTGGAGGTTCAACGTCGTATCGCTGGTAGTAGTAGCTATACGCTTGCGCAATCACAGAGCGCTCCCTTGGCATTCCCCTTCCTTCAAGATAGTATTTTTTAACCCGCAGCAGAGTCTGTAGCTCCTCACTGCACTCAGGGCCAGAGCTCTGTTAAATTTTTTATCAAAAAACCTGGGCTCTTCCCTTCGACCTACCGTGCCTATATAATAGCTCGCATCTTCTACTGTGCTTACTACCTTTTGCATGAAGTATTGATGGCATTGGCTGCTTCCGTAAAAGAAAGGGATGGGTTCGGCCTCCCTGGGTCTTTTGCAAGTTCATTCGCGGATAATGCAAGTTGACGCCAATCTGCTCCTCCGCTTGCGGGGTCCACAAACTCGATATCTTACAGCAGATGCGAGAGTATCTCGTCCGTGATCAAAATTTCACTTATGTTGCCGCTGGTAGCAAATTCCCAAAAAGGCCCGGAGGCTGGTCTCCACCCATCGAAAGAGCTCCAGCTAGAGGTAGATAACTCACGAAGTAGCTAAACAACATTGCTAAGACCGCGCTTAATAAAAACATACCAAAAAAACGAGGTTGGAAAAGTCCAGGTCTGAAAAAGTACATAAGCTTACCTTGGAACTTGTCTTCTAGAAGTTGTGTACTTTCCTCTTTTATCGCAACAGGACTCTTTTCCAAATTTTCGGGAATCGTAGTTGCCTTCCCTAATTTCCAAGCACTTGAGCTGCAAGTTCGATGGCGTTTAGAAGTAGATGTGCTCGCTACTAATTTCGTTTGGTTGATTTTTCGACAAATGTCGCAGCAAACCTTCCTCTTATGCCTGCGTTTGAGATGTTTCTTCAAAAGCTGTCTCTCTATAAGATGTTTCTACCTACCTAAGGAAATATATATAAAGGCTA
Organism: Zygotorulaspora florentina; assembly: GCA_003671575.3. Classification (NCBI taxonomy): domain Eukaryota; kingdom Fungi; phylum Ascomycota; class Saccharomycetes; order Saccharomycetales; family Saccharomycetaceae; genus Zygotorulaspora; species Zygotorulaspora florentina. The sequence goes on along the minus strand of PPJY03000003.1, from coordinate 232,325 downwards.
CAGTGCTGGCGCCGGCAAATTCGACGACTCAACGTGGCTCTTGAGCGACGCGTTGAACATCCCGAACCCTTTCTTAGTGTCTTCTCCAATAAGCTTCATGACCGGCCAGGCCAATAACCCTGTGAATTCTTCGGACTGCACGACCTTGGTCTTGGCGCCATCGTCGACAGGCAAGAATTCGAATGTGTGGGTACCCGAGAAGATCGTATCAAATGCCAGATTACCCTTCCATTGAAAGCGCTTCTCAGTGTTCTCGATCACGACAGGGTCGAAGATATTTTCCCTTTGCGAAACAGGCAGCAGTAACTTGACCTTCAATACATCACCCTTGGCCAGTTCAGCGGCCGTCTTGCCAGGAGTGGTGATTTCTATTGACTGGATGAATTCAGAAAACTTGGGGTAATCCTTGAAGTTAAGAAACGCATCCCGCACGGCTTCGACATTCTCGTCAATCACGACGGAGCTCTCAATAAACACCATAATTGCTCGATTGGCTGCCAGTCGGTCAAGACAACGGTGCCACGCCCCTCAATCCACTGCGCACGTCCCCCATTATATACAGCGACCTCGTAAGTATTGGCTGATGCGGTTACCCGACCGGACATTATCTCTTCGCTGCGCACAGTGTGCGCCGCCACAAAGGGTAGACCGTAACCTCCGCGCTCTGCCGTCCGGCCACGGAAATAAAGGGAGCACTGCCAGCTTTTTGAGGGTCCTGGGAGGGTGACAGCGGAAATCAGTCCATGGCGGCTGAACGCCTCCCCCCAGCCTATACATGCTGTCGGCGAGAGCCGTACATGCAGATCACGGCACACCGGGCCGCACCCTCAAGCACTGCCGCGAAGCAGACGCACTCGGCACCTAACGTCCGCTTTTCGGCACCCCGGTCGGCGATCGCTAACCACCTGTGGCATTCAGGGAAAGTGCCGGCGGACGCTCAGGCCACGTGAGCCACGTGAGCCACGTGAGCTCTGTGGCTGGCCGTCCGGCCCTCTTTTTTTTAGACTAAGCGAGGCCCGTTGGGTAAATTGTCGTTCCGTCGATTTCCTGAAGCACCACTCTGGATTGATATATCTCCTCATTAGGAAAAAAGAGACCGGAACAGGAAGTGTCATTAGTGCATTACGTCGTTTTGCACAGAGCCGAAGAAAATGTTGCCAGCCACGAATAGCAGTGGGACATGGAAAGTCGATCGAGCAGAGCCTAATCATTCCGGCAAACTACTGTTCAACTTTACAAAAGTGCCACGGGAGCCCATCTTACGCAACTGGAGTATAGAGAGCAGGAACGGCAAGTTCAACAGCACCTATCTGAGAAGCGTGTGCGGTTATTCCTTGGAAGTGTAATAGGGAAGAATTTCATCCTCTTTGTGGTTTTAGTGACTTGGTCTGAAGTGGTGTTTAATTGCAATAGATCCCTATTCATCGAGTTTTGTTGGGTTCGTTTTATGTCAATCTAGTTCCGTTTGGACCGTGAGGGAAAATTAGTATATAGCACTGCCGGCTCAGATGATGCTGAATACCGAAGCTACCGATACCGAGAGCCCACGAAGCATGGAGCCCTCAGGCTTGAATCTGAACATATATTCTTCTACGTCTGTGAAAAGGCCTGTGCTGCTGTCGGTGAAAACCGCGCCTGTGGTGTCGACCCCGGCGAGCAAGGGCAAAGACACTGTCGATTTAGTGGACTCCGAAGATTTTCGTATACCCGACCTGAAAATATGTGAAAAAGTGGATGACCTGTTTTTGGGCAACGATCATAACATGATCCTGATCTTCGATTTGACCACAAGCGGATCGCTTGTGTCGTCGTCCGCAGCATACAGTGGAATGTCGAACTCGAAGACTCCCGAAAACGACAAGGAGGCCAATAATGGTGCCAAGAAAGCCAAAGACGTATACAGAATCCATTTATCGTTGCCAAGCACACTGGTCAAAAGACCGAAATTTCACTTCGAGAAACTGTTGCAGACTGTAATAGACGACTCCAAGAGGCTCAAGCTGCTCAACTTGATTGATAACTGCAATAAATTTTTGTTTTTCGACGGGGTTAGCACACTGAAGGCATGTTCGTTGACAACCTACTGGCTAATCAAGAAATTCAAGGCCTTTCTGCATGACAAGCTATGCAAATCCAAGATCGATTTGTGTGTACTCGAAAGGATGGACATCCCACCAGACAACGCCGTGAAGAACGTGGCGAACAATTTACCGTTTGAAGATAATTTTGCCGCGGACGGTAAGACCCCTCAGAAAAAGATTTCCTTGACTGTGAAGGTTTTACCGAGATCCAGTGAGAAGATGTTCATACAATCGATCAAGAAAGACACGATTCACTATTCGCCCACATCTCTAAAGAAGTTTTTCAAATTCAAAATTCCTCAAAATTTAAGCGATAACGACTCTATCCTGCCGAACTGGTTGAAACCATTTGGACACCTTGAGGAGAGTGATTCCCTTCTTCAGAAACTGCTTTCAAACTTCGAGTTTTTGGAAAACCTTGAGTTGAAAAGGTTAGAAAGAGGTCTCACAGTGGAACATCAGCAATCACAAATTCAGCAATCTAAACAACAGCCCCAGGTGTTGCGAGAGAGGGAGTTGCAAAAGTCCAATTCTTATCAAAAGATATACTCGTTGTCCAGTTTGCAAAGGGAATTCAAAAATCAGAGAAAATCGAGTTACAATACGGATAGCACCAAGGTCAAGGGCAAGGGAAAATCGTCTTCCTGTCCACCATCACCTTGTCATGAAATTTCGGATCTCAAGCTTTCCATTCCAAAGGAAAATGGTCAACAGGGGTCAAATTTACCAACTATCTCGGTTGTCCCACCTAAAAACTTAATACCGACCACGTCATGCGATTCTTCAACGTCCCCCATATCTTCGCCACATGCCGATACAGACAGCGACTCGTTGTTAACTCCAATGAATCACTACGAAATGTCGGAAGGGATCAAGTCGTTTGCTAAAAACAGATATTCCAATATTTTACCTTATGAACACTCCAGAGTCAAGTTACAACCTTCGCCGCTCTGTGGACCACCAAGCATTAATCAAGATTCATATTCGCCTTCCAGCAACGAAAATGCAAAGTTGCAATCTACTTCAAATACCTCCACTGCACCTAAAACAACATCGAAGGTAGCATCCACATCGCAAGAGGACGCTCGCTGTTCCACCAATCTCAAAAAGAGAAGAAACTCTACCTCAATTTCCCCAAATTCATCGCCCTCATCTCCTGTGTCATATTTCAACCAATCCACTGCACGAATAGAGCCCAAGGAAGGAAAAGGAGAAGCAGAGTCAAGAGAGAATTTCAATGATTACTTCAATGCAAACTATTTAAGATTGCCACAAGTAAATCCGGATTTCGAGTACATCGCTACACAAGCTCCTTTGCCTTCGACGATTGATGACTTTTGGAAAGTCATAAGCACGAATGGTGTCAAAGTCATCATATCATTGAACTCGAATGACGAATTATTTATGCGGAAATGGGACATATATTGGAATAACAACCGTTCAAATCAAAAGTATAAAATTGACATGATGGAAAGTTTTGAAAACGTTTGTGGGGTAGACGGCTGTATACTAAGAATTTTCTCATTTTATAAGAGTTCCAGTGCGAATTCTAATGCAAATGGCGAAACTAATGGGAAACCGAATGGCAAAGAAAACGATGATGTAGAAGGTAAAGAGGGCGCCAATGTCGATTGTAAAGCAGGAGATTTTGAATCAAATAAGTTGACTGTTTACCAATTGCAATACACTAAGTGGCTAGATTCCTGTGGAATTGTCATGAAAGATATATTGAATCTCTACACCATAAAAAATATGCTGTTGAACAGTCCAGACGGTCTGATCAAAGATTTAAGATCTAATAATACCAAAGACATGTCGGTCTATCATCAAGATTTGTGGTCTAACGACTTTAAAAAGGGTATTAATTCGATCAAGCAACCGCCCTTATTGGTACATTGCTCCGCAGGGTGTGGTAGAACGGGCGTTTTCATAACCTTGGATTTTCTTCTGAACGTTTTAACATATCCAACCAATTCAAATAACAAAATTGATGTTTGGAATATGTCGCAAGATCTCATCTTCATCACAGTCAATGAATTAAGGAAACAGAGAATATCCATGGTGCAAAATTTAACGCAATACATAACATGCTATGAGTCAATCTTGGAGTATTTTTCTTTGAAGAAAGATAAATTCCAAGATGAAAATGAAAAGTGTGGTAAATGAATATTTAGGGATTTGTTTAATGAAAGGGATATGATGTTGGATAGGATCACCAATTAATAAATAAATCAATAAAAATGAATAATATAAAACGATAAATAAAAACAATTATCTCCTAACACTCTATAGTCTTGACTGTTTTGAGTGGTTGAGTACCGAAATGTAACTACTGGCATGCAGCATTTTGAATTGGTTATTTTATGTTATTTTATCTTATATTGGTAGTTTGTCAATATTTATGATCACTACTTAATGACTCAACGATTACTTTTGTGGAGTTATGGCCAAGAAAAGCTGTAGATTCTCCATCAACTTCGGATCGACATTGTTCAACAAATCACGGTATTTAGGACCCAAGTTCTGTTCTAGAAAATGCATTGTTTGGTTGATGAATTCTTTCATACTAATATTATGGACAGGGTCATTGTTTTTCGACAGCTCATATTGTCTCAATTGCTCTGCGTTTAAAGGATTGTACTCAATTGACTGTGGTGTAGCAAGATCATTTAAATGATACTTTTCGCAGTCACCGTTGTTCGATTCGTTAATTTCTTCCAAGATTTCTATCCACATTGATGCAATCAATGGGAACTCAGAAAGTACCGACACTAAGCCTGTTCTCAACAGACTAGATAATCCAAGAATATGTGCTTTCTTCAATTTTGGGTCGTATATGTCTTTGTAACAAACTATCCAAATCGAAATTAGTTTGTTGATTACCTCATCATAAGGTGTATCTTGATTTACAACAGTTCGTTCGGCTAGAGGTAATGAATTGTTCGCAAGAGCATTGGGAAGCGAGCGGTGATAAACAGCGAGGGCATCCATTAAAGCCTGTGGGTTTACATAGGCGATTCTCGCTACATTTTGTAACACCTGAGCACATTGATAGCTAGACAAAGATTCGTCTCTGAATACACTGTCGAAAAGACATCTCAGTACACCAGAGGTGTGGAACTTTTGAAGCAGTAATTCTTCATAGTTAGACTCATTGGAGAGAATCAATATTTCCCATATCTCCAAGACCAAATGAAATGAATCGTCCCTCAGTTTCAAAATGTATTTTGAAATTTGAGAAAAAACCTGAGCAAATACTTCACAGGAGAAAAAATCCTGCGTGTTGAGAATCAGCGAATAGCTTTTGACAATCTCCAGTAAAGTAGGTAATATTTCCGTATGGCTTTCAACTCCGAACTCCAAAAATGGTAGTAGCCTATAAAACTCAGGATCAAATTTCGATTCGAAAGATGAAAAATTTTGCAAAAGAGCGCTCCATAACTCATAACCATCTTCATTCAATAATTGATAGTGGATCGATTGTGGATTGCAGGCCTCTGCAACAACTGGGATTGATATTGACCATGTTACATAGGATTGTGATCCCAGCGAAACTACCAGATGTCTAAGTAATCTTATTAAAGAATTTGAAAGAATAGCCTCTGCGGGATTGTTGGTGGATATTTCCCATAACTTTGGTACTATTTGAAGAATTTCCATTAGTAAATCTCTGTCTACAAGAGGCTTAGACTGAATAATTATGTCGCTCAATGTATTCAAAATGTATAGTCTTGTCTCCGTCAGTGATACTGATGGAAGCACCTTCCTTAATAAAATTTGAACAATTTCATTTAAGAAGGGTTCGATGGTCTCCTTATTAAAATTCCAGTCATCAATCATAGTTCTCAATGACTTCACACAAGTCAATAATACAACCTTGTCATCCTCGTTCATCAGCAGGTTGCAAAAATATTGGTAACACAATTTCTTGCTTTCCTCTGAGCACTTGACAATGCTCCATTCATTTATAATGAGACAAACTCTCCTTTCAATTATCTTCATTTGATCTCTGGGAGTATTTGATGAGGTTGCTTCCGGCAAGAAAACTTGAACCAGCAACCTATCAAAGTCCACCATTCCACTTACAGCGGCAGCACTTAATTCAAAACTAGAATAAATGGAATCCTTCATTAGGAAATCCTCTAAGGAGTTGGACAACTGAGCAGCCTCATTCTCAATTTTATTAAGGAGATATGGAACTAAGATATCGGGAAAGGTATTAATCAAATCTTGAAAGAAATTCTCAGCACAGGGTCTTATTTGATACTCGTAGCTAGACGACATCTGCTCGTTAATCCATTCTTCTGGATCCATGAACCAGTTCTCCAATTCAGAAGGTCGTAATTTCAAATACCAGTTCATCAAAGTATCCACTAAGTTGGTGATCAATTGCTCATTTAAAAATTCGGCATTGATTCTTTGAATGGACGCATCAATACTTATTTTATCACTTCTAGCTTTTAACGTCACGGCACCTTTTTTATTCAGGAAATTTATCACCCTTTTGAGTATAAGAAAACCTCTGATTGCCGTTTGCTCCCAAAAATCACCACTCAAGTCGGAATTTTCATTATATACGTCAGCAGCCTTCTCGAACAATAGCTTTGTGTATGTGATTAGGATTCGTGTAGAGCATGGCAATAAGATAAAATTTGCAGGAGAGCCGGTGAGCAAGTTGTAGTACAGCTTCCCGTAGCATCGAATGAATTTCTCGTAGACGTCGAAATCCTTGAATTTATCTTGATTTGCAATTAGTAATTCAAAATGACTAACAGAAACATTCATGAACTCACACACTGTTTCATCGCGATTTGGACGCTCATAGCCTTCGGTGACAGTTCTCCTTAGCACCTTCAACGCGAGGTAAGAAACTTGTAATTTGGTTAGATCATCAACAATAGCGGAAGGAGATGTGGACCATTCCTCGAAAGACTTGATATAAGCCCGTACAATTAAGGGAAATATTAAAGGAACTTTGCTTTGCATTGCAGGCTTACATCTTCCAATCCTTGCGGCACCCAAAATTTTAATTATCTGGTTGACGTGAATCAATATATTGTAAACCTTCACGTTGTCGCGCAAAATGGCTTCATTGTTAAGAAGCTGCTCTATTTGTTCAAATAGGTGAGGCCACTCCGCTGGAAAATCCAAACGGGAAATCTTGGCTGTTGCCTGAGCATTTTGTATGCACAACTGGTTATTCTGCTCATCCACCAAATCGAACAATCTTGCTCTAATAGAAACCTTTTCATCTTTATTAATAGCATTGATTCTAGTCGATCTCCAAAACTTGTCCACACCATTCTTGAATTGAATAACAGCGAGCCATCTGATTTGTAGCGAATTTGTCAGATCAAGGTATATTGATTGCAGCAAAAAATGGAAGCCAGGCAGAACACACCAATCTTTCAGCTGTTGCTCTGCTGCTTTCTGCACCTGTGAGCCTGCATGCTGCGGGTTGCTCGCTTGTTCTAAGGTTGCCACAAGGTTTAATTCGTTCAGTGAGGCAATGTTAGACATTGTACCTTTTTTTGCCTTTAGAAGCTAGAGGCTCTCTTCAAGTTTGCAAACCAACTAATCTAACCGTTTAGTTCGCAGATTCGCAATTGGAAACGGCTATAGACTCCAAAAGAGTAAACAAACTACAAATTGAGATTATTGTTATATAAAGGTCAATTAATCTGTTCATAATGAACGTCCTTGCTTACGGCGATGAGAAGGTCTAACATAAAAAAAAGTCCGGGTAGCGCAAATTAAGACAATTTCAATCAAGAGTTAAGCAGTCCATCTATGAGCTTCGTTATCGCCGTTCCATGTTTTCTCGACATATCCTAATTCTTGCTTGACCTTACCGACAGTCTTGGGATCGCCCATATTTTTGCCAAGATTGTCCGAGATTTTAATCGCATGATTGCTGTTGACCTCTAATAGTTTAATGACAATATTCAAAGGTTCGCTTTTCACTGAAGGGTTGGACTTCTTCTGAAAATCATTTGTGAAATTTGTGCCAATTCCAAATGTTGCTAATAAGCCGTTTTCATGAGCGGCATGAGCATATTGTATGGCCTTTTCCACATTCAAAGAATCAGAATAGCAGATAATCTTGGAGAATTTTGGCAACTCCAGCACATCGTGGTAATGATGAGCAATTTTCTTGGTGTATTCTAATGGGTCCCCGGAGTCTTGTCTTACACCAATATAAGCATCGGAATATGGGGGCTTGAATGACCTCAAGAAATCGTCTGTACCGAAGGTGTCAGTTAAAGCCAATCCTGCATTTTCAGGACCAAAGGTTCTAATCCAGTATTCCATGGCATTTTTGTTGGCATGAATATAATCATTAGTAATAGCAGCAATACCCATGACCCATTCGTGAGCTACTGTTCCTATTGGTCTGAGGTTAAATTTCTTGGCGAACAAGACATTTGAAGTACCAAGCAGGAGTTTTTCGTACTCATCGGGGTTTTCTTCGACTGCTTTCATTATACCCTGCATAATAAGGTCATGCGTGTTTTTAGATCTACGACGTCTTGAGCCGAATTCGCTAAATTTAATTCCATGTTTGAAGAGCTTTGTAGCTTTCGCTTGAGCGTTCTCCAGTTGGCCATTATAAGTCCAATCTGTATCAACAAATTTGAAGTAAGCCTCTGAAATCAAGGCTAACAATGGAATTTCATATAGTATTGTGTCTATCCATTTCCCCTTGACCAAAACCTCTAAATTGTACTGGTCTTTAGTTCCCTCCACTCTTTCAGTGGTGAAACAAAGCTGTCTTTTGGGATCTAATTTGAAATTTTGGATAAAATCCAAGTAGTTTTGAGGCAGGCAAGGTATCTCCTTTTGAAGATACTCAGCCTCTTCCGTGGTAAATCTTAAATGACCTAAAAACTCAAATTGTTGACGTAACCACTCGATAGAACTTATGTTAAAAGTTAGTTGTGAGGATCTATTCGTATATTTGTAAACTACTTCTGCATCTGGAAAGTTTGTGAATACCGCTGCATGCATTGTAAGCTTATACAAATCGGTATCCAAAAAGGATGTTATCACTGCCTCTGACATCTCAAAACTTGACTTGGAAATTAACTAAAAATTAACCTTTGTTTTCGAAAAGTGAAACAACTATTGTTACAAATGTAAGTTACCGGTTTTTACTATTTCGTGCCCCTGTTAGTATTGAATAGTCATAGCCGTTGAAATGAGTTTAGGTTTTTTCCGGTGACAACCCAAGCCAGGCGGGAAAAAATATTGCAAAGTGTACGCACCTTTTAAAAAATACAAAAAGTATATATTTAAATCGTTCACGTTGGTTATGTTATAACCTTCATGACTCTATCGAATAAAGTATCCATTTGAACATTTTGAATGTTCTCGAACATGGTTGTGAAGCTGTTCATATTTATTAGTTTATCTTTTCTGTCACCGTTGATAAATTCTAAAGCGATATCATCTTCAGGACCTTGATTAGCCGCAATTTCATCAGTACGCTTCGACGATGATAATTTCAACATTTGCTCCTGGAAATCATTTTTTCCTGGCTGTAAATTGTCCAATATTATATCATTATCTACCTCATCGAGCATTTCCGTATTGATCGTGGTCCCAACGACACCTAAACGGCTTTGTATGTCAACGAATATAAAGTCAGTGTCATGGTTCCAGCCTATCCATGATATGTATTCTGAATGGGTGAAAATTCCAAGTCTGCTGGATAGATCTGCATTGAAGATGAGAATACGCGCTTTATATCCCATAGCGAGTTTCAGTGTATCGTCTTTATATTGCTGGTTAATAACTAAAGCGACTCTACCTGTCTTTTCATCGCAGCCGATCAATCTATCCAAATGTCCGTTTTTATAAACACCGTTGACATAGGGGTAGAGGTCAAAGCTATTTACCATTTGACCCTGTAGAAGATTGATTGTGTTCAAGGTAGTTCTTGTAGCCACTACCAGATTCGTGTTGTTGATAACTTTTATGGCCTGGATCTCAGAATCAAGGTTGAACTCATTGTTGGCAGTGGATGAAGCCGAATCTTTAAATGGAGCAAACGTGTCAAAATCTATGGTAAACAGCTTTTCATCAAATCCGTGAAATATTAAACTACCGTCCTGCGACCACGCTAATGAGACTGAATTGCTGAAGTGATTGAAATTTGGCAGAGATAGTTTCGTGAGACACCAACTGTTCTCACGTTCTTCAAAAGACCAGTATTTTAGCCCACCTGCATTGTCCGCAGTCAAAAAACCCTGGGAGTCGTTGACCACCATTGGTGCAGGCAAGATCTTTGTCACCGGAACACCAATGCTATGTGGATTGATAACTTTTGTCTTTAAAGTCCAATTGACTTCGTTGGTTTCCTGGTACCAGAATTTTAAAGTGTGGGCCAAATATTTAGAAGAAAGTAGATCTTCGGGAGAATATTCCACCTCATAAGTGATCATCCATTTACCATTCTTGGTGAATTTTATATCAATAAGCTCCGGATCTTTGATACTCAACTCAAACCGAACTTTTCCCATCGAGTTATTAATACCAGATGTTAAATATTGGTATGAAACTTGCTCGTTCTTATAAAAGTCATACACTTGCATCGCTGAAATATGAGGAAAGAAAATTTGCTTGGTTAGTGGATTAATCTCGGCGCATGCAGTGTAATCTTGTCTTTTGCTTTTTAGTAGTTTCTTCTTCAATTTGCGCTTTGAATTGTTAATTGAAGAGACAGTTGTTGATGACTTCGACGAAATCGCAGAAAATGGTTGGACAGTATTTTTTACGACGCTATTAAACACTGGTAATGGTCCATTCACAGAAACTTTGGAAGTTAAGTCGGCTGCATTTAGTAATAAAAGCTGGAAGTCGGATGTGGTAAAATTATCTGTCATTTGTAATGCTAACGAGTAATACTTGTCATTCCCCAGAGATTGACAGTCGATTATAACACCATTCAAACGTGGTAAAAACTGCTGTAAATTAGTTGATAATTGCCAAAAGCTCAACACCTTTTCCCAACCACCGGATAATAGATAGGTTCCGTCTTGGGTAAATGCCAATGAAAGAACGGAATCTATATGCCATTTGAGTAACCTACTTTGTAAATCTTCCAAAGTGACGATATTTATAACACCAGATGCAAACCCTAAAGCCAATTGGGATCCTGTTGTATCGAGTGCCATACAGGTTATGTACTTCGAGTTAGATGATACCGTTGACAAGGAATTCTGCGATGCTAGAATTGCTTGCTGTGTAAAGTCTTTTCCGAAAGAGTCATCAAATACAGAGCTGACCATTAGGTACTTCTTTTTTTCGTTCTGGTATAACATTCCTAAAAACATATCGTTTTGCGACCAACAGGATAATATTACATTTTCGTAAGTACGTAACAGTCTAATTTTCATCTCATCTTCGGGTTCCAAGGAGTAAATTCTGTAGATATATTGAGATCCATGCGATTCGCTTGGTTCTGTAGTTAACAGCCTGAAACCCTTTTTTTGCGATTCAAATATTTTACAGATGCTCTCGTTTTCATTAAGCTTTATCTGTAAAAATTTGGGAGAGTCAACCAACTTGCCTTTGTAATTCAGAACTAAAACACTGCCGTCATTTGTGAAAACAGTCAGTTGACGATCCGCATCTCTATTGTCACTCGTGATATCACCAATGCTAATATGAGCAACGCAAGTGTCATCGTTAGCAAATATTTTTGATAGAACCTCATTATTCGAGTATTTCAATGTTTTGATACATTGCCTGGTATCCACCGAGTATATTTTGATCTGATTGTTGAACGGAACGATGTAGCCAAGTTCATCAGGTGTCAAGCATGCCTGACCTTTATTCGAACTAGATGTATTTGCACTTCTGGGTAAGATCGGTTTACCACCAGATACGACAGATAGCTTGTACTTCTGGTATACACCTGATTGTGTCATTGAATCCCACGGAGCACGAACTATCCTCTGCAGAATTTATTTCAACTTTGGATTTCTTTTATGTCAATTGATTTCTTCAGCTCATCTCATCTCATCGCTGCCTATAGGAAAATTTTTCAATAGTCACAAGGCACGAAGGTGTTCGAACCCCAGCAGGCGTCACCGACGATAAGTAACAATTATAAACCTATAAGTACCTAGAAGCTTACACTACAAGCACAGTTGCAGCAAAATCAGCCGTCGCCAAATGAAAGCCTCCTTATATAAAGATGTGCTCTCAAAAAATTGCACCAAAATAAGTGTTACTTTAAGAACTGACCATTGACGATGAGTTTAGCCGCCAGCTTTGATATTACAATGAAAAAGGAAACAGGACTCGAAATTTCCTTAATTCCGAAATAAAGAAATATCAGCCAGTATGTGGATGAAGAGTTGTCCTTTTCCACCAACTCTGTCTACTTTTTCAAGATGTGTATCAGCTTCAACTACTTTAGCATTAGATATGGAATCGACGGTCCCATAGATAAGTGCCAAAACTTTTGCTAGCATCCTTGATAGTTTTTTTGGGGGAAATATTCAGTACAAGCAAAAGAATTCCCGTTGAAGCTGTTTCTCGTAAGGTTTCAGTTAGACTATCCACAATCAACGAAGTAAACGATTTGACACAAAATTTGGAACTATTTCGTATGCTACGACATTATATTTTTCATTAAGCGAAAAATTTCAGCGAAAGCCCATCTGCAGCATGCCTTCATTTCTATAACTGAATACTGAAAGTGTGTTGAAGGTTTCTTCGAGTAGGTGCGTAGTTGTGAACAGTATAGATAGAGGTGCGAGATGATTGTTCCAGTGAGATGTTTTTCCTGCGGTAAGGTTGTTGGTGACAAATGGGAAAGCTATTTGAACATGTTGCAAGAAGACGAACTGGACGAAGGTACTGCCTTAACCAAATTGGGTTTGAAGAGATACTGCTGCAGAAGAATGATTCTTACACATGTGGATCTTATTGAAAAGTTCTTAAGATACAACCCATTAGAAAGAAGGGATTAAAGAGGAAAGAAGACGTAACGTGATCTGATAATTGGGCAGATACAAATTGGAGCTCAACAAAATTATTGTATAATAGCTGGAATCTGGGTTGGTCCTTTTCAAGCGTTTTGGCATCAGAGAGCCTGGTTATTATGTATATACATATGTACATGTTTACAGAAGTTATGAAGAATTAAGTGGTCAGGAATTGTTATTTTTTTTTAGAGACACTTTTGTAACTCTTCTTAAATACAAGGATTGCGTCAATCTTTTCCAGTGCCAAGTCCAACAGCTCCTTCCTCTTTTGCAATTCTATGTGCCTTGCGATTTTGGGGTCTTCTTTAGCGAACATTTCAACTTGCTCGTCGCTCAAAATATTTAGTTTCCTGTCCAATTCTATTGGGAAGTTGTAGAAAAAGTCACTCAGCAATTCAACGTTCAGAAACAAAACCGCTGTTGATGTTAATTTATCGCTTACCGCGTTTAGAAATATTTCGGGGCAGTGATCTTTCTCATTCACCGAGTGGCATTTGTTTTTCAATAGCTTAAGTCTGAAAGATAAGATTTGCAGCCTCTTGTTTAGAAATAAGGCTTCCGAGCCTCTTTCTAGTAGCAATTTGGACATCCCAAGTGTTTCTGTCTTTGACGAATCTTGTTGCAGGTATCCCATGACTTGCTGAAGTTTTCTTCCGCCAATCGCGTTCTTGATAGTTTGATATCTTTCGTTACACTGTTTTAACTCTTCCTTCATTAACATGATAGAGTGTTCTCGTGCTATATTCCAGTCTCTTGAATCTAGGTCGATTTCGTACTTGAAAGGTTTTATACAGTTCTCGACTTGATCGGCTGTAGCATAATACTTGGAATTTAGGACATTGACAGCGGTATTTGTCACTAATTCTTTGATTAAATCATGATTCTTCAATTGTGTCTCCTGCAAAATATTTTGAAGCTCTTTCAATATGGCATTTGTAACTAGCATTGTTGATAGTCTGCCTACACCTATCTTTGTGAGACTCGACGAAGCCAGTTCCAATTTCTTATGCCAGTATAAGATTTCGTCATCATTATTCATCTTGGATGATAACTCTTGTAAGTTTTCATCCTTCCAATACCTCGTAGCTAAGAAATCAAGTACCCGTTGATCCAAATCTGCTTTGAGAATAGATTTCAGTTCATTACGGTGAAACTTTTCTTGAAATTCCTTTATTGCTAGTTTCAAAACGTCGATGTTGTTCAGCAAGTACGATTTTGGAGTCAACTGGCGGTCGTTAAATTCGACCTTAAAAAGATAGGAGGTATCGTCCAATTCTTGTTGGATTAAAGTTGACGTTGGCTCGAGAGCATTCGACATCGAAATTTCCAGAATTTTGATCAACTTCTCTCTTAATCGTCTCGTGGACACCTCACAGTTGGTAAAGACTGGTTTATTTTTTTTGAAGTAGGTCCTCTCAAACTCTCTTGTCACCAGCTGTTCGGGTTCTATACTGGTGGTGGAAGACTGTTTTGAGACCGCCATATCGCCATAGTCGAAACTTTTGTTACCAAAAAGACCCACATGCACTTTACTAGCATTTGGGGACTTTGTTATGACACCTACGTAGCCCATTTTCAGTGGATACTTCCTATTGTTCAAGATTGCACGGGCAGCCTCGGGCGTGACCAAATCTAGCTTTGTAATGACACCAATCGTTCTTAACCCCTGTGGATCGGCGGTTTTCGCCGCCCTCAAGGCAGAGCTATTTGCGAGATCAACGTCCGCCGCTGAAATTGCTAAAATGATGTTCGGCTCGTTCAAATACTTGTCACACAGCTGTTTGATTTTACTTTTCAACTCAAAAGGCTGATCGGCAGCTTCTACCTGAATGTAGCCCGGCAAATCAACTAGAGAAAGATCTGGAACGCGAGAAGATTTGATGGTTAGCTGAATGGGTTCTTCGGAAACGGCCTCCGTTGAAGGCACGGCCATGTTCAGCTCCATCAACAGCCTTTTGACCTCTTTGAAGTTCTTGAGATTGTACATTCTCAGGCTCGGAAAGTCGGCAGTGACTTCTGCAGAGTTCGGGGTGTTGACCAAGGTCAACTCTATGGGCCTTCTCGTGACCATGTTCGAGCCCTTAGGCAAAAATTCTTTCCCAACGATTGACTCCAGTACCGAAGATTTCCCCGACGATTGAGATCCAATCACGACGATGGAGGGAAGTGTCAGATGAGCCGATGCCGAGTCGATCTTGTTCAATATGGCTCTGATTTCGATCATCTGCTTGGTCAAATTTAGCATTTCATCCTGCGTGTTGTCCTCGTCAGTGTCCCCGTCGTCGTCATCGTCGTCCTCCTCCTCATCGCCGGCGAGTCTGCGCCCACCGTCATCGTCCATTGTAGACGCAAGCAGCGCTGCGCTTCCCGCCGAATCTCCACCGCCGCCGCCGCCGCCTTCGCTGCCATCACCACGGCCCCCCTCCGCCGGAAACAGCCCCGACAGCTTATCCCGAATCTGGCCCCACTTGTCCTGGGCATAGTGGTTAGCCTTTTCCATCTTGTACGCAAAATAGCTCCCGGCGGCCGCCATACCCCCTCCCAAGTACGCGGGCACTTTGATAGCCTTCGCGATGATATTGGGGAATATATTGATAAACCTTTTGGACGTGTAGTTCAACCCTTGAAAAAGCCGGAACTGAAAGGGGTGCGCTCTGGCATACGAATGGTAGTGCAGCCTGCTCATCGCCACCGCCGGCGACCTTGCCATGCTGCCAGCCCCCCGGCTCAGTGCCTTGGACCTGCACACATAACCAAGCGACCGCGAAACAGTCGTCGCCCTCAAATACATCCCCAGGAGCGAACACCTTGCACCAGTACTTGCTCCACTAGATAGAGCTCTCATAACCTGATGTGATCCTGTTTTGCACGTTTACTGTGCTCTGTCTGATGGCCTGTCTCATTTCATCACCTCCTACCAATCTAATACCGTTACCCGATTAATCATCGCGGTCCTATCTGCCCAAACAGAATATCCAAGCTGTCACACTATACGTGATCACTAAATACGTCTTCGACAACGCGCGACGCGAAAAACAACGAAAAACCCGAAAAACATCATCGACGGGTATCCCTTTTTCAGCAGGTTGTGGGGGCTTGTCCAGTGCGAGAGCGCGCGAGGATTTTGATATGATGAGACAGATAACGGCAGGTCTGGGAGACGCGCAGAGAGCAGATCAGAGACGCATGTATGGCGATGAATCGCAGGTGCCTATGCTGCAACTGGCAAGGTCTCTGGCAGAAAGCGTGTATGGTGTAACATTTCCCTTTTGCTCTCCTTGTTTAGTTTGTTTTGTTCTGTCTCGCCTGTGTCACTAAAATATAAGATCCCGGCAACATGAAAGCGCCTGTTTGTTTACTTGACGATACTTCGACACCAAACAAGAACACGACTTAACACACCAAGACAATTTATAAGCACGATGGCTCCCAAAAAATCTGCAACGAAGAAGACAAAGGCAGGTAAGACAGCTGCTAAGCCTGTGGCCAAACCAGTGGCCAAGCCTGCTATCAAGACAAGCTCTGCAAAGAGCAAGGGAAAGAGTGCCGTTGCGAAAAAACAAGAGCCCGAACCTACAAAAAGCTACAAAGACTTGATAACGGAAGCGCTGCTAGCCTTGAAAGAGCGCAAGGGTTCGAGTCGTCCTGCGTTGAAGAAATACATCAAGGACAAGTATCCAAAGATAGGTGGCTCCGCAAACTTCGATCTGTACTTCAACAACGCTGTGAAGAAGGGCGTTGAGACCAAGGATTTCGATCAGCCAAAGGGCCCTTCGGGTACGTTGAAGATGGCAAAGAAGGCGGCAAGCCCTACTGCTGCCGCTGTTCCAACGCCCACCACTACTGCGGCTGCACCCACACCTGCAAGCAGCGCTAAAGGCTCGGTCACAAAGAAAGCTCACGACAAAGAGAAGTCGATCAAGAAGAAAATGCCTTCCCCTGTCGGCAATCCGACCTACAAGGACATGATCCTGGCTGGGATCATGCAGCTGAATGAGGGTAAGGGTTCGAGCCGTACCGCTTTGAAAAAGTTCGTCAAAGACCAGTATTTCACAGCGGCCAAGGCAACCGCCAACTTCGATCACTTGTTCAATAGCGCCATCAAGAGGGGTGTGGAAACGGGTGCTTTTGCGCAGCCCAAGGGCCCTTCCGGCGTTCTGAAGAAGGGCAAGGGAAAATCCATAGTGCAGAAGATAACTGCCTGAGGTAATCGAACGCCGCCCTCAGCAAGCTGCAAAGTATCTTCAAACATATTCGCTTCTCTATTCTTTTAAAGTTTACTTCCTTATTCACTATTTTCTATCTCTAATTGGTATTGTATCACTACCGATACATGTATATGTATTGATGTACATGTACGTATGTATCTATATATAATTGTCCCTTTCCTATACGTTATGTGTTGTAAATGTTAATTGTGTTATACGTTAGACAGTGTCATTTCATTACCCGCATGCCCCGTTTGTTTTGTTTTGTTTGTTTTTTCATGTTTTTTGGTGTCAAATTTCGAAAAAAATGGAAAAGCCCTAACTTTTGACCGTTAGCCTTCAGAACCCTCATTGTTCTGGCATTGACACCGAGAAGGCCGTGCCAGCTAAGTCATTGGAGGCATATTGTGACGCTAGGAGTGTGGCTGAGGATATATTATTTCACTGATCAAATTGACCAATTTCTCTGAGCTATCCAAGCTACAGCTGTAGAAAAATATTTGAATTTATGTGTCAAGAGCATTTCGTTGGGTAATTATGTCAGAAGTGTTTTCAGATAATTTGAGCCGATTCAATGACATCATACAGAGTTTACCTCTGCGGCTGCGTTTGAAGATATCTTCATTGTGCCTCTTGGATAACGTATCAACACAGTTATTGAGGCTGCTGGTTTTGAATTCTAGTTCCCCGCAAATAATAGAGATGCTGAGCGAACAGAGCCAATACTCCAATTCTGGGGAGGGCGAAATATTTCAAACGCTTCTGAAGCTATTCCGAGAAATAAGGTTGATTTACAGTAGTGGGGCCGTACTGTTGAGTGTTCATGACGTTGCGCCGGGTTTGTGGCTGCCGAATTCCTCACCACCATTACTCTTGAGAGGTCATGAGACCTACATCCTGACGACTATTCGTAAGGCAAACCTTTTAACTTACGTCCTCACACTGCTGGGATGTTTCCACTACGGATTTGAGTTCCTACAGGACTCGTTTTTCGAGGTTTTTTGCCCAAATGCCATGTTTGTGAATACTAACTCGCTGGACCAAAGCGGCAAATTATTGAAATCCCAGGGGATACTGTATCTCGGCTTGAAGACGCAAGCCTTTATATCAGGTGTCAAAGAGCTTGGTGGTGAAAGTCATGATGACGAAATTTCAATGGCTAAGAGGCAGCAACTGTTGGATATGATCTTTCCAGATAACCTCGGGGATCTTTTAATCCTGAGGAGAACGGGTAGAACGAACGATAACGCTAACGAATTAATGACACCATCAGAGAGGGAGTTCATCGAGAGATGTGTTCGTCGCAAAGAAAACTTGTCGCAGTATGGAAGCTACAAAAGTCTGACTCGACACTATGATTGGAGTCAGTTTGTCAAAGAGTTACTGGACTATTGCCATAAAAACATGGGGGTCATAATCTTGGGCCGTAAGAATCGGGGTAAATCGTCTCTGTACTCCTTTAATACTTCTGATTTCGATCCGCAAGTACTGTACGCATCTGGTGCTGTTAATTCGGAGGATGTTGGTCCTTCACCGACTGCAGAAAACACAATGGTGACGGCGAACGATGGTGGCGCAACAAGCTCTTTCGCATCGACGGATCTGGTTGACCATTTATCGGCTGGTGCCAAAATGAGTCCACAAGAAGCGCACGATATCACCAAATCTATTGCGGATGCAGCCGTAACGGCTACCGTTAACCATTCCAGCACTATGGTAAAGAAACTGAAGCCGAAAAGAACATGGTCGAAGGACGAAGAAGATGCTCTAATTGAGGGGCTCAAGGAAGTGGGTCCTTCGTGGTCTAAGATACTGGATCTTTACGGTCCTGGCGGCAAAATCACGGAATCTTTGAAGAATAGAACTCAAGTTCAATTGAAAGATAAAGCCCGAAATTGGAAATTACAGTACTTGAAATCTGGCCGTGTCTTGCCCGAGTATTTAGTGAGAGTAACGGGAACTTTGGAGAGGACTTTTCGATCCAAAAAGAAGAATACTCGGGTCACCCCCATAGAACAGATACGAGATTCAAGTACCGCATCCGAACTCTTCGGCACTCCAACAGCAGATACAACAGGATTCGATCCGAACCTTGAGTCAGCTATGTAATTTAAGTATGTAGATATTCTTACCGGAGGCCTTGGATCCTCAGAGATCTACTGCAGCACCTCAAATGATTGTGCTCAAGTCAGTGCTTCCTATATCATACCGCACATAACGCCAATGCTGTATCGAAATGCTCTTCTCTAAAGTCAGGAGTTGTTTCAAGACTCCGGGGATCAAGTCGGCGGCTGAGCGGCCTCTCCGGCTAGCGAGCATCCTTCTACATGTAATTCTGTTATATGATCACTGGGTTACATCTCTATTCTGAAGAAGAAGTTGGGCGTATAGTAGGGTAGCATAAATTTTGCCTGCTGCAGGAACGAATGAGAGTTAGTTTTGAAACGCTGGGCGGAAGCGCATTTCTAAGAGATGCAATGCCATAGGTATATCGTATTACAGAATTCCTTCTAGGAATGATGCCATGCCATGGAATTCTAAGCCTAGAGAAAACAAAGCTCACCTGCGGTGATAAGAAGCACCAATCCAACAGCTCGACGCCAAAAGCCAGAACGCAGGTTGAGCTGGCGAAATATTATAGGGAAGTCGTGAACTATATTTCTTCTCCTGGGTCCACTGTTTTATACTCATATGGGACCCACTTTTCAATAAATGTGATATATTTGGCAGCAACGTGAAATCACGAAGTTACTTTTGGAACTTCTTTTTTGGGGCTCATCGCCAGCAGGGAAGTTCCTATGAAAAATGAAAGATAAAATACGTTTTGAACAGATCTGACGTGATGTCGTGCGTACAGGATCAAACGTCCCTAGGCTGGTTGTCATCTTGGTACCAAGCGGCTATACGGACCTTCTAAAGAGGAGATGGTGTGCGCAGTGTCCTTTCCTATGACGTCCCTTACTGCGGAGTTTAGTTGTGTCGCCTGTGCTAGGCTAGTCTTAATCTATATTAATTCTATCAATTTGCGAATTTGCAATATTCTTGATGGTTTGAACGTTTCGTTGGGAAGTTTACACGAGATTTTCAGGAGTTAATAGTAAAGATAGAGCTAGTTCAAAGTTAAAGAAATAAGGCGAGATGATGAATTGCTATCCTATGGATTCTTTGAAGCCGGTAGAGAGCCAATCGCAATCCATCAAGCCGCAAGCCTTGAAGATTTCCGACCATTCACACTTGGACGAAGAGTTGCAGTCAAAGATTGATTCTGCAAGACGGGAGACTGAACAACTTCATCGACAAATAGATAAAGTAAAAAATAAAGTTCGTGACGCAAATCTTCTTGGCATGGCAAACAATATTAGAACTTTGAACAAAAAAGACATTAATTTAAAGCCGGTTCTACTGTTAAAAGGTCATAATAACAAAATTTCCAGCTTCAAATGGAGCCATGACTCAAAAAGCATACTAAGTGCCAGCCAGGATGGGTTCATGATCATCTGGGACAGTACCTCAGGCCTCAAAAAAAATGCCATACCGTTGGATTCCCAATGGGTTTTATCTTGCGCAATATCCCCCTCGAATACATTGGTCGCCAGTGCGGGCTTGAATAATAATTGTACAATATATCGAGTCTCCCGGGAGCATAAAGTGCAACAGAATGTTGTTTCTATTTTCAAGGGTCATACAGGTTATATTTCAGATACTCTCTTCATGGGCAACTCTCACGTTATAACATCTAGCGGTGACATGACATGTGCGTATTGGGATATTGCCAAAGCAAAGCGAGTTAGAGAATATGCAGATCATCTGGGTGATGTCCTGGCCCTATCGAGTCCCCAAACGACAGAAGAGGAGGGCAACAACATTTTTGCAAGTTGTGGTTCAGATGGTTACAGCTATATTTGGGATACAAGAGCGCCTGGAATGGTTCAGAATTTTTTTGTTAGTGATACAGACGTGAATGCAGTACAATTTTTTAAAGATAATAATTCAATACTAACAGGAAGTGACGATGGGATAATAAGGATGTTTGACTTGCGGGCGGATTGCTCTATTGCGGACTATTCTCTTGCGTATTCGATGAAGCATGAAAAATATCCTACCTACACAGCGTCAACCATGGATTACAACAAGCAATCTCCACAAACTGCATTAGCCTCGGCCATTAGCTCTAACAACCTCGATAACCAAGGTGTCGTGTCGCTCGATTTCAGTGGCTCTGGGAGGTTGATGTATTCGTGTTATACAGATATGGGATGTTACGTTTGGGATACTCTGAAGGCTGAAATCGTTGGGAAGTTGGAAGGACACTCCAAGCGAATATCAGGAGTGCGAGCCAGTCCCGATGGTCTGGCAGTGTGTACAGGATCATGGGACTCGACAATGAAGATATGGACGCCCAGTTACATATAGCAGTATTTAGTGTAATTAATTTAATTCAGTATCTTAACAATCTTCTCCAAGCAACCATTTCCATCCATAAACAACCACTTGGGCTCATTCTCCAGTGCTCTAGAGGTTTTGTGCATCCTTTGGAGCCATCCCGTCACATACGTAGTCCCCAATTTTTCTCAGCAAATCATTTGGTAATTGATGAAACCCCATTAAAAAATCTTCGTGCCTTGGTCGCTTATTGATCTCCTCTTGAACAGCGGGATGAGCAACTATCATTTGCACAATATCAGTAACCGTATCCTCGTCAGCAGTAGCTATTTGACCGATCCAATGACTCACCGTGAGTTTCTTATCTGGTTTTTCCACTTTGACGAGATCTGCCAAATTGCAATTCTTCGATAGGAGCTCTCTCATAACAGGCGCATTACAAGGAACCTGGATATCATAATCGATGGCATATGCAGGTTCGTCGAATGTTAAGGGATGATGAATGGTAAATTTTCCACCATTTTCAATACACTCACATACAATTTTAATGTCAAATTCTCCCCATCCGTCTTCTTCGACAGAGAAGGGAGGATGATCAAAAGATCGTACTGGGTCGTTAAATGTTTCGTGTAAATAAAATGTGCAGCGGGCAACTATTTCGATTTCAATTTCCTTTTCGGCTTCGTCCAGCATGCATAGTTCCACTTTCCAATGTCTTTGGGGCAGATCATTTACCGCGATTGCGCCTTTAATCACCACTTGTTGGGTCTTTACTCGCACCGTAACATTAACAGTCGGCTATTGAAAATTGGTTAGTGGCATAATTCAACCAAGATATTGCAGAAAGATTTATCATACTTACGGATTCCATTAGAGTTTTTCGCTTTCTTAGCCAGTTTCGATCAACTAAATCTTCGCAGGTCTGGTACATTTTTACGCATATCCAGTGGACTGCTAATAAATGTCAACACAAGAAAGAAAAAGTACAGAATCGTACTATTGAATATTACAGTTTTATATATAAATATCTCGTAGGTTCAAATTGTCATAGCTTATTCAGTATTCTTTTTTACATAGTCCCATAAACTTTTCAGCAAGCCCTCAGGAAGGCTATACAGATCAATTATAAATTCGCCTTCTTCGACATTATTTGTTACATTCATTTCTGGGGTCTTGTTGTCGGTTACCATTTGAACGACACCTACCAGATCATCCTCGTTTAGTTTGGTCAGCCCAAATGCCAGTTTTTCGATATCGACATTGCCCTTAACGGTAGTTGCACTGGCACTTTTAGCCTTCTTAACCTTTGGTTCGCTGCTTGTTGTTGATGCTTTGCGTTTCGCGCTTGCATCGTCAACAGGTCCACTCTTGGTTAGCTCTGTAGCCAATAGAGGTTTGTTTGTGGGTACTTGGATTATATGGTCGATCTCATATGCTTCCTTCAGAAAATTCAAATCATGGGTAATCTTCCTTTCCCCCGCTTTCTCCAATAAGAAGACGCTGATGTCCAATGGGAAGCCTCCCCATCCTTGTTCCTCGATTCTGAAAGGTGGGTCTGCAAAAGATCTGTTGGGATTGGAGAAGGTTGGGTGCAGGTGATATACAACTTTATCAAAGATCGTTGCAGGTATTTCTTTTCCCTCGTCGTCTAACAAGTAGATCTCGATACTCCACTGACGCATAGGAAAGTTTTCCACTGGAGGAAGCTCTGGCATAACATGCTGGCTGGTTTTGATGCGCACTGTTCTCTTAACGGTCTGTGTAATCATTTGTTAGATTTTACAATGGATTTGTTAGTAAAAACATCTCTTTCTGCTGAGCTTCAAGTTAATCTCAAAATTCAGTGGATCAGCTCACATACGGTAACCATAGTAGTTCAGTCTGGAGTGTCAAATGGGCTCTTTGTTGATACGCTATCCTCGACAATTACCCAAGCTACGAATTTCAAAATACAGGCTCCGAGACTTCGATACTCTTCAAGTTGTCGCTTTAGCCAAAAAGTTACGAGTGAGCTCTTCGTCAAACGCGATTCCTTAGAAGCGTCAGTAATCGTAAGCCAGGATAAATATTAATAAACTATAAAACTATAGAAGTAAATTTGAGGTTAAAGTCTTTTATAAAAGTTAAGCTATTTCTGCGTTTGAGAGTTATATCTTGACGTCTTTTTTGCAATACTTTTATCAGTAAGTCTGTACAAAAATAAGAGCTGTGAGAAGGACCGCCATGATTAAAGTGGTAGGCATAACGAATGACGAGCCATTATCGAGTCCATTTATAGTAATGTTGGAATTGTTTCCCACCTGTTTCCATGGTCCAGTTGGATTGAGTTCCAGGGAGCGAGGACTTTTCGTTGGCTTAATGTCGCCACGTGAGGAGGTTGTGGAAGCATGATAGGTGGAAGTTACGTTTTTGTGCCACGACGAGAGAGTATCAGTAGAATGCTTGCCAGAAATGAAATGCATTGAGCGCTGTGTCTCGAATTTTGAACAGCTGTTTAACTTGGAGGATGTAGCGGGGGTCGATAGCGAAGTGTCATATTTTTTTTCTTCTTTACTTGATTGGATGTGACTGGCGTTAACTGTGGTGCTCCCATATATTTCTTGCTGTGAAGCTTTTTTGTCAATTGTTTCGACCACCACAGGGCTCTTACCGTTTGTGTTGGCTTTGGAATTACCGATATCTGTGTTACCTTCAGGAGCCACAGCGGCTTCTTCGCTGATTATCTCTTGTAGAATGGCCTCGATTTCTGAGTATTTTTCGTTCTGCTTAACAGATTCGAGAGCGAGATTGTGTTCATTCATTAATTGGTTCAATAGCTCTTCGGTAGCATACTTCATGCTTTCATATTCTTTTAAATTGATGAATTCAGGGACCTCGGGGAAATCAGCAAAGACTATATTGGAAGTGTGATACAGTTTTTCCAGAATTTCTGGCGCCATGTTTTGCTTATCGACATGGACCACCAGTGGCTGGACAGTCATAGAGTTTGTGGAATCCCCACCCAATTCCTCTGTGGTTAGAGTAAACGAAAACCTAGACCCAGCAGTTAGGCGGATCAAAACAAAACATAACAAAGATACGATACTTATTTGCTGTAGCATTGCGATTAATTTAGCTTGCTTCGTTTTAATATAGAGAGTAGAAGGTATAAAACACATATCTATCTGTGTCGTTCTCTTATATTCTGACGTTTATTTACAAGAAAAAGCTGATCGATCGGTACAAATCGACCACAAAAAAGCGAGGGATGTGAATGGCTACAAACATAGTTTCTCTGATATTCAGTCACTTCTCATAAGATTTTCCAGCTCTCTTTCCTATTTACACAATTCTTTACTACATTGACGTGTTGTGGCTCAATTACTAAACGCTTTTTTGTACTGTGAGGCCAAGCTACTTTTGATAGATTTGGGTGAAGCTTTCCATTCGGCTGAGATTGTGTTCCAGTCGACCTTGCCAAAAACTTGTTTCATTTGTAAATTTGGCTCCGCGTTCTTCAATTTTTTAAGATATTGCAAAGCTTTGGAGTCAATTTCCTCCTGTGAAGCTATTGGTAGACCATTCAAATATCCTTCAATAAGTTCACTTTCTTGCCTTTCCTTGCTCACAAGGTCTTCTCTGCCATTTTCCAAAAACCCTTTGATAGAATCCTTTCTTTGATTTATTAACTTTGAATATATATCGAAGAGTGTGAATTCGTCGAGATCGCCATCCTTGTTATCAATTTCCTTGTTTTTAATAGCAGATAGCAACCCTCGAATAGTATTTTTCTTCAGGTCGTCCTTCGAGATCATTGCTTGCTTCAGATCTTTCTTCAAAGTTGTCATAGCTGTATTATAAGCAGCTGTGCTAGCAGGTCTAACAAGTCGTGCCAATTGAGGCATGGGGATAAAACGGATATTCAGCATCTCAGGACGAATGCGTGCGGAGGCTTGTGGATGGTCTACCTGTCTCTTCCAGCAGAGAGAGTTGAACACGATTACTTCTTTTGAAGAGTTATATGTAAAAATGATGGAACAGCGCACACTTCAACACGTGATTTCAATGCCGGTTCACGTCAAGTGCCGGTCAGCATTGCACCTCAACGAGAACCTAACTTCAAATAAAAGACTAGGAAGTTTTTGCGTTAAATAGTATTTTCTTAGATAACAAAATTTGCGATGCAGCTCTATATATTCTCACTCTCCTTCTCTAGAAAATCTGTCCACATCGACACAAAATTCTCAGTTCTTGAGCCAGAAGGATTGGACCCTGGTTCCTTATTGTAAATTAATCCAGCTTGTCTTTTTTTATCATCGTCCCAACTCAAGAAACTTGAGATGAGTTCAAGGACTTCAAATTTTCTGGGATCCGCTCTGGGTATGGCTACAAACGATATTAATAAATTGGATATCAGTTCTTTATCTACAGACTCAGAGTCACTGGATTGTTTCAACATTGTCAATGCCTTGGTGAGGTGCTCATTCAAGATGATAGCTTCGTGTCGCAATTTTCCTATTTGTAAAACACGTTCCTTGCTCTCTTTTTCGTATTTTTCCTTCAAAGAGACATCTTCTTTCATTGATTCGACTTGCTCTTTCAATTCTTCGATAGCTTTAGATGCTTCTTTAGAAGAATCAAGTTCACTGTCTAGTTGAGCCCTTAAAGATTTTATCTCCAAGTTTTTCTCCTGTAATTCCCCTTGGAAAGTTGTCGTCCTTTCGTCTAAGTCAGATTCGATTTCTTTTAAAGTATCTTGCAAAACAGCTTTTTCTTTTAGACTGTTCTCAAGATTAGAAATTAGGTCAGCCTTTTCTTGCTTCAAGAGTGCTATGTCTTGTTTGTTGTTATCTAGCATAATTGCTAATTCTTCAATTTGTGACTTCAATTGGTTGTTTTCCTCCCGACTTGAGTCTAACTCTTCAGACATGTCATTGGAGAAATTTTCAAGTTTTGAATTGAGGGAAGATACTTCTTGCCTGTATTGATCGCACATGGTTTGCAGTTTTGTATGTTCATGGTCCAAATCAGAAAATTCTCTATTTAGTGTTGCGACCGTATTTTCTAATTCGTTTCTTTCCTTATTAAATATCTCAACCTTGGTTTTCAATCTGATATTTTGAGATTCGTACTCCCCAAGTTGCTCTTTCACTATGTTCAGTTCCTCTTGGGATTCTTTCATCTTGTTGAAAAATGTCTTCATCGATGAAATTCTACTTAATAGGTTGTTGTATTGAGTTTCCAATTCATCCCGTTCACTCTTCACTTTTTCCAGTTCCTCATTCGAGGTTGAATTACCATTTTCCTCTTCTGTAAGTTGAGTTTCTTGAAGCTGCTTGTTTGCTCTTTGTTCCTCCTCAAGCTCTTTCTTCAGTCTTGCTACCTCACCTTGGAGATCTTGTAAGTTGGAGCCCTCGCCGTTGGATTGCACTTCTTGAAGATGCTTATTCGCTTTTTGTTCCTCCTCAAGCTCGTTCTTCAGTCTTGCTACCTCACCTTGGAGATCCTGTAAGTTGGAGCCCTCGCCGTTGGATTGCACTTCTTGAAGATGCTTATTCGCTTTTTGTTCCTCCTCAAGCTCGTTCTTCAGTCTTGCTACCTCATCTTGCAGATCATGCAGTTTGGGATCTTTAGAAAGCTCGCCATAATTCTCAACAGGAATTTTCTCCATTCCATCCCCCGATAGCTGTTCACCTTTGCTAGTTACTTGATCGGCTCCTGGCTGTAATTCTGTTTCCTTCTCGACATGTGAATTTGGCACTTCATTTCGAGCACTATTAGGAATTGAGCCGCCTTGATTGGATTTCTTGCCACCCTTTTTCTTATTCTTTGCCATTAATATACAATCGAAAGCCTTGACTTCGGGAACTGGCCTCTTTAATGGTTCTGGAGTGTGAAGTGTTCTCATTGAAAAATCATATTTTTTGAGCTTACGTCGGCCGGCGCGTTTTCAACTAAGAAGGTGATATAAGCACGTAGATAGATGGGTAAAGTAAGTGAAGAGGTGACATAGAATTGTCACATCTACCTGAGAGTGATTAAAGCCTTGTATCTAAAAGTTTGCCAATGGTTGACGTGACAGAGTTTTTTTCCAAAGGTAAAAAGTCCCAAAGGCCTGGCTCACATTCAAGTTCAACTATTCCAAAACAGAACGCCAAGGCAGCTGAAGTAATTGATCTTGAAGATGGTGATTACAATGACGATGTTAAGCCTATAAAGAAGATTAAGAAAGAGCCTCCGGTCAAAGAAGATGTACAGATTCGTAGTGCTGGGCAAAGGAAAAAGCAAGCACCACAATCTCAATCAAAAGCGAAATCGGATCTTCCAATGGAAGCTCTCACTGTTCAAGATGTTCTCGATAAGATTCCTTCTATCGATCTTTCGGGTGTCCACGTCAAAGAAAATATACAGAGATTTGGTAACAGCAAAGGTACTAATGACTCGCCCGACCTTGGAGATATTGGCGATTTTCCTGAAGGCCAACCAAATTGTCTACTAGGGTTGACAATGGTTTTCACTGGTATCTTACCTAACCTGGAGAGAGGCCAAGCTGAGGGGATTGCCAAGAGATATGGAGCTCGTGTTACAAAATCAATCTCAAGCAAAACTTCTGTTGTAGTTCTTGGAGATGAGGCAGGGCCGAAGAAAGTTGAAAATATAAAGAAACTGAAAGTAAAAGCCATTGATGAAGATGGATTTAAACAACTTATTGCTGGAATGCCAGCAGCTGGTGGAAGTGGCGCTATGGCTGAGAAAGCCCGTCAAAAACTGGAAGATCAAGAAAAGCAGGCAATAAAAGATGCAGAATCGATGGCCAATTTGGAACGGATTAAAGCTGATAAGATTGCAGCTGCAAAAAAATCGGGGAAGGAATTGAGGAGTTCTGATCGTGTAGAAGAGCAGCACAAATTATGGACTGACAAATACGCTCCCACTAACTTGCAACAACTGTGCGGAAATAAAGGAAGTATAACGAAGTTGAAGAATTGGCTGACCAACTGGGAATCTAGCAAAAAGAATGGTTTCAAGACTGCTGGAAGGGACGGGACTGGTATTTTCAGAGCTGCCATGCTTTACGGTCCGCCTGGTATAGGTAAGACAACGGCTGCTCATCTCGTCGCGAAAGAATTGGGTTACGATATCTTGGAACAAAATGCTTCTGATGTCAGGTCAAAATCATTACTTAATAATGGAGTGAAGAATGCACTTGACAATACATCAATCGTCGGATATTTTAAAAATAAAGAAGGACCGGCAGAAGGAAACGGTAAAAAATTTGCAATTATTATGGACGAAGTAGATGGTATGAGTGGTGGAGATCGTGGTGGTGTTGGTCAATTGGCGCAGTACTGTCGTAAAACTTCAACACCAATGATTCTTATTTGCAACGAGAGAAACCAACCCAAGATGAGACCATTTGATAGAGTTTGTCTAGATGTTCAATTCAGGAGGCCAGATGCAAACAGCGTAAAGGCAAGGCTCATGACGATTGCTGTCCGAGAACATTTCAAACTGGATCCGAATATCATAGACAGATTAGTTCAAGCTACTGGTGCCGATATAAGACAGATTATTAATTTACTATCGACAGTTTCCAAAACGGCCAAGAAAATCGATCATGAGAATATTACCGAAATTGCGCTTGCTTGGCAGAAGAACATTGCATTGAAGCCATTTGATATAGCTCATAAGCTTCTAGACGGCCGCATCTACACAGATTCCGGGTCACAGACTTTCACGCTAAATGACAAGATTGCATTGTATTTCGATGATTTCGATTTTGCGCCATTGATGATACAAGAGAATTATTTGAATACAAAACCCTCAAATTTGGTTCCCGGGGAGTCACATTTACTTGCTGTAGCCAAGGCTGCAGAGAGCATTTCATTTTCGAATTTAGTGGAAGCGAAAATTCGTAGTAGTGAACAATTGTGGAGTCTTTTACCGTTGCATGCTGTTGTGTCCTCCGTTTACCCATCTTCTAAAGTAGCTGGTCAAATGTCCGGCAGAATTAACTTTACTTCATGGTTAGGGCAGAACTCAAAATCGGGCAAGTTTTATCGGTTGTTACAGGGGCTTCAGTATCATACCAGATTAAGTACTTCTACGGATAAAATGGGTTTAAGATTAGATTACATCCCCACCTTAAAACGAAAGCTTTTGAATCCAATTTTAAAAGATGGAGCAGATGGTATTTCTCCTGTTATTCAACTAATGGATGAATATTACCTCACAAAAGAGGATTGGGATACCATCATGGAGTTTGTGATAGGTCCTGATTCTGCAGATGCACAATTGAAAAAAATCCCGACATCTGTAAAGTCGGCATTCACTAGAAAGTACAACAGCACCACGCACCCAGTTTCAATCTATAGGACGGGAGCGACAACTGCTGTAAGCTCTGCCACCTCTAATGCAACTCCTGATTTTGAAGATATCGTGGACGCTGATGATGCGACACAACAAGGCGAGGAAGACGATGTTCAAGAGGACAATGATTTAAAGAAAGATAAGCTGATCAAGCAGAAAGCGAAGCCTACGAAGAAGAGATCGAAAACCTCGACGACTCCGACAACAAAAAAGAAAAGAACTAAGTAATATGGCCTCTTTTATAATCGAAAACCTCAAAAGTTTCATTGGGTGCTCATTATCTATCTTTTATATCTTTAATTATTAAACACGCTATGAGCTTGAAGAGTCAAAATGGCCAGCAAATGCATCCTTCAGCCAATAATAGAGCTTTCTAAAAATTATGTGTTGAGCATTATGAAACTGTATCGAATGGTCAGAGTCTGGAAATATATGCATGTCATAATTCTCAACATTCAATAGATCTAACTGGTCTAAGAATTCGTAAGTATTTTGGATATGCACGTTATCATCAGCAGTTCCGTGCATGATTAAGAATCTTTCCAAGTTTCCAAAGCTCTTAATATTTTGCAGGGCAGAAATATCTTGATATTCTCTGTGATTAGCCTCAGGATCACCCATGTATCTCTCTGTGTAGAATGAATCATAGTAGGTCCAATTTGTCACAGGTGCGACAGCTATGGCATATTTGAATACTTGGCCTGCATCGAATTCGACACTTTTTAAGGTGGAAAAGCCTCCATATGACCAACCCCAGATGGCAATCCGCTTTTCATCGATTAAACCTTCATTCTGGGCAATGTATCTTTTAGTCACTTCGACGACATCTCGAGGCTCCCAGTAACCCATTCTTTCTTTCGCCCATTTTTTGAATTTCCAACCTTTTCCTCCAGTGCCTCTAGGTTCGATTTCTAAAACAATGGCATCTAATCCTGAACATATGGCTTCTTCGAAGAATACAGAATGTTTTGTAGTATATGTTTGGGATCCTGGACCGCCATAAACACTGACAAGTATTGGATAATTCCTCTTCGGATCCATATTAGCTGGTTTGATTTCCACATAATTAATATCCACATCATCATCAATTTTCATGGTCCGATAGCTTTTCTGAGGAAGATCATATTTTGAAAGTGTATCCTCGAAAGTAGTATTATCGCTCAGGACAAGAACATATTCTTCAGGAATTGATGTGGCATCTAATACTTCTTGCAAAAGACCAGCAGCGGTGAAGGGAACGTTAGGACCCAAGCTTTTCATTACGGCAAATCTACCGCTAGAGCTCAGTTCAAAATCATAAAAATCATGTTTCCCGTTAGGATTCTGCAAAGTCCTTAATGTTGAATCGCCATTCTTCCAAGTGAAAGTAACCCCATAGAGATGTTGCGACATTGCTCCGATTTCATTTGCAGTAAAAAATACTGTATCCGACTCGTATTCGTAGCCGACAATACCGGTACCTGTAATCTCCCACTCACCGTACGTCAACTGTTTTCCTTTTTGTGAAGTGACCGTTTCGAAGTAGAATAAATGATTGTATCCATTGATATCTGTTTGAACGTCAACATAACCATATTCATTTCTTCCCACTTCATCTTTAGGGGGGATCGGTAGTATTTTCCTTGCCTTCTCGATCCAACCGCCATATAGCTCAGAATCCAGCGTTCTCACGATAGTGAGCGACTCGGGGTCTCTTTTGTACACCAGTACTAACATACTTTTCGAGGCTCGATCTGTGACTTTAAATATACATGTCTCAGGGTCTATCCATTGTACATCATAGAGTATTAAATCTTTTGAGAAATTTGGCAGTTCTTCGCGAATGTGTTTTGCTATGTTTATCAAAAAAATGGTGCCAGTCCTTAGATCTAGCATATAAAAATCAATCGTAGGGTTTTCGGTGCCTGGTTTGGGGTACTTCAAGCTATAAAGTGGTGAGTAGGCTTCTTTGGTCGTGTATTTGGGCATGTTATATTCCGCGACGTTTGTATCATCTATTCTTGCAAAGAGCATTTTCGAATCATCAGGAGCCCACCAAACAGCTTGCTCACTTGACAGTACTTCTTCTTCGTATATCCAATCAGGTTTACCATTGAAGATGTTGTTTGAACCATCCGCTGTCACTTGTTGGGCACCCTTATCGGAGTTAGAGTTTTGAATATAAAGGTTATTACCGTGCACAAAATAAATGAAGTTGTAACGAGGTGAAAAATGAGCATACGATATATCTACGAGTTCGTCAGTGGAAAAAGGAGATATTGGTTTGACCACATTTGTGTTCAAATCTTTGATGAAATATAAGCCTTGAGACGAATGCCGGTATTTACGCTGAATATTAACGCCGATTATCATTTTGTTCAGCTCGTAATTGACTCTCAATTTTTTAATAGGGTATTCAATATTATCATACTTCAGGGTTGTTTTGCCCAGATCTTCCAAAAATGAGACGTCAAACAGGCGCTTTGCGACAAACTTCATCGCATTATCCTCATTAAGTATTGTTACATAGAGACCTGGATCAGAGTCCTGTGATAAAAGTGGGGATGGGGGTCTAATAAAATGAAAGCTGGTTTCATCGTAAAGAAATTCGCCTTTGAGGACTTCATCAACGGTGAATGAGCGTTTGGTTTTTTCATCAGTTGAAAGAGGGCCTTTAGTTATATTCGTAGTGGGTAATATGAGTAGAGCTAGCAGAATAAGCAGTGTTATTACTATGAGCAAGCCAAACCTTTTGTACTTCGGGAGCTTTTTTAAATTCCAATTGATGGTACTGGTCGGTATCAATTGGCTCTCTATGTCCTCGCGATCTTTTGTATATTCATGATCAGTCGATGATTTACCGCCATTCCGGTCCGTTTGGGCGTCAAAATCATTTGTATCCATTGGATTCATTTCATAAGACATCATGTCTGCACTACTTGAATTTTTTCTCTGTAAGAATAGATGGCTATTTTTCCTTTTGTGTGAATGCGTAGATGACATTGGTTAAATGGGAAATGCCTTATGAACTACTATCTTCCTTTTTCTTCTTTGGCTGTGCCACTTTTGAGGTTCATATATCCTCATTTCTCCGAAGACATATATGAATAGTTTACAATTGTGAACTTAAGCGCTGGGTGACCCCGACGCGTTCACAAATATATTTAGTTTACGCAATCTTTTAATCCACAACGCACTGGCAATGCACCCAAGTGCACAGACCTAGGACCCAACATAACGAGACTAAGCGTCCCTCCATTTGCCATCAGAAGGTCAGGAAATTTTTTGAGCAGCATGCTGATGTCTCTGTCGAACGTAGACAGCCATTGTGAGCAGTAGTGCGTTTGGTTACGCCTAAGGTCTAATTTGACTTTCCTGCAGTCCTAGCAGGTCTTGGATGTACAGTACTCTCTCATCTCAGTAACACGTGTGTTTGCAACTTGGTTTGACTTCGAGAGTGCCCGGTCATAAAACCCATCGTGCGCCATTGTAGCCATGGTTGGTTCGGGTTTGTAGGCGTGCTTCGTACAATTGAACAGATTGGGCTTGGGAAGAAAGACATTCTGCTAGATTTCGCAGAGATAGATCGGCCTTTTTGTGCATTTCCAGGATTATAAGGTGATTTTCCAGCCTGGTTTGACCGGTGCTTTTGGATGGGTCTGTCTCCTTCCGTATATTCTGAGTTTGGAAACAAGAGACTATAGTTGATGTCGTCCACGAGGCAGCTTTGATGCACACACGACTGCTGGTTTCCCACCTTCGATCAAATTATATTCGGAATCATAGCCTGTCCTGAACGTTCGCATGGCAGAGTCAATGAATATGAAGTTAGCGTCTCACTTCTATTCATCAACTGAGGTAATTTCATGCGGCAAAACAAAATCGTATTCTCTTGAGCGGTTCATTTGCAGCTTTGAGTCTATGAGGAGTTTTTCAGGGAGTCGCTGCGCGGCTATAATATTAGTGAACAAGAAGATACTGCAGTATATATTTTTCCTTTCACTCTGTTCCAGTACTTCTTCTGAACGATCAAGCAATGCGAGGGCGCTTACTTGTGCCTAAATTTGTTTGCAAATGGCTTCCAGGCTTTTCTTTTATTTAGCCATGTTACTTTTGTAATTCTGGAATAAAAATCTGGCCGCATCACGTTCAAGCCGTGATGATAATCATCCAGCCAAGGGTACCTGGTGGCCAAGGTGTTTGATTACCGTTCAGGAGGGTATCAAATACCTTAAGATATCGGAAGCACACCATGGTTGTAAATATAGCGCTGAGAACCGGAGCCTTTTCGCAAGGTTTTTTTTTCATTGATTCATGGATATCTCCGGATCTTCTGCGCCCTAACAATATTTTCCACTGCCTCAGCAAGCGCTGCCATTTCTTGGGCTATCTTCGATTCAGTTGTTCGAGAATGCTTAATGATCGGCAGCCAACAGTTAAAGGGGATCTCTTCAGGCGAATTGGCGGCAGAAGATGAAACAGGATCCAAAGACTATTGATTGAAGATCTTAGGTAGTTTAGCATTAGCCTTCTTAATTGATTCAACCCAAAGCTTATGTGCGGCCACTCTCATTTCCGTTGTTTAGCATCCGCTACATTCAATTCCTTAGACACAAGCAGAAGTCTTTCTATCATGCGAAGGTTTAAGTTGAAGAAACGCTTCCTTGAGCAGCTTTGCCCCGACCAGATATTCATCAGATGAGAATTGGCCCTCTATTTACGCGGCGTTTTTTCTATTTGGAGATGCCTGCTGCACCCCTGGGATATTTACCCGTAGGGTGAGGGCTCGATGCCTATTGGGGTGAGGATAAGAACTGCATTTACATGTATATTCATTGTTATAAGAGATCGCAATGGCCAAATACTCTAGCCGCCGAGGGGTCGGCCTTTCCTCTGACTAAAAACAAATTAAAACTGCTATAAATTGCAACGCTCATATGGGAAAGAGAGAAATCTGAATACGCTGACAGTTTAGCTTTCATATGACATTAGGCTGACACGTGCTATGTTTGGCCTATCTTGCGCAGAGTTCTTTATTAGTTCAGGGACTCGGCTACAATAGGGCCTGTCTGGTGGCCTGATTGTAATCGTCACCGTGGCGAGCCTTTCTGTCATTGGAGCATCCAAGTGGCACTCGCTTCTAGACTAATACGCCATTTATATAGTTGAGGTAATGATAAAGACAAAAAATTCAGATTTTAAAGATATAGACAGAGATGGATACAAATGTATATATACTCATAGCACTTACTAATCTGATATTTATTGACCGGCCAAAGCAGCGATCTTGGCAGCGACACGTTCTTGTCTTTGTTCCTTGGTCAATTTGACTTGTCTGTACTTCTTGGATTCAGCAGCATATTGTTCCTTGGTGAATTTCTTCTCAGTTGCTTTGAAAGAAGGATCCTCTCTAATGGCTTCATGGGCATTAGTGTAGATGTCTTCGACGGAATCAGCATCGATGTCGTCAGCCAAATAACCCTTGAACAACTCAGAGAATCTTTCCTCATCATCATCAGCTAATTCTTCCATATATTGGGAAACGTGACCGGCGAAGATGTAAGATCTCAACATTTCAGCGTCCAATTCTTCAGCTTCGAAATCCCAACCTGGGAATCTGTTCTCGGAGTGAGGAACATATAGACCACCGTCGGAGGCACCCTTCAAAGCACCGAAAACTCTAGCACCGGTGGTGGTTCTTTGTAGACCAATATCCAAGAAGACCTTGAAAGGACGTGGGCCATCTTCGACAGCTTGGGTCAATTCGTATTCACCTTCGACTTCTTCAACACCTTGGTAGGTTTCGTCCAAGCCTAATTTTTGCAAAGTTCTTCTGGCGATCAATAGACCGGTGGCATAGGCAGCGGCCCAGTTGGTCAAACCATGGGTAATACCGTATCTTGGTAGTTCGTGAGAGTATGCGGCAGCGAGGACAATGTCACCAGTGATGGTAGAGGAGATGATCTGGCAGATGATGTCCTTGTTGGTGAATCTAACCACTAATCTGTACTTTGGAGTAGCATACTTGGCCTTGTGTTGAGCAACCAATCTCTTTCTTTGGTAGAAATCGGTCTTCCCTTCTCTTCTTCTTCTGAAGGGAGTTTGGAAACGGGAGTGGTAAGCAGAGGTCTTGACGATCTTTAAGAAAACCATGGCTGTTATTCGTTCGTGGTAGATTGAGATTTTAAATAAGGAATCAAGAACGTCATAGAAGTTCTTCAATAAGGCTTCTAAATTCCATAATTTTTCTTCAACATGGGCCAACGTACCATTTGGTGAAAAGTTGGCAATGGCCCATCGCTCGATGGTCAGCGCGTCCACAATCGCCATCGCCACGGACTTCCAGGAACAGCTCACCGAGACGGAAACTGCTCATAATACTTGTGGTTAATGGGTGCTTGTGCATCATTCCTGCAACATCTGTGCACCTCTTGTTATCTGCAAGCAGTCCTCAAGCGAGAGAACAGGGCGCGCGCTAAACATTACCCGAAGTCTCGATTTTAACTCCGACGAAAAGTTTACACCCATACATCGTAATTTCTAGCAGAGGCGTCGTGCTTAAATTCGAAGAACCGGGCGTTACAAGACGGAAAACACTGCCTGCCTATATCGGCGGCTATTATCTTCTTTAGATAAGTGAACCCTGTCAAGCCACCTAGTTGCTTGTTTGCGCTGGCCTCGAACTCCCCTCTCAACTAGTGGCTCAGCGAATCGCAAGGCCGCAGCAGTCTACTCAGACCCTTCCAATCATCACCATGCATAACCACAAAACTTAGCCGCTCGTTTTCTCCCATAAATCGCTTGCCGTTTTTATTCTGGCACTCACCGCGCCCTGCTGCGCCCTGCTGAGTTTCCGCTCTGCTACTAGGAGGCATTTCTTGGTTGGTCGCCCCAGAAATTGCCGCAGCACTTTTCGATTTTCGCCAAGGCAGGCTTCTATATCATGAATCACGGCACCTGGCCAGATTCCAGCGATCCCTTTGACGTACCAAAAATGTGAAATGTTGAACTATTGTGGCCTTGGAGTCAGGCGAAACGTCTGGTGCACAAGGGTCCCGAAGTCTGCTGATAAACGTGCCCATATAAGCGAGCTGTTTCGATATATAATCATTTGACTTTCAGTGCAGGAACTGTGAGAAACTGCTCATCTTGAAGACCCTTTGAAAGTCGTTGTAAAGCTAAGTCTGGAACGTTAGTGGAACTATAATATTGCGCATATCATGTCAAAGACTCAAATACTGATTACGGACATCCCTAGCGAATGTTTCAAGCAGAAGTGGCCTGAGCAGTTGGAAAAAGAATTGTTTGAAGACAAGTTTCCAGAGTTCAAAGCTCAGCTATTTTATTATACTCCCTTATCATTTCTGAACCGTATAATCATCATTCTGAGTGATGAGGCCACGACGTTGAAAGTATTCAATTATGTTCATTCTTTGGTGCAAGATCAGGGCAGAAAAGTCAAAATGTATTTAACAGAGTCACTTTTGAGCAAGCCAAGATCAAAGTCCACTGATGACGTATCCAATTTGCCAGAACAGAAGAGCCAAGATCAGGAATCGCGGAACGATAAACCTATACTGTCTATCGATACCAACCCTTTGAGTACGGGCGTAAATTCTTCCTCCCTGTCTATCGGTAGTCCGTCGCTGTCGCCTGACAGGACCTGCTTAGAATCGCCCACACTTCTGAAGTTCGACAACCAATCAAAGTTGCACTACTACAAAGAGCCACTGCCAAAGCTTAATAGAAGAGAAAGTCTAAACACGTCAACTTCAACAGATGATACCAAATATTTATTCAAGCCAAAACAATCGAGTGCCTCAATGACGATTTTGACGAATCTGACACCATCATCTACAAAAAGTTTCGACATTCCGCCACCAAGTCCCAGTATCACTTTGAATGAATTTCATCATTAAGATGGTAGTGCTTACACATATTTACAGGGATAGTCTACATATCATCATATATATTAATGGCTTGCTTTGGGGGTTTCCAAATTATTTTTTGGCTGGATTCTGAAGATCAATCACTTCTGGTGATAGTAGGGCAGAATTGATTTCCGCTCGTTCTTTGTCCAAGGTCTCGCCCTGTGTGACAGCAGATCCGTCGTTATAATGAGCTTTGAAGAACGTGTAGTGGAGGATGATATCGTCGATATTTCTCATCTGTGGATCTGTGGCGAAATCGGGGTCTATAAAGAAAAAGACTGGCATGTCAATTTCCTCGCCAGCGCTTAGCTTCTGTTCTTCAAAACAAAAGCATTGAATTTTGTTGAAATACTGCGCCGCTTCTCCTGGAGATATGCTATAGGTAGCCATACCAATTATATCGTTTTCGCTCTCATTCTTGGCTTTGTAAAACGCCAAAGCAGTTTCACCTGGCTGCACATAAACCTCCCGCTGTTCTGGTGTAAACTTCCACGGTAGAATTTGTGAAACTTCGCTGGTGAATGAGATTCTTAATCTTTTCTCAGTGTTGACTGGGATCAGCTTGTCGTCTGTGAATTTACGCTTATCAGTAATGGGTATGCCACCAAATCCTGTACGAGCACAGATCGCCCTATACAGTGGAACAGCTGCATAAGCTAAACCAAGAAAAATCACTGCCACACTACTGAAATATAATGCTACAGTGCGATCCTTATGCTTACGCTCCCTAGATACCCACGCATCGCGCAATGCTTTAATCTCTTCGGAGCTCATCTTGTCCAGATTAATTTTAGGCCTCGATGAATTAAACCTCTTCCCAACAACATCCCCGTGCTTCATTGAGATCGATGGCCTCCTCAAACATATGTTGGCCTTCAGTATACTGGTATGAGTCCCCTTAAATATAGGATTAAGCCCACATAAAGTGAATCTACTCATATCTTACTCTGCTGGGTCTGTTCCCTTGCGTACTGCTACCATTTGTAGGTCTTTCTTCGCACAAATACTACCATCTAAGCACAGGTTACCCGGCTCTTAAAGCGGATATTTAGTCTAAACCTTCAATCCATAAGGGATTGGCAATTCGCGGGTGTCGAGGGCAAGGGCCAAGCGTGGAAGAGCTGTACATCCCGTCGGTTGTCATCCTATGCCCAGTGAAACATTCGTGGCTGATGTTCCGCTTCTTTGAAGATACTGTTAAATATTGGCAGGCATTTTGAGTTTAGGCATCCCTAGGATCATGTCCGATACTCCAACAGTTCGAACAGGTCTTGGGTGTTCAGGCCTTTCTCACTTTAGTGCTGCATGTGCCAATGACCAGTTGTTACTTCATCAATCCCTTGTCTCGAAACTTTAACTGCATTCATGTCGCCAAGCTCCATTTCGCTGGGCGGTAGAGCTTCGGAAGACATTGTGACGACGGAGAGTGACTATGTTAGACTTTATTGTCTATTAAAAAATAATCTTTCACAAACAGTACCGTACTAGAGTCCCTGTTCCCAACAAATTTATGATGAAATGTTGTGGTTGGCCTCTATCTCTGCTGCAAGTAGCGTGCAGCCGCCTTTATATATTACCTGCGGTAGCAAAAGATATCGTAAAGCTTTTCGACTTGAATTAAGTAAGATATATAAAACTATTATCAGCCACAGAGATACTGGATCAATTTATCAGAGACCACGGTGGAGTTCCAATTGTACTCTAGGTCGCAAAAGCTCCTTTCATCTTTTCGCTAAAAAGTTTCTTTGACTTCCCATACACAGCAAGAAATGTTGGAACGCTCAAAGTCCCTAAAAGTGGCACCGGTAATTGACCGTAGCCCGCATTCTGCCCGAGTGATACAACGGACGGAATATGGCCGGACTCATATGTGTTCGCATCAGTGAGCCTGGCATTTTTGCCTTCCTTCAGATAACTTATAACGTTAGCAGTTATGGTGTTAACCCAATTATCTCTTTTGATGACTCCATGATATTTAAAATCTGTGACATCTCCAATGGCAAATATGTTACCACTTTCTGCGGCCTTCACTTGGAAATTCTTCTCGACTCGAACAAATCCACTGCTGTCACAAAGGTTTGAGATATCATTCAATGGTACATTGGGCGTAATTCCAGTGCCAGTGTAAATCAAGTCTGCATCTATGTATTCAACAGTACTATCCTTTAAAATAGCCCGGTTCGGATTGCTATCTGATACCACCCCTTTAGTGTTTAAATAAAGTTTGATACCGTGACTGAGCAGATATTCCGTGACTTTGGACCGTAATTTATCGCTATACGGACCATTTCCAGGTAAGAGTTTGTCAGAGCTATGGACGATTGAAATACGTTTTCTGCCTGCACGGATGTCATCGCCATATTTGAACAAAAATTCACCAGCTATCTCAGAATTAACAAATCCACCACCAATAAAGAGAATGTGCTCGGCTTTCTTGACTTTGGTGGCTTCATTTTCAAAATATGATTTATAATCATTTCCGAAAGCATATGTCGAACCAATTGGATCAGGCCATTTCGATCCCGTTGCAAGGATCAACACGTCAAATTCCAGAGTTGAGTTTGATTCCAAAACAATGCTGCTTTGGCTAAAGCTGACCGCCTTTTCTTTGATGACCTCTACCTCACTGTCAAGTACATCCTTGAGAGGCAATATTGAATTGGAATAGTCATCGGAGATTGTTAGACGTACTGCAGAGGGCAGAAAATAGACGTAGTCCGATGCAGTGATGAGTTTCACTGTGTGAGTTGCGGAAGGTAACTCGCGGGCCAGATGATTGGCTGCTGAGACACCAAAAATTCCGGCACCTACAACTGCTATAACTTTCTTATTCTCGGCCATTGCAAATCTGTAAAGTTAAGGTTTTTTTACTTGATGATCCAAAAATGAAACTTCGAGTTTTGTCCATCAATTCATCGTGATAGGATAGGTGCTGAAAAGGAAGCATTATATATTTGAATGTTTATGAACTAACAATGTTGGGAACTTCGATCTCTTAGAGATCACCCCGGTCTATAAATACATTCCTATGAAGAATTACTAATCACTTGCTTAACAGCTGCCAGCGGGCGATCCCGCGGAGCAATTAATAGGCACACATTTGATCTACGCAATATATTAATCCGATAGATCCTTAGTAATAGATAAGCTTGTAACAGCCCTTCAATTACCAAGATCTTCAATTAAATGGGGAACCAGTTCACGAGCGCTGATAAAAAAGTGCCAATTTCGAATCCTTGTAGGGATCTCCGAGTACTCAAATAAGACAAACATTGATTACTGATATGACATGCTTTTGACAAAGATAATTGAATGATTAAAGTTTTAAGGCTGCATGGAGGTATTGCAAATTTTCTCTGTCACACCATCGTAAATTATCAAGATTCAAGATTTATCGGTTCGAAACGGTAACTTAAATTTCTCTTATCAAATGTGCTGTTATGATCAATAATGATGTCTTTTTGCTCGCCCTATGCGACAAATCCGTTAGAAATGCGGGCGTGAACATGATCAAAAACAGGATTCATTGAATCTTGAATTGATTAATATGATCCCCAGAGTAATTTGAAGAGCCTAATATGGATGTACCTGAAAAGAAGCGAAAGAAAGTTGCAAGGTCTTGTGTTTTTTGTAGAAGATCACACTTAATATGCGATGAACAACGACCCTGTAAAAGATGCATAAAAAGAGACATAGCACATTTATGCACAGATGAAAGCATACCGAGCACTGGAACACCCAATTCGATACCAGACTCGGAAGTTCAAACAGGTCTTCGCACTAGTTCCAACAAGAGAATGGACAACAATGAAGGTTTGAGTGTGAATAGTAGTAATGGATCTCAGATGAATAGAGCACCCAGTTTCCTTTCGCAGCAGCCTACTTTTGTTTCGGAACAGGCTGGCTCAGAGTTTAGCTCCCTAAATGACTTTCTGAATATGCTAGATGATCCATTACTGATGAATCATGGTTCGATAACCAACGGTGAAATTCCACGTCATCCAGTATCAATCACGGATGCAAATTTTAATAAAACGCCTACCAATATTGCACACAATCCCAATTCTTCAGTACCAGAAATAACGGCAGGTGGAAATCAACCTCTGGATTCTAAAAGTAATCCACCAACGCCAAA
This sequence comes from Zygotorulaspora florentina, assembly GCA_003671575.3. Taxonomy (NCBI): domain Eukaryota; kingdom Fungi; phylum Ascomycota; class Saccharomycetes; order Saccharomycetales; family Saccharomycetaceae; genus Zygotorulaspora; species Zygotorulaspora florentina. Next base: position 190,262 of record PPJY03000003.1, on the reverse strand, counting down.
GGAAAATTTCTTTTTAACTGCGGCTGATCCATCTACTGAGATGACTCCTGAAGACAGGTTAAAATCTGTAATCAATGCGAAATTGGAGGCGGGCTTGCTGCAGCCATATAACTACGCTCAAGGATACTCACGCTTGCAAAACTATATCGATAGATATATGAATCAGTCTTCTAAACAGAGAATCCTAAAACCATTATCAACGATAAGGCCTGCATTCAGAGCGATTGCCAGATCACTGAAAGATGTAGATTTAGTATTGGTAGAGGAGGGCTTCGAAAGAATGCTGTTGTCTTACGACAGGGTTTTCACCTCTATGAGCATGCCAGCATGTCTTTGGAGACGTACCGGAGAAATATATAGAGCTAACAAAGAGTTTGGGTCTCTAGTAGATTGTACAGTTGATGATTTGAGAGATGGCAAACTAGCAATCTATGAGTTAATGACAGAAGAAAGTGCAGTAAATTTTTGGGAAAAATATGGTTCAATAGCTTTTGACAAAGGGCAAAAAGCTGTTTTAACCAGTTGTAATTTAAGGACAAGAGACGGCAGAAAAAAAAGGCCATGCTGTTTCAGTTTCACTATAAGGAGGGATAGATATAACATTCCAATATGTATTGTTGGGAATTTCATACCTATATCATGAGGAAAAAAGGGTTTCGTAGAGCATCTTATTTATAAAGATATATTCTATAAATTCATTTACAGTTTATATTTTGTTTTCAACTGGTTTCTCAGCTGATTCATTATTTGTTGTTTTGTCGTCATTACTATGAGCATCGTGAAATTTTTCTATAGTCGTTAGTGAAGAATATTCAAAGGTTTTCAACTGAGGACAGTTTCGTCTAATTAGATTGTAGATAACATTACCAGGCCCAATACAAACTGCTTCATTGACGTCATCCGAAAGATCATAGTTGATTGCGTCGTAACACATGGTGAATTGAACGGTATTGCTACTGCATTTAACAAATTTCTCTAATGCGTGGCGAACTAGAAAAGATACTTTGCCGTCTAGATTTGCTATTATTGGATAATCCAGTTCAGTTAACGTATGCGTCTTATTTTTCTTCAATATTTTCCAGATATAATCGTACAATCGCTCCTGCAAGGGTCTCAGGACGGTGCGATTGTGAAATGGTATATTAAAAGGGTTTGTTAATTCTGTGATCCTCAACAAAGGAAATTGTGAGTGTAATTCTGTCCGCAATGATTCTAAATCCTCCACGAGGCCTGTTACAACACACTGCTTAACTGAGTTGGCATTCGCTATTGAAACTGTACCATTTGGCAATGTTGATAATAAACGATTGACCTCTTCGGGCAAGTTTGTGGCTCTTGGGGAGGAGAGGGCCCACATCTCAAATAACGAAGAGCGGCTAATCCTGTGAGCATGCAAATAATTTTCAGTACATTGCACCATAAGTTCGTTTCTATAGTTTGCAATATCAAAAAGATCCTTCAGAGAAAATAAATTATTCGCACTCAAGCAAACTAGTTCCCCCAGCGAATGTCCCAGTAACACGGATTTTTCTGGTCTTGTTTCCGTTGTCTTGTACAATTGATAATAGAGATTAGAGCATGCTGCTATACTCCCGGGACTAGAGGGATTCTTGAAGATGAACTGCAAAAGATCATGAGATTTTTCACCACTATTATCTAAAACACTCTGGAACTCTTTCCCCTTATTTCTAATCACAGATTTCAATACAGGTATTGATATTGGAGTTCCTTGACCAGGAAACGTAACTAATCTCATCATATCAATTAACTTAGCCTGGAATGTTCTTGATTTCCTCTTAGATTAGAAAGCTTGCAACAGTACTAGACCACTATCTGCATCAAAATGTTTTATGTTTTTCGTGCCCGCAGAAAGAGGTCAAACGAGCTCAGTCAGGTTTTACCCTCAGAAAAACTGGAATATGACATCACGAGTCATGTAGTGTTTAAGAGCAGAGCCGCCATAAAACCAAGCACTCGGCATACTGGGGTGGGTGAGTCTCGAACAGCAGCCTAGACCCTAGCAACCGATTATCATTAATCGAGGCAGGTCATTGGTGATGTTGTGTAAGGTCTGGCATGTCTCTTTACCTTACTGTTATCTCACTGCAATATCAAAAATAGCATCCCAGCTTCTTTGGGCTGACTTTAAAAAGGCTGAGATCTAGCGGCAAAGATTCACCCCACTACCCTCTGTTTGCATTTATCCATCGCGATCGTCTTTGGTTTGTCATTTGCGTAACTCGCCTAGAATTCGTGTGTGCCTCAAATATAGTAGCTTGTCGCATTATGATGGCGTTCAAGGGCTTAATTGCAACTCACATAATGTTGGACGTCCATTGCGTATCTCCATTTTTCGTGTAGAACCTTAGGAACTTTCAGCCGCCGAAGTGTTGGGCGCCTCGCCAGCGAACAAGGAAATAGAATGCAGGCCCGAAGTATCAGTGGTACTGACAAGTGGTTGCTGCGTTCGCAGAGCAGTGAAGCCGCTCTGGCACTTGATTCTGGCGCTGTTGACGTGTAGCGCATACATATCGGCGCTGGTGTTGGTGCTTCAAAATGCTCAGAATGTATGTCTTGCCCAAGAGTGTTCCGCATGAAAGTTTTGAAAGGCAAAATGGGAATCGCCCAGCGATACATTCATCATATATAAGTGCATACAATATAAGTACAGTACAGTAAACCCTGAATTTCGACAAGGTGAGCATTGGAAGCCACATGTGCTAGGCCTCACTTCACCTTGCCTACGTTACTAAGAGCGTAATTATACCTCTTCGAACGTCGGTCTCTTTGAGACTTGTCTGGCTATGAGAGAAGAAGTCGCCAATCGGCTCCAGAGCCTTCTTCTCTGTTCGAATCGGGTAGGGTCATACGCTGGTCCAAGATAGCGATTGTTGCGAAATTGTCATCAAATCAGTGACTCTATGGGATATCGCATACTTCCGTGACCATAAGTCCATGTTTATGATGAATGCATAGCTGAATTCCCTCTAAGAGGCAACGATGTTGAGCTAGAAACTGATGCGATTAGGAAGTTTCTTTTTTAGGTAATTTTTATCACTAATCTACAGCTTAAAACGATGACTCTGAAATATTTCAAATTTCCATTGCAAATTTTCTCGCTCACCGGCAAAGTACAATCAATGATGGGACATCGGAAAGTTTAAAAAGAACTGAACTTGGACCATAACATTGGCGTACTTTGGTTTAGACGGTTCTTAATTATTAAGAGAGCTGTTATTGTTGGAATTGCCCACTCATTACATAAGGGATCTATATAGCAAATTGAAATGTCTGATCCAAAGCCATTACCTTTTATCTATCAATTTGCTGCCGGAGCAGTGGCCGGTATATCTGAAATCTTGGTCATGTATCCTCTAGATGTCGTCAAGACCAGAATGCAACTGCAGGTTGGTAAAGCTTCAGGGGCTGCGGCACAAGAGCAGTATTCTGGTGTTGTTGACTGTATAAAAAAGATCATCCAAAAGGAAGGTGCGTCCCGTTTGTACAAAGGTATTTCATCACCTGTGTTGATGGAGGCTCCTAAGAGAGCAACCAAATTTGCATGTAATGATGAGTTTCAGAGATTTTACAAAACTTTGTTTGGTGTTCCAGCTTTAACGCAACCTTTATCCATTTTAAGTGGTGCCTCTGCAGGTTTGTGTGAGGCTTTTGTTGTCGTGCCATTTGAATTGGTTAAAATCAGATTGCAGGACTCCAAATCCAGTTACAAGGGTCCAGTCGATGTTGTTAAGCAAATCATTGCCAAAGAGGGTGTGTTAGCCATGTACAATGGTTTGGAATCCACGATGTGGAGACACGCTGTTTGGAACTCAGGTTACTTTGGTATTATTTTTCAAGTCCGAGGAATGTTGGCAAAGCCAAAATCGAAGGCTCAAAAAACCACCAATGATCTAATTGCCGGTACTATCGGAGGAACCTTGGGTTCATTATTAAGCACACCTTTTGATGTCGTCAAATCAAGAATCCAAAACACAGCTGTCGTCGCAGGAGCAGTCAGAAAATACAACTGGTCATGGCCATCGTTATTCATTGTTTACCGTGAAGAAGGCTTCAGAGCTTTGTACAAAGGTTTTGTTCCAAAGGTTTTGAGATTAGGCCCAGGTGGTGGTATCCTATTGGTGGTTTTCACTGAAGTCACAGATTTCTTCAGAAGAGCGAAAAACCTACAGTAATAAATGATAATATTAGTATTTATGTATATCGATAGTTTATGTCCCCAAGACATGTAATAATATTAGTGTTTATAATGGAAATTTTACCTCTCAAACGTGTGACAGTGTCTACAATCATATCCAAAAATGTTATTGTAAGAAAACAAGATACGATAAGATGGCCAAATGTTTGTCCTGCCAGCCCTCGCATAGTGGTGTAAGCCAACTATACAAAAGGGCGTTAAGATGAACAATTTCACTCTCTCCGATGGACTTGACGCTTAGAACCAAATTGACAATCTGTTCAAGCAACACGGTTTTATAGTCCTGGATTATTAATCCGCACGATTAAATATTGGTCTATTAAGAAAACCAGTAAGATGTGTTGACAAGAGAAAAGTTAAAAAAACTTTGCAACTTGCCTCAAATTTATAGTCCGTTGATGGAAGTTTTTCGGGATTACCCGCCCTTGTGCACCTGGCCTATATTAAGAGGGTACATCGCTACAAAGGGTTCCTAGGAGTGATAAGTGGATAGGCCAGGGCCGCCTGCTATAACGAACGCTCAAGGATGTCTAAAGAGCCCTTGTTGCCATTATACAATAGTCCCGCATCAAGCTCAAATGCTGCTATTCAACGCTATATAGTGATCAGATTCTCTGACGTCGGAATAAGTGATGTGGATATTGATGTCACCAATGTTCCATATACTGACATAACGACTCGCTGGTTGCGTTTGAAGTGTCGAGACTTGCGTCCCAATGAAACATCTGGTAGAAGATTGAAATTCATTAGGAGTGGCGCCATGTTGAACTCGCACAGTGACCTCTCTCGGGAAATAAATCGGTATTTCATACAGCATAGGGATCAGCAAGACAGCAATCGGTTCTATATACACTGTATTGTGGGCAGTGAACGATTGAGTCCGGAGCAGCTGGCAAATGAAGACTCCCTAGATGATGTGTCGCCGTCAAACGAGGGGACCACCACGCAGGCGATTGGATTCGATCGTCTTGGAGCTGTGGGCTTCACCGAACAAGAGATCGAACTGTTGCGACAGCAATTCAGGCACACCTACGGGGACCTTGAAGAAGACATGGCAAGGCAAGCCGGAGATGTCGATAGTGGTGGCGGGGACATAAGGCAATTGGAAGAGCAATGGATGGAAACAGGCGTCAACAACGGCGCAGCTCTGGACGACAATAGGTTCAACTCGATACCCGTGGCCAATTTCAAGCACAACAAGGATCTGTTGATCGGGATATGTGTGGGGTTTATATTCGGTATCTTCGGGCTACTACTAATGAAGCTGGACGGCCTGTTTAACAAGAGACAGAAAATGTCGATCATCGCGGGGATACTCCTAAACATTATGTTCAATTTGGTTAGAGGGTTCTAATATAAGTCTCTATTTATCTGTAAATACATATGTAGAGACAGGGCGCCCGGTTTAACGACGGATTAATAGGTATGCATTTTCTTGTTTAACGTTATTCAGACTTCTGTAATTACCTTCCAATCGCATCAAAAGACCTCCAAATGAGAAATATACAGCGATCAAGTCCTTGCTGACCTCCTCGAACTTGAAAGAGATACCGTAAACGACGTAGTCGTAATCGTCGGCCAGGGACCTCTCATTGGGTTGCGGAGGTCTCCAGCTTCTCGTGGTTGTCGAGTCCTGCGACGTCTTGTCCAAGCTCAACGACGAAGCAATCGCTATCGACAGCTGGTCCTGCACCTGGATGGGAAACAGGTCCGTATTCACGTCCAGCGACAGCTTACATTGGTCTTGTGTGGTGGATGTGGCTTCGATGCGCGACACCTTGTTGTATCTGCCGGGATCCACTTCGTTCACAACGAATATGTCATCGAAAAGTGTGTTGGACATGATCGAACGGTGCGCTGCTTGTGTGGTGTGTGCTTCTGCTGGCTGATGGGCTCAGTCTATCTGTCATTACCTAAAATTTTTCAATGCCATTGCACTGCACGCGCGCTGCCGGCCCTGCCGGCCCTGCAATGCCGCGTCACCGCGAACGAACGCTCGCCACTAGGTAAAATAAGGTCAACTATGCCAGAAAGTATTAGGAAATGATTACATAAAGATATATAGGTGTAAAATATTGCGTACCAGTGGGGAATATTCATGCATGATTTTTGTTTTGACGAGCCGCGTCTATGCTAACGTGGTTGGTTTCCTTTTGGACTGGTAGTCCTTTATGGCAGCCTTGATTGCGTCCTCGGCCAGCATGGAACAATGCAGCTTCACGGGAGGCAAGCTCAACTCTTTGGCAATCTCCGTGTTTTTGATCTTGGCAGCATCCTCGAGAGTCTTGCCACGCACAAGCTCAGTCATGTACGAAGACGATGCGATCGCCGACCCACAGCCAAACGTTTTGAACTTGACGTTTTGGATCACACCTGAGTCGTCAACTTGGATCTGCAGCTTCATAACGTCCCCACACGCAGGCGCACCGACCAGCCCTGTTCCTACGTTGGGTAGCGTCTTGTCCAGCGACCCAACGTTCCTGGGATTTGTGTAGTGGTCGATCACCTTGGGGTGGTACAGTCTTTTGGTCAACACTGTTGCCGTGTTCGCGGTCTTAAAACTTGGTTTGATGAATCTCAACATTTTCAGCCTCTTTGTGCTCTTTCAGAAGTATGCAAGTGTTATAGTAGCCTGAATGATATGCAATAGGACATATATATAATAATTGCGATTTCTCCTATCTTTCCCTTGAATAAGGACTGAGCCTTTTGTTATGTGTTGCTCCATTAACTCCTGCTATCGCTAGTTAATCCTTGGAGGGGTGCAATGGGAAAAAATTTTCTGTACAGTCATCACGTCGCGAGCCACGTCGTACTGATGTAATGGCTACAGGCAGCACCGGCCACAGAAAACGGCGGCCGGTGTCGGAGGAGGGCGCGCGAAGTTCGAGACACGGCGGAGGATGACTAACGGACGGAAATAACGTCACGTGCCGAGGAGAAGTCCGGGCAAGGCCGGGCGGCGGCGGAAATAACAGGCAGCGGGCTGTCCGGACGGGCTGTCTGCTGGTGGCGGGCTTTTTGGGCTGTCCGGCGTGCACTCGAAATGCGCTCCCTAAGCCCATTCCTAAAGAAGAGAGACCCGCGGCCGCCGCTCGCAGTGGGCCGCTTGCCATGGCGAGCATTATTAATCTGGTCTGGTATAAGTAACTGATGGTTGCGCAACGGGCGAGGACGGTAGGGTGAACCTGAGTGTATAGTGCTGTCTCTGTGTGACTGTAACGATGATGGACTCTGTCATTGTGGATATGCCCACAGATTGGCTGTACAAGGGCAAGAAAAGGCAGGCCAAGGCTAGGCCGGGAGGAACGGCGTCGAGCGCTGCGAGCAGTGCTGCCAGTGCGGCGCCCAGCGCCATACCCAGCGCAGCGACTGGGAACGGGGCCAGCACGGCTGGCCCCGTCTCTGTGGAGGCCGCGGTGATTGGGACCGCCGACGAGGCCTCCAATGCGACGAGTGCGGGCGGTGATATGGGCAGTGAGAGCACCCCCTTGCGGAAGCGCTCTGTGTCTATCTCGAACGGAGCACTCTCGAAAGCGACTGTCAGCCCGGCTGCTGCAGCAAAGACGCCGACTTCTAACGGCGATGTGGCGCAGACGCCCAGCCAGGCCATTGGTGCGCCGAAGACGAGACTGGCTAGGTCGTCGTCCATATCCTCTTCGGACCTCAAGAGAAGCGAATCGCTGAACGAGAGGTCGAAAAAGTCGTTGTTCGGGTCTTTGTTCGGGAAGAAGTCTTCTTCTTCTTCTTCTTCACCGCAGGAAGCCCAGCCGCATCAGCATCAGCATCACCAGTCGAGCGGCCATGTGCACCATTCAGTTGCCGCCAATATCCTGGCCCCCATCGTTTCCAACTCTGTTATGAAAGAGCCCATGTCGCCGGAAGTCAGGCCACAGACACCTGTGTCGCATCCGGAAAGCTTCCAACTGCATAAGCCTTCGAAGACCATCTCGTTCGAAGAGCTGGCGAAGCTGTCTCTGAAAAGAGTGACTTTCGCCGTTGACAAGTTCGGCTCGGACCCCCCACAGCAACTGCCCTCAAGAAAGCCCAAGATTGGCAATGTACTGGTACCTGACGATATGATCAGCGATCTACCCCCCATTTCCTTGGGAATAACGAATGGAAGTCCCCAGCAGCAGCAGCAGCAGCAGGCGGCTGCGGCCAGCCCACAAGCGCCGCTCAAAGAGCCGATGTTCACCAAGGATTCCAGAGAGTATAAGATAGCAGTAGATGGCCACAGAAGGGCGCTGAAGGAGTCCATAAAGCATCAGCAAGAGGCTCACTACGCCGCTATAAGGATTGAAAATGAAGTCGCGTCATTCAAGGCGAACGTTAGTTTGGGTCAATCTCATTCTTCAAAATCTGCCAATCCTGTGGAGCAAGAAACTGCAGCGACCAAGGTTGACGATAAAATTGCCAACCTCTCCATCGACAAGCCAATACACATGCATGAAAATCATTTTAGTCTGGACCCCACAGAATCCACCGAGATGGATCAAGCAGAGATTACTTTGGACGTTATTTATACTAGATGTTGTCATCTAAGAGAAATTTTACCAATACCCTCGACTTTAAGGCAGGTGAAAGGCAAGACAGCTCCATTGCATATGCTGAAATTTCTGAACCCCAAACCAACTTTGATCGACATACTGTCGTTTTCTGATTTTATATCGATAGTGCCTATCAGCGTTGTTATTTTCGATAAGGTTTCTTTGACGCCAGAGATGTTCAAGATTGTTTTAATGTCATTGTCGAAGTCGCAGGGACTCGATAAGCTGAGTCTGAGAAATGTTCCCATCTATCAAGAAGGTTGGAAACAACTTTGTAAGTTTCTATTGATTAATGAGTCCATAACGAGACTGGACATTTCACAAACAAAAACCAGGCCTGATCTGCCAGAAACCTTACATCGTGATAATATGGATTGGTCATTGTTTTCGCAAGTGTTATCCAAGAGAACAGGGAAACCCTTGGAGGAATTACTTCTCAACGGTATTAAATTCAGCAAACTGCCGGTGGAACAATTCGATAATCTGATTACATCATTTGGAGAGAAGAATTTGACTGCGGGATTGAGACTCGGTGTGGCTACTTCCGATATTAACGTCGATTGTTTGAAAGTGCTACTAAACTGGGCTTCGAAATACAAGGTGCAAGGGGTCGATTTAGCATTCAATGATTTATCCGAACTCGTTAAACCAATGGTCAGTAAACTTTCGGCATTGAGCTTCGCTGATTTGGAGTACTTTACTTTGAACAGCACAAACATACCTTCAGCTTATGATTTGGCGTTGATATTGAAGTATCTTTCCACGTTGCCTTCGCTCAAATTTCTGGATCTAAGCAGCCTTCCACAAGACTTCCCCGATGTTCTACCTTACATGTTCAAATATCTTCCAAGATTTCCAAAGCTAAATAGGATTCACCTGGATAATAACAGTTTGAGTTTCAAAAATCTGGCAATGGTTTGTAGTATTTTAGCAAAGTGCCGCCATTTAACTCATATATCTATCCAATCGCCAGCTCCAATATACGATATAATCAACGCTAATAAAGTGATCCATACACCTGAAGATGTGGATCAATTTAAAAGATTTTCGAGAAATACCTTCTCGGCTTCTCTGTATGCGCTGGTGAAGGATTCCCCAAATTTGGTTATACTAGATGTAGATTATGATGATGTCACTGATGATATCAAATCTAGAATTGCTTTGACATTGATGCGCAATATGAATAAAAATATTGATTCCAACTTTCAAAATGACGAGCTGTCGACTCAAGACGAGCTGATCTTCGATGGTTCATTGATGACAGAAACAGCAGAAGAGGTCTTAAAAAGACTAAACAATAAGGAGATGTTAAAAACAGATCCAACTAAGCGATACCTAACTAAAAAGTACTGCGAAAAGCTTCAGAAATTGCAACTCAAGGTACAATTTAAAATCGATGATATGTTTGAAAAAAGAAGTTCCGGGGAATTGCCGATGCAAGAAAAAGAGAATCTATTACGCCTTTTACTTCTGGAGAAAAATTTATCCAATATTCTGGAAATATTTTCAGATATTCCACACATATCGCAAATATTTGGCCCAGGCTCAGATAATTTACCATTTTTAAAACATGTTTCTTCTGAGACAACTTTGTCCACGCCTAGTTCAGCAGATCATGAAATTGCTGCCAGACCCCACTTGATGGCCACAGACTCCGGCCATGTTATCGATGTTATAACAGGTAAGTCCCTATTAGTGGATCCGGTATCGAATACTTCAAGAGTAGGGAGTAGAAGACAGGAAGAAGAGGAAGGTGAATTACATAAGTGGGGGTTCTTCGTTCAGCAACAGCGTTCGATTTATCCGGAGCACGAGGCAAGGATACCTTCTGCTCATGTAGCTCAATCTCGCTCTACTACTGTGGGTTCTTCTAATACTGTAGCCGATGGAAAAATTTCGCAACCAATCATTTTACCAAAGATACCTTCTGGTACGGAACTTCGTGAGGCTATTATCCAAGCGAAAGGTATTGATTCCATCGATGATTTGATCAAGAATGTCAACAAAGAGCAAGTGGAACTAGAGAGTATTTATGGTAATTCGTTGCGGTCCAGCGGATCAATGACTGAGCATAGCATCGATTCGAAAGGGACCTCCAATGCTTCTTCTGTCGAAACTGCAACATCATCAGGTGCAACTAACCAGGAATCGAATCCAAACGAGAAAGACCATCAGGATAAGACAGTCAAAGAAACGTACGATAAGCTTTTAAACAATTTGAAAATGGAGCGTCCTATAAAAACAGAGGGGCAAGCCAAGCTGAAATAGGGGCACTATACTTGAAGAATATTGTTTGTACAACTTTAATTTATACGTATGTATACATTTTCAAGAGTCCGAAATACGTACTTCAAAAAAATCCAATAAATAGAACACTCCAAAGCCCTTCGAGAGTGGTTATGTGCACAAGTGACCGACCTGTAAATTATTTCAAATAGAACGTCTTAAAAATCTTATCATATTGATCAGATCCTGAAATGATGTTGGGCCACTTGCTTAGCCTGTAGATTCCCCACAACCCTGATCCGACAAGAATTGTGATGAAGTTCGACCATTTACGCCTTTTCAAAATATCTTTGATTCTCAAATACTGACACATACCCGCAAAAATATGATATGTCCCAGACCATATTAATAAAGATAAAGGTAAGATGCCTCCAAGCCATCTGATCTTCCAGTCTTCATTTGACAACAGCCACTTGATAAAATTAAAATCTATGTCTATGAACATGTTGGAAGAGTCTGGAATAAATTTCATAATACCCAAATGATATGCCAAGAATGGAAGCATTATGTAGCCACTTATTACCTGGGGGGAAACTCTAAAATTCTTGTTGAACCCAACGAAATAACCCGAAAGCCCGCCTATTAACCCTATGACTCTTTGGGAATTTCTCTCAGACGCATCTTTCAAACGTATGTGTTCTTCACCTTTGTGGCGTGAGTGGTGGCTCCTCTTACTCAAGCTAAGTGCTGAACTCGACCATAATTGCCACAGGCGAAGGATGAGACCACTCCCAACGTGAATTAAGGACGAGCTAACAAGTAACTTGGTAGTAAATGATGGTAGCAATTCCCTAACCATCATAAGCACATCGTCCGGGGCCGAACTTGGAGATAGAGAGGGAATTATGAGAGTGTTCACAGCATGTAATGGGAAATATGCTACCATGGGCAAAACTGAGTATTTTTGAACAGTACGTAAGCCGATTATCACGGATCTACTTGAAATAGAATAAATAGGTAACCCTAGAAACTTTTTAGAGTTGTACGGATCCTGGGGAGGATCCGCCAATTCGATAGGTTCAGGAAGAACTTCCTTTAAAGGAATATTTCGCGATGTTTCGTACAGTTTTTCATCCATATCTTCATGCTTCTTTATGATACCAAATTTCTATGTTCTTTGTCCCCTCAATTGCTTTAAAGCGAGATGGGAGGAGTTCTTTAAAGTAATACAAATACGCGCCTGGGTCAAAGAGAATAGAAGGACAGAACAACTATAGAAATGTCTCTACCAAGTTGGTGTCCCCCTTACTCTGATAGAAGGCTGTCTCCCATGACAGGAGAGGAAGTATTCTGCATATGTAAGAAGCCAGACACGGGTAAGCTGATGGTAGGATGTGATGGCTGTGATGACTGGTTCCATTTCTCATGTATGAAGATCCCTGAAAAGTACAAGGATCTTGTTTTCTCATTCTACTGTCCGTACTGTCAGGCAGGTATCACAGGGCCTGCTGCACGATCTTTAGAGCGTAGTGAATTGCCAAGGACTATATGGAAAAGAAAGTGTCGTCTGCACAATTGCTACAAAGAGTGTCAACCAAACAGCAAATATTGTTGTGAGGAACATGGAGAGCTATATATGAAACACGTCTTATCGAAACTGGACGTTCAGGGGCAGAAGGAAGACTATCAAAGAGATCTTATACTACGAATGGCAAGATACGCAAAGATGGGCAATCCTGATGAGAGCTTTCAGAAACTTGGACGTCCTGATTTCATTCAGCAAGATTTCGAGAAAACTCTGGATCCAGAGCTTTTCTCCAGGCTGATAGCCAATGACGAACGATTAGAGGAACTGAAAAAAGAAGACCGTGAGTTGCAAAGCGAGAGAATCCCCCAATGTAACCAAAATATAGAACTTCTTAATCGGTATTTGGAATGGTTGAATGAAGTGAATAACAAACTGTTTGCCGAAGACTCTTCTGCGGATGAACCGACAGATGGCACCATTAGCCGTAAAAAGAAGAAAGTCGTGCGAAAGAAACAAAGAAGATCTATATGTGGTTATAGTCCCGACTTCAAGAAGACTCTACCTGAGGTGGATGAGTTTGTCCGCCAATATGACAGTTCAAAAGTCCTCACAGAGGGCATCTGCACAAAACTTAAATGCAACAAGCATCATGATTGGTCTGCGATGTTGATGCAGCAGTACACTAATCAACTGAGATCTTTACAAAGTCACCAGGAGAGGCTTGCATTGCTAATCAACACAAGAAAAGAACAACTGCACGTTCAATGCTACGAGCAGCTTCTTCGAAACAAGGAAGGCCTAAGATCACCATTGACGCATGAAATCTCTGGTCACCTGGCATAGTAATAGCTTAGTATACCAATACTTCTCGAGCGTTTATCGCATATATCACAATCACGTTTGCAAGTTCAGATTTCCTTCTGTCCAGGCAGGATACAACTTTTTTTTCATTTTTTAAACGAAAGTCACTGGAATCATGGCCCACACTACTGCAGGGACTTCCGTGTATGTTTTGAATTTAAAATTCGTTTGTCATACTCCCCTAGTTGGTTGGTTGCCTTACCGTGGAAGCACGATTACGGAGTGGCTAAGCGCATCCCAACTAAAATCTGTTGCAAAAGGTTGTTTATCGTGGCGTGATGTACGTTAGTCCTCGTTGATGGCGATTCGATTCAGAAAAACTCACCATTGGTAAATAAACCAAGAATGATCTGGTCAGGGGCCTACATAAAGGGAATGGGTTATCTCGAATTCAGCTGCTTATTTTGATTCTTGAAGATTAATAAGTGCATTTTGGAATAAGTTTGATTTTGCCCAAACATCGCAATCAAGTCTTCAAGAATTGTAAAAGGTAAAAGGTAGCTGTTCTCGAGGTATAAACTGTTAAGAGAGATGAGTAATGACATCAAGAGAAACAAACTAAAAAATGAAGAATACAAAATTTGGAAAAAATCGATTCCACTCTTGTACAATCACATTTCCAGTTTCAAACCAAAGTTCGATACTCGCTTTGACGACATACTAAGATTCGATAAGAGATTCACTTTTACAAATAAAGTCGTTCCGGATAAGAAGCATGGGCTACTCTCAGCAACTGCGTTGTATTCTCAAGGTAGTGACATCTACGAGATTGATTGTTCTCTGCCACTGGGTGCGTTCTATAAAAGCTCTGAGGATGATGCGGAGAAGTCATTACCTGATCCCGACTATGGTGACGCCTTCAGTAAAGTTGAGAACACTTCCTTGAAAAGTAAATGGGACTTCCCCGGCGAGAATATTATTAAAATGGTACATATGGGCGGAGTAAAAAGTGACAGCTGTCTTCTTGTGATGTCCACTAATGGTTCTCTAGCATGGTTCAAGGATGGGGTCAAGGTTCCGGTGCATATTATGCAAGAAATAATGGGGCCGGGAACAAGTTTTTCCAGCATTCATTCTTATAGGCACCAAAATTCTCTTGCCGTATCTGATTTCGCATTATCCGAAGATCTTGAGACTTTAGTGAAGTGCCAGTCATCTGGTGGTGAAGAAGAAAGTATTTTGAAGATTGCCGATAATTCTGGTAAACCAGGCGAAGTTCTACGGAAAATCAATGTTCCAGCTACGGTCACACATTCAGTACGGTTCTTTGATAACCATTTGTTTGCTACATGCTCGGACGATAACATAATCAGATTCTGGGATACCAGAACAAGTGGCAAGCCATTATGGAACCTTCAAGATCCAAACCATGGCAAAATTCTTTCGTTTGACGTTTCCCAAGTGGTCGATACCTTATTTGCAACAGGCTCTGATACTGGCATCGTTAAAGTATGGGATGTGCGTGCCGTCGCAGCTGCTACAGAGGATTTTACAAATAGGCAAAATGGTCAAGATCCTATACAAAACGAGCTGATATCGTTATACCACTCTGGTGGCGATTCTGTGGTTGATCTTCAATTTTCTTACACTTCTTCCTCAGAATTCTTGACCATTGGAGGATCTGGTAACGTTTATCACTGGGATATGGAGTACTTTTTCTCTGAATACGATGATGATAATGCAGACTCGGCAGAAATGGATATGGCAACTACTGAAATTTTGCAAAAGCAATGTTTAAAATTCCTCCACACAGGAGGCAGTAGAAGATCAATGGGGCAGACTGGTAAGAGAAATACAGTTGCATGGCATCCAGTAATTGATAGCCTCGTGGGAACTGTCGACAGCGATAGCTTGATCACGGTTTACAAACCATTTTCGGGCAGGGAAACATCTGATGATGAAACACAAGAAGTTACGGCGGCAGAAGAAGTGCCCGACGAGGATCCTTGAACCCAGATTCCAAATTATTTAGAATCTTTGTCTGACAGAGTTTATGTTATTAATCTATTACAACCTATTTATAATCAATTTGCGATTTATTTACTGATATTTTTTTCTACACAGTCTCCATTTTATGTTTTGGTTTGAAAGATGTCTAATCAAAACAAAAAACATCAAAGATGAAAAAAACTCAAAATTTCATCCACTTGTTTGTGGTTTTTGGACAGATGTAATATTCCTAGAAGGGAAAGGTTTATTGGTCAGAGATTGAGTTCACCGAAACTAAATATATACGCACAAGTGGTGGGGTATTCGGCGGTCGAGTATTTGATAATAATTAATTTTCAATTAATATCAGAGTGTCAAATTATTTACTCCGGGCGGCCAGGGCCACCGAATCACCGACTGCTTCTGAGGTAACAAATTGGCTATCATTCAAGGATACGCACTTAGCTTGCTTTACTTTTGCGGCCCCCTTCTAAGCAATACAATTTATGATCATTTCCGAAAGCATATGCTGAATGAATTGAATCGGGCCACTTCGATCCCGTTGCAAGGATCAACAATCCAGAGTATATGGCCGAGTCTAATCCTCAAAAACTGCTGCTATACCTAAACCTGACGACCATTTTTTGATTTATTATCCCCGGCTGTCAATTATTAACTCGAGAGGCAGTTTTGAATTCGAATATTACTTTGAGACGTCTGGCGTGCCGCAAACGGCAGAAAATAGACTCAATCGAATGCAGAGGTGAGCTTGAATATTTGGGATGCAGCAGGGAGCTCGTTGGTGCCAAGTTTAAGCAATGTGTGGACTCTTGCGCTTCGTCAGTGGGTTTTCGAGGAGTTTATTAGTTTTCCGTCAAGGAAAAAGTTGCAGCACCTCGGCGGCTACACACTGGCAATAAATTTGACACTAACTACTCTAAACGCAGAAGTACTTCAATGATTGTGATTGAACTCATCGAGGGCGATTGGCAGCTCGTAGAGAAATATAACTGCCTACCTAACTATTAAAGAGCGTCTGAGTAGAGTGGCACCCAGAGAGTCTGCAGGTTCATATCTGTACCTAGTTAAAAAAAATACTTTCGGCACATAGTACTTGTCTCGTCAACTTGGAGCCTTGTACTATGGAAATCTTTTATCTTGTATCCAACGCTGCTCCACAGAGACGATGATGCTCGGCATATGCTGGTATTCGACCATTCTTGGAAGGTTGTGACCCCAAGCAGAACGTGTTCGAAGTTCGAAAACAGACAAGCGGGCGAGGACCACAGCTGCTGCGCCGACGATATCAACTACAGTTTCTTCTTACTAAACTGGACTACACAAGAGGAGGCACACTCACCAAATGGCATCGATCAAGCTAGGCGAAAGAATCACCCATCTACATTGAAAACGCTCAAAAAGTCCGCTCTCTGGCTCTCTATTTTTGCCAAACACTCTAAACATAATGCTAGAGTACCTCACTGAGCACCCGTTGGCATGTGGGTGGGAGATTGCTGCCCTTACTGTTGGGCCTTAATGGATTATGAGCTTGCGCAGACTAAATATGAAATTATGCTCTATAAAAAAAAATACGTAAGATGCAGAAAGGAAAATTAACCTCTTGAGATTCCATCTGGTTGCCAATCTAGTCCTAATCTTTGATAAACTTGTGCCTGACAATGTGACCAAAGCATTGCTTTTTCATCCTTGGTTAGCGAAACCTTCCCAGTAGCGTGATTCGAACCTGTCGATATACTACTATTATTATCATTAAGTTGATGTTCATTATTGTAATCTTGACCTTTATGGAAATTCTTCAATTGCAAATTCTTCATTAGTGTTCTTTTTAATAAACTTGCACCACCATTACTGGTAGACGAAGATGATCTTTGTTTATTTGCAGGTATGAAGCTTGGCGGAGGCATGTCAGGCTTTTTCAAATTTGCCTGTTGCTGTTGTTGCAATTTGAATTTCTTAAATTCCGAACACCTGTGTTTAAAATCAAATCGACATTGAGCTTCAACCGCAATGTTCAACAAATAGTTTTCGATGATGTTTCTCCACTCAGGTTTTGATAACTGCATAATCGGCTCATTTTTACCGGTGATTTCCTCATGTCTCTTCCTGGCTGATGTTACGGTATACTTCGCGCTAGTTAGCTTAAAAGGAAAATCTAAGCTTGCCTCCAAATACAAATCAGAGTTGACAAGCGTTTCGATAATGAAATCATCAGAAGAGTTTAGAGGAAGCAGTTGAAATCTGAAATTCGGCAGATTTTCATGATTTGTCACTATCGTGGGTAATCCAGTTCCCCATTCTGGCCTCAAATTCTCGACGATGAGTAGTGATCTAATATCATTCAGTTCCCAATCCAACAGTTCTCTTTCAGTGAATTTTGGTCTCCCATTACATAGCAAGTTCGAGGGATCGGTCAACAGAATTTCTGGAGGATACATATCGAAAAACGTTTTGGGCAGAGCATCTTGCAAAGTGACTTGTGTTATTATTTCTTTCTGTGACGGGAGCAGCGAGCTCTGGCGGGTGCTTTGTGTGTAGACGGTAGCTGGCTGCGAAAATATACTGGACGCATTATCCGACATGACGCTCCGGTCGTCCATTATACTACTCGCCCTGCTACTGCGATGTGATCTCGCGGATGAATGAGACGAGGAGGTAGCAGATTGCGAATGCAACAGTCTTTTTCTGATTTCGTCTCTTGCACGATCTGCGTATTCTGGCGGTGCGTTAACAAAATTTGTGGTTTCTTTCTTCGACGGCAATTGCAGAATGGGTGCCTGTTGGTAGCCCTGCTGAGGTTGATACATCGGTTGCTCCTCTACAGACACGTTACTGCCAGAGCCCTCTGGGATAGATTGTAACATGGGTCCATTGGCATTTACATTTGCGTTTCCTTGGAGATATCCATGTCTCCTACCTAAACCCTGTACCTTTGTACTCGCTGGAGGTGGTGATACAAACATTTAGTTCAATGGAAAACCTTTGCTTCTGAGTATTCAAATAGTATACCTATAATCTTGTTGTTAGTTGGTGGATTAATTTATGGCTTGAATTGCTTTGGGGAAGAACTTTTCGAGTTCCTGAAGTTAATCCTTTTTAAATTGTAATTTTCATTTGTGTTCATCATCACACAACCTCTAAGCCTTCGTATTTCTACAGTAAGGCCTGCACAGAGGGATGGGATTTTTCCAAACGATTTGTACGAGGTTTCATAGACCACCCACACTTTCCTCAGAAAAAGCCGTGGAAAGCGGGTAGCGAACCTAGTTGAATTTGAAGTTTTTCCGGCCGGAACTCTTTGTGCAATTGTTTCTACGCCGCCTCGGTCTTCTTTTTTGAATATTTTAACTCCTTGCTGAGGAATTACCTACACCACTGCATTTTCTGTCCACTTTTGTCCTTTGCTTCGGACCATACAATGCCGAGTGCTGCCTTCCAAAAAGGACATAAGAAGACAGAGCGGCCCAAGAAAAACGGCACAATCCGTTCAAACAGTTTGAGTGGACTGGTGGTGCGGGGTGCACATTTACCCCCCGCCACTTTAAAACCCGCATTGAAGGGGGAGTGCGCTACCTCGGAAAAACTTCGGACAAATCGTTTTTAGAGATCATTCAGACTAGAGCCAAAAAAATTCTAGAATTTCAGCCCAGCTGGCGAAAAATAAATATTACTCCGAAGCGGGGAGTCGAACCCCGGTTTCCACGGTGAGAGCGTGATGTGATAGCCGTTACACTACATCGGATTATAATTTGATATGTTGGTATCTAAGCCAGGCAATACTCATACTACAGAAGGCAAATTTTCACCAATACCAGAATCCGAAAAATTACAATGCATCATAAAACATCCTGTTCTATCATTGACGTGGTACTGATAACAGGGGGAAGGACTTCAATCCCTCAGTATTGAGCACTAAACCCTATGCACTCACGTGCGTGGTAAGTCCCTAGTGAATTAAAAGTTTACGTAAACTATATATTTGTGTACATGAGTCGGGAGGCCCAAAGCCTAGGTGGGCATTTAGTCTTACGGAACCTATCTGCGACGTGATAAAGAGCTTGTTTTTGACCTCGCTGGCATGCCCCGCGTACCTTGGTACCTGCTATTACCAGCTCTTTGAAAATTATTCGAGCCGCCGTACCTGCTTCCTTGATTATAACCGTTATCTTGTCTCTTATCATAATTGTTGTAATTGCTCTGATTTCCATAGTTGTTTTGAGGATTCCCATACCCACCATTGTCTCCATTCTGGTGCGAGTTTGTGTTGCTTTGTGCAAAGTAGAAGAATGCTCTGAAACCACCAACCCTTGGCTTGTACTGGGTAATACCACTTGGGCCAATGGGTACAACATTCTGCTTCATCGTGTTCTCAAAATTCCAATTCCCAGATCTTTGGAAGTTTTGATTAGTGTGTTTATATTGAATAGATTCGATATCGTAGTTGTTCAAAGCGGGCTCGCTTGGTATATATCCATTCAATATAACAGATTTATTAGGGCTTGGGAGGTCTGGGAAAATGTACCTCATCTTCAAAAAGAGGTTATTTGACAGCTCTGGTAACGAACCCGTTTGAATGGGGCATGGCGTTTTACTGTTTATTGAAAAACCTTCATCATCAACCATGATGATTCCACTCAAGCCACTTTTGAAGTGTTGGAACGCCAGCTCAAAGTCTTCTTGATCTACCGGCTCTTTATACAGCTTTTTGGAGAATTTTTCATAGTTTACGTTTTTGTTGCTAATTAATAGAATTGGGTTCTTGCGAACATTTCTCGAACTCTCTTCTTCTGTTAATGAACTGTATTGTTCTCTAACCGTCTTAAGCAATCTTTCCGCATCGATGAATGGTAATAATGCAATACCTTGCCATGACATCTTTTTACCATTCATGTCGATTGGAAACTCTACGGGATAAAAGTCAATAATGTCTGAGGTAGGCTCACTCATCAAAGGTCTAAAAATCGGAGGCAAAGCATGTCCAGAAGCAGCTGGAAGAACACTCATCAACTGTTCGTATGGCAAAAACGGTTCGCCTTTCTCAAACTCCACTCTCATATCTGAAAACCCAAAGAAATCTGCCGCAAATGGTGCATAGTGATATGGGTAATACCAATCCCATGATGCACAACCTTGGTAATAATACGCCAGAACCCATGAAACACCTTCAATATAGCATTTTACCAAATCTTTTCTTAAAGGTTCAATCTGATGTCTTTCGATGTTGAATTTAGCAACATAATATCTTTCTCTGAAGCCTGGCTCGTAAAGCTTAACAATGGAATCCGAATCGAAGACGCCAGTTTTAACACCTCCATGAGACACAATCGGAACTTCTACGTCCTTTTCTGGAGATGACTTTTGATCTGAGGACGTATCATTGTCTTCTCTATCATCTTCATCATCACCCTCCTTTTTAACCTCTTCTTCAATTTCATGAGTAAGTTCGTCATCTAAACTAGACTTCTTACCAAGGTTGGCCCTTTTAGCGACACTTTCGCCTTGCCTTTGCTCTTCCTCTTCGTCATGTTCTAACTTATGTTTTTTGGCTATAAGTTTTTTTTTCATCATATCGGCCACGCTGAAGTTGGCCTTGTTGGCATCGCTTACAACTTTGTCCATATCTTCCTTGCTAATCTCTTCCATTAGCTTATTATTCTTATCACTCTGTGCCTTGACAATCGCAATAGCCTTGAGATCTCCTTCATTAGCAAGCATTATCTCCTTCTTAAGGTGTACCATATCACTTGTAGTCAAATTCCAAGATCCCGTAGCCAATTCGCCATTCGTGTCGTATAACTGCAATTGTTCGTTGGGGATAATTGGATGTCTATCTTGGCCCTTGGACATATTTTTTTGTGTCTTCCTTCTCTGAACAGCTTCTTGCTTCCTTACTTCTTGAATATGCCTAGTTTTGAAAATATCAGGCTCACGATAGCCCAATTGCTGTAACAGCTTTTCCACTGATTCCAAATTTAACTTACCATCACAAGTCATATAGGTTTTCATATTTGGCAAAACGACTTTCCAAATATCTAACAAGATATCGATACTATTTTCTCTAACATCTAAACTTGGCAGATGGGGCAAAAAGTCGTTACCACAGAAAAAACACATAAATACCCAGTCGTCAATTGCCCTTTCTAAGTCAAAGGGGAAGGAAAGTTTAGGAACCGATAACTCAACGGCTAAGTATTCTCTCAACACACTAACATGCAACCATAAAAATGGTTTCTCAGAATCTTGTTTCGCCAGCAACTGCTTTTCCTCTTCGGTCATGTTCAAGGTGTCCTTAAAATTATGTCTACGCTTATTGTTTTGAGCAAATACGTCCTCCCTGAGAATTTTGAAGTGCGGTTCATGAGTGGCCAAGCCTAAGAAGATCAAATCCGCATCCAAACCGTAGATACAATGTGTAGTATTTGGATTATACTGTGGGTCTGCTCGCTGAGATCTGATGAAATTCATGATCTTATGCTCACCCTCACCCGGAACTGTAGCATCGCTTATAACAACCTGTAAATTTTTCCAGCCAGGATCTGTTGCCAGCTTGAAGGAAGTCCAATACCTTAAAGCAGCAGCCAATTTATCCATAAACGGTGTACCAGGTGTGATTGCATTGGAATCCCAAGTTTTCTTATTCTTTACAGAACTTTCAATTTCTTGGCCGATTTGTTCACGTTCTCTCAGGACTTCTTCACGGGCCTCATTTTCCAATTTTGCATCTCTTGCACTCCTGAATCTACGTGCTCTCTGCTGATTCATCTTTGCACGAGGAGCTACACCATCAACGGCTATCACAAGTACCTTTCGGGGCCTTGCCATATTGAGAACTCTGTTAGTATATTCGAAGACAGCCAGGAGCATTTCGTCCTCAGTTTCTGGGGGCGGTTTGTTCTCGGGATGTGAACAAGGATGGACAATACCATTCATATCAAGATATAAATTGTCCAATTCACCGTTTGGATTCGGCCCGGCATAATCAATAGGTAATGCTACACCATCCACAACCGGCGGCTGTTCTTCCAGAACAGGAGAAATAATCTTCGGATATTTTCTAGAAAGCCATCTAAAAAATGAAGGAACACCCATAGTAGGATATCCAAGAGGGCAGATGAGCTTATAAACCGGTGCCTCTCTATTAGTTTTCCACGCAAACCAATCTTTAATGTCTAAGAAAGGCCTTCCATATCCGAGCGATCGCCAAAAATTTCACACATTTCGGTCCATTTGTACGATACTATTTTCTTCAATTTAAGGATTGATGCCTTACGGAATTCTCCAAAAGCGACCAAGTAGTGTAACCGGGGCTTGCTGGCGGTCATTAATGAATTTGGCGGCAGTTTGGGTTTGAATGAGTAAAGGCTTGCAAAGACTTGTGTTCCCTCGGTCACAAGTGCGACACAATGGAACATATCCCATCATTGGTATCGATGAGTTACGATTGAAAAAACAATCTGATATAATAAAGAATGCTTCGATACCACTTCGAGACTATCATGAATGGCGGAAGATTGCTAACTTAATGAAATATGAGACATTTTTCACTCGGCGTGGAAAAAGTTGGGGCACTTCAGTGGGGTCACAGAACGATCTGTCGCTGTATGATCCAATAGTAACACACTGTATCGCTAAATGGTTGTTGGTGGACTATAAGTTGAACTCATATCCGTATCATGATTTGAATATTGTGAATGTCTACACCGATCTACGACAATCACTACGTATAGCCAAAACAATGATGACATATTTTAAAACGGTGTTATCGGAAACCATGTTTGAAAGAATCAGATACATGATGGTTCCGCTTTATGACCATGAGCCAATTCAAGTTGAGAAGATATGTCAAAGCATACCAGGAGATGTGAATTTGATAAGTGATAGTGCAATTTTTTTTTCCCAACCTGACGGAGGGGACAACGACAAGTATCCTTTCATCATCGAGGATCCAGTCTCCATAATAATGCTTAACGATGTGATAAAAAACTTACCCCATGATTTGGTTAAATTTTCTCATGAAAAAAGACAATGGGAACAAGCATACACCGATTTCAACCCAGATGGTCTGGAGAGTTTAAGGTTTGAAAGTGATCTGGATTTCTGGTGTAAATTTGCGATCGGGAAAACTCTAGATGACAAACTCCCCAGTACTAGAGAATCAACACAAGGCTTGTATATACCAACAAGATTAGCGCAGTTGTTTGAAATGATAAAGCGGTGTGCCCCTCAACATAAATTTTTAGCCGTTGACGAACCGCAACGATGGAATCCAACCTTTCTGTCAATGATCAAGCTTTGCTTGGGTTACGAACCGATTCGAGGGAGCAAGATTATCGAATCGCAAATGGATTCAATTTGGAGAAAAAGTGGCAGGGGGGGCAATGGCCCAGTTTTCACGACCGATTTTACGCAAATTCAGCAGATGTATATGAATATCAATGGTATGGGCAGAACAAGCGAAATAGATGATCTCGGTGAATTCGTTGATAAATGGGTCAACTTGGGGCAAGACTATGACCAGAGTTTTACCAGGGAGAAATTGGAATCACAGCTGCAAATGATCAACGAAAGCTCGTTGGCTGTTATCCATTCTTAATCGGGTTTATTCGTAATTTAACGCATTATTTTATGCCACATCACCATTAGTTATATATAAATGTAAATATCTCTATCTTTCTGTCACTATGCATTAACATCAAATCAATTGAGTTCCTTAATGGAAGCGTCTTCCAACTTCTCGTCACTTTTCAAAGGATTCCTGAAAACTCTCTTCAAAAGAGGTACACGCTTGGCGCGGTTGTTTTCTTCTTCATCCTCTGAAGTACCTGCTTCCTTATCTGTCTCTTCTAAGGTTTCCGGATCCATGCGGCCTCGGGTAATTGGAATAGAAATCTCTCTGCCTCTAAAAGCCAGGCCCGGGTGGAATACAGTCAGCAAAGTTGTTGCGAGTGCCATCATCAGAGCATCCAGAATGATGAAGTAGTTCTCATGGGAAATTAAATTGCCTCCCCAGCCTTCCGCCAGTTCTGCTAATCTGTAACAGCAACGAACAAAAACAAGCAAAACAGCTAATGCTAAAACATGAGGAAAATAATGGAAAATCCAGCGATCAGGGTTTTGTCTGATATGGTCAAATTTCTTCCTGTATAGATAGTCAATCTCGGACTGTGGGATCTTGAACAAAGCCCAAGATGGCCTCGTTGCGCCAGTGTGATCAAGACGGGTCTTCACGAAAACCATATAGAAAAAGTGAAACATCATGGCCAAGAATGTACTCATGGATGCAACCTGGACTGCTAACCCTCCCACAAAGATATTGTCACCGACAGACGTGTCGGTTCCGGAACTTGCCGCACTACCACTTTGCCCACCGCCTGCAGCTTGAATCACCAGCGAGACGATATCAAAAACGATGAAAATGTACGAATATGCCATCGGAGAGGGCAGTAGACTGAATTTGTGACCGAAAATCTCAATAAGTTTCGCCAGCTGATAGTAGATACCACCCATTGTGAAGACAGGCGCAATCGTCAAACACACCATCTGCATCAAAAACGGATCCACTTTGAACACGTTGTAATGTGAGATGACTCTCCCGACGTACCCTATAACCTCCATTATACCAGCACACATGAACGCGATCGAAAACCAGTACTGTTTCAACCATAGCATGGATGTCTGAAATGCAAGCAAAAGGGACCAAATCACCAACATCGCAATGTTGAAAGCCAAATTCGGCACCATTCCACTGTACATGGATACCGGCGCGATACCGTCGACAATTTCTCCATCTGCAGAGTGGGCCTCCGAGCTAGAAGCTACCTGTACAAAATTCACTATCATTCTACTCTACTGTTCACTTATATCGATATATGAGATAAAAGTACCTAAAATTTTAGCAAATAGCTCAGATCATTGCTTCGAGCAGGCCAACCAGCGTTGCAAAATACCTTATAAATCAAACTCATGTATTATATAAAATATGGGTGGGACTCAGTGCAAAATCAAATTATTTCACAACAACACATTGCGCTATAATTTGCACTCAAGCCGATCGATATAATCTCCGCCATAGAAAACAACGCATGGAAAGCTCTTTGGGAGATGCATCAAATGGAACAACAGATTGTTCAAAACAGCACTATAGCGGATATACGTTTGCTTGAATAGATGCGACGGGGCGCATTCCCAAATTTTCTGACTCAGAATTCTCCTTGAGGTCGAGAAGCGGAAAGCTTCCGCGGAAATTTGTTGGACAGCAGGGTTGCTGTGCACGGGTGAAGAGAAGCGTGAAAGTCAAGTCCGAGTGCTCATAAATTTCAAGTCCGAGTGCCTTATAGCATCACCTCGCGATGAGCATAAAGGGACCAATCTTAAGAACCCTGCGAACTGGCAGCTAACTGCGCAGCGCAGAGAGTGGCGGGGCGCAGCGGGTCGAATATCAGAGGCCCGATCGTCACTGGACCCTCTTTTCAGCCAGAAGCATAACACATCAAGGTCCGCCGGCCACCTTTTTCGTTTTTGTTGGAAAGTAATGGGGTGCGCGCACATTGTAGCCAATAACTTTGCAACAAACCTCGAAGTGATCAATGAATGCAATCAACCCCCAACAACCACAGAGTGGCGGTGCGACTAGTGCTGCACATTCAATAATACGTCTTGGGCCATTAAACAAAATATTTATTTAACATTGTTATCTAACCGCTTGCTTCTATATTCATCATAACAAAACCCTGACAGCAGTGCTATCTGCGTTTTCAGATCTCTTCCACGGATTCCGGAAAAATCTACTGAAACGGGAGACAGTCTTGAGCTGGAGGTCCTCTTCTTCATAGTCGTCTTTTTCTTCTGCGGTCACTGTTTCTTTGTCCGCCTCTCCTAATGTTTCCGGATCCACGCGGCCTCTGGTAATTGGGATAGAGATTTCTCTGCCTTTGAAAGCCAGGCCCGGGTGGAATACAGTCAGCAAAGTTGTTGCGAGTGCCATCATCAGAGCATCCAGAATGATGAAGTAGTTCTCATGGGTAATCAGCGCACCACCCCAGCCGTTCACCAACTCTGCTAGTCTATAGCAGCAACGCACAAAGATAAGTACAACTGCCAGCGCCAATGCATGAGGGAAATAATGGAAAACCCAGCGGTCAGGGTTTTGTCTGATATGATCAAATTTCTTCCTGTATAGATAGTCGATTTCGGACTGTGGGATCTTGAACAAAGCCCAAGATGGCCTCGTTGCGCCAGTGTGGTCAAGACGAGTCTTCACGAAAACAACGTAGAAAAAGTGAAACATCATGGCCATGAATACGGCCATCGATGCGACTTGCGTAGCCAGCCCTGCAATAAAGATATTCGCACCAACAGTAGAAGCACTTTCCCCGTCAGCACTAGCACTTGCTCCACCACCAACAGCTTGAATAACTAACGATACAATATCACATCCGAGAAAAATGTACGAATATGCCATTGGGGAGGACAGCAGACTAAACCTGTGCCCAAAAATCTCGATCAGTTTCGCCAGCTGATAGTAGATGCCGCCCATTGTGAAAACAGGCGCAATCGTCAAACACACCATTTGCATCAAAAACGGATCCATTTTGTAAACATTGTAGTGGGACATGACTCTCCCTATATATCCTATAACCTCCATTATGCCCGCACATATGAAGGCGGTCGATATCCAGTACTGTTTCCACCATAACATTGAGGTCTGAAGCGCAAGCAGAAGGGACCAGATCACCAGCATCGCAATGTTGAAGGCCAAATTTGGCACCATTCCATGATACGGGGATACTTGCTCAACACCGTCGATAAATTGCCCGTTCGCAGCTCTTGAAGCTGCTTGCACAAAATCCACCATCATTCTAGTTTACTGTTTGTTGTTCACTGCTACCAACTGGCCAAAAACTATCCAGGTTGGGAAGCGCCGTATGGATTTACGTCTTGCTAAAGCAGGAGAACGTTTTAGGAAGTGCCCTCAATGTGCTTATATATAAACTACTCTCATAAATAAAATGCTTCTCCGTCTCTGATGTGCAGAGATGAGCCCTGCAGTCCATGCCATTGGATCTTAGCTAAAACGAAACACCGTCCACTGTCAAAGAATACAACCACGGAAAACCGCTGAAAAGATGCCTGAAAACACGATGGTAACGGATTTGCTTCATCTGGGAACAAAATATAGCGGAAATACTCATTCGAAAGAGATGCGAAGAGGCGCATTTCCTTTCTTTATTTTTTCAATAAATTTATTCGCAGGCAGCTACGGAAAATCTCTGAAAATACTCAAGGGCCCGAAATAAACTCAGATAAAAGCTAGCGGAGGCAACGGTGTAGCAATCAGAGGCTGCGATTTAAGTTTTGCATCAACAGCAAATTATTCAGATGCCAATGCGCCGCCGATGACATTTGACGGAAAGCCGCACTATGGCACGCTATTTTTGTCTCTCTCCTGGAGAACACGGAGCTCCATTCGATGCGCACATATGTTTTCGCATGCTAGCATCAAAAGAATACTCACTCTGACATCGGAATGCGCGGAAAGCTTATTAATAATACCTTCCCCAAACCTCAAAACCAACTCGCAAGTTCTGTCACAGTGTGCGAGGGCCGTTTGGTGAAGGGCGATAGAGCTCGTTGGGTTTGGGCGCTCTGGTAGACCATTGAAATGCGGCGCGCGTAGTCAGGTGCCAAAAAATCATTATCGCGCTATTTTCTCCTTTAGAGCAATGTCCTTTGCTGTGAGTGTTCTCACCATAATAAGGATATAGGTGGTCAATATACTCGAGAGAGAGTCTCCAGTGTGAGTGTAGAATAAGTGATGGCTAGTGTGAAGGAAGAGGATCAGAATGGGAGTGCAAGCTGCAGCGCTACCAGCGGTAGCGCCCCCAGCACAGGTGGTGCCAGCGATGCTCATATTCCGAAAGCTACCCTAGCTTATGATAACGCCTACGACGGCAAGAGCTACAATTGGAAATCTTGGACCTTTGACTTTGTAATTTTTATTTTGGATACTCTTTTCACGATTTTTTTCAGGGAGATTAAAGTTCGTGGTGGCCATAACGTCCCGCCTGTGGGCACTCCCACTTTGATAGTCTGTGCCCCCCATGCGAATCAGTTCATCGACCCATCTTTGGTTATGGTGACCACTAGGAAACTGTCGAGATACGACAAATCAAGACAGGTTTGTTTCGTTACGGCAGAATCGAGTTTGAAGAAAAAATTCGTCTCTTTGTTTGGAAGATCCACTGGCTCCATTCCTGTTCCAAGAGCGCAGGACAATCTTAAGTTTGTTGATAGTCGCATCAAGATCTACTGCCCTGATTTCAATGATGCGACGCTGATCAAGGGCAAATTTGAGTCCAAGGATTTACCGGGCTTCACTGAGCTATTTAAACCCAAATCGCTGATCGGTCTGCCAAACTATCTCGGCAACGCACAGATTGCCGAAATCATTGACAATGAGACGCTGAGGCTCTCATCTGCTTTCAAATACAAGACGAACGAGAAGATCAAAACTCTGTTGACTGAGGGAACGAACTTTAAATATGCTGAAAAAATCGATAACTCTAAAGTCTTCCAAAACGTTTTCAATCATTTACACACCAAAGGCTGTGTCGGTATCTTTCCTGAGGGTGGATCCCATGATAGGCCTTCTTTGCTCCCAATCAAGGCCGGTGTTGCAATCATGGCTTTAGGTGCCACTGCTGCTGATCCATCCATGAAGGTTGCTGTCGTTCCATGTGGACTGCATTACTTCCACAGGGACAAGTTTAGATCTAGAGCAGTTTTGGAATACGGGGAACCTATCATAGTAGATGGCGAAATGGGGAAGAGATATAGAGAGAAGCCCCGTGAAACAGTCTCGGAATTATTGAAAACTGTTACTGATTCCCTTTACGCCGTCACCGAAAACGCGCCTGATTTTGAAACTTTGATGACCATCCAGGCAGCGAGAAGGCTGTATCAACCTCTCAGAAACAAATTAGCATTGCCTTTGATAGTCGAGGTCAACAGGAGATTGCTATTTGGCTACTCAAAGTACAAGGACGACCCAAGGATTATCAATTTGAAAGAAATGGTTTTGGCATATAACAAGAATTTAGACTCCCTAGGATTGAAGGATCATCAGGTTGAAGAATTGAAAACTGAAACAAAAGAGGTTATAAGATGTTTATTCACTTTGTTATTCAGAGTCTCTAGGTTAGTTGTTTTTGTCGTACTTTCGTTGCCAGGCTCGATACTTTTCACACCTATTTTTGTCTCGTGTCGCTGGTATGCAAAGAAGAAGGCTGCTGATGGGTTAAAAAAGTCCTTGGTGAAAATCAAAGGTACTGATTTAATAGCTACTTGGAAGTTGTTGTTTGCTCTGGTGTTTGCTCCGATCCTCTACATCACTTACTCCATACTTCTTGTGGTTTTTTATGCAAGGAGAAACATATGGATCCACAAACTCTGGGTTCCTTCAAATAGCAAGGCAGTACAATTTGTTTACTTCTATGCTCTATTGGTTTTAACCACTTATTCTAGTTTGAAAACGGGTGAAATTGGAGCCGATTTATTTAAATCGTTACCACCTTTATTCATAACACTGATTTACCCTGGTAAAAAGATTCAACAATTGAAGGCTATGCGTAAACAACTAAGCCAAGAGATGACTCAGGTTTGCAATGAATTGGGTCCTAAGGTTTTCCCAAACTTTCAAAAGTTAGTCAAGACCGATTTCGACCACGAGGATCAAGTACCCAAGCTGGAGGAACTCGATCCAGTACTAACTCGTGAACTGACTGAGGGGGCTAAGGAGCCAAAATCTCGCAGTCGTTCCAGCTCTGTTAGTAGTAACATTTCATCAGTCTCTAATGCACTATCGAAAGTGAATTCTAGAGGGTCCTTAACCGATGTTCCAATTTTTGCAGATGGCAGACCTACAGGCGATGATAGTGAAGATGAAATAGACCCAACTGCAGAGGATAATGGAGTTTCCAAAATATCATCCTTAATAAGAGAAAAATGGGAACATGAAAAGAATGACTGAATGTAACAATGATTCCTGTGTATACAGATGTATGTATCTATTTGTCTAAAGTACGGATTGAAGATTAATCTTCTCCGATTGGAATTTCGTCCTTCAATATTTTATTCAGCTTAATTCTTATTTCTGTTTGAGAATCACCCTTCAACACGTCAGAAACAAACCATACGTCACAATCCAGCTGCACCATTTCTAAAGCACCTTTTAAGACCCCACATAGAATATTCGAATACCACAGCTGCTTCATCGCGTCCATTGGCAGCTCAACAAAGTCACTCAAGGGATTTTCATCAATGATCAATGAAAACGCATCTTTATCGGATGACCAATTAGTCACCTGTGGGGTCAAATTTAGGAAAATCTTGAATGCGCATTTGCTTATCACCTCACTTGTTCTTACCATATTCTCACAGCGTGGGAGGGCCGTTCTTGCTAGAAAATCTTCAATCAGCCTTACGCCGATATTATATCCCATACTATACAATTGATTGTTTACCTTCTCAAAATCTCGTTGGTAGTCTGTGCAGAGTTGTGCTACAATTGATCCGTAGGTCAATGTAAATAGTTCAGCATTGACTTTCTCTGTTCTATTTTTCCAGACTTCTTCACCCATAGTCTTAAGAGATTTGAGTTGCGCGGGTGCTGATGATTTATTTGACATCCTCGATATGGATCCTTGACGGCTTCTTCAATTTTGTCTATCAATCATCAGTCGTGGTTACAACTTTTAATCTTCATTTCCATGTAATGTCGATGTTTAATATCACTGACCTAATGTCACGTGCTCCAAAATAACATAATCGATATATTCATACAAAGGCTACTTGTTTTAAAAAAGTTTTCGATGGATATCATTCTTTGTCAAGCAAGTTGTCCAAGATGTCTTGGAATTTACCATGAGAAGCTTTGTTAGCCTTTTTCAAAATGCCCTCTGCGACGCTGTAGGCATTTTCTTGATCTTTTGACTGGTAATCGTACAAGTTGCCGAGATCAATAAATGCCTCTGCGACTTCGACCCAAGTTTCTGGTTCATCTGCAATTTTGCCCTTTTCCAAGAATTCCAAAGCTTCTTTTGTAAATTTCAAAGCTTCGGTTTGAGCTTTCGAGCAGTTCTTCGCGTTGGCGTTTTTGCTTGAATCGCTCTCGTCATCACCGTATTGCAAACGCATGAAAATGTTAGATGGCTCCTCTGCAAGTTTCAAGTACAGATGCCCCACGGTTCTAGCAACGTTATGGTACAATTTAGAGTCCTTATCCTGGATGTGATCTAACAGATTCACCATGTTTTCTCTCAACCACTTATAATTCTCAGGAACATTTTTTTGTAAAAGATACAAAGGATGGGATGCTGGTAATTCAATCCTATCTAACTCATCTTCATCATCGCTGTCCAGTCCTTCGTCAATATCGTCTTCATGGCCGAAGTTTTCAATGATATCCAATAAGTCGTCCACCATTTGTAAAACTTCAAACGATAGATCCAGGTCTGCTTCATAGACGTTGAAGTCGCTTTTAGCACTTTCTAAAAGTGCATTGAGATCCGCTTTTAGATCATTCTTGGCACTCTTTAGATTCAGCTGCGAGATGTATTCCAGAGGTATTCTTTGGATGATAATCTTGGCCTTTACGAGTCTGAGCAAATTGGAGTCGGGGAAACTAGATTGGCCTAGCTCACACCTTTCTAGTGCATTGTTAAAGAACTCTTTCACAGCCTTCCTGTCCTTGGTTTCCTCGTCCTCACCAGCTTTGAAAATTGTTAATTCTGATAGCGCAAGGGCATAGACGGAATGGAATTCGTCGTTCAACAAAGACTTTATAGCTGCATCTTCATTCGATTGACGCAGCAATCTGTCACACTCGTGGACTATACCGTTCAATACAAATTCATTTTCTCTCTCCGAGTTGAAGTAGGTCTTCCATAGCCCCTTCAGTTGTGCCAATTCGTTGTCCAAGTCTGCGTTTTCGTCTAATTCGACGCTGATCTGATCCGCGCCGGGAGTAGCATCTTTTGGCTCAGAGCCTTGCTTCTCCTCCAACTTTCTTTTTTTCTCTTTATTCTTTTGACCTAATCCCAAAGCTCTTTTCGCCATCTTGTTGCTAATTGTAATTGTATATCTGCCTGGCTAAACCTCAATTGCTACCCTCGGACGCACGCTTACAACCTCCCTGAGCATGCTTCATTTATATATGTACATCCGTCTATTTATGTGCAAGAATACAGAAACATCTCAGAGCTTAGCCGTAAACGATAAAATGATGTGCTGAAACCTTGAAAAAAGAAACAATAACAGCCAACGTTCGTTAAATGTACAATTTTGCAAATTCCTTAAGCATGAGCCTGTAGTTTATCTCCTCCCACAAGATGTCACATCACTTCACATACAGGCTACAGCTGCCGGTTATTAAATGCTGCATTATTGCCTGATCGGTGGATATCTGAAGAAAAAAGAAGTTCTAAACATATCGTTACCCGGCTATGCATGGTCTCATCAAATGATATGCATAGTCGGGTAACAAGAGAATGGAAGAAACCTTCTTTCCTCCGAGCGTGCAAAACGATTTGTGGCATGCCTTGAGTTTTCCCCGATAACGGTTTTAATTTCACGTGCACTGGAATATAGAAATATAGCGAGCCACAGTGGGCGCTGGCATTGAAATATTCATCAAATCTCGATGAGCTGTGTGACACACTTGTGAAAGGGAATCTTGGCCATATATATTCAAGCAATTCGAAGACGCTGGACCTCAGAGTCTACGTTTGCAAGGTATTGTGTTTCTTGAACGTTGTAATTGAAGCTGAATCATAAGGTAACCAAGATGTCTGTTTTACCACTGACCATAGCAGCGAATTGTGTCAACGAGGTCAACTTATTTATTGGCACCAATGCATTTGGTGTTTGCGGTGGGCGGATCAAGACTGTACTGAATGCAGGCGGCCTTCCAATAGTGGTCAGCCCATGCAGTGAAGCCGATGCGAAAAAATTAGTGGGCCAATTTAACGAACACGCCTCATTGCAGGTTTTAGATAGAGAATTCCAGTTGTCTGATCTAACGACTTTGGGACGCCCCCTAGTTGCAAAAGTTGTGGACCGGGTTTTTGTCAATTTACCCGTCGATCAATGGCCGCTGGCGAGAGAGATCTACCACCAATGTATTAAACTGAGAATTCCCATAAACACTTTACAGAGACCAGAATACTCCACATTCCACTTGATCTCCACATATACAGATCCAAAGGGCAGTGGGCTGCAAATATCAGTGTCCACAAATGGTCAAGGATGTCTCCTTGCAAACAGGATCAGGAGGGAAGTCGTGTCTTCGCTCCCTGGCAACATTTCAAATGTGGTCACCAATATGGGCAAACTACGTAACCACATTATCAACGAGGATCAAAAGCTGTTGTTGCAACAAAGCTACAAAGGTACAAGTGGATTGTCTGTTGCAGAAAATGGCTGGTACGGCCTAGATGACGATGGCTGGGAAAGTCATAAATTGAACAAGCTCGTTGAAGAATTCGCCATGACGGAACGACAGCAAAAATTGCGAAGAACAAGGTGGCTTTCACAAGTAATGGAATACTATCCATTGAACAAACTTGCAGATTTGACTCTTGAGGAGCTGGAGAATGAAAAATTCCAACATTCAAAGAGCCCCGATCAAACAAGCGGAAAAGCTCAACCGAATGAGCAAAGACCGCAGCAGCAGGGTGAGAACCAAAAAACTTCGTCCTCGACACGAGTGGAATCCGCTGAAAAAAATGGAGACAAGTTGAACCACAGAGGATCTATATCGTTGGTCGGGAGCGGCCCCGGCTCAGTCTCAATGCTCACGGTTGGTGCTCTACAAGAGATCAAAACTGCAGATCTAATATTAGCTGACAAATTAGTGCCGCAGGCAGTGCTTGACCTAATTCCGTCAAAGACTGAAACCTTCATTGCGCGTAAATTTCCAGGTAACGCCGAAAGAGCCCAGCAAGAGCTGCTTGAAAAGGGTCTAGAAGCTTTAACCAAAAACCTGAAAGTTGTGCGATTGAAGCAAGGTGATCCGTACATTTTCGGCCGTGGTGGTGAAGAATATCTGTTTTTTTCCAAGCATGGTTTTGAACCGATAGTTTTACCTGGCCTGAGTTCATCTTTAGCATCGACGGTAGTCTCAAAAATACCCGCCACTCAAAGAGACATAGCCGATCAAGTTCTTATATGCACCGGTACTGGCAGAAAAGGTGCATTGCCAGTTATTCCCGAATATCTTCCAACCAGAACCACAGTTTTTCTAATGGCTTTACATAGAGCAGATGTATTAGTTGGTGCATTACTGGAAGGAAACTGGAACGCAGACATGCCCGCAGCGATTATCGAAAGGGCTTCATGTAGGGACCAAAGAATTACGAGAACACTACTTAAATATGTGCCAGAAGTAGTCGAGGAAATAGGGTCAAGGCCACCCGGGCTATTGGTTGTAGGAAACGCCGTGACAGCTCTGCTAGCAGAGGAAGTATCTAATTTCGATGACTCAAACAAATACTCAGTCGAAGAAGGTTATCAAGAGTTTGAAATAGACTTTGGTTTGCTTTTCTAATCACTACTTCAGCACTATCTATTTATTCATATATATTTGGAGAACTTAATTAGGTTTCTCCGTTTATTTAATACTATTGCCATTTCACCTCGGTATAAAATGGACCCCCAAGGAGCAAGAGTCTGCGAAAACGGCCATGACGATTTGCTCATGGATCACGCACCTAGTGGCCGGCTTAATGAAAATAAAATAAGATCAACAACAACATATAAGGCAATGAAAATCGTTTATATAATTAGACCTATTCCAAGCACGTTAACAAAAAGCAGGTATCAAGAAACTAGCAACACAGAAGTCTTATATGGTTGACAGATGGCACATTATTGCCTGCCAAATTTCTTCAAGAGCATACGAGCACGGAAGGCTTTACAAGAAACAATACTCACCTAATATAATATCAATGACAACTAGTATTTCGACGATTAGTGGCTGCTAGGCTGTTTTAGTTAGGGTTTGGATGCAGGTAGACGGTTCATGATAGAAATAACCCACGCATGTTTTGGAAGCACTGTGATGAAATATACTGCAAGAAAAGGACATTGGATATATCAGCTGTATGTTTCACCAGAGCAGCTATAACCTAGTTTTTTGTCACAGTCTGAAGGCTTCAAATTGGGGCCAATAACGTGTCAGCGCTTGTGCCATAGCGCGCTCGCGCGCTATGGTTACCGCTCGAGCAAGCCCACCTGAGCGAAATCTAATGTTGTTGGAAGCTTGAAGTAAATTTCAACTGTTAGCTGCTGCTCAATAAGAAATAGCACGAGGTGCCAAAATTTTCTTGTATTTTTAATGCTCGGTAGGTCATTGAGCTTAATTACAAGTCAAAAGGGATGATTTTCAAGCGTTTCTTGCAGTCGACAGCCAAAAATATTGGATTCGCCTTTGATATTGATGGTGTTTTATTAAGAAGTAAAAGCCCAATCGCCGGGGCTGGCGATGCCCTAAGATTGCTGAGCGACAATAAGATTCCGTACATATTGTTGACCAACGGTGGCGGCCAGTTGGAAGAGGAACGTGCGGATTTTATCTCAAAGACTTTGGGTGTTGCAATTTCCCCTCTACAAGTCGTGTTAAGTCACTCTCCTTACAAGGCCCTAGTTGACAATTATGAAAGGATTCTTGCTGTAGGAACCCCGTCTGTTAGAAGGGTAGCGGAGCATTATGGATTTAAGGATGTCGTTCATTTAACCGATATCATTAGATACAATAGAGATATCACACCCTTTAGCGGAATGAGTGATGAGCAACTTTTTGAATACTCCAAAGAAATTCCAGATATCGACACCAAGAAATTCGATGCGGTGCTAGTATTCAATGATCCGCATGATTGGGCTGCAGACATCCAAATTATTTCGGATGCTATCAATAGTGAAAACGGAATGTTGAACACTTTAAGAAAAGAAACCTCATGCAAGCCTTCAATTCCTATTTATTTTTCCAACAGAGATTTTCTTTGGGCGAATAGATACAGCTTGAACAGATTCGGTCAAGGGGCGTTTCGTTCATTGGTTAGGCAATTGTATTCTGAGATGAATAACAATTTGCCGTTAGAGGATTGTACGATAGGTAAGCCCACAAAACTGACATATGATTTTGCTCACCATGTGTTGATTAACTGGAGAGAAAAATTATTAACTGGAAACACCAGTGATACGAGACAAATTCTACCCACTTTAGGAGTTGAACCTGAAGTTTCCCCCTTTGATGATGTCTTTATGGTCGGTGACAATCCTGCAAGCGATATTATCGGTGCTCAAGAATATGGTTGGAAGAGCTGCCTTGTAAGGACCGGGGTCTACAGAGATGGTTCAAGGTTAGGTAACATCAAGCCAACGATGGTAGTTGATAATGTTTTTGAAGCCGTGACCAATGCACTAGAGAGTGAGTAAGAATGACAGAAAAAAAAGTGTACCCTAGACATATATTATTATATTGAAATGATTATTATTGAATGATTATAAAAATTTGAAGTATTCCAGTCCCCCTCCAACCTGTGTTTTGTAATTTAATAGAAATGAAAAAGAATAAATCGCGTGTAAGTACCCATAATTCTTGCTGGTCTATCAGATAATGTTTTTGAAAGTCCTTGAAAAATCTAAATTTGAATCTTTGGAGCTCTTGTTTGCTCTGCCGCTAACTTGTCAGCATTTCTCTTATGCATTACTTCTCTACAAGAAGTTAGGCCTTCACACGCGTGATTCTCCATTATTCTGTGTTTTGAACAAAAGTGGCCCTTACAGAAATTACAATCACCAATGAATTTAGAAGCTGCATTAGTGCACTTTGCAAAGTAGCACATGTTTTTCTTTTTCTTTGGAGCTTTTTTCGACACTCGACTTGTATTAGTCATAACCTCCTTAAAACAACAGCCGCCACCGGCCCCCCCGTTACAGTTACCAACATCGGCCCCACCTTTAGAAAGCAGATCTGAGTGCTGCCCATTTATTATTAGACTACTCTTACTATTGTTGGCTAAGGATGAGCTGTCTTCGATACCCCCCTCGTCTTTCATATCTTCATTGATTCTTAGTTGATCAACGTTTGTGTCTGTCATCCTCCTCACTGTGGTCCCTTTGACGATTTTTTGCTCTTTAGTTTGTTCAATATAATGAATAAGTATTATCTTTTATACCAATATAAATATAAACTATGGAAATGATGAATGAATTTGTTCAGTCCTTTATCTAAAAGCCTGATAATCCTTTTTATATCTTTGAGGTCTAATCAGAAGCAACGATTATCTACCAGCGAAACGCCCCGCTTCGCCCGTCAAATGCCCGCCTGCCGGATAATCTCAAAAATGACAAACAAAAATGATTGAACAAGATTCGGAATGCTTATAAATCATCCATGATGCTACTCAGATTGATCTGTTGTCCAGGCTTGAAAGCTGGCAGACCTAAGTACGGACACCCTGAACATCTGAAAGCGTCACCCAGCGAACAGGACCCACATCCACCCACTTTTTTACCCTGAATAGTGAAATCAACCTCAGTTAGTTCTTCCTCTGAAAACTTGACGACAGTATCTTGCTTCTTTCTTATGGTGTCGATTTCTTCCTCCTCCTGTTCCTTCAGCCCACACGTACAGTCTTTACAGGCCTTCTTTCTCTTAGTTTTGGTTACCTTGCAAGTGATAAAAGTTATGCCTGGGCTCTCGTCATCTGCCTTCTTTATGAGGTCTTCTTCCTCTATAGTCTCGTCTTCTTGACCTGATTCTTGAAAGAATTGTGCCTTAGTAGCATCTGGCTTTTCTGAATCTATATCATCATCCAGATAATCATTGTGTTTTTGAATTTTAACAGGGTCTTCAGATTTTTTCTTGAAAACTGGTAGACTAGTGCTTGTGGCCTTTTTGAAGCTAGGCAAGTTACTAGGAGCCGAAGTTTTGATTCTTGGCCTCAGTGGAATGGGGCTGACCTTCTCGTTAAAATTTCTTCTTCTTTTAACCCAGTAATACTCTTCACCTGTATGGCTGATTTCAAACCCATTGATGAGTGCGTCTACCTTGTAAGCGTCATTCAAACCGAAAAATTTACCGCCATTTTTTAAACATTTAAATATCACTGGTATTAATTTTGTGGGGAATTTAATATTTTGCTTGGATTCTGGAGTCAAATAGTATACCACGTCATAAGCGTCTTGTGACAGGCTCACGGACCCATCGTTCAACTTATTGATCAGGTATTGGTCCTTGACATTTATTCCTTTAGAAGCCGCTTCACCAACAATTTGAACGACCATCTCTGGAGTCGTTGTGACTGCAGGATGTATCAAGACAAGCCCCAGTTCTGTCTCAGTCATTTTCTATTCTTTACCCTGTCCTTGTCAATACTGTCAATAACAAACTCACTATCAGCGTAACTAATCAGTTATACAGTCAAGTTGATGTTTGTAATAAAATCGATGCTTTATCCCCATTTATCAACTACTTGAAAAAATTGAGATGACATAACTTTTTTTTTTTCATCCAGCGAAATGTGAAATTACTAATGCAATGTCACATGGTATGAATTATTATTATTACAGCTACGAAAGACTAATTCTAACTAAAATTTAAGATTCATTAAGTAGCCTAGCGATGGGGAATGAACAGATACATATATTTGAGCTCTTCAAGTTATTCATAATTACTCTGGTAAATCATTACACGTTTGGCCTGGTGATTGCTTCTTGAGCTGCAGGCGACTCTTTTGATTGCGCGTAGTCAGCGGTGGCCTCTACTTCTTCTTCTTCTTCTTCTTCGTCATCGTCATCATCATCATCGTCATCGTCGTCGTCGTCGTCGTCGTCGTCATCATCATCATCGTCGTCGTCGTCGTCGTCGTCCTCCCTGCCAGTATTCGCTTTAGCACTATCTTCGTCTTCGTCTTCTTCTTCGTCATCATCATCCTCCTCTTCAAGCTCCTTCTCATCCTTAGGATAACCACCTAAAGTCATGACAACTTTATCGACAATTTCGTTTCCGTCCATCATACCTCCAAGGCCAATATCACCATTTATGCCCATCACTTTTTCCGATGGTTTGAAAACTGTTATCCAAGGCATATCCTCCTTTATGATCTTCAGTTGCTTCTTCGTCATGGTAGAGTTATAGGTGCTGCTTACCATCGAGGGAGCCAGAAATATTGGAAACATTGGATTCCATGCCCTTATGACACTGGTTAATAAATTATCACATAAGCCCAGGGCAAGCTTCGATAGTGTGTTAGCAGTTAAAGGCGCGACAACAAGAATATCAGCCCACCGACGTAATTCGATATGGAGAACAGGATCAGTACGTTGTTTCCATGTATCCCATTCGTCTTTATCTACCCAGACCTGTATGTGGGGAGGCAATTCTGCTTGTAATGCTGCTGAGCATGTTGGACCTGAAAATATTGTTGGGGTACCTGGTGTAATACTTGCTGCACTTGAGACCCTCTGAGGCACCTTTTCCTGACCAATTTGTGTAGAATGTGATGAGATTTGTGGCTGTGGCTGCTGTAATTGCTGCTTTATGTCCTGCTGCTGCTGCTGAACTGGATTCAACGAACTTGCTGAGAGGCTCGACACAGTAGGGATGGCACCCGAACAAACCCTGGAGTCTGATGGTGTCTCGCCCCCTCCATATCTTTTCGTGTATCTTTTGGTAAAAAACCTTTCTGCAGATTGCGTGAGTATTACTTGAATGCTGACTTTGTCTCTGCCATATATCTCCTCTAGCTTTTTTATCATCAACTTGATTTTAAACACGGCCAATGAGCCAGTCGCACCAAACAAAATATGCAACTTGCCATCATCTTGTGGGAGCCTGGCATCTAAATTTTTTGCATTTTCCCTCTTAGGAATATTTGGA
Source organism: Zygotorulaspora florentina (assembly GCA_003671575.3). Lineage (NCBI taxonomy): Eukaryota > Fungi > Ascomycota > Saccharomycetes > Saccharomycetales > Saccharomycetaceae > Zygotorulaspora > Zygotorulaspora florentina. The sequence continues at coordinate 149,994 of PPJY03000003.1, read as the reverse complement.
GCTATTTTTTGGCCAATCGATTCTTCCAAAACGGATTCTAATACTGCTTCGCTATATTTTGGAAAAGTGTGGGCTTCGTGGTCGTTGATGGCAGCTGCTATGGATACTGGAAACCCCGAACCTGGCTTCGGACTCGTACTGTTTGACCTAGACCTAGAAGATGGTGTGTGCAGCGGATCTTCCACAAAAAAACGAGGATGCTCCTCACCTACCACAGATTTCTCCTCTGATATTTGCTTTTTAGTCGATGCTGGTAAACGCGAACCGCCCATCTCTTCGCTGATAATATCATTGATCTTTCGTTGCTCGGCTGGTATAAATGTGTTTTTCGTCTTACGCACTGCAGGGGTGGAAGGACCACTTAGATTCACTGCTGCTAGAGCCGAATGAGCTTTATTTGGTCTTCGACGCTCAGCAGTAGTACCAATAGATAGCGGAGTTCCACCGTTTTTTTCAGCTACTTCACTAGGGCTTTTTAAATGAGAGCTTTCCAGATCAGATTCCGAGGGAGTGTTAGTCTTCGAAGAGTTGGCAAACTTGGAGTCACTGAAAGTTACAGTTGCAACACGTTTTAGCCCTGGTTCGGGGCTGTTGCTAACAACAGCACCCGAAGTACCACTGACATTCATAATCGATTTGGTTTGAGAACCTGGGCTAAGGGATTTGCTGACTTCCGGAGAGACCATATTCGAAGCAGCCGACGTGGTGCCAGACGCAGAAGTGTTGCCACCGGAAACCCCTTGGAAAGAAAGGACATTTGGACTGCTTAAGGAACCATCAGGGTTAGGCTTTCTTGCTGCAGATATGAATCTCGGAGAGATGAGACCAGAGTGCTTTTTATCTTTTGAAGGTAAAGTCATAACGAAATGCAATGCAAAAATAAACGGAGTTTTCAAAAGTCACTTGCAAAATACAACTATTGGTAAGCACAATTCCTCTTTTTTTTTTGATCCGATCGCACTATAACCCCACTATTGCTGGGAATACGGCTAGTTTGACTAAGTGGCGATTAGGAGACTTCAGAGACAGCTTGATGGACAAAACCAAAGTCTGAATAGCAATGCAGAGTCTAAGGTGATACTATAGGGCTCTACTATGTGGGTGATGTCTTGTTTCCTCATTACAATTTTCTTTTGCTTCGGGTTCAAACTTCTCAGCGCACTCAGATCATGTTTCACGCCTGATAGGCGCGTGATCACAGTATATAAGGTGGTCAAACAATTACACACTTTGATATGATTTGACCATCCTGCATGTGATTTAACTGACTATAGAACATTATATTGAATTAGCTCCTTTGAATTAGCTCCTTTTCTTGCTGCTATTGGCGTATCTGCCTCTTCCTATGCGTACAGAGTGGTGCTTGATACCCGAAATAGCAAACGGCGAGATATAATTATCGGCAGACCCACCGCCTATCCAGTCATTCAGAACCTTGTCGTTATGTCTCCTGGTCCAGTCGTCTTGCTTCATGACTTTTTCGTATTCTATTTGATCTTGTCTAACGATGTTCACGGAATCTGGAGCCTTCGAATGTACGAATCCTTTCTTACCATATTTTTTTTGAGAGTTTTTGGATAATGGACTTGCGATAGAATATCTAGTACCTCTATTATTCCATTGGAAGTTTGCCTTTAGATGCGGTGTGATATTACCAGTCGCTGAATCTACGGAGACGGCACATCTTAGCACAGTCCCTTGGCCACCACATGATGGACAAAAATGCAGCGGTTTACCACTCTTTGGCATTGGGAATAATTTGAAACACGCGTGGCACCTCAGCATATAATTGCGCAGTCTCTTAACTCTCAGGCCTGACATAAAGTTCATCAAATTCAGGTTCATTTGTAGGGCGACATTCTGAATAGCAAAATCACCGGTGGCCAACGCTACTTGATTTCTAGGAGCATTGAGCGCCAAAGTACGCTCTTCTTCTGTGGCTGCTTCGCTGTGAGAACCGGTTGTGTCCTCGCCGCTATGCTTAATTATAGTCTCAGTCAGATTATCAACAGATATCCATTCTCCGTCATCATCCTCCTCAAAATACTCTCCATTAGATGTCTCTTCCACGGACTGGGTCTGAGGTGTAGCATCAGTAGTGTCCTTTTCCAGCTCAGAGACAACTTGCTGAGAATTTTTGGTATTTTCACTACCCGGTGAAACTTCGTCTTCGTTTTCAAGCACACTGTCTTCGTTTGCTGTGGCCTCCCTTTCCGCTGCTTCAGCCTCTCTCTTTGCACGTTGTTTCTTTCCACCTCTCCTGCGATTTTTCTTCTTTTTTATATCCTGCGGTTCTTCTGAGACTGTTTCCCCAGATAGACCGTCTGTGTTTGAGTGATCAAGAGAGTCTCCTGGAGATTTTCTCAGCCTCCAGTCACCATTATTCAGTTCTTTTTCCAGTTCGTAGGTCAAAGCTAAAATATGGATGTCATTTGCACTCAAGACTGAATAATCACCAGTGGCTCTGGCAAAAGCACTGACCGTCTTGATAGAGTCCTCAGTCGGATGTCTCAACTGCAGAGTCCCAAGAGATTGCCAAATTTGCAGATTCTTCCTTGCCTGCTCATCTCTGATTTCTTGGAATACAGTGGGAGTTGTATAAAATGAATTTGCATAGTTCTGGTAGTGGGTATAAGGTTGCGTAATCAATGGCGTTGCATCAAGTACCAAGGCTCTCACATGGGCATTACCGTTGCTGTTCATATTGAATGGGGAGTCTTCTATTCAGCTTCTTGAGTGAAATCAAAGAGCGATACAGAATATCTTGGTCAGGCGCTCGATATTTTTTGAGAAGATTCGATATCTTAGACTTTTTCAGCTCATCGCATCTCATCGCTTTTAAAATTTTCCTAAAATTTAGGTACAGACTTGGCACCGGCGCCGGGTGACCCGCCGCCGGCACACAAATACTTAGTGTATGTAAAGTTTGATCCAATAGAGACTGGAATGCACAAGTGCTGAGGGCTCTGCGTAGAGGAACTGGATTTCCTTCATTCGCCATTGAATGCTAGTAAAACACTCGAGAATGATATTTTCTTGGGCTCGGCAGTGGTAGATAGCGTCCTTGTACATTTCAGAGGGTAGATGGGTGGATTTTCGCCTAGTTCGGCCGGTGCTCTTTGGTGATTCTTTCTCCTCTTTCTTGTGAACTCGGAGCTTAGGGAAACGGGACCGTAGCTGAACTCTAGATATGTAATATTGGAATTTTCTTGCATTGAAATTTCCACGGTGAGCTCTCTCCACGTAGAAAGTCTTTGCGTTGAGCGGAACATTCCTGCCGAAATATCCCTCCGGCGAGGCCTAGATGAAAATCTGATGACCATCTGGAAAACCTCCTTCTATTCATATCTTTCTAGTGTAGTTCAAAGCTTCAATTCAACGGAAAGCGTCTCATACCGAGCAAGCTCTTCTGCAGTCTAGTGTCGCCCATTTAATTTCATGAAGAGCCCGCAGTTGCCCGATAGTTTAGCCACCGAAGTGCGCCCTTTCTCTTACGGAAAACCAAATTAAAACTGGTAAGGATTGCAGAAGACTTTCGAAGACGTCCTCATTAAGAAGGGGCAATTTTTTGCTTATCTAAACATATGCGTAAGACACGCGCCGCAGATAGAGATATTTGCTTACCATTTTCCAGAGGGTCTTTCATTCTTGACTAAATACGCGAAACCCTTCCAGTAGGCCTCCAACACCAGGAACTAGCCACCATCTCCCAAAAGTTGAACAGAATCTCAGCCAAGTGTGCCTACCCTTCTTCGGGGCAGCAGACTCTATATAAACCTCCAAGTTTGGTTCTGTCCGTGAACCTCTACAGATATTGCATGGTCGGTCTTCTTCCTGCGAGAGAGTTGATGTAGCTGTGACTGCTAGCATTGCAGCGAGGCGTCTACTGTCAATCATTGTTTATGGTCTTTGATATCTGAGTGATACCCAACTGTAAAACTTTTAGATGTAGCCACATTTTGAATTCTTTTCCTACCTCGACTCAAAAGAGCAGCCGTCTTTGAACATGTTGCAAAAAGGGTTTTAAACAGGCTTTGATTGCGCATGATACAAGAAACATCAAGCGCTTCTTCTCAAGTGACCATCTAACATAGAATGGCGCTATCCGGGTCGTGCGATGTCACTGTAGAATATCATGTATGACGGCTAAGTTAATGCTGGATCAAAGAATGCGCCAAGACCTTTCAACTGAACCTTATAGCTCTCTGGACCTGGACTTGTAGAAAGGTGAATCTTAGCTTATAATTTCAACGTTGATACTCCAGAGTATCGCAGCCCATTATGCCTATTGATAAGGACTTGAACGCTGCGTATGTGGCCTTGTACGACGACCGCAGGCCCCTCAAGGCCTTGCAGAAATATGATGCAATCTTGAAAGAACATTCAGACTCCTTGACTGCTATGGTATATAAGGCAGCCTCGCTGGAAAAGTTGTACTATGGGTATTCAGACTGGCACAATGAACAAACTTTAGAAAATGCAAAGGCATTGCTGAGCAAAGCATTGTCTGTGGCGGAGGCCAGAGGTGATCGGTCCAAAATAGGGTTTGTCTACTTTCGTCACTTCATCCATTACTACAATGACAAGCAGTATGAAGCTGCAAATGCAAATATGGTGAAATGTAAAGAATACGGGTTCATGTATGACACTTTGCCAATGTGGGAAAATCAATTAGAGAGCAAATTAAAAAAACAATTGAAGAAAAAGGCTAAATCGACACCCAATATCCCAGGGGATTCAGCGACCCAGGTAGTCTCAGGCACACATGATCTGAAAAGAACTGCACAAGAGAAAGTCGCAGCAGATTCTACTAAAGAGCAATTCGAAGACACCAAGCCGAAGGAAAGCACCAAGTCGGAGGAAATCACCCAACGATTCAGAACGGATTGGTATCAAACCTCGAAAACACTCGTATTATCGTTGTTTACAAACCATTTGCCTGAATCGAAAGACGACGTAACTGCAGAAGTTTCTCATAAGAATAAGAAGTCTTTGGAAGTGTCATACAAAATTCGAGGAAGCAGCTCTGAATTTCAGTATTCTGTCGTACTCTCTCATGAAGTGGATCCTGAAGGGATTGATGTTAGAGTTTTTACTAAGAAGACTGAAATAACTCTCAAGAAAATAGAGAACATTCAATGGAAAACTTTGGAGTCACAAGAATCCAGGAATCTGGAGGCGGATCTATTCCATAGTTCAAATTTAGGAGAAAAACTGGATAAAAACTCTCTGAACTACCCTTCGTCTTCCACTAAGAATATTGATTGGTCCAAAATCGAGCTAGATGAAGACGAAGATGATGAAAACTCGGCTTCTGCGGATGCATTCTTCCAAAAAATATACGCCAACGCAGACCCTGATACCCAAAGAGCTATGATGAAATCGTTTGTGGAAAGTAATGGAACAGCTCTGAACACAAACTGGGATGACGTATCGAAAAAGCCCGTGGAACCGTCACCCCCTGAAGGCATGGATTTAAAAAAATGGTAATATTGTTACAATCTTTTGTATATACGTACGAAAACAAAATATTAATTCTAGTATTTGAGAAAAAGTATCATCCTCGATCGAAAATTCATTATTCGTTGTTAGAGTGTTCTTTAAGCTTTAAAATCTGTTCCTTTTTCCATGAGACGTAATTTCTGTCGTTCTCTTCATCCATAAAACTGGTATCGTCCAAACCACTGCCTATTCCATTTTCTCGTATATTCAGTGTACATTTGCCCTCCGGTGACACTGATAATTTGTAGACACTATTATTAGGTTCCCTGTAGGGACTGCTAAAGCTGATTAGATCACTATCGGGGGAATGAGCAAGCCTAGGAGTTGAGTTTACGACATTTTCTTTTTCTACAGGTTTTTGTGGTCTTGCTTTGGAAAACATAGAAGCACCTTTCATAAGCATCGGAAGTTGGCTTTTTTGTTGATTTACTTTGCTTGATGATAAGGGAAACAATCTAGTAGGCCTCACTGTTTCATTTTTGTTACAAGAGTTTCTGGACCGAAACACTGGCGATGATGCCAAGGTTAATGAGTCAAAACTTTTGATTCTTGGCTCAGGAATCTTTGATCCTGATTTTCGGGAAATGAAAGTGGGGGGCAGGAGTTTTGTTAGCGGCTTCGGAGGACTAGAGAATCTGACTCCTTGCATGCATCTTATGGAGCTTATGCTACTTTCCACCGACTCTAAACCTTTCTTATCCCCCTTATTATAAGTGGTGTATTTTCTTGCGGGAGTTTGATGCATGTCGATATTTGAGGTATCATTTCTGAGGTTAACTGAAAATGAAGTATTGTTTTGAATACGTTTTCTCTGCTCGACCAAGTTTGTTTTAATCTTAGGCTTGGAAACAGACGGGTTCGGTACTCTCCTGTGGCCTACATTCAATCTGCTTCTGGGATACTTGCTCATCAAATCCTCTTCTTGTCTTGTTACCTGGTCCATGAAATTTTCACCATCTGTGTTCAACGGTTTACCGAAAATATCCTCAATTTTAAGAAGACCCTCTTTTAATTCTTGGATAACTCTAGGAAAGTGTCTTGTAATTTTCTTTCGGGTTTTTTCTTCCTGTAATAAAATTTTGTGAGAGTTTCTTAGAAGAAGTCTAGAGGAATCCTTGGAACTTTCTTCCAGTGAAAGCTTATCTGCCTGTAATCGTTTAAACTCTTCGATCAACACTAATACGGGTTTATATATTGCCATTTTTTTTTCCAGCTCTTTAACTTCGCATTCACATAGTTCTAAAAGTTGTTCATCATCTTGCAGGTTTGTGCTTGAAGATTTCATGGAATCGAATTTGCAGAGAAACTGGGCTTGCTCGTGGTCATCATATTTGAGTGAAAACCAAAGCTCTTTGATTTTCTGCAAAGATTCGCTTATTAGTGTCTTGATGAGTTTTTTTTTCATGTTTTCCATTTTCTCAAGCTCATGAGTGAGGTTTCTTAGTACACTCAAGGACAATCCAGAATTTTGTGAAAGAAATGGTTCAATATAGTCTTCTGGCACTTTCAACTTTACCCAAAGTGTTCGGCACTTAGCAAGCAAAATGTCTCGATTTTCTTCCCTTGTTTGCAGAACTAATTGATATTTGTTTAATGCACTCTCGACTTTTTGAATGATCTCTTTGTGCACAGGTAAAAAAGCTTCTAGACTTTTTTGGTCTTGAATGCTAGAGTATGTCGTTAGAATCTTGTTCAGTTGGGGATCTAAATCAGCTTTCGAATCTACATCAAGCTTGAGAAGTAAGTGCGAAATTGTGCTACTCATGGACACGATTTTATCCAATCTTTCTCTGTACTCTGCCTTGTACCACTTTATAGATTCTGTTATCACCTTGTTCATTTCGTTGGAAATATCGCTGAAATGCATGCTATAAAATAATTCGTTTTTATTTTTCCTTATGAACCTTGTTACCATGTCAATGTCGTTCTGATAATCCTTTAAATGATTTCTGTAGTGCATTGCTAATTCCAGACTCGGTAACGAAGATAGAAGGCTAGAATTCGGTACATTTACCGAAGCCTCGTTAGTTGCATTCTGTAACAATCGAAGCTGAATACATCCATTAAGAAAGCTTAACAGTTTTGGGATATATGCATTGTAAACAAATTTTTTGCCCGCTTGAAGTAGTTTTTTCTTACTCAAAAGAGATAGTGGCTTTTTTGGCGAGGTTACGAATGACTTATTTTTTGGCAATAGAACTGCATTCCTTATGTAAATGTCGGATATGGATTTTACTCCGGCACTGTCATCGATGATCTCCAATATTCTATTCAATGCATCCTGATCTGAGTTATTATTATTTGTTAAAGTTGTCATTTCCAGTTCTGCCTCGTTGAAAAATTTAGTGATTGAATCAGATAGCGTATTGAAGATCATTTTCTCCTTGCTGATAATGTCAGAGTTGGAGTAGCCAATCTTTTTGAATATGACGTTTAAATTCTCCAATAGTTTTTCCAGCTGCTTTGAAATCAAGCTAAAATTCTCTCTGTAGGTATCATCTGCGGCAAAATTTCTATTCCAGTTGTGCTCATTATTCAGTTCTTGTGAATACTGCCGTATGGGTGAAACCAAACATCTGATATTCACAGGTGTCAGTCTCATGCAATCCTTTGAATCAGATAAGTTGTCTATTCGTTTAGGCATCGTCGGTGTGTTCAATGATGTGGATAGTATATGTGCTGTTGTTGTTGCTGTACCTGCTGTGGTGCTCGTCTTCATGGTGCTGCTATTGCAATCAGAAAGCCCCATTATATCGAATGTTGATGATGAGTTCGAGGGCGGTGTTACGCCAAGGCCAGAATTGCTCGTTGCTTCCCTCATCAACGAAGTACTCCGAGTCTAATAAATGATTTCGGGCGTCTAAGCTGCCATGTAAGTACTGCTCTTTCTGTTTAATCGCCTTACTACTTTGTAAAATTAACTATCTGCCTATTTTAGGACGTTTGTTTACATTTATCCTAATAGGGAATATTGTGTAACTTGGTCACATGAAAAGAGATATACGTTTTTCTTACCAAAAATTCATTCGATCTCGGCGTTTTAAGAATACATGCTAATTGCTAAGCAAAATGACCATCATTGATCACAGCTTTAATTACTCCGAATATGGATTACTGAAATGCAGCATCACTTTGGTATACCACATCTGCAATAGAGGTCCTTCAAGAAAACTCATCCTTGTTAGCTCAGTTGGTAGAGCGTTCGGCTTTTAAGCAGTAGCGAGGACAACCGAAATGTCAGGGGTTCGAGCCCCCTATGAGGAGTTTTCTTCTCTTTTTTGGATTTGAATCATGCGTTTTTTTTCTCGTCTGAGCCGTAGTAGAATGAAGAAAAAAGTACAGTTAAGACTATCCAGCTGGTCTCTGTAAATTTCAATGATTTAAAGATCTCGAACATTTTCGAGCCAGCAATGTCATCAACTAATTACGATTCCGTTGAACCACTGACATCCAGTGGCAGACCATTGACAGATTCTACAATCACCATTAGAGTAATTAAATCATTCCCATATAGAAATGTCAAAAATCTAGTCTTGCAAGGTTACGATCTACAAAATAAGAACGCGAGAGAGCTCTTTGAAGACTGTCTAAAGCAAATTCAAAAAGAAGGCTCATTCAGACCATATCGTAATGTTGAATACGATAGCTTAAAGATATATACACATGCACATGGTTCTAAGACAGTTAATCTAGTAATAAACTTTCAAAATGATGAGGATTGGATACTTGATTTGGGAAACGAGAGTAAAAAACTATATCAATATGGGATTGAAAACGAAACAGAAATTTCACTTTTCAAATATGAAGATTATCAAAAATTTAAATCCAACCCGGAAGAAAAATGGTGATTGCAGCTTAGGTTTAGTCAGAAGTATTTAGTAAATGTTTCACTAGATTAGCCGCAAATTCAACACACCCCACGCTTGTCGAAGGGGCATTTGCATCCAGACCTCTTCTGGCTACAATTCCACCGTGCGCGTTAGTGCTCTTTATATAGACCGGAACCTTAATCCAACTTAATGTGTTCAGATTATTAGTTATGGTTTTCCTGTTGTCATCAAATGGCAACTTGGGAAATTGCTTTTCTGTTTTCCAATTGGCCGAATATTTTTCAATAAACTCTCTCCAAGACATATGTTGCTGCACTTCTTCTTCAGTCAGGTCGTTGCTGTCTTTGGTAGTTTCGTTTTCTTCATCATCTTCTTCTTCCCCATTTAAGACTGGACCGTAAATATCTGAGAAATATTCTTTTAATGTATCATCAAACCCCAACTTCCTATAGTTAATTCTAGAGCCTTCGCCATCCCGTAGCATGACACGGTATTTTTTTGTCATCAAGGTGCTGTAGATACTTGCTGAAAGGTTGAGGCAAAACATAACGGGTAGAACAAAACATATAAACAGAAAAATAAGCGGCAAAATCTTGATCCATTTAAAATAGTACCTTGGCTTGTGCACTTCTGGTCTTTGAACTAATATATCTAGACGGTCGATGTCAATGATTCTTGGTGGAACTCTTGAATATCCTGATCCCGGAATTTTCTCTTCAAAAGAATATTTAATGTTGTTCTCTGTCGCAATGAATGGGTCGCAATCTGAAATATAAGAAGTGTAGAAAGAGACTGTTCTGTCGTTTTTCACATTTGCAAACGCAACCCTCCATTTGAATTTTGCCAGACTCTCGAGAAATTCACCTTGCGCCAGTTTGACCAGAATGTCGTTGTGCCTGTTTGTTATGAAAAGCTCTCTACCAGTTTTACCTAAAATATTGGAGCCAACGCCACGCAGAATGGGTTGGAAAACTCGCTTGAATTTAGAAGCATTTGGATTATAAAACTGGACCCCCAAATGCGGGCTTGCCATCGTCAGGAACAATTGAGGTTCCATTCCCCCGAAGATTTGACCAAACTCAGAAAACATCTTACCCACAACAAATCTCGCAATTAGCCCACCCATCGAGTATCCCACGATACTAATCTTTGTTATCTGACCATCTTTAAATTCCTTGATGTATTGACATATCTCTATAACAGTCCTGTATCCAACGATCTCAATACCATCAAAAGTCTTGAACAAAGCATTTTGTGTTGGTGCAAAGAAAACACAATTCTTATCTTGGCCAAAGGCTTCCTCAAAGGCCTTGTTCAAAGATTTCATGTGCTTATGATTCCCCCATAGCCCATGAATCAAAACAAAGAGATGCTTGCCAGAACCCATAGTTTTCGTTTTACTCTTACTCTAGCTGATCTATTCGCTTCCAACTGTTCGGATGCTTCTGACTTCGAGTACTATTCAGTGGCGGTGGCCTTCAGTTTACTTTATCGGCAACTCTGCAGTGGGAAACTGTTAATATTAAGCAACGGCGAAAACAAGATTCTCAAAAAACTGTCACGTGAATAGTATCTCGTCATTTACAGAAAAGCTCTAGCAATGTCTCAACTGTCGATTGCAACGCCTCGAATGTTATATCTAAAGCATTCGTTCTCGTCAATTGTTGTAGTTCATTCCTGTGAGTGAACTCGGCAGCTGAGAATGTCATCCTATATAGCTTTTGAAAGCCAGATTGAGAATTGGGGACTCCCCGAAGCCTCAGACCGCCAAGGATCAGCTTGGACAACGTCTCATTGAATTGTAGTCTTTTTTCGCTGATCTGCATGCTCTTGGTAATTCTCTTGGTATCTAAGACATGTTTTTGATGAGATTGTTTTAGTATTGCATCAATGTTATTATCTTTGGTAGCCTGGGTCATCTTTTCCTCTAGCTTGCTTATTGCATCGTCGATCTTCCGCTTCATCGACAAATTCACCTCTACGCATTCGACTTTAGTCTCACATCTGTATATTATCAGGTAGTCGCAATCGCATGGGGCAAGCTCGATAACGATAGCCCTTCCTTGGCGCCTTAGTTTCGTTGTGAAATATGATGTCGTGGTTGTACTATGCGTCAAACACGTTGATTTCGCGGAACAAAGAGAAATCCAGAGAGGAATTTGATCCAGGTCAATGTAGCACAAGAAGCGTCCCCTGAAATCTTTTTCTTTGGCCTGCAGGTGACTGTTTTCGACTTCCCGCCAAAGTTGTACATCTCTTATTACTGTTTGCCCGTACTTATCGCCCAAGCCAAATTTAAGTACGCCCACTTTGCTCAACATAACATAACTCCCACAAAGTAATTAAGCCCTATAACACCCTCAATCAACAATAGATATCTATCGCACTTTCTGTGTCCTGTCGGTTAGCTGGCTTATGGCTGTATCTATTTACCCTCTTCTTAGTTTGAAAAACTTTTCAGACGAAAAGAGGTTACTAGCATTTGATAATATGGGATGTGTTACAAGAGGTTCATAATCGACAGGGATAGAACACGAACTAGTATTTACAAATTTGCCAATTCAGAACCCTCCATAGTTTGAGTTGTTCAAGGCGCTGCAGTAGCTAATATTCTCAACATATATGCTACAGAAGGATGCCTTTACCTCCTTCAACATTAAATCAGAAATCTAGTCGCGTTTATTCTATTGCAAGAGTTTATAAAGATGCATGTGAGAAAAGGCCACAGGAATATTGGGATTATGAGCAAGGCGTTACCATTGAGTGGGGAAAGATTTCCTATTATGAAATTATAAACAAGATTGGCCGTGGTAAATACTCAGAAGTGTTTAGTGGGAAAAGTGTTATTAATAATCAGCCATGCGTTATAAAAGTTTTGAAACCAGTGAAGATGAAGAAGATTTATCGTGAGCTGAAAATTCTAACCAACCTGACTGGCGGACCGAACGTAATTGGGTTACTAGATATTGTTCAAGATCCAGGGTCAAAGATACCTGCCTTGATCTTTGAGGAAGTTAAAAATGTCGAATTCAGAACGCTCTACCCTACCTTTAAGTTGAGTGATATCCAATACTATTTTACACAGCTGCTAATTGCTTTAGACTATTGTCATTCGATGGGTATAATGCACAGGGATGTTAAGCCTCAAAACGTGATGATAGATCCATCTGAGAGGAAATTAAGATTGATTGATTGGGGTCTTGCAGAGTTTTACCACCCGGGAGTTGATTATAATGTCAGAGTAGCGTCCCGTTATCACAAGGGACCAGAACTATTGGTCAACTTAAATCAGTATGACTATTCATTAGATCTTTGGTCAGTTGGCTGCATGATTGCGGCAATTATCTTCAAGAGGGAGCCCTTTTTTAAGGGGTCGACAAACGCTGATCAATTAGTTAAAATTGCAGCAGTATTGGGAACAAAACAGCTCTTAGCATATCTAGAGAAGTATGGATTAAAGTTGATGTCAGAGTACGATAATATAATGAGAGATTTCACCAAAAAGCCCTGGAGTAATTTTGTAACTTCAGAGACAAACTTAGCTGTCCCTGATTTAGTAGATCTCGTTGATCATCTGCTAAGGTACGATCACCAGGAAAGGTTAACGGCAAAGGAAGCAATGGAGCACAAATTTTTCAAAACGAAATTCGACTGAGTATAGAGATATTTGTCCCACCAATATAGAATCAACAAATGAAAATTAATCAATAATATGAGAAATAAATTGTGATCATGAATTCATTACTAATACATATGTGACTATATCAATGTTTGTTGCCATTATGTAGATGCATATTTTGAGAACAACCAATATAACTATTGTCATGTAAATTTAAACTTTTAATATTTTGCTGTAATTGGTCATCATCGTAATCTGGTAAAAGATATACGGGGAAATCAGAGGTCTCGATATGATGTATGTTGTTATGATCTGAGACTGATTTATGCGAGTCTGACTGTTGATGACGGCGGTGATGACGGTGGTGACGGCGACGAGGACGAGGACGATTGAGATGAAACTCTTTCTTCGTGTCGTTAATCGAGATATGGGACTCATGGCACGCACCATGAGTGTCAATATCTCTTCTTAGAACAACATCGTTGAATTTGAGAGATTTGTTACTGGAGTTGCTATTCACCTTTGTGCACAAACTCTGACTATCGAAGATAGATGATGTATTGGAATCTAAGCTGGAAGAGTAATCATACGTCTTTAGCATAGTGTCTTCTTCTTGATATTCAGCCGACATGTGTTTGAGGTCTTCGAAATAGTTCATTTTATTATCGTAGTGCTCCTTGCTTTTCTCCTGTAGAGTATCAGTGTCGCCTATCAAGTCAGGCCCATAGAGTACAGTAATATCTATTTCTTTGTCCCAATTTATGGTTAGGGGGTCAACCTTCAAACGATCCAATTTGTAATGCTCCATAGACCAACGCCTCCAAAGACAATGATGTAATCTCACTGAATACATGCTGTAGTCGCTATCGTCTTCAATGCTGCAGTTCGGTAACCTTAGTAGTTTGTGCCTCCTCATTTTGAGCAGAAGTGACCAGGTCAGGGGCATCTCTAACTCATGTTGTTTGAAGTTGTGATGAAAGTAATCCAAAGCGGGTTTATTATAATTTGTTATGTTATCTAACAACATCAGGTTCTGACGAGTTATAATGGAATCGTCTAAGCTTGTCATTATTGCAAAAAGCTTTGTGTTGCTAACAAATACTGTCGCTGTAGAAAATAGAATCTTTAAGTAGCTAAGAACTTTTGCTAAGCAAACACGGGTGAGCTACTTTATATATATATAGTAGTTTGTAATAGAAATTTCCTCAGATGAAGGAGACAAAAAGAACATCAGGAATATCACAAGGATACCCCGCTAAAAGTTTATTGTAGTCAGGTCTGAACGAAAATTAGACAATCGACGAGCCCTCGGAAAAACTAGTACTCAGGAGGATTTTCCGAATGGTACGACTTGGTAGCCCCGCTGACTTCCCCCATTCGCTACGTAACAAAATCCGAAGAAGAAAAAAACAGAATGATTTTCCGAAATACCACCCATACCGCGCTATGCATGACAAATTGACCCTCTCGAGTGGGCCGCCAAATCGCGAGCGTGGGTCCTCTGGTGTGGATTGGTATTGGTTGGGGTTTCAGCGGCGAGGTTCGCCGGAACACCCCCCCTCACCTGTTTATGCAATCTCTATGCATTGTTCGGGGAATGAGGCGCTTTCTCCAGAAATCATTCCCGCACAGACACGCTCGCACTTCAAGCTTCACCTAGCCCGCAAGCGGAGGAACCTTTAATGGGGAAAAACCTCTTGAGTACTCGGAACAACTAGCTGCGCGCTTTTCGCAGGCAGACCCGCCACCTTACATATGCGAAGAGGTTTCTGTGGGCATAGAACAGGGGAATTGTGGAAATCCCCGATTAATGTCGCATTTTACCCAGGTCGTTGTTGATCTTAGCTCCAAAATGGGAGTTGGAGAGCAGACTGGGTAGGCTCCGACGAGGTATTTTGGTTGTGCCCTGTTAGCCCCTATATTTAAGGGCCATGGACGGGCCAGATTAGCAGCTAAACGGGTCATAAATATGTTTGGGTGTTTGAGCGCATAATTTTGTCATGTTCTTTTCATCGAGCTGTTTGGTGGCTCGTTACACCCACACATCTATGGTAGCAGTCCCACGAAACTGAAGAGTGAAAAATTTTCAGATTCGGCCAACCATGGGCGACGACCGCACATTGATGAATGCAATATAAAGAACTATTCTTCTCACATTATAATTTCCACCTCGCATCTTATTTCAGTCGTTTCATCTAGAAGGCCACTATCACGAGTTCTATAAATTGATATAATGTCTCACAGAAAGTACGAAGCACCACGTCACGGTCATTTAGGTTTCTTACCAAGAAAGAGAGCTGCCTCTATCAGAGGTAGAGTTAAGTCTTTCCCAAAGGATGACAGATCTAAATCAGTCGCTCTAACCTCTTTCTTAGGTTACAAGGCTGGTATGACCACCATTGTCAGAGATTTGGACAGACCAGGTTCTAAATTCCACAAGCGTGAAATCGTTGAAGCTGTCTCTGTCGTCGACACCCCACCAATTGTTGTTGTCGGTGTTGTCGGTTACGTCGAAACCCCAAGAGGTTTGAGATCTTTGACTACCGTCTGGGCTGAACACTTGTCTGATGAGATCAAGAGAAAATTCTACAAGAACTGGTATAAGTCCAAGAAGAAGGCTTTCACCAAGTACTCTTCTAAGTATGCTGAAGACGGTGCTCAAATCGAAAGAGAGTTGGCAAGAATTAAGAAGTACGCTTCTGTTGTCAGAGTTTTGGCTCACACTCAAATCAGAAAGACTCCATTGTCTCAAAAGAAGGCTCACTTGGCTGAAATTCAATTGAACGGTGGTTCCATCTCCGAGAAGGTTGACTGGGCTCGTGAACACTTCGAAAAGACCGTCAGCGTCGACTCTGTTTTCGAACAAAACGAAATGATCGATGTTGTTGCCGTCACCAAAGGTCACGGTTTCGAAGGTGTTACCCACAGATGGGGTACCAAGAGACTACCTAGAAAGACCCATAGAGGTTTGAGAAAGGTTGCTTGTATTGGTGCTTGGCATCCAGCCCACGTTATGTGGACTGTTGCCAGAGCCGGTCAAAGAGGTTACCACCACAGAACCTCTATCAACCACAAGGTTTACAGAGTCGGAAAGGGTGAAGATGAAGGTAATGCTTCCACCAACTTCGACAGAACCAAGAAGGTCATCACCCCAATGGGTGGTTTCGTTGCTTACGGTTCCGTCAACAACGATTTCGTTATGGTCAAGGGTTCTATCCCAGGTACCAGAAAGAGAATTGTTACCTTGAGAAAGTCCATGTACACCAACACTTCTAGAAAGGCTTTGGAAGAAGTTACCTTGAAGTGGATTGACACTGCTTCTAAGTTCGGTAAGGGTAGATTCCAAACCCCTGCTGAAAAGCATGCTTTCATGGGTACTTTGAAGAAGGACTTGTAAGTTATTTAATTACAGTTATATAAGCTTAATTTAACTTTCTTCTTTTTCCTCTTCTTTTTCGTCGTGCCTCTGGTCTTCTCTTGTTCTGTGCTTGTTCTCCGCATGCATCGCTACAATACCATTTGCCCTGTGGCGGTTTTGTGATGCCGACGCAGCCGTAGTGGAACCATTCCGTAGGACATTTCGGATTGTCGCAGGCGATCATCGCTCCATATGAGACGTTGTGGCATATGCAATAAGTCTCTTCGGTACCTATTTCACTTTTTTTCACTCGTGTTTCCAGATCTTGCTGCTTAGCTTGCTTCTCCTTTAACCTTAGTTTGATAGTCAGTTTAGGTTTGGACTTTGTAGCCTCTGCTTGTGTTCTTTCGTTGCGTTTTTCGAGCATCGAATTGTATTTTTTTCGTATAGTGACAAGGTCCATTAAATCTTGTTTGTGTGACGTAAGGGCGCTAATCCTTTCCCGCACCAGATCTCCCAGCAGTTCACTCTGCGAAACTAACTGAGTATTCGTCCACTCATCGCCATTCCCCGATTCTCTCTGTATATCCAAAGACTGTATTACCCATAGCGTGCGAATTAACTCGCAAGGAAAATGGTCCAGAGTATTGAGAAAGTTGTACCTGATATCCATTGTGGATTTTGGTGTTGTATAGTTACCCATGTTGTATATGCATTCTTTTTCAAACATCTCACTACTGGCACCAGTCCTCCTCGGCCCACGAAAGCAAATTAGCATGTGACCAGCATTTTCTATGGTCACGTGTGTACACCGCTTAAAGCGGTTCGCTATAGTCGAAAACAATGTGTATATGTCTAGTTGCTCGGACTTCACATTTGCCCTGCAACAAAAAAAATGAGGAAAACCAAAAGAGAGATTCGTCACCAAAAACGCAGAAAGCCGCGTAGTAAAACCTGGGCAGAGGTCTTTTGTGCATGGTTGCAAGTAGTTCTGACCGAGAAAGATGGACCAACTGCATCCGATCTTGGGGACACTTATAACTGCCGTCGCACAATAACACGGCCTACAATGGAAACCTTTCTCGCTTGCTTAGCGCGGCTTGTTCGGCCGAGGCGAGCTAGAAATAATTTGCTTCCATCTCCCGCAGTAACTGTTGCTCAGCTACAAGAATGACCATATTGCGAGCGAGCTTACAAACGGTGCAGCTTCACCACCTGCTGCTACAAAAGTTGGAGGACACCCCAGCAAAGGGTGCCGGATCCCTTCTAAACGGGTCCCTCCCAAATACACATACCCGCGAGAGTATCTACACTACACTCTGAAGGTAAACACTGCGTGTTTGCTTCCTTTCGCCGCCCAAGAAAAGCCGCACCACCTCGGCGGCTAATTTCTGGTGCCAGCGGCCTGCTCTACGAATGAACGGGGTGCTAGGGCACACGAAGAGGAGTGAATGTTTACAATATTCGGAAAAATGAGAAAGACACTCCGCGAAAGCCGCTGACTCCTCCACTCCTGCACAGTAGGTGCAAGCAAGGTCCCATTTTTTCCAAGAATTGTCTGCACAAAGTGTGACATTGTAACAGCAAGAGTTTACACCCACTCTGTCTATTAAAACAAGGTTTGGGGGCGTGCCATGGGCCCTCTGGCACCCGATGCCACTCATGCCACGAGCCCTGGAACCACATCACGTCTGGCACATGCTGAAATAGTGTACCGCCGGAGTCGTCGGCAGGCCTTCGGTCATCTGGCGCGTTTGTGGTCTAGCCGTATCCAGCGACGGAATAGTCAGGTGACTGGTGTCCAATCAGCGTTATGAAAAACGGAGCGTCGTTATAAGCGATTTCTCTGGATTTATCGATGAGCTTTCGTTCCCTCGCTGTCTGAGGATTCGATTGGTCTTTGATGGGAAAGCGATAATACCGAAATATACTGCGAAAAAAAGATGTAAGAAATAAAGCTGCTAACAGATTCTGATAAATAGTTTTGTTTAACATCAATACGTCGAAAGGATAATTAGATAGTGTTTGTCTATTAAATAATACTCACAGTTCATTAAGTGTGGTAGGTTTTCGAGTTTTACTTTTATTTATTCCTTTCTCAGTGATCCTCTGATCTATATTATTTATTGTACCATTACTATTTATCACAGCAGTGTCGATATTTACTTGCACATACACATCAAAAAAGGTCTAGATGTTCTCTCAATTTTCCAAACGTTTTGCCCAGAGGGGGTTCGCAACTGCCTCGAATGCCAGTGGTAGCAGTGCCAGATTAGGTAAGAAAATTTTGGTCGGTACTTCGATTGTCGGTGGACTAGGTGCCTCCGCTATGTTATATGCTGACTCCTTAACTGCGGAGGCAATGACCGCTGCTGAACATGGTCTACATCCTCCTGCCTACGGCTGGTCCCACAACGGCCCATTGGAAACCTTCGACCACGCCTCCATCAGAAGAGGTTACCAAGTTTACCGTGAGGTTTGTGCGGCTTGTCACTCCCTAGACAGAATTGCCTGGAGAACATTGGTTGGTGTTTCTCATACAAACAACGAGGTTCGTGACATGGCGGCAGAATTTGAATACGATGATGAACCTGACGAGCAAGGTAATCCAAAGAAGAGACCAGGCAAATTAGCAGACTATATCCCTGCTCCTTATCCAAACGAGCAGGCCGCCAGAGCTGCAAACCAAGGTGCCCTACCACCAGATTTGTCTTTGATTGTCAAGGCAAGACACGGTGGGTGTGATTACATCTTCGGTTTGTTGACTGGTTATCCAGACGACCCACCAGCTGGTGTCGTCTTGCCACCAGGCTCGAACTATAACCCTTACTTCCCAGGTGGCTCAATTGCCATGGGCAGAGTCTTATTTGACGACCTGGTCGAATACGAAGATGGTACGCCTGCAACTACATCTCAAATGGCCAAGGATGTCACAACCTTTTTGAATTGGTGTTCTGAACCGGAGCATGACGACAGAAAAAGGTTAGGTCTAAAAGCGATCATCATACTATCTTCGCTATACTTATTATCCGTGTGGGTAAAGAAATTCAAATGGGCTGCCGTTAAAAACAGGAAATTTGTTTTCAACCCTCCAAAGAAATAATGAACTATAAACCTGAACCTAGAAACGCGCTGCGCCAGCGAAACCTGAAGTTATTTCATCAGCATGCAAAAAAAAGATCCGAATTTTAGAATTTAAAATGAAAATATCATTCTGTAATGACTTATTTATTCCATATTACAATTACAATTTCAATTACAATAAAAAATCGCAAATATTATATAGAAATGGGTTAGAGGATGGGCGCCTGGCTCCCGATTCTACCCATACTGATATCTACTCTTTATGTATACAGTTATTCCGCAAGAAACCTGCAATGCCTACGGACGCCATAGGGCTGAGCCTCAACGTCTAGTATTGAAAACCATGCCAGTCATTTTCGATTGCACAACCGAACCTTCGAAAATGACTGGTTCCTTTGAAGCTGAGAGATGAGCTCCAAGAAATTCAATTTTTTGTTCAGCGAAGATCTTGCCGGATAAGGTTGTGGACGATGAATTTAAGCAAGAAATTTAACGAAGTTTGCACATGTATGACCGGCCTTTTTTACTCTCACAAGATGGGAATGACTGTTGTTCGCCACTGGTTATCTTGACGCCCTTTGGAAGGCTCTGCTTTTTTGAACTTTTGAGTATATAGCAGCATAATTTACTAAAACATCAAGCTGCAGCTCGCAGACTATCCCATCCAACAGTTCACACCAGGATTAAACACCATGGGAACACAGTATCACATCGGGCCCCTCATGCTGGCAAGTCAATGCTAAAAATACGGAGGGGCGAGTTTGCTTCGATCAGCATTCCCTATTCTGATAAATTCGGCACAAGGAGGATTTTTGAATGTCTCAAAAGATATGCTGACAAAACGAAGCGTGTTGGAGCCGTTCTTTCCCTCAAGATGTAATGCAAGATTAGACGACTTCCTGCTAAAGCGATAAACCAACGAAAGAAAATGTTAGAGAGCCGTGCTTAATTTGCTGCTTTTACATTGTCAATGGCAGGGTTAAATAGCTGCATACATTCAAGATACTGTTCTTCAGCACCCACCGAAAATTAACGTTTATCCTTCATTCCTGCCTTTTCCCCACGCAGGATAAAGTCCCAGTGGACTTAGCCGCCGAGGTACGACAACTTCTCCCTGAACTCGAATGAACGGGAATTGTTCAGTACAGAAAGAAAAGCAGAACAGTCGTTGATATGGTCACGAATTCATATTCCCACTGAGATCTGGCACGAGTAGGATTGCGAAGGGGTCACTGATTTAGAGGGGGCAGAGTTAAAGCGATATGGCACGAAACATGGGGAGGTCAGAAGAGGTCAAGCAGAGGGCTACCTCATATCCATGATGAGCTACTATGGTGTATGGAACTCAGAACTGGAGGTTCCTCTTATGGTTTTCGCAACGGTCGATTACAGGAGCTGGGAGAGTTAGCAGGTGCACGAAATTTCATCAACAGCATGGCATCATTCTAAAGCAAAGCAACAAGCTTTCGAGACGGATACATGGCGCTGGGCAAGGAAAATGGTCGGCATGTTTCCTGCAACCGAAACCCTCCCGTGTGTTTCCAGCTTTTGATGGAAATCATGCTAACAATGAAACTCATCCAGGGCACGAGAGCACTTCAAATTCTCTCAAAGCTGGAAAAATGACCATGACTAATGCACATTTATATTAAGTAGGATAGTTGCTTTGTCTTCATGTCGTACTTGTTATCTTGGATGTCTTCTATTATTAAGAAACTGCTCTTATTAGTTGGCCTAAATTACTAATTTTTTCGTAAGCAAGCGCTGCAAAATGGATTGCTCATTTAGGGATACCTAAAAAACTAAATATATAAAGAGGCTTCAAGGATCTCTGTAAGAACAATGGGCATTACTCCGTAGCCTTAACTCCGCAAACAAAATAAAATGTCTAAACAGTGGGCTAGTAGCGACGATGGCGCTTTCAAGAGACAAACCTCTTCCTTCCAAGAGGTTATTTCTCATTCCCACCCACTTTATAAGCCCGCCAAGAATAGATATTGGTTGTACGTTTCTCTGGCATGTCCCTGGGCTCATAGGACCCTTATAACTCGGGTTTTGAAAGGCCTTACTTCCGTTATTGGGGTCAGCGTTGTGCATTGGCATTTGGACTCCAAGGGCTGGAGATTCCTAAACGCTGACCAAGCAGATACCGAAAAGGCAGCTCAGGACGGTTCTTTTTTTGAACCTGCGGGAGGCATAACTACGGCTGCGCTAAACCACTCTACTCCGCAAGCTGAAGTTTCTAACGACAGTAAGAGGCTATTAGTCGACGCCACTTTCGACCCTCACCAACAATTCGAGAGGTTGAGCGAGCTTTATTTCAAGACCGATCCAAGTTATAGTGCGAGATTCACCGTTCCCGTGCTATGGGATTTGAAAACGCAAACCATCGTGTCTAATGAAAGTTCTCAAATCATTAGAACTTTGAACAGCGGAGTGTTTGACGAGTTTGCAGACCCAAGGTCGGTGTCCCTAGATCTAGTTCCGCAGAAACTGGAGTCGCAAATTGACGAATTCAACGACTGGGTGTATGATAACATCAACAACGGGGTCTATAAAACAGGATTTGCTGAAAATCCTTCCATTTACGAGAAAGAAGTCAGAAACGTATTCAACCATTTGGATAAGGTAGAGAATATTCTTGAGCAAAAATACAGAGCTCTGGCTCGCGAACATGGTGAAGATAGTAAGAGCAAGATTTTGAGGGAGTACTTTGCTGTAGGGAAACAACTTACAGAGGCCGATGTAAGATTGTACACTACGATTGTTCGATTCGATCCTGTTTACGTTCAGCACTTCAAATGTAATCTGACTACCATTCGCGATGGTTACCCTTACATAGATTTGTGGCTAAGAAACTTGTATTGGAAACATAGTGCTTTCAGTTCAACAACTGATTTCGATCACATCAAGCTGCACTACACTCGTTCTCACACAAGAATCAATCCACTGGGAATCACTCCGCTGGGCCCCAAACCCGATATCTTGAACCTCTAAAATTTCTCAAAAGGTTGAATTCCATCTTCTTACAAATACAGTTCTATAATCTTAGGTAACTAATAGCCAGTTTGGCATTGCAATTCAATTCATTCAGCTGGTGCTGATTTTTCGGCTTTTGCCAATTGACCGGCGCTTAGGCCGTTACGCGTAATTACCTTTTTAAGTGGAAAGCCCTATAACGATACCACTTTGGGTAAATTAAGATGCCTCGCGTGAAGTATTTGAGGTCCCGCATAGAAAAAGTATCGTCTGGGCAGAAGTTGCAATCTTGCAAGCACTTTATAAAAGGTTTTAACTGTGGGATAAGAGCAGACGAAGTTCTTGGAAGGCTGAGATATAGAAGACTAATTTCAAATAACCAGACGTAATCAATCGAGGAAATTCGAGATGGAAAAACCTGTCAGGAAAAGGGGAAGACCTCCTATCACCAAGGACTATAAAAACCCATTGGAAAGTCCAATGGCCCACTCTTCTTTGAAGGTTCAAAAGTTGGGTGCTCAGAGCTTCTCGAGACCTATGATGAAGGTTGGTCAGTTTACACCTTCTCCAAGAAACAGAAGAACAAGTAGCAGCAGCAGTTGTAGCAACAGTGCAGGTAATCTTGGCAGTGGTTCTAATCCCGATGACCTTTCATCGTCTGCTCCCTGTTCAACGAAAGGCAGATTCAGAGGTGTTCTATTGACCACTCCCACGAAGAGACATACCGGTGTCTCCTCATCGTCAACACCCTCGTCGAACGACAGCATGTTTCACTCGTCATCGAGAATGACTTTGAAAAGTTCTCCACCGATGTCTTCGTCGCCCTTGTCAGTAGCGATAGAAGGGAAAATGGGGAGCCATTGTGATACCGCACAGCTATTTAAGTTTGCTTTGACTATCGGAGAGAACGGCAGGGCCACCATAGCTGGATCATCTCCACTTTCTACACCTGCTAAGGAAGTTCCAAGAGCTTCAAACAATGAGATAAGCGAAAAAACGAATTTGGATAATACGTCAAATGTCACAAATCAGAATACTTACGAGAAAAAGCGGGTTTTAAGCTTACTAAGACAGATGAGAAATGGCACTAGTAACTCAAGAGCTCCAAAGAAGACGCTTAATTCGAGTAACGGAAGACCGACAATTGTGAAGCCCTCACATGATGTCTTCAGGGAGGTGAATTCACACAAGGAGCAATCCAGTCATTTGAGAGTTCCAAGAGGTGTTGATAGTGTAACCAACCAGCTCTCCCCAAGTGTATACATTCCCAAATCTCCTACATTTCCTTCAACCCCAAGGACTTCTTTCCCAATCAGAACAGGGCTGACTCCAAACATTGGGATAGACCAAGTTTTACTTGACATTGTTTCTTCTCCAAGGGCGGGCATCTTGGCTGGAAATGATAATCATATTATAACCTTGTCCCCAAGAGGAAGGTCTTTAGTGAAGTGCACAAGCTCAAGTGGGACCGCGCAACAGTCACAGCAAGAGTCGCAGCAAGAGTCGCAGCAACAACAGCAGCAACAGCAATTTGTCTTCAAATTTTCAAGTGCGGACCCCTTACTGATGACGGATGATATCGAGGGCAACTGGTCAGAAGCAATTTACAACCATTTGCAATCATCTCCGAGACATCAAATATGCTTTAACACTCCGCCATCATGGGTTAACTTAGGATCCCCAAGGGCACATACCCCACAAAGAAGAAATTCCAATGCTATTCTTATTTCAGCTTGTCAAAGTTCGGGGGCTCAAGTGCACAGTGAATATCGTCCAGAAATGTCACAGCCTTACATCAATATAGCGAACCTAAGAAGCGGCATTTCCTCAAGTCCTCAAAGAAATATACCGATCGAAAAGGGAGCGAACGTTGTGGCGGAACCTTCAACGCCGGGTGGTCAACAGTTTTCCCTACCAGCAATGATAGAATGCACCCCTCTAATACAACAGACAATGAACGGATCATTGAATCCCAAGTGCATTTCTGGGCTAATGTCTGGTGGCACAATGAATGAAGCCACTGAAGGGATATCTAAACCAATGACTGCGGCTCCAGAACAAGAAGATGCAGTAGTAGCTTTGAAAAAACTGATAGTAGAGCGCTGATAGCGGGACGCTGACCTGTGGTACATTTTCGTGCTGGATCCTAAATGGTTTTTTTACTCTACGTAAGTGTGACTGAGTACCATTATCATGAATTGTATTATTATTTTTAAATAAAGGTCGGGACATTATATAGCGCACGTACTTCAATAAAATGGATGGTTTAATTACAAATCGGTCTCATTGTGGACTCTACTCATTGGTCATCCAAAGAGGTTCATCAAAATTATATAACCAAGAAAGGCCAATCCACGAGCTGATTATGCCTAGTGAGCAATACACACTGTAAGACATCAGACCGAGAAATTCAAATCTTTGGAAAGACTGGCATCTCCAATTCATCACGTCCAGAAACTGCACCGAAAACACCAATGCTATTAATGAGAAGATGTAGATTGTTGATAGCCGATCGAGAAAGAATACTCTTCTCTGTACACTCGAGGAGAGTTTCGAAGTCTTCTTGAATGCGTAGAAATAAATTATGCACCAAGCTATGGTGTACAAGCATTTTAATAGAAAATCTCTGCTCTCATAAAGTAAGGGAAATAATGACACATAGCCTGCTGCTGTAACGAGCATAAAGGAAGATAGCAATCTTCTATCACAGACGACTAAGAAGGAAAAAGGAACAATTACAAGTAAAATCGCTTTCTCATGCACATGCCAGCCGAAAAGATATGATGCCAAGCCGCAAAGGGTCAATGATCCAATAAACCTTACAAATGACGGATCAAATAATAGGGGAATAACCGCCAGAATTTGATAGAAAACCGTCAAAATAAAAGTTAACTTTGGTGTTATCTGAGGAAGGATAACAAATGCGACATCCTCCACAAGCCCTTTTGACCCATTGTTGTTTAGTAACATACGTTGTTTAATTTCCAAAATAGTTGCTGGAATCAAAGGTGGGGAAATGATTTTGATAGCAAATCTATGCACAAATGGCAATCTCAGCATTAGGAATGTTAAGATTTTATCTGCAAATGAGTAAACAGCCCAAAAATTTGGAGCCCAATATGCGTGAGTTAAGCCTCTTGAAAAGGGGAAAAGCCTTTTGATGACTTGAGGAATATCGTTCAGAAATGGTGCGAAACACAAACCGAAAATTCCCAAAACTATTGAAGCCAGCTTGAAAAGGTTTGTCCACTGGACAATGAAAATCAAATCCTTATAACTTCTGAACTTGAAATCTTTGAAGTTCAAAACGTATGCTCTCAATAAAAACACGAAATAACAAGGTGCCAAATACAGGAAAATATGCTTGAAACATAATGCCGTGGAGTAAAAAAATGCACACCATAAATACTTCTTGTTTTTAGCAGCAACTATTGATGCGATGAGAATGCCGAATAAAAATCCGTTATACTGGAAATGTATATGATCAATCATCAGGAACCCAGGTGAAAGAACAATACTTGATGCGACAACAAAACTTTGGGTCTTCTCACTCAAAGAACTTGTATTGATGAACACCTGTAAGACCACGAAGAGAATAATTTCACTTGAAATAACCGTCAATCTTTGGAAAACAACCGTTGGCCAGCCAAATTGACCTACCTCAAGTATGTCTAAACACCCATCTTGGCGAACTTTCTTGAAAACAAATAATGATAGGAACCATTCGAAATATGCAAAAAATGGTGGATAGTCCAATGTCCACTGGCTCGTATTCTCATGATACCATTGATATACTGGTAGTTTGTTTGTAATAGCCAACCAATTCCTATGAACATCAAAATCTGTGCTGAAGTAATCGGGCATTAGTAACAACTTCAACGCCAATGAAGCTATCCAAAAATTCCACAGTGAAAATCTCCTATTGGTCATAGACGCGGGCTTAGCATCTCCATTTGATCTTGGATTTCTCACCTCACTATGACTACTCGAACCAGAGCGCTTCATACTGATGTTCTTCAGCTCTTTCTTCCCTCGGTCTTGATCTGATTTTGTTACTTGGATTCCATTTCAAAACGGCCATTTTTTGTTCTGTTGGCAGAAAAGGGTCAAAGAATATAAGAAGAAAATAGTATATAACTACTAAGCCACACGTTAAGAACACAAGCAGAAGATAGATGGACTACGACGATGACCTGAGTGCCCCAGTGTGGGATGAACTGAATGAAAACAGCACTCCTGCTGTTGACGAATTAAGTGGGGCTTTATCTAACCTATCAACTCACGAGCCATCCAGTATAGTCGCTCAAAATTCCCAATCGCAAGACCCCCAGATAGCTCATGAGTCCCATGAGAACTCTTTAGACGGAAATGATAGTTCGGATACAGAGAAACAAGATCAGGTTGCAACTTCAAATCATTTATTGGAAGAGTTAGCACCAGAAAATGAGGCACTTTCAGAGTTGAAGTTGAGTACAAACTCAGTGCCTGCATCACCTTTAAATAACACTGCCGATCCATTATTCTCCGCCAGTACGTATTTGCCGTTAATTGGGGGTGAGAATCCACTTTTGGGGGAGGAAATCGATGGGAATAACATGACTGACCAGTCCTCATCTCCAAGGAGAAAAATGGGGAGACCACAGCGACTATTTAACTCCGCAAGAATACGTCGCCGACCTCTATCATCAAACACAGAGTCGCTCATACGCGAAAGGGAAACTGCGAATATTTCAGATCCATTGGGCGAGTCTAAGAAGGAAAGTGAATTTACTGATGAGCCCTTGGATGAATCCCCACTGAATGCCGATAAATTTTCGAAAAATAATAACATCGTTGATTTAGTGGACGAACCTCTTTTCAAGCTATCCCCAAGAAAAAAATCGAACACGAATTTGGAGGGGAGTGAGGAGAATAATGATTCTGAAGCTTCAGGTGACCAAAAACAGGCAGAGCAAATTGGTAAATTGGAAGACTTCGAGATCGAAGTCAAAGATCCCGTGAAAGTTGGGGAGTTGACGTCCTTACACGTAGAATATACCGTTATCACAAAGTCATGCCTCTTGGAAAACCAATGTGCCCAAGTCAACAGAAGATACACAGACTTTAGATGGCTGTATCGCCAGTTGCAAAGTAATCATTGGGGTGTAATAATCCCGCCACCTCCAGAAAAGCAATCAGTTGGAAGGTTTAAACAAGATTTCATCGAAAATCGAAGATTTCAGATGGAAAGGATGCTCCGTAAGATTGTCACTTCGCCTACTTTACAAAAAGATCCTGATTTTCTTATGTTTTTGAGTAGCACAGATTTCGTGATCGAGTCCAAGAACCGAGAACATATCTCAGGCTCCGCTGCTTCTAATGATAGCAACGATCTTTCGGAGATACATATCAGCGAAATTGGATTGCTTGGTGCGGATGATGCAGCGGTGGTGATGAAGAATGGGGGCATCGATAGTGAGTCACAAAAGCGATTTATGAATATTTCTTTCTCTTCACCGCCTAAATACATAGAGGCGGACGAGTATTTTAGAGAACAGTGGCACTATGCTGAGACACTTGAACAGCAACTAAAGCAACTAGATAAGTCTTTGGAGCTGGTAGATGCTGAAAGAAATCAGTTGGCCTCAGTTACCGAGGAGTTCTCAAAAGCTGTTGAATCACTTGCAGAATTGGAAGTCACCAAAAAAAATGCCAATCTTCTTGCTAACTTTGCAGAAACTCACAGAAGGATAAAAGAATCTTTAGAAAGAAACTCTTTACAAGAGTCACTAACATTGGGAGTCACCCTGGATGAATACGTCAGGTCTTTGGCAAGCTTAAAGGCTATTTTCAACCAGCGAGCAAAGTTAGGACAATATTTAGTTATTGTAGAAGGAGATTTGCTCAAGAAAGAATCGCAATTAGAGAAATTGCACCATATTTTTAAAACCCAGCCCAGCTCAGAAAAAGTTCAAATTGCAAAAAAAGATTACCAAGTTTTACAGGCGAGGTTTATTAACGTCAAGAAGAGTTGGCAGGCGGTTGGAATTAAGATAAAAGACGAGATTGACGCTTACCAACTAGAGAAGATTCAAGATTTTAGGAACAGTATTGAGATTTTCCTAGAGTCCACCATCGAATCCCAAAAGGAAAACATAGAATTGTGGGAGACCTTTTATCAAAACAATCTGTAGACAACGTACGCTCATATGCATATTTAATTGGGACTTATATACAAAGATAGATGAATTCATGACAGCTCTTCGACGTCTTCTTCTTTTTTTCTTTCCTCAGCAAATACCTTGTTAAATCGCCAAAAAGAACGTTCTTGCTCACCAATTTTTTCATAATCTAATATCAACCCATCAAAAGCAAAACAATGTTCTTTAGCTTCAATGGATATGTTATTCCCAATTTGAGGAGCCTTCGGATATCTCTGCGAGAAATGAGTTAGGACTAATTTTTCCGCTTCCATGGCATTTGAAACCTGAATCGCTTCGTTAATCGTACAATGCCTCTTTTTTATAGCATCATCTACTAATTCATTATCTAAGGTTGCTTCGTGAATTAATAAATCTGAACGATAGCCAATGCCCTGAGCAAAATGTTCCTTATTAGGACGTGTATCACCCGAATACGAAACTTTGAACAGTTTCTTTGAGTTTTGAGTCATGTAGAAAGATATCGAGTTGGAGTAAGCCCAATTACAATGCCTGGCTTTACATGTTTGAAAAAGTGCAATATTCATGTCTTGATACATTTTCCTTATAGTTTCAATATCTCTAAATGACGAGTTTGCATCCACTTCGAGCTTTCTTCTTTTACCACCGCAAGGTTCCATCGCGTCACAATAATCATCCAAAGAGATTGGTTTAGTTTCTCTTCTGACAAACGAACTGTCAATCAAATGCTCACAACTGATGTAGCGAAGCTTACTCAAGATATCAGGATTCTCAAAAGTCAGCCATTCCCTAACAAATTTATTGTATTGCCATGGGGAGACTATGTATAAGCAACTTTCCTTATCATCTCTGTGATGCTTATACCATTCTTTCAATAGACTTACTATACCCAAATGATGATCAGCGTGTAAATGACTTAAATAAATCATTTTCAAATCCTTGAATATTCTTGAGATTGCAATTTGGGAAAACATTCTTCGTAATGTTCCCAAAGTGTTCTCGCCGGCATCCAGTATGACAATTCGGTTTTTAAATTCAGAAGATTCGGTTATAAAAGGAACCTTGATCATGGTGGAAACAACATTCCTATACTTAGACGGAAGGGCACTTCCAGTGCCTAAAGTGACGATTTCAACATGCCCTTTCTTTACATCACTGTTGAAATTATCCATATACTTCTGATTTGACACAACATTTTCGAATGAACATGATGGTATTTTTAGAGGCTTTACATGTTTCTCGAAAGCTTTCTTCCAGGACCAATCTTTACCGGATTCATCATCTACCTCAATCTTCATATCTTCTTCACCGTGCGTGTAAGATTCAATTTTGACGGCCTTTTTTTGGGTATATACATGGACCATATTATTAGGAAGCGTTGATTGAAGAGAAGTTTCTTGTACTTGAGCTACAGTTGTTCCTTGTTCCATTGGTTTACCAAAACATTCGTAAAATTCTTTTGATAATATTGTATTCGTTCTAGGTAAATTGTAATTGCCTACCTGCATCGCCTTGAGTTTTAGAGTGATAATCGCTGCACCTTTAAAAACTATTGTATTAGGACTAATCTTAGAATGAGAGACAAAATGCAGTGTGGAATT
Source organism: Zygotorulaspora florentina (assembly GCA_003671575.3). Taxonomy (NCBI): domain Eukaryota; kingdom Fungi; phylum Ascomycota; class Saccharomycetes; order Saccharomycetales; family Saccharomycetaceae; genus Zygotorulaspora; species Zygotorulaspora florentina. The sequence continues at coordinate 119,860 of PPJY03000003.1, read as the reverse complement.
ACCAAAGGTTTCCATAAATTTTACTAGATAATCATTGATGGTAATACCATCTCCAAGGAAATAATACACACATCCCAAATTTTCGGTATTGAAGTTCCTAAATCTCTCCTCGAACTGCGGCAAATAAGAGTCATCTGGTATATCTAAAACCAAAACTCTAGAAAAAGATCTCTGCTTATCAAGCACCTGGTCAGGTGTTACTTCAGTCCCGTCTTCTAAAGTCACTGTTTGTCCATTTGCCAGTTTGCCAAGTAGTGGTCCTTTAGGAACACCAAGCTTAGACGCCTCTTCTGGCTTGAATCGACCTCTAACAGGGTGAAACATTATTTCATAACTTGTTGTTGTCTTATGTGCTTTTACATTCAAAGGAAGCTCCACATTGAGGTAAGGATCAGATGATGGGTCATATTTACCTGTCGGGATACTCTTTGGAAACATATTAGAGATAATAGCTCGAAGTACACCCCCTTCTTTATTTGGAAAAACTGAGGATTCTTTCTTGATACCCGAAGGCTCTTGAGTAATTACAATTGATCGAACTTTTAGAATTTCGTCTTCGTATACTTCTTGATCTTTAATAATATTTGTTTTCAAATCAATACCAAAACGGAACACAAAGTATCTCCATGTTGCAACGACATAATCGAGCAAATCGCTTCCATAATGTAACTTCAAATTTGCTTTACCTTGATCTGCCACCGTCAAGATCATGCCAGGTAATCCACCCAAACTGCCCCAGTCCAGCTCTCCAGTTAAGAAAATATTTTGCAATTTTGAAATTCGGATTCGATTCTCTGTTAGGCATCTCTGTGATCCTTCAGACACTTTACCAAAGAAGTACCGATCACCATGATGTGACTGTAATAGAAGCAAAGGATGCTGCGTGTCAGCAGTAGGATGAGCTATAGGTATCAAGCTGAACATGGATGCTAACCGTGATGTGCTCTGATAACCTCTTATCTTTTTTACCGTTGGGTGATTTATATGCACAAACCTTGAAATGCAATTAAATCTGGACAGCCTACCAATAAATGAAGACCTTGAGTCAACAAACGTCTTTGTAAGCTCTAACACCTTGAACGTACGCTTATCGCAAAAAACCTTCTCAAATAGATCAGGATAGAATAAATACTAAAAAAGACGAGAGAATGGTACTTTTAAAATCCAAAAGAACTTCCCTTTTCAATAAATGCTATAGAAGATACGTAATCTACTGATGCCTGAAGCTTTGTTTTAGGCATATATCTGAAAAAATTTTGGAGATGCGATGAGCTAAAATGTATAGTGACAAAAAAAAAATAGTTTTAATTTATAGTAAACAAAAGCAGATATCGTAGATTACATCATTGCCAATGCGAAGTCGCATCCTTGTACAAGGATTGCCATATATAAGCCTCGCTGAGAAGCATTTCAATATCTGATTCTTTCCATCCTTTTGTAGGAGGATTTTGCAAAAATGTAATAATTTCTTGGAAGTCCATGTCGATTAACTGATCACTCCATTTGATCAAAAAAGCAGCACAGACAAATACATGGAATTCGTTCAGCGAGGATTGACGCATTCTTGAAATTTCTTCTTTTGGATTGCTCGACTTAGAAGCTGGTGAGGTAAAATCCTGTGAGGGTGACTGGAAAACAGAGAATTTCTGTTCAGTAGGCGTAAGCGGGGGTATAAGATCGGAGCTCATTCCTGCTGAAGAAGAAGTTTCTAATGAAGTCTCTGATAAGTACGTGTCCCACATCCTGATGACGGTCGTCATTTGGAATTCTCTCATCAGAAGGCAATTCATCCATCTGAAGGCAAACTGTATAAACTCCACATTTTCATTTTGAAAGTGGTTGTAAAGATCTTGATCAATGCGCTTGACCAACTGTCCAAGATTCTTGACTTGCTTCAATATTCCAGGTTGTCCGTGTATGTAGTTATCAGTTATTTGCTCCAGAAGTTTTGTCAAACACCAAAAAGTATCAGCTTCGACATCTTTCAGCTGTTCTGAAGACATATATGATTCTGGATCCAATTTTTCTACATCGTCCATCTGTGATGCAGTTAGGTACTCGGTTAAGAAAGTCTCATAAAAAGGCGTTACCAAGTCATTTATACCTTGAACGTAGCCGCTTGCTGGATGCCTAATCGCCCACAAATATAAAATATGCTGCAGACTCCTCTGTACGGAGTCGAACTGATACAAAGGAATATGAGGGTTGGTTCTCGGAACATCGATCTCTATCTGATGCCAGGTTGGTTCGTCCCTTGAATGCTGAGAAGAAAAAATGTGTTGTAGCCCATCACGATATTCTCGTCTTTTTCTTTCAAGTAATGGTCCCTGTCTTTTCGTATTTGCCGGTAGATAACCGATCAAAAGCTTCCAGACAGTAGCCCTATGTGGTTTAGGTATGCCATTCCAACTGATTTGCCTTAATTCTTGTTGATTTATAATATGCTTATTTTTCAAAATTCTGTCAAATTTTGCTATTCGTTGAACAATGGAGTTTAATTCCTGAGCATCACGTTCATTCTCCATTTCCAATTGCGACCTTAGATCTGAGCTCACTGATCTTTTCAATTGAGGCAACTGTGGATAAGAAAATGTCGGGTTTACAGTCCCCGAGGCCAATGCTGTGGTGGAACTTGTTGGAGTTGAGGTGATCGAAGAGGACCTGCCAACTTTTGGGGTGGCCGGAGACGCGATACCGCCATTGCTTATGATAGGAATTGGCATGTTGTAGTCATCAATCACAGCGCTCCAGTCTTCATCTAGATCCCGGAAATATTTTGAACTTTTTTTGCCACTAGACCCTGCCTTACGAGTGTGGTGATGACTGTGACGTTGCCCACCCGTAATCAAGGAGGGCCTGGGGTTCTCATTAGAAGCAACAGAAGCTCCGCTACCGCCAGTAGCATTGCTAGCCACGCCGGGACTGGAATATCTTATTGGAGAGTACAGAGAAGGGGGGCTTTTCAGTGCACTCGTTTGTTGTCTCGACATTGCCTCAAAATTGCCATCTACGCTAGCAGGGGGATCCTTAGGCGTCTGTAGAGGAGCCAAGGATGGCGAAGACGTTGAGGATGTCGAAGATATCTTCCATGATTTCATCAGCGAGCTCACCAAATTGGTGCTGCTACTGTTCTTATTGCCGGAGCTTGTGTTACCTGATGATCCATTGTGCTCTCTTTGGTACATCTCTTTTGAACCTGACCTCACGCCCATAACTTTCAAATTTTAATCAATCAAGGAAGAGCACCTAATCCTCTAGTCGAATAATGTGGAGGATCAAAGTTGAAGAGTGTTCTATCGGCCTTGCCCTCTTTCAGTTCGTTTGTTTATGAACTGCTTCAAGTGTTACCCAGAAATCGAACAGCGAGCATCTAATTGAAGCCATAAAAAGGTGCACGCTAAAACAAGAGCCATGGCAACATATTGGCCGACAAGACACTGACGGCTCAGACGCAATACCATTATCTCTCGATTTGAGGACAAGATATGGCAACCACAAGAAACGATTCTACACGTGTAATTCACGTGTGCCTATACAGTGAAAGGTTGGTGGCTCCTACACGAAGCGTCAGGTTATGATCGTGTGAGAGTTTCCACAAGCCTCAAGTGTGCCTTACACACAGGCCGAACGAGCGACGTCTGGTGTATGTGCTTTAGCTTACACGCAGTTACGAGCAACCCATTCGCCTCCTCAACGAGTGTCCTCCAAGATGAAAACGAAGCCGCTAGCTATACAAACGTGGTACCAAGGCACTTGGACGGCCCAGAATGACTGCCTTAAGCCAATAGAGCCAGTAAGTATGCAGCGTCTCTTATTCACGTGAGCACCATCTATGCTGAAAGAGTCAATTTTTTGACTCGTCCGCTGCCAGATATTATAGCTTTTTGATATCGATTAACAAGGGAAGCTGCGAAAAACGCATCTGAAGGTTTCAATAAAAACCCCTTTGCAATCTGTGAAGACCTAATTTCGGTATACTTGTCCTCGCTTCCCTCTCTTTATTAGATCAACCCTGTCGCTGGAGATTTATTTACATCTAAAGAAGTGAGCTGAGGATAAACCCCAGTTTCAAAGAATAGACAAATAGCCAATCAAGTTATATATACAATGTCAGATTCCGGTGTAAAACCAGGCTCCACAATACTTGCTTCGAAGATCTCAAAGAAGTATGTTGACGAGATCACCCAAAAAGTCGAAGCTATGAGGGACATCAGACCTAGCGGCCCTCTATTAGTTGGGTTTCTAGCCAATGACGATCCAGCTGCGGAGATGTACGCAACGTGGACCAAGAAGACCAGCGAGTCGATGGGATTCCGATATGAACTGAGAAGAGTCGAGGACAAAGATTTTTTGGAAGAAGCGATTATCGAGGCGAACAGAGATGATGCTGTGGATGGTATCATGGTGTATTATCCAGTCTTTGGGAATGCGCAAGACCAGTACTTACAACAAGTAGTCTCGAGAGAGAAAGACGTCGAAGGCTTAAACCACGTCTACTACCAGAATATGTATCACAACGTCAGATTTTTGGACCGCAACAAACAGCTGAAATCCATTCTGCCCTGCACACCATTGGCCATTGTCAAGATCCTAGAGTTTTTGAAAATTTACAATCCATTATTACCTGAGGGAAACAGACTGTATGGTAAGACTTGTGTTGTTGTCAATAGATCGGAAATTGTCGGTAGACCGTTGGCAGCCTTGTTGGCAAACGATGGTGCCATCGTTTACTCTGTGGATGTGAACAACATTCAGAAATTCACACGAGGTGAAAGTTTGCAATTCATCAAACACCATGTCGAGGACTTAGGGCAATTCAGCGATGAGTTACTAAAGCAGTGCTGCTCGGATGCGGACGTTATCATCACAGGAGTGCCATCTGAAAAGTATAAATTTCCAACTGAATACATCAAAGACGGTGCTGCTTGCATAAATTTCTCGTCAAATAAAAACTTCGACGAGAGCGTCAAGACTAAGGCTTCCCTCTATGTTCCTATGACTGGCAAGGTCACGATTTCTATGCTACTGAGGAACATGCTTAGACTGATTGAAAACAGTGAAAAACTAAAGAAGGCTTTCCAATAATGAACGAATCTAAAAATTTTAAAAATGCACGAAATATATGAATTACAACATTTTGGAAAAATGAGTCTTTTTAGTTGTATAAATTTACATAGAAAGCATTGATTAATGTCATCAAAAGTCTAAAGGATAGGAAGGCTTCACTATTTTTTTTGTCTCTTGGAAGGAGGTTCAGGTATTTCGATATCAGTGGCAGTTACAAAGTCTTCACCATAGGTATCATCGGCAGCAGTTTCTTCATTCAGTTCGTTTAGCTCGCCTTCGTCGTCGTTAATGTACTCTTCCATATCGCCTTCTTCTTCTCCGTCATCGGCTTCGATTTGATCGAACTTGGATTTCAAACCTTTCATCTTTCTTGTTTGTAATTTGTTCAATTCTTGCTTACCCATATGAATCGTACCAAATTTGTCACCCATAGTGTCTACTTCAACGTTCTTAGCTGTCTTGAACTCCACTTGTTTAGCCTTCTTGAAAGCCTCTTTCTCCATCTCAGGAGTAGGCGATTGGATTCTGCCAATTTTGAAATCTAGACGAGGGCCAGTTTCCTCCAATTCAACTCTTGGTAATTTTCGACCACCTTGTTCACTTCTGTAGGTTTTTAGTCTGTAAACTCTGAACAACACATTTGGTAATGTCTCACCATCCTGAAAATCACCTTGAATGCTCAATGATATCACATGCTGTAGCCCTGCAACATCCTGCAAATCCGTTACAGCTCCCCTGAAGAAGTCTAAAAATAAAGACTTGACATGTTTGTAAACTGGATGTGAGTCAAAGGCAGCACCTTGAAAAGAAAACATTGGCTTTATACCAATAGCAAATGTTTGCTTCCTGAAGTCGGCTAAAACCTTGAAATTTTCAACCACTAGTAGTTCCATCATGTCATAAACTCGGTAACCAAACGTACGAACAAATGTTAGGTTGTTTTTACGCTTCTTTGAGCTTGTGGATAAAACCATTAACGAACAATCGTTCTTTTCACTAAAAAATTCTAATGGTGATGGATCCTCAAAAGGATGAACATTATTCTTTCTCTCGAATCTCTTGATGTCCGGTTTTTTCATGGCACTGAGATCAATCATAATGTCATGCAAAGCCTTGTTCGATGTTTGACCAGGAATGAAGATTGCTTGTTTAACATTTTCCACCAACTTAGACTCCCTTTCCTTCAAAGCTCTCTTAGCTCTAGCATTCTTAGGCTTTACTGTCCTGATCATTGCAAGTATATGTTCCTTTGGGTCTTACTGCTGTCTATGACAATGACCTTTTATTAACAGTTATAGTATGCGATGAGCTCCTAAAATGCGATGAGGTTAAATTTTCATAAAATTTTCAGCCGTTTTTCATGATTTTGATGTTTTTGCATAGCAGGCGAATCTTGGATTGGAAATAAAACATCTGGAGCATAAACAAGAACTTCCATTCGGGGTCCCTTCAAATGTGGAGAGGGGTAATTGGCTTTTAATTCTGCGTTGAATATATCAAATTAGTACTATGAGCATAGCTCGCCCACTTCTTCAACTAAGAAAGGAGCTCAATAGTCCAGGAGCATCAGCTGAAAAGGAGCCGACATCAGAACATCCATCGTTCGTAAATGAAACCAATACAAGTGAATATATGAGCTCTGCAATGAATATATCAATACAAAGTCAGCAGAACCATACCAGGTATGATAACGCCAAGGTCTTAACGGAGAATGAGAAGTATATCGTAAAGAGATTAGCCCCCGACTTGTCTTCTTTGCCAATCGCAGAAAATAATCAGTTAGAAGGGCTGGTAGATACCAAATGTGGCAAAGCGCTTGTTAATGACACGGACTTTTTGTACATTTGGGATTACCAATCATGCCAGAAGGATGCCGAGTTCTGTAAAATTCCATTACATGAAGAGTACGCCGTTCTCAACACACCTCCAAAATGCCTTTTCACATGGCCTGCTGCAATGGATGATTCAACGCAAATGTTTTTGGAAAGTTCCGCTGGATCTTCTGGTGGTGTATGCATTATACAAAGAAAGAACAGCAAATTGATATATTTCGAAGATATCGATTCTGTCAACAATCTAAACTCAAAATTGTCAAAAAGTAAAGCCCATGTATTGGACCTTAAGTTGAAAGATAATGAATCAGTAACAATGGCTATAAACTGCGAGCCTGCTGGTATAGTAATTTCCACGTCTTTCGGGAGGCTACTTTTTGTCACCTTGAGAGACTCTACAGGTAGATTGAAAGTACAATTAAAGCAACAGTTGGTAAAATCGCAAACAGGATTTCTCTTTCACTCTTTCAATAGCTCCAAGGAAATTGTCTCCTCAAAAGTTGGCGCCATTGTTGGGAGAGGCGAAAGGTTACTTCATGTTGTGACCAAAGGTGGAGACTTTAAAACATTTCACTTATCACTGGGGATCAATTGCTTCAAAAGGGTCGATATAAATCTATTTGAGCAGGTACTGGATTCCCTACAGGGACTTTATCCATTTGCTCATGGCAGTTTACAAGTCTTAGACTCTCATCCACTTTTTCCCGACACCTCCTCGGCTCACCTAATTTTATCCAGCATTGCCAACGATAAAGAAACCTATTATATCCTAAGCACAGTAATATTGGACGAGAAAACCAATAGTTTCACAATTTTTTCAACCTATAGGCTCAACACTTATGTTACTCCCTCCGATGGTCGTAAACCTAAACTAATCATTCCTGATTCTCTAGGAGACAAAACCAAAGCCGTGACAACTGTTTTTGTTCTCTTTTCTAATGCAGTCGTGCTCACTCAAGTTAGCTCCAACCTTGACTCGTCATTCCCGCTTAGAAGGAAATGGGAAGATATTATCAGTCTAAGGGAGAATATCGAGATCATTGGTTCCGGCTATAACTCGGAATCTCTTTTCGTCATGACTAAGGAAATGGGGATATTAGAAGTCATGGTTAATAATACCTATGATGCTGATGAGAATGACAATGTAAGGTTTGTCAAATCCCACATTGATCAAGCTATTTACTTCTCAGACGTTTCTTTAAGCCCAATTGAATTCAATTTACCAAAAGAAATTTCACTGGAAAGTAGCGAAATAGAACACGATTTGATATTGTCAAGTGATGAGGTATTTTTTTCGAGAGGAAAATACATTCCTCCAATGTTGAGTACTTTGACCCAACATTTGGGTCTAAGAGTAGATCTCTATAAAAATTTACTCAAATTTATCGTCATAAATTTTAATCATAGAATATCTCATTACACTAAGCTAGAGCTACTTGAAAAATATGAGATCATGAATTGTTGCTTGCAATTTTCTTCCTTTTTACAAAATTCAACAGAGATGGCTGATATATGGAGCAAAACATTATCCAGCTTCCTAATCGACTTGACCACAGAAACTTTCATGGTTACCCATTTGGACAAGTTTCCTCAGCTCTTTACCCAATTTCTGTGTGCTGTAACAAATATAGATGCAGCTTCCAAATCTTTAGACTTCAAAATGAACGTGGTGAAATTGGCAATTTGCTGTTTGTACGATGCAACGCTCGAACTTGGAGAAAATAAAATAAGATTTCAGGAATTCAAACTCGATCCTTTTGAATTAAATAAAACCCTACCCTGGTTTGTCAATGTTGATACCTTGACCGCAATAAACAACCTCTTCTTTGACTACAAGTTTTCTGTGTCATTGGACGTTGCTGGGTTAGATGAAAAGCTACTGCCTTTGATCAAATTTCTGTATTACTCCTTTAACCAGGTGAATCTCTGGTTCAATGAGCAACCTGAACGCAAAATCTCTCCATGTTTTGCAACCTTGAAACAGTTGTACGATGATAATCATCTAAGTTGGAGTTTAGCTCTTTGTGAGTTGTCACTACAAGAATCTTCAATACAAATAACAGAGTTTTATCGCGATCTGGAAGCATTGGTGGGAACACTTGAAACTTTGGAAGAAAGTGTGTCTCAGGACTTATATTTGGAGTACTTTGAAAAATTTGGCTACGATTTTGCTTCCACTGTTTTTGAACACTACATCAAGGTGAATAAACTCAGAGATCTTTTCTTCCGATTCCCTACGCAGCACGACTTTCTTGTTCAATTCTTTGAAAATTCTGATCAATATGGAAATGTCGCTTGGATTCAGCAGATACTTGATAACGACTACGAAAAAGCTTCAGCGACGCTTTCCAGCATATCTGTTGGTGAAAATTGTGTAGATCAGTCTTTGGAGCAACGTCAATTGCATCTCAGTCTGGCTAAATTAAGTGCAATAGCGGAAGAAGGCGTTGGCCAAGAACCAAAATACATGGACAGAATACAGGCAGATCTGGATCTTGTAGAGGGGCAGCAAGATTTAGTTTATAAGCTGAAAAAGGGCGAGGCTCAATTGTGTCCGAGATATCAGGGCACTGAGGCAAGTCAAGTATATGACATATTAGCTGAAAGGGTCAAAAGCGAGAAAATTTTAACAACACAAGATTTAGTGGAGATTTACACTATGCTTAATGATAAGGACAGTCATTATTGTGCTCTCAAACTGTTGGCCTTGAGTGGAGAAACTCTGGATTTCGAGAGCAAGGGAGTCTTAATAGCAATGGTATGGAGACGATGCATACTTTTCGAAAATGATTGGTCCAAAGTCACCGATATAACAGAGACATGCTTATATCAAGTTTTATACAGGTATTTTGATGAAGAATTATATCGTTCCCATTCCCCTTTACCAAGTTACGCCTTAATATCTAAAAAGGACTTTTTTACCGAAGAGTATCTATTAAATTGTTATGGAAAGTATACAAGCGACATTAATTCGATAGAAAAAACTCTAGTCGGTGAGCTCGAGGCAATAAAGAGTTTAGGCAAGGATTTTGAAATACGCATTAAATCCATCATAGGCACAGCAAATGAAAGCACTGGCAATAAATGTACAGTCAACTACGAATCAAATACTGTTGAGTTTTGAAGTAAAATAGCCACGCTATTTCCAAGAAGCATCACATAGAGCTCCGGCTTGTATTTGATATATAAATTTGTATAATACATAGAAAATAACTTACCTATCAGCATCGTTTCAAACTATCCGTTTCTGCAAAAAGGTCATTATAATTCATTTCGAGGACTTTTCCTGATCATCGACTCGTATCCTTACCAACGTCTCTGGCAAGGGAATTTCTTGATCGTTCTTTTTGTCTGACTCATCTTCATTTTTATTATTTGATTTCCAAATCCCAACCTCGTAATCTCCTTCTGTGTACTGCAGAAGGCTCAAACCAGCTTGAGATATCGACCTCGTTATGGAATCCCAATTTTCCAGAACTTTCGAAACAGTTTCTGCGTTTGATTCCATGTGTTCAACCTGGTTTGCCATTCCATCTAATTGTGACTTCATTGTGTCTGTTAACTCCGTGATTTTCTTCAGGGCTTCAAGCTCTTGCTTCTTGAGTGCCACTTGACTATCTAGAGACATCACTCAAACACTTGGGCTACAGGGCAGTAACAAGTCTAATTCAGAGGATACTATTCAATGATGGCTCATCACTGTTGCTGTCCGATTACTTCTGCCTTGTTTATATATTTCACGTTCAAAATGATAGCTCTTGCAGTGCTTTGATGATGGGCGCCAATTAAGTAAACAAACAAGTTGATATATAGAACACAAAAAACCATATTACAGAAGTTTAGGATTGTAGGTGCCTAGCCAATACCCCAAATAGCTCTTTAGTCTTGGAGCTGAATACCGAACATGGCAAGAACTCTCAAAAGAAAGTCTAGAGCCAATGAGGCTGTGTTCAGAACCGCGGCATCTGCAGCCGCCGTGGTAACGGCAGAAGGCCCAAGCAAAGGAATTGCAATACCGCAGATTCAAGAAATGCAAAATATAATGGACGAGGAGAAGAGCAAGATGGATAGTATGAGGGCTTCTTATGCCTTGCAAAACTGCCAATTAGCGAAGGCCAATTCATCTCTAATGATGAAGCTTAGTGATTTGGAAAAGAATCTTAGTGAGCTCGTCCAAGAAAACGTGGCGCTACGATCCAGAATATCCATGAGCGAGTTAGATTATAAAGAAAGACTGAACAAGCAGCTGCACGTCCTTGAGGACGGAATTTCACACAGATTCGAGGAAATTTTCCACATGTTTGACAGCATAAGAAGGAAAGAAAAGCTTGATTCAGCACCAAATTCTCGACATTCAACTGAGATTAGGTCAATATTGAGTAATAAGAGAGCAAGTCGCCGTTCCTCTACGTATGAATCCCGATTATCGCACCACATTCAGTTCCTCGACGCTGCCGAGACGGGAGATGCAGCTCTCAAACGGCTGTCTATCGCAGATGATCATAGTAAAGTCAATGAAGAAGCTTCCGACGAAGACAAGCAAAAGAGAAAAAGACGTAAAAGCTCAAGAAGAGATTCAATTTTCTTATCTACAGATTTCGACTTTTATAACGAAGAAAAGAGAGGACAAGAAAATAGAGTAGTAGACAAGGACCCACCTCCACAAGTACAACATGAAGATCTAGCAGAAAATAAACTGCAGGACACTTTAGAAGAAGATCCCCAGCAACCAGAAGATACGGAAAACTTGCAAGGCGACGGATCCTTCAATTTCACGAACTCAATAATAGAATATTCGATACCAGAAGAAACAGCAAACTCAATCACAAATAATGAGGTAGATCCTCCATCATCCTCAAAGATTGAGGTTTTCCGAGATGATCAAGAAGGTTTACTTCCAGAAAATTTGCTTGCAAATGATGATATCAATGATAATGATAATAATAAAGTTAAAAATAACGATAATAACAGTAACAAAGTTACTTTTATTCCTGTTTCATCGCAGAATAAGGTTAAACATTCTATGAGACCGCCCAATACAAGAGCTGGAAAAAAAATGGTAGATGAAGTGATGCCTATAGTTGGTTCAGGCGACATTGATTTTTCGAGAGCTAGAAGAACTCGTGGTAAAGCAATTAATTATACTCTACCCTCTCTAAGAGCAAAAATGAGACGCCCGACGGAAAAACTAGTAGATGCAACAACTATTACAAGTATTCATGATTTACAAGTTAAGAAACATTCTAAGAGGTTTCATAGAGGTGAAACCGTTGATAACAGCGATTTTCACGAGCTTGAAAATGAATCTGCCACTAAACTCGCAGATGAACGTCATGCACCAGTATTATCTGAATCATCTGCAACACGCATAGAAAAAGATTGCGAAAATAGTTTTGAGAAAGAGAGTTTGGAGTCAGCAAAAGAGAAAAATATAGCAAAAGCCGCCATGAAGCCTATATTAAGAGACATCACAAACAAACCGAATCTCAAGCCTTTCAAAACTAAAAAGCTATACAAAAATGCCATCGTAAGCGACTCCTTCGATCCGGAAGATAGTTTTTCTGGCGAGCCGACCAGGCCTCCATCTAATAACAGCACACGCTCACATGAAGAAGAGCTATCAGTTTTTGATCTAATTGGATCAAACAATATAAAACAGGCTCATAAAACACACAGAGCGAAAGCCAAAAGAGTGCATGTTTCGAAATAAGAAATAAAGCATTCATCCGTTCAAGAGGTCCGTGATTAATTTTTACATAGACATATAAGTTCCGGCGTGCATTCTGATTTATTATACACTCATCTTCATTTCAATTTTCTTTTGGGGGTTGTAGTTTACAATTTCAAAATCCTCATACTTGAAGTCATCTATACTCTCTACTTTTCTGTTAATCTTGAGCTGTGGAAAGCAGGTTGGTGTTCTTGAAATTTGTTCTTTTAGAGCGTCCACATGGTCTTTGTATACATGAGCATCTCCCAGTGTGTGTATAAATTCACCTGGTTCCATATCGCAAACATGGGCTATCATCTTGGTCAACAAAGCATATGAAGCTATATTAAACGGAACGCCTAGCCCCATATCACAGGATCTTTGGTACAATAGACAGGATAGTTTGGGTTTAGAGCAGCCTTGTGGAAAGTTGACATAAAATTGACAAAATACATGACAAGGTGGCAAGGCCATTAGAGGAAAATCCGGAGGATTCCATGCACTCATGATAATTCTCCTATCGTAAGGATTTTTCTTCAGTTTTGATATCAAATCTTGCAATTGATCGAATCCTTTGCCCGTGTAATCATCTTCGCAAGTCCGATATTCAGCACCAAAATGTCTCCATTGAAACCCATAAACAGGACCTAAGTCTCCCTCTCGTCTATCAGTAAGTCCCAATTTGTCCAGATACTCTCTTGAACCATTTCCCTCCCATATTTTGACGCCTTTTTCAGACAACTTCTTACCGTCAGTGCATCCAGATATAAACCATAAAAGCTCCAAGATTATACCCTTGGTAAATACTCTTTTTGTGGTGAGCAATGGAAAAGTATCTTCTTTCAGATTAAAACGGAGCTGCGGGGGAGCAAATAAACTGAATGTTCCTGTTCCTGTCCTATCTGGTCTGAATTCACCCTCCTCAATGATCCTTTTGCACAAATCCAGATATTGGAGTTCTTCCAAGTTATTTTCATCAAGCTTCTGCTTATTTAGCTCTTGGTTGGTCATTGCGTCTTTGGTACTATTGGCAACTGTGTTTGAAGATGGGCGGTGTATATGAGTGTCAATCTTTAGAACAGTATAATTGTAGCTATTACGCGTTCACGTATTATTAAATCGATACTAACGCGCTAATAGGTCCCACAATACGGAAATGCATTTCAACAGTTCATTTGCCCAATGCTTCTGTAGTAGAAAAGCAAGACAAAGGGGAAAAAAGGAGAAAGACCAGAGTACCAAAATAGTCTCTTAAGAGTAGGGCGTAAATATTTCATAGGAGGGCTGCTATAATCATGGCCAATCTGACGGGCTTGTTCCAAAAATGCGTTCAGATCATAGAAGAAAATAATGACAATACATCTGCAAAACCAGCCGCGGATCACTCGAATGATGGGAATTCAAAGCAGTACTCCCTGAGTGATTCTTTTATAAGAGAATGTCGGGATCTTTTGAGGCTTTTAGTTGAGCTGCGCAAAATACTTAAATCTATCGAAGCCCAGTATTTAAGTGACACGGATATGTCAGAGAAGGAGAAGGATGACTTCGATACTGAGTTACGCTTACAGTTCCATCAGTATGCCCAAAAGTTTCGGCTTCTAAAGGAATACGAGGAAAAACGACAAGCTTTGATTTCACAAAAGCTCTTATCTAGAGCAAAATCAGTTAGCAGTCTTTTCCATGGCACCTCCAAGTCAGAACATATGACTCTTCTCCATAAAGGTAATAGTGAATTTAGGGGTGGGGTGCTACAGTCGTTGAGTATGTGGCTAAACATTGTTTCCAGCCAGTTTACTTCTATGCAACAAGAAAGGCTCGCTTCGCAAAGAAAGTTCGATAACTTGGATTTAAACTCCGGATTGCGTTCAGCATCAACCGGGACTGATGTGGGAAGTATCTCCTCTGTCTCACAAAGCCATCTAGTAGAAAGCACCCAAGAGGAAGTCAAGCGATACGAGGACACAATTTCCAAACTTACTCAGGAGCAATTGCAATTGCTAGAGGATGAGCATAAAGAGCTACTCAATCAAAAAAACGAACAGCTGAAAAAAGTAGAAAAGATTAACAAAACAATAATAGACATAGTAGCAATTCAAAACGAAATATCTGCAAATCTGCAAATTCAGTCTCAAAATATAAACAATATATTAGATCACCAGGACGATATAGAAATCAACATCAAAGAGGGTAACAAACAATTGACCAAAGCTAAGCGGGCTGCTGGTAGAACGGCAAAAATGACTACGTATACAGCAGTGATATTGGGGGTGCTAATACTTTTCTTGGATTATGTAGGTTAAAGAGCTTAAATGATCAAAAAACGAAAGAAATAATACGACTAAAAATTTATTATTGTCTTGATATCAAATGACGGCGCCAGCTGCAATTGTTCTTCCGTCCTTTCTTAACAAAATTCTACCTAGACGTTTATTTTGCTTGAATTTAAGAATTGGCAACCATCTTTTTCTTTCAGTTAATTCTATTTCTGCAATGGCTGCTTGGTTGGAGCCAAGATGCTTCACTTTCTTCTTGAGAATTTTGCTAGGGTCCTGCTTGTCAACAATTGAAATGAGCCTAGCGATTCTAGCTGGTTGTTGGCACACACCTCTGAATAGTATGAATGAAGTGCCTGGCAGTAATGGCCTATCCATTTTGAATGTCAATAGCTGAGTAGAGAACTCGTTCATAGCTGGAACATTATAGTCTACAGAGGCAGCCAAATCCCCAGTTTCAATATCCTCGGGATGGGCATGACGAAGTTTCAAGGTTGCAAAGTCACCTTTTGTTACAATATCAGATGATTTCTTTTCATTTCCAGTCAGAATCTTGGTAACCACAATACTTTGCTCGGAGGGATATATCGTAATTATCTCACCTGGCTGGATGGATCCAGATTCTACACGCCCTGAGATGATGGCTTCCTCATTTTTTCCAGTCGATAAAACTTCCAGGATCGAAAAAAGAAATGGACTACCAATCACATCATCATTGTATAAACTACTGACAGCGACGGCTACGTCTTCCAATTTATCGATTAAGCTGAGGCCATCATACCAACTTGCATTTTCTGGAAAAGGTGTCTTACATACACCTTCACCTGAAAGACCGCTACATGGTACCCAACTAACCTGGTCTTCTTTGAAGCCAACATCGTTGAAAAAAGTTGTCAGTTCGTTTTTTATTTGATCAAAGCGACCGGAATGCCATTCTACTGTATCCATTTTATTCATTGCAACAATTATCTGGCTGACTCCCATACTTCTTGCTAACAATGTGTGCTCTTTCGTTTGCCCATCTAGGTTAAACCCGGACTCAAAAGCGTCTACGCCACAATCAACACATAAGAGCGCAACATCTGCTTGAGAAATACCTGCGATTGCGTTTGGAACAAAATCTCTGTGTCCCGGAGCGTCCACAATAGTGAATCTGGTTTTATCCGTTTCAAAATCGCTAGTGCAGATCGAAACAGTAACACCACGTTCCCTTTCTTCTTGCGTTTGATCCATCACCCAGGCCAAATGAAAGGATCCTTTTCCTATCCTTTCGCTTTCCCTTTTCAACTTCCTAATGTGGTTGCTATCAACAGCTCCGATATCGTATAGCAAACGACCCATCAGTGTAGATTTGCCGGCATCAACATGCCCCAAAACGACGAAGCTACAATGTGGTTTTGCATTCTCAAGATAGCTTTTCACATTCACCGGATTATTTGGCTTCGTAGGAACTGTGACTTTCTTATAGGGTCCCTTGGATACCTCGTCCTTGACTAATTTCTCTTCCTCGCCTTCGTACCAATCCCCACTGGTCAGGGGTTTCCCAGAAGATATGTTCAAGTTAGAAACACTCTCGCTAACCTGGTTGAACACCTTAGATTGTGCGTTCAGCACAATATCATCTGGACTGGGCTTTTGAAAGTTGGAAGCTGCTGCTTGTTGAATTTCTTTGAAGTTGTTAGTATTTCTTTGTTTATGTGGATAAAACACGGTGAAAATGTCATCATATTTCCTTTTTTGTATTCTTTTACAACCAACATTTTCTTGGCAAGGAGTGACCACTGTTTCTATTACATCCCGTAAAGAATCCTCGATTGGCACATCGGCATAACAAAAGTAGTCCTTTGATCGCTGGGATCGTATGATATCCCAAGATACCGACGCTAAGGAATGCTGGGGTGGTTTTTCAATACTCTTATCTTCATTTACTAGACTTTCCTTCTCTAAGAAGGGTGCCTTTCTTGTACCAGTCCTCTTGCCTAATGCGAGCAATTTAGAATGCAGTGACGTTTGTGGAGAGTTTGAGTCTTCATTACCTGCCCCGTTGTAGACAAAATTTGTTGGCGACTTTTTATTACTATTTGCTTTTAATCTTTCAGCCAAAGTTGGTTTTCCCGCTCTTTCCCCAGGAACAGAAGAACCTTTCTTCAGTTTAGATAGCAATGAAATGCTCCTGAGCGTTCCGCTACTGGCTTCATAGTCATATTTTGTTTTGCCATCTATGAGGTGATCTAGTGGCCGCTCGGCCGCCCTTATCCTCGCTAGCTGCTCCAACTTTGACATCTTGTCCTGTTGAGATCCCAACCTCACTGAATGAAAAGTGTTAATAATTTTGTTTTGAATATCCAACGGACAGAAGTATTTCTCATCCTAGACCCTTTTAAAAGCATAACGCATTTCAAACAGTGGAAGCATATGGGATGAAGCATGTAAGCCTGAAAGCCAAAATAGATTCATTCAGTAAGTAGTGTCTTTAAACGAATAATTCTGAGGTTGAGAGGAGTGAGATACATCATTCTGTGTGTTTTAATCTGTGGCAAAAAGTTGGATAAAATTATCGATAAAATACATACTTTTGGCTGTTTTCGGAGCTTGTGTAGTCAGTGGTGGCTGTTGCTGCGGTTTCTTCTTTTTCAAATCCCTCTTAAGTTCTGCAATCGTCCCTTGAAGATCAAAATCACTGTCAAATATTGCTAACTTAACACTAAGGTTATCCCAGCCTTGGTATTCCTCCAATTCTTTCTTGGCCTGTGGAAATATATCATTCATTAATTCATACTCTTCGTCGTTCAAATAATCATCAAATTCCGCCTCATCTTGGAAGGAAGGGGTTTCATTCTCATAATCAACCACATCATCATCAGCGTACGACGGCATCTGGCAAATTTTTTTCTGCTTCTAGCCTCTTTTTGTCCACTGAAGTTAAATGTGTGCTATGTCTATGTGTGTCAATTTCATAACCTTTCGCTTCTCGCTTCGAGCGAATAATCAGACCTAATTATGTTTGAAGCGTATCTAAAAATCAAATTATTTTAATGAAAAGACTTTGAAAGTGTACATATTCAAAGCAGTAGCTCTAGTACGCTATCTTATGCTCGCTCGAGTAAACGGTCTCGCATGCACTTGACAAAATATTCCACGCTACATTATTTTTTGTTGACTTTTAGTAGGAGATAGAACACCATATCAGAGAAACAGACCAGACAATGTCGACAGCGACGATTACTCTGCTGAACCAAGACTCTGTCCAGGGAGTGAATCCCAAGAAAAGGATGATGAAGGCTCGCACACACCGGTTTCAATCTGGAACTTTATATAATGTGCTGCCGTCCAACATCACCAGTGATACCTCTATCTGTGAGCGCTGTCAACTTTTTAGCGGTGACGTATATGTCGAAGAGTTCTTGCATATCCATGAAAATGGTAGCGTTGACCAAGTGCCGTCTTATAAATTAAGGTTTGGATGGGAGCATATTGCAGATAAATTTTTTTGTCAGACGGAATCGATCGATAATATCCATAAATTAAATGAAGTTATTACAAAGTGGTCCTGTTGGTTCAGAGTTATGATGCAATGCTCAAAAAATCGATATGTACTCTTAGAGTTGAAATTTGTTGATTCGGGGGAGGATAGACGTTTTAAAGATCTTATATTTAGAATGAGCGATGAATTTGAAATTCTAGCGGAATTAATGTGGGACTAGTGTAGGAGCCGACTGCTGTTGTGATAGGTCGGACTTGTAATTGTGTATCAGTGATTGTAATTATAGTACGTTGATTTAATATGAAAATACGATGTAATATTTATTATTTACATGGTGAAGCGTTAGAACATCTAAGCTCTATACCAGAACTGTTTTCTTTTACTTCTGTCTTCCCTAGCAATACCTCTCTTTTCATGCCAATTGTCCTTGATATGTTGCAACCTGCTGCTCATTTCTTCCTTTCTCTCTTTTGAGGCCTCTGAGACTAATGATATAAACAATGGTGATACATTAAACTGCTTAGCCAATACTTTTCTCGTGTACTTTTCTGGACTTTCACTTCTTAACTTTCTAATTTTTTCAATATCACCTGGCCCTAGATGATATTGCTTGCCTGCTGCATTCATTGTGCTCTTGCTCGTTAGTACGGCTGGGGCATGCTCACCTTTCAGCTTATCCTTTGAGTTTAGATCACGAAGAAACTCTTTTCTAACGTCGCCTTTTGGTAAGAAAGAGACCGGAAAAGTTTCTATGTTGATGGATCCCGTACTAGACGCCTGTGATGCATTGAAATATACCCCTGCAGGAATTTTGGCTTTCATGTAACCCTTGTAGTTTGATGCCGAACTCTTCGTATTGTATATAGTAGGAGAGCCGTGCAATTCAGGAATTTTCTTGGTATTGTCAATGAACTTTGATACACCTTTCATTCTACAGCTTCCATTGTGGAGTCTTCTACTAAAAACCAGCATTATATTAACGAGTTAAAGTATTTGCGCAGCCGTGAGGACTCACTAATTTAATATAATATGGGAGTTCTTCACCATGTAGAATAATCTAACTTCATCACTTTACTTCAATGCTTTCTGAAGTGAAAAAAAGCTACAGGCATCACCGTGCACGATTGTGGTGTTATAGAAGAAAGATGCCATCTTATAAGCCCAGCTAAGCTTCCTTTGAATAACACTGTGCGTGGCGCGCTGGTTAACGCAACATGAATGAAAATGATCAGGATCTCGCTGCTTGGATCCAAGAGCATGCTGGTATTACTCTCTCGGCGAATCTCGTGGCAACATTGAGAAAGCTACATAAGAATAACAAAAATAGCAAACAAGGCTTTGTGACTGGATGCAATGCAATCGGGAGACTGCGTGGAAAAGAAAAACTACTATTGGAGCTATTTGAAAGACTGGCAACCGAAAACAAAGAGTTACATGAGACCGAATCCCTCGCTATACGCTCTACTGGAAACGTTCCAAGCCGGGCCTCTTTCAAGATCGGGAAAAAGCAATTGCCCATCAACTTCGATCATGATATTGAGGATGACGAGGACCTGCTAGAGATACCAGCGAAAAATATCAAGCACACCCTGGAAGATCACAATAGCAATAATGACAAAGACGACTTTGAGAACACGAGCGGCAGAGCGGTTGGGTTGAATATACCAAGAACAATGTTTAAGAGAATTAACAAAGACGTTGCAAGTAAGCTCAAGGAATATTCCTCTTCTAAACGCCAAGAAACTCCTGTGCCCTCAAAATCGAAAGGTGACCCCCAGGCGGTACCCACGGCTCTCAGGGCTCCGAAATTGCAGTCATACTATGTCGGTGACACGCTCACTCCACAAGGGAGGAAAAAAGATACAAAGGACTTTGGAAAAAGTAGTGAATCTGAAACTTCAGGAGATGACATCGATGAAGATCGTTCATGGTATGACCACGACGATGATTACGGGAACCCAGTTAAGGATGAGTCAGTGGCTACAAGTGAGCTGGATTTCGAACTACCGAAAAAGAATTACAATTTCGACAAAAATCAGTCCAGGAGCAGCTCTTCTTCTGGCGCTGAAATTCAAGTCTATGCATTACCAATGAGCAAAAGAAAGGAATTGATACCTGACTTTTTGAAGAGGTATATCGAATCACATGGAGTTTCCAATGATATCGTGATTGGTTCATTTTTGAGGTCTTCTCAAGAAGGCTTTACTAATCCGTTTAAAAATCCTGAAGGTTCATTTGCCGTAAATGCAAGAAAGGGCAGCAAACTAGTGGCCATGAGAAGGCTAGCCAAAGATCAAAATGAGAGCTCGAAGCAAACAGCTGAAATCGCAGGTACTTCCGTTGGGAACGTTTTGGGAATTAAGGAAAATAATAGCGTTACTAGAAATGCAGCCGGAAATACTACGGGCAGCCATGAGGTGAAGATTTCCCGCTCCGAAATTGAAGAATCCAGGAGACGCTTGCCTGCTTATGGCGCAAAGCAAAGCTTAATTCAAATGATTAGAGATAATCAAATAAGTGTCATTATTGGCGAGACAGGGTCTGGTAAGACAACACAACTATCACAATATCTTTACGAAGCAGGCCTTTGTGGGGATAATATGATTATTGGATGTACACAGCCTCGTAGGGTAGCAGCGATGTCTGTGGCGAAAAGAGTAGCCTTAGAAATGGACGTAAAGTTAGGTCAGGAGGTGGGATATGCTATTAGATTCGAAGATGAAACTTCTTCTGCAACTAAGATAAAGTTCATGACAGATGGTATCTTGCTTCGGGAGGCTCTTTTAGACGAGAACCTTGAGAAATATAGTTGCATTATTATAGATGAGGCGCACGAACGATCACTAAATACAGATATAATTTTGGGAATAATTAAAAGGCTACTCTCTCGAAGAAGAGATCTCAAGTTAGTGATTACATCTGCAACAATGAATGCCGCAAAGTTTTCACAGTTTTTTGGTTCTGCACCCTTATTTACCATACCTGGTAGAACTTTTCCCCAGAAATTAATATATACCAAAAGCCCTGTTGAAGATTATGTGGAGGCAGCGGTAATGCAAGCCGTCAGCATACATATATCCACAGAAATTGATAGTGGTGATATTCTCATATTTATGACAGGCCAAGAGGACATTGAAGCCACATCCGATATAATAAGACAAAAGCTAACGGAGGTATATTCGAGAAATTCTGCAGTGACAACTTTCAACGATATAGATAATATTGAAATATTTATGATATATTCTGCGCTTCCTGGGGACGTTCAGAACCGCATATTCGAAAGGCTACCCACAGGTAAGAGGAAGCTCGTCATAGCGACTAATATTGCTGAAACCTCACTCACAATTGATGGTATAAGGTATGTTATTGATTGTGGCTACTCTAAGTTGAAGGTTTACAATCCACGGATCGGCTTGGATAGCTTGGCCATTACACCTATATCTCGTGCCAATGCTGATCAAAGATCAGGAAGAGCAAGTCGTACAGCACCAGGCACAACTTACAGATTATACACCGAAGATACTGTTGATGAAGATATGTTTGCTCAAGCAATCCCTGAAATTCAACGAACGAATCTCTCGAACACAGTTCTTTTGTTGAAGTCACTAGGCGTAGAAAATATCATGGATTTCCCATTCATAGATGCCCCACCTCTACAAACGCTGTTAGCATCACTTTATGAACTATTTTTCATCGGTGCCTTGAGTGTAACTGGAGAACTTACATCCTTGGGCGTCGAAATGTCGAAATTTCCTCTCCAGCCTTCCTTGTGTAAAATTTTGCTCGTTGCAGCTCAAAACGGGTGCAGCGAAGAAATGCTCACGATTGTTTCCATGTTATCTGTTCCTCAAGTTTTTTACAGACCTAAAGAAAGAATGAAAGAATCAGACATAGCACGGCGTCGATTTTTCGTTGCAGAATCTGACCATCTCACTTTACTGAATGTATTTTCACAGTGGAAATCCAATAGATATTCACACAGGTGGTGTAGCAAGCATTTCCTCCATTACAAATCTTTACAGCGTGCGAGGGAAATACGAGAACAGTTAGAGAAGATTCTGTACAAACAAGGAATCAAACTTATTTCTTCGGGCCATGATTGGGACATCGTTAGGAAGTGTGTCTGTTCCGGGTTTGCTCATCAGTCAGCTAAGAGAGCTGGACTGGGCAAATACGTACATCTCAAAACAGGGATGGATATAAAGCTTCACCCAACAAGTGCATTGTACGGGATGGGAGACCTTCCGCCATATGTCGTTTACCATGAACTGCTAATGACAAAAACGGAGTACATATGTTGTGTGACCTCTGTAGACCCCTTCTGGCTGATGGAATACGGGGGGCTGCTCTATGACATCAGGAGGGTAAGATATGCCAACGATTCCCACGTAACTGGTGATTCGAGTTCTGCTAATGGAAAAAGCGGCAATTTTGATGATGAGCCTGACGATGAGCTTGACGAGAAGCTAAAAAAGTGTCTCATTCAAAGAAACTCCATGATTAGCTGTCTGAAGGCACATAATCAACCTACGATCAAGGAACTTAAAAGCACGGCTAATGCTATCACGAAACGGAACAAAATCGAAAATGTGCAGTTCGGGTTTAAAAGAAGACGGCCTTTTTAGCCTTTATTATTTACATGTATGTAATGAATAAGAATTATACGAACAATTTCCTCAAAAGCCACCAATAGTGAATTGTGGTTCAGGAAATCCAAATGCAGAATTTTTGAAACCTTGGTAATAGCCATTGATTGCACCACAGTTGGATTGCTCGTAAAGCTCGCGTGCCTTGCCCATCCATTCTGTCATGTTTTCGATTCTTCTCTCACTCGCCGGATGAGTGCTTAAAAATTCCAGATTAGTACCTCTGCCTGCTTGCTTGCTTTCAAACTCTGACATTCTCTTCCACAATTTGACAGATTCACCTGGATTAAAACATGCTCTAGACATTATCATCAACCCAATGTAGTCGGCCTCTGTTTCCATCTGCCTAGATGCTGGCATTCTTAAAAATCCATCTAGCAGAAGACCATTGAATGTATCTACTCCTGTCAAAGTATAGAGCAGAGCACTTAAAGCTGTGTAGAATGGTGCCTTAGATAAGTTTTCACTCGTGTGCCTGGCCAATTGGTGAGCGAACTCATGAGAAAGCACTGTAGCCAAGCCGTCATCATTCTGACAAATTCCAAGCATGCTCACGAAGACGAAAACTTTCCCTCCTGGTAAAACGAAAGCATTTGGTGGCGCCTTGGGGTCATTAACCACATGGATCTTCCAATTTACACCTTCCAACAATGACTTGTCCACGGAGGAATCCTTATAAGCAGCCTCGACTATCCTTTTAAAAACGCTAGCCACTCTTTCTGTTACAGGATGATTTTCTGGTAAGATAGAACTGCCGGTTTGTCTCAAAATAGATTTATATGAGTAGTTCCCTACTAGTGTCTCAACAGGACGTGGAAGCCAAATGAATCTCGTTCTACCGCTAACAGGAGCCTTCTCTAGGTGAGTTACATAAAACAAAGATCCACCACCAAATAATATGGCAAGGTATTTCCTCGAAGAGGCATCAAAAAGGTAATCTTGAAATCGTTTCCCCCGGCCATTATTAAATCTCCTATAAGATAAGCCGGAATTAAGTCTGAACTGTGCCAAAGTGGGGGAAAACTTCCGACTGAGGGGAGGCTGCTTCACTCCAAGGCGCTGCATTATTTTCATCATTATAGAATTGCCTATGGCGTCAAAACTTCACGCCCTCTCTCTTTTATATGGTCGCCATTGTTAAAGACGGCCCTTCTTCGGAGAATTACTAAGAAATTTAATTCAGCGAAGAAACTCATCCTCAGGCAGAAGTGGATACAAAAGAATAGAACAGTACAAATGAAGAATGGCAAAGGCAGAATTTGGGTCTGCTAAGTATATCAGCAACCAGATGAAGGCCAGAGGGCTTCAAAAGCTGAGATTCTATTGTCAGGTTTGCCAGAAGCAATGTCGGGACGAGAATGGATTTAAATCACATATAAGGTCACCATCTCATTTGAAAAATATTAGCGAAATATCAGAGGCGGATATAGATGAATACTCTAGGCTTTTTGAGGAAGACTTTTTAAAATTGCTCAGATTGAGCCATGGCGAGAAAAAAATTGAGGCCAATAAATTCTATAACCAGTTCATACAGGCTAAAGACCATATTCATATGAATGCAACAAGGTTC
The DNA here is from genome assembly GCA_003671575.3 of Zygotorulaspora florentina. NCBI lineage: Eukaryota > Fungi > Ascomycota > Saccharomycetes > Saccharomycetales > Saccharomycetaceae > Zygotorulaspora > Zygotorulaspora florentina. Next base: position 95,278 of record PPJY03000003.1, on the reverse strand, counting down.
ACCTCGTTATCCAAGTTTATTCACCACTTGAACACAAAGAGAAAGATTGCTGTGCATGGTTCTGAGGGAAATTTAGAGGATGTGGATCCAGCACAGCTACTGATATCATATATCGATAATTCCAAAGAGAATGTTCTGCGGAAAGTTGCATTGAATGAAATCGAGACGAGTGAGATTTCGGATCAAGATATAAGAGCCAAGCTCTTGCAAAGACAGATTGAAAAGAGTCTCCTTCAAACCGAAAGCAAGGAGAAAGACGAGGTTGTAGAGGAAGATAGCATAAGCGCCAATTTTCACCCCGATAAAGTTATGATAGACCTAAAAACAAGCATGAATGGCGGCAAGGTGAGCAAGAAGAAGAAAAGCAAGCCTAAGAAGATGAACGTATTCAAGTAGCCTTAATAAAAATTCATATAAATGGAAATCATAATAAGATTGTAATACTATATATCAAAGGACGGGTCGAAAACTGTATCATCGTTTGGATTTGAGTTTAACTGTTCATTGTTTCTTTGTAATTCTGCATACTTTTTTTGCATTTTTAAATATAGAACCCATGCAGTTATTGTCAAGACTGCCATTGTGACAATAATACTTAACAAGTTAATAATCTTGGAACTAGTCGAGTTGGTCTCTCCAATATTCTTAATTCTTGATCCCACGAACAGATATATGAGAAGTTTGGGAGTGGTAATTAGTTGCGCAATTGCAAAGTTCTTCGTTGGTAATCCATATACGGCCGCCATGGCGCCATTTGTCAACGAATATGGGAACGGGCATAATCTCAGCAGAGCCAAGATCCAATAACTATTGTTTTCCTGCAAAATGAGCGAAAAAGCTTCAAATCTGCGATTAGAATGAATTAAAGTCTCGGCTTTCGAATGCAATATTGTCTTGAACGTAATAAACGAAGCTATCGAACCCGCTACTGCTCCAATTGCCAAAATAGCCCAGCCCTGAAGTGAAACTTCGTAGATTAAACCCGTGGCTGTCCCCAGCAGTGAAAACCCTATCATTGGCGGGAACGCGACAAGGAAGATGAGACCGACCAGAACAAATGAAGTTCTGCCGTCTTCTCTCAGGTCGTTTGAAACTTCAACGATCTTGTGTAGGATAGGATCGTGGAAAACCAACAGCAGAATACCTGCTACCAAAACACACACCCCTCCGACGCAACTCAGAATCCGCTGCCACTGTGGCAGATCGTAGAAGTGCTGTAGAGTCCTATAAAAAATCCTTCTTGCGTTATGGACCAGTCTCTGTCTTGGTGTTAAGTTATACACGTCAAGGAAGTCATCATCATCGTCTCCGTCATTACCACTGCCGCTGCCCGGATTGCCAAAGTCTGCAAAATACGAGTCTTCGTATCTGTCAGTTTCTTGATGGTTCATCTCGTGTCCTCCTGGTAACCTTTTCTGTTTCTGGTGATGGGAGACGTTTTCAACTGAACCTTAAAAACGAAGCACTCCAGGAACCGAAAGTCAAATACTCCCGGAACGACAATCTACGAAGCCGCCTTCGAAGGACGCCACTAGTTCCGCTAAGCTAATTTCGTTTGGTCGCGATGGCCCACTCAAACCTACAGAGGTTTGGCAGTCCATACAACTGGACACAGAGCGTGTAACACAGCCGATGCACGACCGACCTTCTCCGTACAAGAAAAAGGAAGCACCGCCCACTAACGAGAGGCGCATTCCAAGATTTAGTCGCATGGGGAGTAAATCCCATGACCTACATGACACTTTCGTTACGCTGCGGTTCTGACATTGCCAAATGGACCGATGTTGATCCAAAATTGACCTTTAGATTCGACGTTTCTCGAAATGTTGATAATTTGCTATTGGGAATCCCGAGAACACAGAAAAACGCGTAGCGTCGGAATTACTTATGAAGGGAGGGGTATATCAAGAGGGCATAGTGATGGGATTGGGAATATATAAAAAGAGCGAGCTTTTGAGTAGTTGCCCATTCAGCGATCTCTTGTATCATACTGCGATTTACTTAGAAAACCGTAAAAGAGAACACCAGCACTAAGCTCGCAAATAATGCCAAAAACCGTAGCAACAGGAATTCCAGTCCCTCAACCTCAGCCAAAGCTTTCTGAACATGTCATGGACCTTTTTTCAATGAAGGGTAAGGTTGCCTCTGTTACCGGTGCATCTGGTGGAATTGGATATGAAGTGGCAATTGCGTTTGCGCAAGCAGGTGCCGATGTTGCCATGTGGTACAACTCAAACCCTGCCATTGAAAAAGAGGTGGGCGCTCTGTCCGCGAAGTACGGTGTCACCATCAAGGCCTACAAGTGCTCTCTGACTGACGGTGCACAAGTGGCCCAAACGATACAGCAGATAGAGAAGGATTTCGGCAAGATCGATATCATGATCGCCAACGCCGGCATTGGCTGGGCTAATGGGCCTTTGGTAGATTTCGCAGAGGAGGATTCGGAGAAGTGCGATTCTGAATGGAAGAAGATGATGGATGTCGATGTCAACAGTGTCTACTATGTTGCAAAGAACATTGGGAAAATTTTCAAGAAACAAGGCCATGGCTCTTTAGTCATCACTGCTTCAATGTCAGCCCACATTGCCAACGTCCCTAAGTTACAGGTTGCCTACAATACCGCCAAGGCCGCATTGTTGCATATGGGCAGGTCCCTGGCTATTGAGTGGGCAGGTTTTGCTCGTGTCAATACGGTCTCGCCAGGTTACGTCGAGACCCCATTGACCGCATCCCGCTCCGATGAGCTGAAACAGACATGGCGTACATTGGTGCCGGTCGGCCGTCTTGCTTTGCCAAGGGAAATGGTAGGCGCCTACTTATATCTAGCTTCAGATGCTGCCACATACACCACCGGCTCTGACATCATTGTCGATGGCGGTTACTGCTGTGCATAAGCTTTTAGCTTCAAGCGGTCTTCTGCTTTAGGAAAAGACCATCAAAAGAACGGCCCTCTCAAAGAAAATGCAATGATGTATCTAACTTTTATATTATGACGTTACGTAGGAGATTCATACAAACACTTTTTTTTTCAAAGTTCGAATAAGCGTATTACATGATTTTGATGAATTTGAAAAATTTCAGGAAAGCCAAACGATACGAGATGCGATGAGATCAAAAGCAGATAGTCAAACATCTTCACACATCACGAACAACCTATCCACCCTTGCAGCGAGGACAAATGAGTATAACCAATAATTCTCGAAGTCATGTCAAGTTTGGCGAAGAGGATGAACTGTCTCAAGCCCAAAAGCATCTTGTAAAGGAAAGCCCCAAGACTGAAATGGCGAGCTTAAGTGGAAGCGAAAGCGAAAGCGAAAGCGACGACGAAGCCCCTGATGAAGAGGGTATGTCGAGTGCTAGAGATTCGGTAGAGGAGGAAATCAATCGTCGAGAGGCGGTGTTGAGAAAAGAGCAGCAAATGTTGAAGCAAAAGAGAAGGAAGAATGACGCCATCTTCAAAGAGCAACAGCAATCGAGAAAAGAAAGAGCCGCTGAACAGGTAGATGAAGAGGAGCTTGAAGAATTACCTGAAGAATTTTTGAGTAAGCTTGACGAGGGTGGCTCCCCTATCAAAAGTATACCAAAGCACATCAATTTCAATGAAATCGACAACCAAAAATATATTCCAGAGATTAAGAAGGAATTACATCGCAGGAAGACGAAAACATTGAAAAAACTAAGAGCCACGTCCGTAAAGAAAGGACCAGTAAAAGTTGCGCTATTGTCGTCCTCGGTATCTATGACATCAATGGCACCAAAAAGGGAATCGGCGATTATGAATTCAAAGGATAAATGGCTGAGGAGGAAAGCGCTAAAACGAAAATAAATACTTCTCTGCAAACAGTTTTTCATAATAGTCCAACCAGAAGCATTTATATATATTAAGATAAAGATCTAATTGTACAGTATTTAATTTCCGCGGCTATTCTTCAGAGATGAAAAACGATATTACGACAGGCACCAAAACACCGAGAGATACGTACATCAATTCATGGTAGGATGCCCTTTTTGGTGACACATTGGGGTCGAGCGTTGGTGGCGGCGTGAAAGGCTGGACATTCTCAAATTCAGGATCTAAATTTGAATTTTTGTTATTTGAGTCTGGTTCAACACCCAATTGGCCATTGCTGCTGTGGTCTAGGAGGACATAGTTACTCCCTTCTCTATAAGAACCATTCTCCATAGTCTCGTCGATCTGCTCGTGTGATGAGGCATCGTCTGTGGTGAATGCTGTAAACGAGGCATAAATTAGGCTTCCTCCACTCATCAGTAATAAATTCCCACCAACCCAGTCCATGGTGTCTGACTGTTTCAAATTGAAGGCGCATACTACGATGTAACCGAGCGGAGTTGACAAAGCAAAAGCGAAGAGGTTGGATAAGAACTCCCACTTTGGCAGGCGTTGCTTTGAAATCATCACACTTGATAATGACAGTACAGCTGGTATCTTATGTACAACAATCGCTATGAGAACAACAATTAAAAGTGATTCATTGTTAATTGTAGTCCCCAAAGCAATTCCATCGGAGGTGCCATGTATAACCAATGCAAATACGACATTGTTCTGTAAGATTGACATAATCATTGCTTTGGGATTTTTAATCAGGTCCTTAAAGCTCTCAATTTCGGGCCTGCTGCTACCAGTTGTTGGTGATTTCGATCGGCGAGATATAAAGATTTGAACGCTTTGATCCAAGACGTACACAACCATAACACCTATGAGTAGATTTAATCCCACATTTCCACCATGTTCTAGACAAGCACGAACTCCCTCTGGTATAACCAACATGAATGAGGTTCCTAGCAGCATTCCCACCCCAAATTGTGATAACACACCGACGTATGAATCATTATCTGAGATACCATGATTTAAACAATAAAGTGGTATTAATCCTATTGCAAAAGTGGCAGCAAGTAGAAATACAGCAAGAAGTAGCACTCCAGTTATACCCACAGACATTTCTTGCCTATTCCGTTTATTTGGGCTGGTGGCAGTAAATGAAGAAGTAAGATTACAACATTTTTCTGTTTCAAGGTGTATATATGTATTAACATTTAATGAATATGCACGCGCGAGTCAGAAATATCAAGTGACCTCTGACCGACGCAGAACAAATAGCGAGATAATTGAAGTTTCGAATAAATAATGTCATTATGAATGGCGGCGATGAAGTTGTTGACAAGGCTCTAGAATTGGGGACAACTTTTTTTAGGAATGAAAATTACCCTAAAGCTAAGGAAATTTTCAAGAAAGCATTTAAACTGGTAAGGTCTTACAATGACAAGCAGCTTCTGAGGCTTAGAGAAACATATGGATTGGCGAAATACAGCAGCGATAATCATTCGCGGGTATATCACCCAAAATATGTTCGCATATTAGACAACCTGGCTGCTACCTACGAGAAAACAGGTGAATTAGATACGGCTCTTAAATACGCTCAGAGGATGCTTGCAGTGGAACCGTCCAATCTCAAATGCTATATAAGATTTGGAAAAATATTGCAGAAACAGGGTAAAGACGGTGATGCACTTGATTCGTACGATAGAGCCCTGGGGACTATCGAGGATAAACAGGGGAATCATGTTGACGCATCAGAGAGGTTTGTTGCTATTATAGAACAACAGAAAGCCATCGTTAAGGAGCGTCTCAGACAGAGCACTTTTAGTGGGGTTCATGATAAAAATTCAAACACGCGATCGAAGAGATCATTCATAGACCCTATACAGGAAAGAAAGCAATTATCCAAGAGGCTCAAAAGGAGTCATTGTGAAAAAGAATCAGAATTGGCGAAACAGCCAATAGATTTCGTAGACGAATTGCCGTTTGAAGTCCTACCTCTTATTTTCAGGCTCTTCTCCACTAAAGAGTTAATGAGGCTTGCTTTAGTCTGTAAAACATGGAGGCAAAGCATACGAAGTTTACCGGAAGTATTCCAAAGATTTATTTTGAATCGCGTAAGTTATAGAGATGTTTTGAACTATTGTGAGTTCATGCACTTGGTATATTTTAAGCAAGCCGGAAATGTACGGAAGGGTATTATAGAATTGATAAAGTTCTCCTGTAAGACTCCTTCTGAAGAGTTCAAGTCACTTGACTTTCTCATGGCCAAATTACAAGATCTTCGCTTTCGAAAAGTCATTCTTTCTATCCCCAATTGCAACACAGCTCACTTTACCAAGTGCATGTCGAGGAATTCTGACTTCATACGAGGGATAGAAGAACTATCGGTTGTCTTAACTTTGCGACAGGATAAACCTTGCGGGATCAATATGCTAAACAAGATTCAAAACTTGAAGCGGCTGGAAATTCTTTTGGTGTCTTCTGTAGTTCCAGTAACCCAAACAGCTGCCCAAACTCATGAAAACGATATGGAGCCAGTTTGGGCTGATAAAATAGAGTCTTTCAAACTAATATGCAGTATAACCAAAATCAAGTCATTCCCTTTCTTTGATCTTCTCTCCAAATTTCCCTCAAATAATCTTTCAAGTTTGTGTATCACCGGTGTTATATTCGGTTGCAATGACAATCAATTTGATTGGCTTCGCAATTTCAGGTTTTTGAAGGAAATTTGGTTTGAAGGAAACAAAAACGCTACACTTCGTTTCTTCATGAGATTTTTAAGAGATTTTCCATTCAGTACAAAACTATCAAAGTTAACTTTTCGGGAGGACCGTATTCTCTCTCGATTCGATATGGAAGAAATATCTTCAGATTATGTATATTGTGCTAACCTAAAGAATCTGTGCTCCTTGGATATAATGGGAACCTCGATAAGCGGATTGGGACTTATGAGGCTAATATCATATTTCGATGAAAGCAAAATGAAAAAGATAAATTTTGGTGACTGCCCTTTCATCAAAATAGAAAATATGGTATCTTTTGAGAACCCGTTTGTACTTCCACCTTCTTTTTTGTTCACTGCTCTACCACAACTTGAGGATCTGATTATTCCTCAGCTAGGAACTTTGAACGATCAATCTATGAGCGTTTTAAGGGCAGAAGTCAACAACATGCCTCAACTGAAGAGGTTAGATTTGGCGTTGAACCCATCTATAACAGGAGTTGCCATTTACGATCTGCTCAAAGCGCTTAAAGATCTGCGGCTAGAACCATTAGATCAACTTAATATTGACGGTTGTGCCGCAGTGTCTCATATAACAATTGGCATGCTTAAGTCTCAGGGTCTCATTAAAACGATAAGTTGTTCATATGAGAGGGAGCTCTGGCGAAAATTTGGGATAAACTCATTCATATATAAAAAGTGAACATATATTTTTGGTCTCGAAGCCTCCATTAAAGCTTTCTCATGTGTTTACTAGTTGTCATATAAAAAAGCACAAAAGAAATCTAACAAATTATCTCAAACAGGTATTAAATGCTAAATTGGATAGATATACGTGATATTATGTACTCCTAAAGTTTAATTAAAAAAATTATACTATTCGTCAGTGATCGCCGGAGTTTCGCCTCAAAACTGCATAGTTTTACTGGTGCTTTTTGGTGAACATCCGCTTCCCGCTGATGATGACAATTTTCTATCCATGTTCTTAACTGCTTCACTGAGACTGTTTTTTCTCCTGTTGTGCAAAGTGGATTGTTTTTCACTTGAGTCAATACTCTCGGTATTGAACGATGTTTTTTCATCTTCATCGGAACCAGTTGCCAGAGACATATTGTTCTTTTCATTCTTATTCTTTTTAAGCCTGCTTCTGCTAGCTTTCAAGGGAGAAACATCAACGGCTTTGTCTCGCAAAGGGGATGAATTTGTCCAATCAACATCATTTATTCCCGATAAGAAATCGCTTTTCTCTTGACTTCTTCTTCTCTCTGGAAGAATCGCTTTTTGGAAAGAAATATGGCCAGGGCTGTTCTTTTTGGGTAATGAGTTGGCATTTCCAGTAATTCTGTGAGCGGATCTTTGGATGCGAGAGGATGAAAAAGATACAGGAAATGATACTGATTTGCTAGCATTCCTCGGCCGGTAATTTGTTTCTGACTTCCTCCGTTGATGTCTTAAATTCACTGGCGACCCAAAAGGAGGAAGTGTCAATTTACCACTAGAACCATGTCGATGTGATACTGAATTTTCTCTCAAGAGCAGCAAGGACTTGATCGATTCAGACTCAAAAAGGTTGTCATCTAAGGCGTTGTTGACATTTCTAGATTGAATCAAGCCAATTGGCATGTCAGAAAATTGTAAGGGGTTCTTAATCGATGAAGTTGCTATTATTTTACCTTTTAGAGCTGTAATTGCTTTGTCCAACGCGAACTCTTGACCGCAGTGATTTTGAATGATTGAAACTTTGGGCCAAGTTGAGCGAGCACCATTTGTAGTTTCTCGCAACAAAAATTCTTGAGAAGGATTTGCCAATAGCTCATCTAACCGAAATAGCATCTTCATATCCGGTAATATGGTGATATCACCAGAATATTGTTGCGATAAAACTGATCTCATTTTAGTAAGTGCATTTTTGGCTATGCCGAGCTCGCAAGCTAACTCCAACCCATGTATGGCCTCGTTTGCGACAAAATTGTAGGCGTTTGTTAGGGCCTGCTTTAGTCTGGCTGTAATTTCATCCTCAATGTCCCCTCCGACACAAGATAAAGAAAGCTTTAGAAAAGGATAGACATGAACATTTACCTGACACGCGATAATATGATCCACATTGAACATTTCTGATAATCTAGATATAGGAAGATCGTTATCGACTGAGCCGTCGACAAATTTTACAGAGGCACTTCCGGACCACTCCCTTTTCTCGCCAGTCACAGGGTCCTTTTCATACAATGGACTCGAAGGAAATATACCTGGCAGGGAGCATGATGCACAAACAGCAGACCATATCAAAACATTTGGGGCCGTCAGGTTGTTCAAAAGTCGAGGTTGCTCGAACAAAGAAGCCGCCGAGACGGTAATATTCAATATCTTTCCCGTTCTGTTGTAAGCTTCTCGAAAGGTCAAATCGCCGAGAAATTCATTCATAGTCTTAATCAAATGTTTGTTGTCGAACCAAGTTCCATTTTTGAAAAATCTCGAAATTTTGATCAACAGATTCTCACTTTCACTTTTTTCTTTATCGTCTTTGAAAATATCAAAATCTGTTTCTAAAACCCGTTCCAATAGTTCAGGAATCTCATCTTTATGATGGACTGACAGTATACTAGCAACGATGGCCCCAGCACTGCTGCCACTTATAACACGAGGTAATAGGTCAAGCTCAAAAAGAGTAGAAAGCACGCCAATGTGAAACAGGCCAAAGGTACCACCTCCACTCAAAACCAAAGCGGTTCTACCTATGTTTCTCCGAGTTTGCTGCAAAATTCCTAAAACGTAATGATCATCAAGATCATTTTGGTTTATCAACGCATCAAGAGCAAACCTTGATTCATTCAGATATTCATCTGTAAGAAACTTTGTACCTACATGGGAATGTCTATACAAGTTCACGTCACCCATATTTCCCAAATTTCGCACCCATCTTGTTCGAATCGTATACAACAAATTAGAGTAATCTTCAGAAAGACGCTCCTTCCGCAGAGTATTGGTTAGTTCTTCAATCAGTTTATAGTCGTATAAGTTAGACTCAACTTCCTGTTTCCATTTAATCTTATCAGTTAACTCGTCTAACCGCAACCCTGCATAGCTCCATTCCTCATATGACGTGGCATTTTGTTTGGTCGCCATTAATTTTTCGATTAACAACCCCTTCTCATAGTCTCCAACAAATAAACTATAAATAAATGATTTGCATTTGAGAAGAAATGAGACCTGCTCATCGTCTTTGCTACCAGTGCCAGCATCTTCTTCCTCTTTCATTGAAACCTCTTCATCACTGCTCATTGAGACTTCTCCGCTGCTACTCTTGCGACGCTTGCTTGGCCAGTTTGCACTACTCACAGACGCACGCTCACGACGACTGACAGCTTTTGATGACTTATCGGCTGCCAAAGACTTCCTCCGTATGAGATCATAGTACTTATCAATGAGATGCTTGGTAACGCCAAATGACTGCCGTTGCAATGCCATGGTACCATCCATCACAGCCTGCTTTTTTTAAAAAATTTCAAAACGTACTCTTGGGGTTCCAATATAATAAGACCACTCCCGCGCTGCTTAGGCTCTATTATATATTGCTTGTTGAACGACCATCGCCAGCAAATTAAGGTCTCTTTCACTTTTCAGGCCACTAAAAGTGTGGTGGTAGGGTAACTTTAACACGTTAAGCGAGGCTCCAATTTATGAAATTTCAATGCTTTAGACGCGTCTTTTGTTATGGTAAAAACTTCAATAAGAAAATTGGTGCCGCGATATTGAACAGCACACATTACTTTAGAGATTTACTATATCCCAACCAGTGTTTACTGCAATTTGTAGTGAATTAACACGAGTAAACTTAAGATTTTTGATTGAGTAGAAATTGCCCATTAAGCTGGTTCGAATAAGAAGTTATTTAATAAAACGCTGATCAAAATCGCTCTGCAGGCCACAGGCTCAAAATCAAGCACTGATGTTTAATCATATATATGGTTCTCCATTTCCAACCATAAACCCAAAAGTAAGATACAAGACAGTATTCGAGAGAGCCGGGTTTGACACGAATTTTCGGGGTGCGCCAATACAGAACGAGCAAGAGAGTGATCGCAGAAATGTGTCGACGAGCAATCTGCAGTACGCTCTGCCTACTAAGAATCAGGGGACGCGTATACACTCTTTGCCGGGAATGAGCAGCGGGAAAGGTCGAACTAGTGCGACGCCGTCATCCACAGCGGCTCCGATACTTCCACTAGCGTCAGCCCCCAAAATACCATCACTCTCTGAACTTCAGGAAACAAATCAAAAGCCAGACAATGTTGCACCCTATGAAAGCAATACCCTGGCGAGAAGCATTGATAATTCGCCAACAGACAAATCGTGTGCCCCGCGTGTTTTAGCACCGAATCCCTATACTGTTGACGGACCAGCGCAGAAACCTTACGGTACCAATACTGGCACGAAAAACCCATATAGCACGGAAGGTTTGCCACAGCATTCTTATGGTATTGAGCCTCCGGCACGTAATCCATATCGTACTAATAATGCAGCAATGAGCGATGGAGTCGATGGCTCTTCCAAAGACCTCGCCTTCTCTGGAGACGAGCTAAACAGACCAGGAGTATACTGTGAAATTCATTTACCTCAGCAATCTCCTCAAATGCCCCCCAAATCACGGAGCAGTTCAAAATCGGCAGGCTCATCGGTAAATAGGCGTCAAAGTGAGCTCGGGGGTGGAACCTTTGATTTCGAAGTGGCACAAGCATCACAAGGAAATCTCGATCCAATTGAAAAAAGTTTCATGATGTTAACACAAAATCATTCATCTGGCTCAGAGCACTCTATGACCTCTGATTCGGGTACAAGGTCGATGCATACAGCCCGTGTTTCCCTCCAAAATTATGGCGTATCCCCTATTTCAAATTTACATATTCCAAGCGTCACAGAAGAAGATTTTCCGGATTCTGACGATGATGATAAGGATTCCCATAGTTTAAATTTTGAACCATGTGCAGAACTTGATATCAGTTTCTCTTCCGACAAAAAAGATAATAGGTCTTCTGGTATTTATCGAAGCGAAACAATATCGCAGCCTCCGCCTTTGCCGACTCTTGAAGTTACAACGCATTTCGATGCAGATCCAGTTCTGGAGAGCTCTACTCATATGCAGCATTCGGACACTATCAGTAATTTAGAAAGGAATGGAAATAAAAGTGCTCTAAACAGTGGCAGACATATCCCGTTATCTGCCAATTGTTTTGATGAGAAGTGTGTAACGATAGAGGAGAAGAGCAGAGATACAAATGAGCAGACAAATCAAGAATTCTCCCGCTTTTCGTCTTTGAATGTTGAACCAATCAGTGACTATTCTCCAGCTGCAACAAACTCACAGCTTGAGAATCTTTTAGCTCAATTTAATGACGTTCCGGAGCACAAGAATGCTCAGTTGGATGCTTACGTCAATTCCTCCACAAACACTATCTCAGATTCAGCGACTAGTCCGGTTGGTGCGCGCTCCTTATCCGTCGATAAATCTCTATCTCCAAATGATTCGGTGACACATTTCAAGAAATCTAGTGCATACCTCTCCGGGTATCCCATGAATAATATTCCGCAATCTAGTAACATCAATGTTGAATCAGAGTCCGTCGTTAGTAAAATTGTAGACGGGCCGGCATTTTATAATTTTAAACAGCAACATTTGAACGAATTTACAAAATCAAATGATAGCTTGTTGCAAAAAGAAGCCGAAGGACCATTCAGCAAAGAACAGGTGATACCTAAGGATTGTATTGCGCCTGTACAATTAAAACATAAAACCAACAACCAAATTTTGCAAGAAGGGAGCCAGAAACAGCTGCCCGAAGAAAGAAAAAGAGAGCAGCCGGAAGAAAAGAGGCACTTAGAGTCCAGCTCACTCAAGGATGAAAAAAATTGTGGACATGCAGCCATACTTGTACATGGGCCTGAACATGGGCCCGAAAATAATGATGCATATGGGCATTTTCATGACCAATGCCCCAAAGAGGAACAAACGCGGAAGTATCCGCAAGGAGAAGGACCCTGTCGACTGTGCGGGCTTGAAGTCACTGAGAAGGGCATTTTTTCGAAGAAAGACAATGAGCTATCTGGTCAATGGCATCGCAGCTGTTTCAGGTGCCTGAAATGTGGTGTTAAGTTTAGTAAGCAGACACCATGCTATATTTTGGACGACAAGCCATACTGTCAGCAGCACTATCACGAAGAAAATAACAGTATCTGTCAAATATGTAATGGCTTCATTGAGGGAGAGTGTCTTGAGAATGATCGCGGGGAGAGATTTCACGTTAACTGCCTAACGTGTTTCCTGTGCAAGACGCCCATCGCAAGTGATTATTTCATATACAACGAGGAGCTCCCTCTCTGTGGGCACCACGATATGGAAGCATTGGTGGGGGAAGATTCGATGGATCTCGGTGGGAAAGGAAACCTGTCAAAAAGACGGACGAGGCTAATTAATTTCTCCCAATCATAGGCAAGAATGTCTCGCTTTACTCGACTGCATACACTGACTCAGGTAAGAGGCGGTGACCTGCCCTATATATATACGTGTACTATTTCTAGATAAAAAACAAAATGCTTGGGACAATTCTGAACCCAAATAATTTCATGTAGACATCTCTGCATTCTTTTCGTTGTGCTTCTTTAAGGTAACTTAATTTGCCAATCAGGCAATTTGAGGAAATTCTCAGCTTCTTTTTTGACGTGCATTATGCGTTGAACTTGTCAAACCGTACTTCAAAGGGGAACGAAAAAACTGGAAACGAAAACATCAAATAGCAGCAAATACAAATTAAGGAAAACAAGTGCACGAGAGAATTAAAACAAACACAAAAAGCTCCTGACAAAGCTTAGTGTAACCAGCTGCTATTTATTTGCCATATAGTCCTTTTATCGGGTTGGCCTTTGTGACTAGCGCTATTAGCTCGGAGTAAGTTGCTTACATTGCTATTCCATAATAAATCTCCAGACCTTTCTCGCGCCTTTTAATAGTCATTCAGTATTCTTCAGCAATGATCAACAGCAGTGACACGAAAAGTACACCCAAAAGAACCTCGAAAAGGTCGTCAGCCGAGTACATTCGCTCCATGGCTTCGCCCACCGCCATACATAACAACGATATTGGATCGCCAGAAACACCGTCGCCTCCCCGTAATGGTAGAAGGTCTTCAGCCTCTTTGGGGTTTTTAGCATCTCCTTTACATCCAAGAGCGGAAGCTCTTTTGACGAAAAATAGTGGGCATGAAAGTGCGTTTCTAATGGCTCAATCGCCAGGTCCGAAATCAAGACTGTTGCCCCCAACAACTCCTAAATCAAGAAACGCGGAGATATTCTTATCACCGTCACCGAAATTGAAGTCTCCGAGTATTCAGAAGGACAATGGTAAACCTATCAGAGAAATATCTAATGGGCTGAAGGCGAGGTTAAATTATGCTTTTGTGAAATTACAAAACGGTTGGGTTGATAAAACTCTTCCAGAGTTAGAGAATGAGTTGAAAAGTGATAAGAAGCATGGGGCCGAATACAAAAGTGATGAGGAAGTATCTAATGCTGGTCCGGGGCTTACTGGGGCTTTCTTAAAACGATCATCATATAGTAATGAATTCCTAAATACGCAAGATGATTCTCCTCTAAAGCAGGGCTTTGGAGCAATTGAAGAAGACGACAGCAGTAACTCTGCACATATAGCATTTTTAAAAGCACTTTCAAGCCCAAAGAAAAAAACAAAACAGGAGCCACCAGCATCACCTTTGCAGTGGTCTCAACAAAAGGGATCTAGCAACATGCCAAAGAAGGAGAAAGACCAGCCACCAGAAGTGGAAGCCATCGAAACGCTTATGTCACTTTCTTCACCGCAGAGACCGCGGTCCAATCAAGAGTTTTCATTACCAGCTCCTCCTAAGAGGCCAGGTTTGTCAGCACAAGTAATATCACCAGCATCTTCTGCATCCTCGCCTTCTTCGGATTCGACCCAGACTAGCAAATCAGCAACTGGGACGGAACTAGATTCGCACCGCTTGGCTATGCCCATAATGCAGAAACAGTCTTCAGAATCTTCCGCAGAATCTTTAGAAAAATCCCTTCATGCAGATAAAGAAGTTCCTTTAGAATACGATCAACAACAGACTGATATAGAAACAGATGTTGAGGTATCTGATGATTGAGAACATATACTGATGAGGGTTCGGATAGAGTCTTTTCTTGCATACTTTTTCCATTGTTTTGGGCTAGTTTTGGCTTTGGGATATTATAGACATTCGGTGATAGTTTCTGGGATTCAAACTGCATAGAGTTGGTCAACTTGAGGTGCCATTATTTGTATCGGTACTAATACTTTGTCTATATACGTGTATATTTGTCTATACATTTGTAATTTTAAAATTCTTATGAGGTTATCATTAGACACATATACCGCCCATGAGTAAGAGCAGGTGGATAAATTCTACTTGCTGGTATAATACACAAGTGTGTCAATCTAGTTGGTACATCTATAACTACTCATTCGGGTGCAAGAAAAGAAAGAAGCTCGCACTCTCGAGCTTGTTGCATTGGAGGTTCCTGCAGAATTAAAAGTCAAGAACTACATAATTGATTAGATATGAAAACTGGACAGATATTATTTGAGAGTTAAACGTCACTATTTGATGCCCAAAAACAATTCCAATTATGATTTCGAGGAAATTTTAAAATACAAGCCATTTGGTTCCTCGTTTTAAATTTGAGTTTTTCAATCCTGGAATTTATATGAGCCACTGTTGAGGTTGATAGAGCCACCTCTATAGGAGCCTCTTTTCATTTTGTTTTTGTTTTTTGTAAAGTCTTTTCCTCTCACTTTGCTTAGTCTATCATTCGCCATTTCACCCCAAGTACCAGCAGCGCCTTTATAAGTGTTATCTGTAAGTTCCCAATCTTCAAAAGAAACTCTTGATCTATCGATTCTTGAAAAATGGTTTCTTTGTCCTGGTTTCAAGACATCCTCTCCTGCTGAAATCGCGGAGCTAGATTTGGTTCCTGAAATATCTGGAGATTCTGTGCGTGAGGAAGATTCCGATTCATTACCATTCTGCTCGGCTTTTGTTTTTTTAACACTGCCTGCAGATTCGCCTCTTTCGCTGTCTCTAGCTCTCTTGTGACTAGAGTTATGAGACTTCGAATCATCTGATTTTTTTTCGGAGTCAGCATCAGTTTTGCCGCTTGTAGTAGCCTTGTCGGACTTGGAGCTGTCTGAGTCCGAGTCGCTAGAGCTAGAGCTAGAACTGGAACTAGAACTGTCTGAGTCCGAGTCGCTAGAGCTGGAGCTAGAACTGTCTGAGTCCGAATCGCTAGAGCTAGAGCTAGAGCTAGAACTGGAACTGGAACTAGAATTGCCTGAGTCCGAGTCGCTAGAGCTAGAGCTAGAGCTAGAGCTAGAGCTAGAGCTAGAACTGGAACTAGAATTGTCTGAGTCCGAGTCGCTAGAGCTGGAGCTAGAACTGTCTGAGTCCGAGTCGCTAGCGCTAGAGCTAGAGCTAGAACTGGAGCTAGAGCTAGAACTGGAGCTAGAGCTAGAACTGGAGCTAGAGCTAGAACTGGAGCTAGAGCTGTCTGAGTCCGAGTCACTAGAACTGGAGCTGGAACTGGAGCTGGAACTGGAGCTGGAACTGGAGCTGGAACTGGAACTAGAACTGGGACTGGAGCTAGAATTGGCTGAGTCTGAGTCTGAGTCACTGGAGCTGGAGCTGGAGCTGGAGCTGGAACTGTCTGAGTCCGAGTCGCTAGCGCTAGAGCTGGAACTATTCGAATCGGAATCGGAAGTGGATAGCTCTTCCTTTGGTTCAACGGCTGTCTTTTCTATTGATTTTTCCTTGTTGCTTAATTTTGGTGCTGGCTCTTGTTTTGCCTTCGAGGCTGACCTTTTCTTGGATCCCATTTTCTAAAATATGTGATGTTCCTTGCCTAAAGTTTTTGATGCACTATCACTAAATCAAACCACGGTAAATATCAAGATGAGTAACTACGAGTTTAATAAGTGCGATGAGCATCGAAAATTTTTTATTTTTTTTCAATTCGCTTTTAGAGCGCCCAAGCTGCAAGTGAGCGAGGCAAGCCCATTGGGTCTACAAGATATCCACTGAAGGTATGAATGCAAATTTGGCGAGAAAAAATATTGGCGGCTCACTGCAATGCTATTTGGGATCTCACCACTTGCTTGTGAATGTTAATACCACTAATCATCGTCCAATACGTACCTTACTGGCTTAAAAAGGCTTCAACAAGAGCATGTCGTGGAATTTGAGCACCCAATTGCGCCCATCAGGCCGCTCAGCCGACGCAGTGCAAAAAAGGTTTGTAAAAAGAGGCATATGGGGTGATCTATGGCAATTCGTTCCTGAAATGAATCTGCTTTGCTTTTATCTGTTCTGTTGCTTCTCAGGGATAAAGCAACACCACAACGACCTTCTTGGACCTAGACTTGTCTGTGATCCGCTTCCTGTTTCTTTGTACTGGCCTGTCACACAATTGCGGCGCCTATAGAGTGCCCTGGCAACGTAGATTTTTGACTCGCAGTTCTCGCGGTCCAGCAGAGCCTTTTAGTGCTCCCAGAGCTTTTTCAGTATTTAGAGCAATTTCATAAAAAGCCTCTCGGGTATTCCGTCCCTTTGCAACACGAAATACCCCCTAAGTGTTGATCAGCACATACTTTGCGCAAGCCGTTTCTTTCTTTAAAAATCACACCCTCCTCTCTTACATGTGCGACACTACAGCTGAGCGCATCTCCTAGGAGGATTGGCTTCAATTCAGCGACTTTGGGTTACTATCTTTGACTCAATTGGATCTTAGCTTGAATCAGCATGACAGTAACAAAAATTTTCAACATCAGCAACAAATTTATTCCCACGCTGGCCATCAATTTTTCGTCAGCGTCAAATTTGGATTCGAAGAAACAGCTTGTGCCCAAAAGTATACCTTGGTAAAATCCGGACAATTTACTCTTAACGACAGCTCCACATTGTGATCATGAGTTAGGTTCCTTGATGAACTACCAATACCCAATACAAGAGAATTGTTTCGCTGTGGGTGTGTTGAAGTTACTTTACAAACTGGCATGAGTATCTTATATCTGAATGATACCAGTTGTAATCGACTTTAAGCGCCGAGCTTACCTCCAGCGAAAAAAATGGTTGTGAACACTGGAATAAGAAGATAGAAAGAAAGAGAGACTTGTATGAAGAAGCTTGAGAGAAACCCTTCTGGCTGCAAGAGCTCGGTAGCTGTTGTTCTGAGAATATAGCCACTTTGCGTTAGAATCGCGGTGATGCTATTTGGTGCATATAGCCACTAGGAGATTCCTAGACACCGTTTTTGATAGACAGCTACCTAAAATTGAAGACCCAGGAGCGAGCATAATTCCTCACTGGCTGACAATTCTTTTTTTTTTACCTATGGCGACCATATCTCCATATCAGCAGTTATGCAAAGCACCATTTACTGACATATCCAACACTGGGACGAACGCGAGCAGCATGCAACAAAACCACGTAACTTAGGATGTTTCATTCGTGACGTAACTAATTTCATGTTAACGTCTAAAGAATAAGGTTAATAATCGTTTTACATCTAATAGAGTAATCTCAGTTCAGTAACAGATCATATTATTTCATAATTTCCAGGTTCGAAAACACTACGAATACCGTCCCTCTTTTAATCTGTATGTATGGTAGCAGTGTACAGATCTATACTTTCTGTGCATATAGAGAATCTGCGGTTATTTACGATTCGGAACAAACATGAAAGTCACATCAATGTGGTTTCGGCACCGTATTCCCGAAGTCGCCAGTGAATTGTGGCAGATAACTACAGAGCTCGTATGGATGCGTGAAAGGTATTGGCAAGGTCAAGCTATTTGTTGTTGAGTATATTCCTCTCCAGCGCTGGCCATGTAATGTCACATTATGCCGGTACTCGTGATCACAAAATACGGTCGGTGAATACCTCATAAAATGGGCATGCGGATGAGAAGCCAGAGAGAGGGCTTACAAATAATTAAAGAGAAGTAACCTGTTGAATAGACGGTTCATTAAACTCATTTAAAGCCTTCCAGTACCAGATATAAGAATGACAGAAGTCGATGGCTATCAGACGAGAAGTAAAAAGAAGATCTTCCCAGAGATGAGTCAGTCGTTCTTCTCTGATGATGATTCTGCGGCAACCGATGATAACCGATCTGCTTATGAAGATGACGGGTTTATCGATGGAGATGATGAGTATGGCTATGGTGAATCAGAAGTAGCCGTGGTGGCGCCCTCAAACATTCCCAGACCCAAGAAACCATCTAAAAAGCCTAGGCAGGATCCGGGGGGTAATGAAACCGTGAATAAGTTGGCAGCAAAGGACCAAAATTTCTTATATGGGGCGAACAGGGATGTTCCTTCCGATTTCGTTCCAGATTCAGTCTCTGGAATGTTCAGGTCGCATGATTTCAGCTATTTAAAACTTCGTCCTGATCATGCTGCTAGGCCTATATGGATTTCTCCTAGTGATGGAAGAGTCATCCTGGAGAGTTTTTCTCCACTGGCTGAACAAGCACAAGATTTCTTGGTCACTATCGCTGAGCCAGTAAGTAGACCTTCTCACATTCATGAATACAGGATCACTGCTTATTCTCTTTATGCTGCTGTGTCTGTTGGTTTGGAGACTGATGATATCTTATCTGTCTTGGACCGAATGTCAAAGGTACCTGTAGCGCCATCAATTATAAACTTCATCAAAAGTGCGACAGTTTCATATGGTAAAGTGAAACTAGTCATCAAACATAACAGATACTTCGTAGAAACTACGCAGGCTGATATTTTGCAAATGTTACTTAAAGATCCTGTAATTGGTGCCCTGCGGATAGACACTGAGCAGCAACAGCAGCAGAAATCAAGCGACAAACCCAAAACCGAAAATGCACATGGTGCCGTGAATCCTAACGATGTTGAAGCCATGTTTAGTGCCGTGGTTGGTGGTGATAATGAATTGGACGAAGAAGATGATATTGATGCTGTCCACGCATTTGAGATTGCTAACGGATCCGTGGAACTTGTGAAGAAAAGGTGTCAAGAGATAGATTATCCTGTTTTGGAAGAGTACGACTTCAGAAATGATCATCGTAATCCAGATTTAGATATCGACTTAAAACCTTCCACTCAAATTCGTCCATATCAGGAAAAATCCTTGAGTAAGATGTTCGGTAATGGTCGTGCGAGAAGTGGTATTATTGTCCTGCCGTGTGGTGCAGGTAAGACTTTAGTGGGGATCACGGCAGCCTGCACAATCAAGAAATCTGCCATCGTGTTATGCACTTCTTCTGTGTCAGTTATGCAATGGAGACAGCAATTTCTACAATGGTGTACGCTACAACCAGAGAGTGTTGCTGTCTTCACATCTGACAATAAGGAAATGTTTCAAACAGAGTCGGGTTTGGTTGTTTCAACATATTCAATGGTGGCTAACACGAGGAATAGATCTCATGACTCTCAGAAAGTTATGGATTTCTTAACGGGCAGAGAATGGGGGTTCATCATCTTGGATGAGGTTCATGTTGTTCCTGCTGCCATGTTTCGTAGAGTTGTCACTACGATTGCTGCGCATGCCAAGTTGGGGCTTACTGCAACACTGGTGAGGGAAGATGACAAAATTAGTGATTTGAATTTCTTGATTGGTCCAAAATTATACGAAGCCAACTGGATGGAGCTTTCACAGAAGGGTCATATTGCGAATGTTCAGTGTGCTGAGGTTTGGTGTCCTATGACCGCGGAATTTTATCAGGAGTACTTGCGAGAGAGTGCAAGAAAACGGATGCTCTTGTACATCATGAATCCGACAAAGTTTCAAGCTTGCCAATTCTTGATACAATATCACGAAAGAAGAGGTGACAAAATTATTGTGTTCTCAGATAACGTGTACGCTTTACAAGAATATGCGTTGAAACTTGGTAAGCCATTTATTTTTGGTGCCACTCCGCAACAGGAGCGTATGAATATTCTACAAAATTTTCAATATAATGACCAAATTAACACGATTTTTTTGTCGAAAGTGGGTGATACTTCTATCGATTTACCTGAGGCAACATGCCTGATTCAGATTTCGTCACATTACGGTTCCCGTCGTCAAGAAGCTCAGCGTTTGGGAAGAATTTTAAGAGCAAAAAGACGTAATGATCAAGGCTTTAATGCATTTTTTTACTCGCTTGTTTCAAAAGATACACAGGAAATGTATTACTCCACCAAAAGACAGGCTTTTTTGGTTGATCAAGGTTATGCATTCAAAGTCATTACACATCTGCATGGTATGGAAAACCTGCCGAATCTGGCATACTCATCTGCGAGGGAGCGCAGAGAATTGTTGCAGGAAGTTTTGCTAAAAAACGAGGAGGCTGCGGGAATAGAAATTGGTGATGACGCTGAAAACAGTATCGGCCGTGGTAGTAACGCCTATAAGAAGGCGAAATCAAAGGCAGTCAGAGGTGAAGGATCGTTGGCAGGTCTTGCTGGAGGTGAAGACATGGCTTACATGGAGTATAGTACTAATAAAAATAAAGAATTGAAGGAGCACCATCCATTAATTCGTAAAATGTATTATAAAAATTTGAAGAAATGAGATTTCAAAGCTTTTATTTTGCACTGAATAAAGCATGCTTCAGTTCATGCAAAGTCTGGACATATATGACCCTACCTCAAATGTTATGGTACGGTCAATTTAAACATATTTAGTCTTTGTAGCTTACACAATTTATGTTCACCGTTAGATTATATAAGTTATGCTAATCCTGTTCCATGGATTTAAGATTTTCTTCAATATCATTTTCAGTCTTTTCCAGCATGCCTTGAATGTTAATTTTGAAGCTGCTGCTATGCTCGATAATATCGATAACCTGCTTATGTAATAACACTCTTTGTCTTTTGATGTCCACGCGCATTTCCTCGTACTCGAGTTTGGTATTCTCCACAAGCATCTGAGCCTCTGCAATTTTCTTTTGGGCAATGTTTCGAGAATCTTGAATCTTCTGCTTCAGCTTTTCCATGTCAATTTTTTGGGACAGCAAATTACTTTCACTTTCTTGTTTGGTGAGTTCATATTTAGAGTTAACTTCAGAAAGTTCCATTTCCAATCTACCAATAAGATTTGTTTTCTCGTCGATTTGTTCTTTCAAATCAATTAAGTGATTTTCTAAACATGAATTTTCTTTCTGAGCCTCTATGACTTTTTCTTCAATATGTTGGTACAGTTTTAAAAGTTCCCTTTTCAATGTTTCTTTTATGTTAAAAGGAGGTGAGAAAATGTTCTCATATTCTAACGGTTTCTCCTGGCTGTGCAACAGACTTTCTGAAATGTTTATCCTGAAGCGGGCAGCATCAATCTCATCACCACGTTCGTTTCGAGAATTAATTAGAGTTGTCATGACAGAGTTGTACTGTCGTACTGTTATCATCATATTTTTGACAGTTGTTTCAGCGTCATGTTTTTCTGATTTGATTATCCCAACTAAGTGATCGAGCTTATCTGAAACTGCATCCAATTCACTCGTGATCATTTCTTTTTGTTTTGTTTTTTCATCGATCATCTCAATAGATACACCTTTTTCGGCCAGAAACGTTCTCAATTTTTGAACTTTTGCCTCCAAGTTAATGATTTGCTCGCTTTTATTTGAGTGTTCTGCCCTCATTTTTTCCAATTTCTTTGGCCATTCACGGCGTTTGTACTCCATAGTATCTACATAATTTTGAAACTTGATTAAATCGCTTTTTAAAGCCTTAAACTTTGCGCTGGCAATTCCAATCTTTTTATTTCTTTTTGCCATTTCTTCACAATCAAGATAAATATCGTCATTTTGAGTCGCTAAGTTATTGATGTCAGTCTCAATAATATGGGTAAATTTATTAAACCCAATTTGTAATTCTTCCATGTAAGGGGAATAGTTATCCTCTAATCGTAAGAAGCTTTTATACGAGTCAGTGACATATTCAATGAATAGTTTCTCCACCATCAATTCATATTTTTCTTGTTTTTGATCCTGCTCATCTAAAGTCCTCAAAGGATGGTTAAGAATAGTAAGCTCTTGTGTATTCTGGGTCACAATATTTTGGTCCAGTTTGTTCAAGCATCGGTCTAGTTTCAAGTTTGTTCGTACCAACCAATGTAGCATACCTAAGAATTTGGGCCAGCTTGAGCCTCCAACTGCTGAAATTTGTGACTTGTTTATAGTCTCCAAGTAAGGATATTGTAGTGTTCTAAGAAGTTGATATACTTCATGTTCGAACGACTTCAAGAAGATATATCCAGGATCCAGCCTGAGATACAGCCATTTGAAGATGATCACGAACCCTTTCTGAGTTGGCTGCTTCAAAAATTTCAAGGATATTGGATTGTTTGTCTCCACATCGTATTTATTTCGAGATAAATAATCAAAAATCTCCTGTTGAATAGCATTTTGAAAGTTCCTATCTCTCAAGGGACGAGGATCCCTATTGGTGGGAGTGTTTGATGTACCTAACCCCAAGTCCTCATTTCTATTTATGAAACCAGCCAAGCTATGATTTGTATTAGATGTAGATGGCAAAGATGAGTACCTTTGTGAAAGTCTAAAGCCGTTTGTCGCGCCTTCGCCTGCATCAGTAGCTCTCTTTCTCTTTCTGGTTCCAGCTAAAGGATTTTTGGATGTACTTTTGTTGATCATATCAGTCAAGCTAGTACTGGTACTGTTCCTTCTCTTGCTTTGGGAGGGGATTGGGATCTGGGAAGTAAATTTGTGTGGGTTCAAATTGTCTAAAACATTAGACTCGCCGCCGTTATTGGTTGATCGTACCGAGCTCATCCTCTGAGCAATGTACGTAAAGGCTCTTCTAGTAAGCTGTTCTTTTTAACCTTGCTCCAGGAACTGGTATGTTTGAGTGTTCTCTTGGAATTCATCCAATTTCATTAATATTTGTCAGTATCCGTGATGATCTATATCTTTGTTTACCTCCCAGCGCATATTTTTGTGTCTTTGAGGATCACGTGACTTGTTTAGATGAGTGCCCATGATGAAGTACTGGCTGAGAAAGAGGTCCGATCAAGCACATAGGCTGTAAAACTGAGATACTAGTATGCCTATTGCCTGCATGGCTAGCTGAACCATTTCCTCATTAGATAGCACGCGTTCAGTTTTGAACATCTTGGAAATGAAATTGCCGAGCTGAACTTTCTAAGGCAAAGTGCGCCCGTTGGATCTTATTAAGTCTACTATCCTCTTATTAGGTACTCCCTGGGTGTACATGATCCAACGGATGGTGGTCTGGTCGTGATCGCTTCCGTACTTGCAGCCGCCCACCATCGTGATGGAAGATTTGGGAAGTTGGCGGCTAATGTTCGGCCATCAATTTTGTAAAGAGTGGCATCATTCAAAGAGTCATATTGACTTATGTATGATCTTGCGAAAATTCGAGCTCCTTCATGTTTGAATTTTCAGCCCGAATAATTGCAACACGGTAGGAACCCTTTAGCGCTCAGGCTGTCACCGTAGTATGCGCTGTCCAGTAGAAATGACGGCTGACGCTAACCAAAGTTTTGTAGGGCTGGTATAAAGGGCTTTCATCGCCCTTGGCAGCCTGGTTTGCGGCTTAAACCAAATAAGTGATGGGTGCTTTTTTCATTTTCAAGGTTCGTGACTGATCAGCCAGAACAGTCCCTGTCCAAGCCGTAGTCGCCGATCATGAAGCATTGCTACTTATTCATTTTTCAAGCGTCTCACGGGGGTTTGCTCGTCACAAAGACTTCTAAAGAAGGATACATGACGTTTGGACGAGCCTCGCCAATTTTCCAAAATAAAGTAACCCTTCGCTCGTGTAATCCGTTAAGACTGCTCCACCTCCGATAGTATTTCGTGATGATCTTCAGATAGTCAAAGAATACTTTGCCACTGAAGTGTCGGAATGTCAAGCCCCGACACAGCATAATATATGGCATATTGTAAGAAAAACAAGAAGCGCTTTAGGTTCAACATGAAGTTGGACTTAAAGTGGGGCTCTAAGTCAAGTATAAGAAGTCAATGTCTTAATTTTTTCAAGAGATCTGAACAGGGAAAAGAGGAATTCGCTATTCCAGCCAACTTCACTGGGGAGCTTTAGGCACATTTATAGCGAGCAAATTCTAAACCCTGGTATACTCTCGTGCTCACGACGGAAGCCATACCATGCCTTGTCAGGTTTAAAGTTCACAAGAAAGTGTACGAGTTAAAAATCTGCGTCGACGAGGCGGCCGGGCTCACCTCGCTTGTTGAATTCTTCATCGACAAAATCAAAGTGACAATTACACTCTTCGCCATCACCAAATCTATCTTCTCCTGAGAAAGCAGAGCAATGGTGTTGCAAGTTTTGAAAACGATTCAAGAAGTCGTAAAATGGCGGGCAAATGATATAGGCGATCCTCGAAAGACTTCTGTTGGGTTTGTGCCCACAATGGGATGCCTCCATGCTGGGCATGCATCATTGATCAAGAGGTGTCGCGAGTCGAATGATTTCGTGGTTGTTAGTATCTTTGTGAACCCATCACAGTTCGCACCAACGGAGGATTTGGACAAGTACCCTAGAACCCTTTTGGATGACATGGAATTGCTGAAGTCACTGGATGTCGACGTACTCTTTCTACCAACGCCCAAAGAAATGTATCCGCAAGGTATACCGTTAGACGTTGCAGCACAAAAGGGGCCCTTTGTTAGCGTTCTTGGTTTGAGTGAGATGCTCGAAGGATCGACTCGACCAAATTTCTTCCGTGGCGTGGCAACGGTGGTGACAAAACTCTTGAATATAGTCATGCCCGACGTCGCATATTTTGGCCAGAAAGATGTGCAACAGTTCATTGTGCTTGACGTTATGGTCAAGGAGTTATTTTTTAATACTAAACTAGTCATGATGCCAATTCAACGGGATTTGAGCGGCTTGGCATTGAGCAGCAGAAACAAATATTTGTGTCAAGAGTCGCTCCAAGTTGCCTCCAATATCTACAAGGGATTGCAAGGAGCAGTAGAGCTAATAAAGCACCAAAAATGCGCCCTCCAAAGGGAGACCGTTTTGCAGGCCATTGACGGCATATGGGCACCATTTGTCAAATCAGGAGATTACCAAATTGACTACATATCCATCGCTGATTTCGAGAGTTTATCCGAGCAGACATCTATTGAGCCTCACCAAAGTGGAATCGTTATCAGTTGTGCAGTCTACGTGGCCGACCGCAAAACGCCCGATGTGAGAGTGAGGCTAATTGACAATGTCATCATTTGATAGTCGTAACATACACAACGCAACTGTGTTTTATATCTCCTTCAAGAACAAGAATGGCTTATCTAACGAAAAAAAAAACCGTACCAGCAGGTGCGCCTCAACCCGTCCCTGCAGCAAACTCGAATTATTAAGTCTCCGCAACACATGTGTGCATAGTAGCAAAAAGCCACTTTCACCCGCACACAGGTCGGCTTGTAAATTTTATAGCTTAATTACGCAGATTGTAGACCCTTCCTTTCCGAGCTTTCTTTAGCCCCTGGTAATCAAATGTTCGTGCTGTGGCCAATCAGATTCTGGTGACTCGCTTCCCATTACATATGAACATGCTTTCGCCTTAATAGCTGGAATTGCCTGCAGCATTGTGCGCAGTAAACTTGACACATTTTAATTGTTGACACGGCACCAATTTTTTATCGCAAAAGAAAGAATGTTTAAAAAAAAGCCTAGCAAAGTTGACGTAGCACGGCATTGACACATCTGGCGGGGAGCCTTCCACAATAAAAATTCTTATCCTATCAGCCCCCATGGAAACCCCTGAGAAGCGGGTTTAGGTGTCCCGGAAAATCGAGGACTTCACTACAACATTTTTTAAGGACGGCTAGTTAGGCAGACAACCCCGAGCAGAACGGGTACGCTCGCTTGAAAATGTGTCAGACACATTTCGAGAGTACTGCGGTAGAACGTAGTCTTTCGTGCTCGTTTTGACCTATCAAGGTAAGAAATTTTTCGACGAGTAGTGCTAGGCTACGAGTGGATCGATCGAGGCTATTGTTCAAATCTTGTGCCGTGGAGCGACCTGGTGGATGTGCTTGCCCGTCACTGTCGTAGAAGTCGGAAGTCATTGAGTGCACTGTGTAAGTTATCCGTAGCCAGGAAATACGACACAACTGTGTAGCAATTTTTTGGTGTCATACTTTCTCTTGTTCATATGATTATTCCCCAAGGTATGCAGTTGTGCTAGTTGAATTTATGGCTCCACGAAGATTCGTCTCTTTATCTTGATTCACTTCCTATATGGCTGCTGAAAGATAACGTCTGGCACATGCCGTTCGTGTGGCCCTATCAGACCCTGTCTAAACATATATAATGCTTAGAAATATGGGGTTTTTGAAATAATATCATTAGGCAATTTGGTTTAACATTAGGTTTAGAAGCTTTGGTGAGCAGAATATCCTTGGACACAGCAGATACTTTTCATGAAATATTGCAATAATAAGTTCATATCGCAGATGAGATCGAACGAGTCCCCTAATTCTGGGCTGAGTGAGGAAATTGAAATTATTCACTACAGTGATAAAACAAAAACTGTGGGGTACGTCGACAGTAAGATTGAGCCAGAGAGCAGCAGCGATGGTTTGGAGGTGGAATTATATGATGATCAGCCCACTGAAGAGGAACTGCGGACCTTACAGCACGTCGGTGGAAGAATACCATTTAGGTGTTGGTTAATTGCAGTTGTTGAATTAGCCGAGAGATTCTCTTATTATGGTCTGTCTGCTCCTTTCCAGAATTACATGCAGAACAGTTCTAGTAACACGCCCCCCGGCTTCTTGGATTTGAAAAGTCAAGGTGCTACCGGTCTCTCGTATTTCTTCCAATTCTGGTGTTACGTCACCCCGGTTTTTGGCGGGTGGCTTGCTGATACATATCTAGGAAAATATGTTACGATTTGCTGGGGTACTGGTATCTATGTTATTGGTATCTTAATTCTTTTTCTTACATCCATTCCAAGTATCACGACTCAGAATGCTGCCGTGGGTGGGTTTATTACTTCCATTATTTTGATTGGTATTGCTACAGGCCTTATCAAAGCAAATCTTTCCGTGTTAATCGCGGATCAATTCCCCAAAAGAGGTGCCAAAGTAATCACCAAGAAAAATGGGACTAAAGTGGTCGAGGATCCTAACATCACAATCCAAAATGTTTTCATGTTCTTCTATCTAATGATCAACATAGGTTCCCTATCAGTGATTGCTACTACCGAGTTGGAACTTCATGTTGGTTTCTGGGCGGCTTATTTGTTACCCTTCTGTTTCTTCTGGATTGCGGTTGTAGTTTTGGCAGTGGGTAAGAATCAATATGTTCGCCCACCGATTGGTGATAAGGTCATCTCCAAATGTTTCAAAGTCTTATACATTATTACCAGAAATAAATTTAGTTTCGATGCAGCCAGGCCAGCCCTCCATCCTGAAAGTCAATTTCCATGGAGTGACAAATTCGTTGACGAGATCAAAAGAGCATTGGATGCTTGTAAGGTTTTCTGTTTCTATCCAATCTACTGGGTTTGCTACGGGCAAATGTTAAATACCTTTGTCACTGTGGGCGGTACGATGGAGTTGCATGGGTTGCCCAATGACTTTTTTCAGGCTATTGATTCCATCGCGCTAATCGTATTTATCCCCATCTGTGAATATATTTTGTACCCCCTCATCAGAAAATTTACTCCCTTTAGGCCAATCACAAAGATCTTTTTCGGGTTCATGTTTGGTGCTGCTGCCATGGTCTGGGCTGCAGTATTGCAGCACTTCATATACAAAGCAGGCCCATGTTACGATCACCCGTTAGATTGCGGCACTCCAAATAAAATCCATGTCGCTTGGCAAGTTCCAGCCTATGTTTTGATCGCTTTCTCTGAAATTTTTGCCTCCATCACAGGTTTGGAATACGCTTATTCAAAGGCACCGGTGACGATGAAATCTTTTATCATGGCACTTTTCTTGTTAACCAATGCATTTGGTTCCGCGCTTGGCTGTGCTATTTCTCCAGTAGTTAAGGATCCCAACTTCGTTTGGATGTACACAGGTTTGGGAATTGCATGTTTCACTGCTGGCTGCTTATTCTGGATTTTCTTCAGAAACTATAATAGGACTGAAGAATCAATGAACGCAATGGACTATACTGAGGATGACACCATGTTGAAGGACAAAACTGGTGTAGCCCTTGAAATGGAGGCTGTGACAAGTGTGAGATCTGCGAAAGGTATGCAGTAATGACAAGTACTGTACATATATAAACTTACAAACATATTTCTTGACTGGTGTAATTAAAATTCGATCAATACATAGAAACGCGAAGCGAGTAAGGCCGGCCCAGTAGGTCTATCAGCCTGCGTCAGGAATTAGCTTATATAAACTTCTTGCTGAGTTTGCAATTCAGGCATAGATGGGCGACGTCCAGTGCGCATCTCTTGGGATTCGCTATCGCAAGCCCCCTAATAGAGCGTGCAACCTTTGGCTTGGACTTACTTCCAAACCTAGGTGCCATATCCTGCGGTGGTTTTCCTAATGACTCATTTAATATGTCGCCTGTCCGGGTTTCACGAAGAAGACCAAGATACCCCTGTCCGGGCTTATCTTAAAGGTATGGCGCCTAATTGCGATGGGGAGGGGAGGTGACAAAGAAAAGGGAAGACATATGCAAGCATACACCCAAGAAGCATAAATATTTGGCATATAGATCAGAAATAAGCGCTTGACGCACCGCGTGTTTTCATCAGTCATCTCGTGGTTGTGGAAATCGTTCGAATATCCTCTTATTTCGTTACATTAACTTTTACTATTAAATTACGGAAGCTTATCAAGCATCTTCTCACATTTTACGCCCCAGCAGTTGATTTCAAGGCATCTGTTGGCTAGAACATACCGTCCAGTTTGGAGTTTGGAAGAAGGTTAGAAAGAAGGTGAAGGTAAGTTATCGATCGACTATTTGTTTGAAAATGTCTCATCAGGAAAGCAGCAGCGAGTATTTGGCAGCTTCCAGTGGATCGAGTTCAAACGCTAATCGGGCTGAGGTGAGCGGCACTGGGAGTGCGGGTGGTATGCTTAGTAACGAACGTCTGAGACGTGTGGAACAGGCAACACCATTTGGTAAGAAAAGTTTTCTCGACCCTCATCTCTCAGTATTAGAACTGTTGGAGAGGGCTTACGAAAGCCCTAGAAACGTAGAAGGAGAAGAAAAATCAAAGACTCAAGTCGCTGCACATACCACTAATATGGATAATAGTACGAGCAGCATATCGGAATCTTGGCAAGCAATCCAAAGAAATGATAACTATATATCAGTAATACCCGAGAGATGTTCATCTCAGGCTACTGCTGCAGGTATACTATCTTCAAGCGATACATCGGAAGAGGAGCTCGATGTAATTCATTCACCTACCATTGGGGACAGTCAGCAAAAACAACAGCAACTACGCTCTTTAAGCGAGTTCAGGTCTATTTCATTAAACGTTCCTTTATTCATTCCAGAACTAGAGTCAGCGACCACTAAACATGATGATGGGGACGATGAAACTATTACAAAGAGTCTTGCATCATCATCCAATTCTTTCGTGATGCCAAAATTATCGTTATCGCAAAAGACCCAAAAATTTCGTATCTTAATTTTGGGGAGACCGGGTCTGAAATTTTACCAATCTATTCCGAAGAGATATCAACACATGTTCGAAGTATCTCACTTTCAGGACCCTTCAGATTTCAAGCAGTTTACAGGCATCTTGGTTGTTTTTCAAGAATTAAAGGAGATGGTGTCCTTGTTGAGCCGGATTTGCCATAGCTCCGCAAGCAGACCAATCATACCCGTTTGTCAAACTGGTCAACTTCAACAAGTGAAGAATTTACTGAGCTCGATGACGAAAAGTAAATTGATCTCGTTACTTTATCCCCCAGTGGTGGTGTCAAATCACCTCGATTTAAATGGAATGTATAAATTTCTGCAAGACTTATCGAAGACTTTATCAGATAACTCAGACTATGATGATGATGAATCTGATGCTCAGAATGAAATACCCAGAAAATCATCGTCGCGTAAAAAGAGGAGACTTAACGCAACAGGGAAGCATCATAAGGGCGACAAAGAAGTCGAAAAAAGTGAACGACTGAATAAATGGGTTATATGGGGTATATCACTTACTGTGGGAGTTGGGATAGGGTATTTTATGTCATATTGTGTGTCATCTACTTGGATATCTGTCACTGGGAAATCTATTTCCCCAATAAACAACTGTGCTACAGCTGATAATTTACTTGTCTTTGAGGATTCTTCTCTTGAGCTAGGGGATCATCGATCCGATGCTGATTACCCATTTTCTCATGTTTTGGGGATCTTCAAACAAACTTTGAAGCATTGGAATGGCGTGATCAAGCAGTTTTTTAATCGGAATTTGTCTCTGGTTGAAGAGCTCAACTATTTCAATCGTAACGACTGGACAGAAGAAAACACTAATAGGATATTGGCACTGGGCTATGTCTTGCTTTAAATAAATCGTCAGGAAATAATAAAACAGCAGTTTGCCCTTCTCCTAGTGTGGTATAAAAGCTTTGGGTAATTGGTATAAGATCATGTGAACGGGTTTGGTATATAACTATGTTGAGATCTCATTTTCAGGGGAAAGGGTTGGTTACATTAAATTAATAAAAAAAACGTACATATTCAAAATTTTTGTTTAGTCTTTAAAATTCATATTCAGGGAAATGAAAAGTCTCTCCCACGTAAATACGAAGAGATTAAAATGAAATCATTCCCAAAGTCCAATAATGCTACAAGATTTAAATTCTCGATTCTTATGTTCAGACTGCCCAGTCGAGCTGGTCTTATTTTTACTTATTTTTAATACCTGTCACTTCAATTATTGACATCGTATTTGCTATGGACCCCATTCAATGCAGATCTTTTCGACGCCGCGCGTTTAGGCGGAAGACATAATAATAAAGCATGGTTTATATAATCATCGGTACAAACACGTTTGAGGTCAAACCAGATCTACATGCAAAGCTGAGTCAACCGTACATGGATTATTTACCTTATAAGAAATCATGAAGTTAACGAGGTTAAGAGCTATGCTGCGAGAGAAGCTGTCCCCGCCCCTTCGAATAGGCATACGCACGCAGCTTACTGCGTTAATCTGTATTGTAGCACTCGTATCGTTAGTGATCCTGGCTATCACCACTGGGGTATATTTCACATCTAACTACAAAGATCTCAGATCCGATAGGTTGCTAATGGCTGCTCAGTTGAAATCTGCACAAGTGGACCAAAGTTTGAACTATCTCTATTATCAATGTTATTGGTTATCCTCAAGAGATACGCTACAAACTGCCTTGGCTAATTACGTCTCAGGTAATAAAACTTATGAGAATTGGGTAGATGCTAGGAGTGATATACAGAAGTTTTTAACGTCATCGGCGTTGTTTTCTGTTGCGAGAGTTTATGATGCGAGCTTCAACACTGTGTTGAATTCTACTAATAATGGGACCGGTGATTTACTGCCCGTAAATGTCCTTGACGGCTTGATGCCTCTGTCGACCGATATGGCTCTGCCGTCTTCACTGCAAACAGAAGGTATGCTCACCGACCCTGTTCTGAATGACACTACCTATGTAATGTCAATGTCCCTCCCCATTTTTGCAAATCCATCTATTATTTTGAGTGAGTCTAGGGTGTACGGCTACATCACAGTAGTAATGTCTGCTGATACATTAGAAGACGTTTTCAATGCAACAAGTGGTCTAGATAAATCGACTGTCCTACTGATATCTGCCGTATATAATGGTTCAGAGACGCTCTCTGACTATCGGTTTTTATTCGCTAATGAGCCGACGCAAGCGGGTGTTCTAGACGAAACATATCCAATAGAAAACGGCACTTTTTTTAGTCGTGCCCTTCGATTAGGTGATTCAGATGCCCTCACGAATGCGGACTTCTTAGGCAGAACTTTTGCGATAGGATATTCTCCATGTGAGTTCAATTTTGTAAACTGGGTTTCAATTGTCCTCCAATCGGAGCCCGTTTTTATGGAACCCTCTACTAAGCTTGCCAAAATAATTAGTGGTACAGTTGTCGCCATAGGTGTATTCGTGTGCATTGTAACCCTCCCGTTGACGCATTGGGCTGTACAACCAATTGTTCGTTTGCAAGCAGCTACTGAACTTATTACTGAAGGTAGAGGACTCAGGTCAAACACACCAGGATGTTCCTCCATCAGCAGAAGTAGCTCCTTTGTTCACAGACGTTCAACCTCTCTACATTCATCTACTTTTAATAACGAGAAAGATCGTCCAATTGAAAGCAACACCGAGCATGACTCTAATATTGCCACTGATGGCTCTTTCAGCCATGACAAAGCAGCGCAGCATTCAACGGGTAGCAGTCTCGATGAGTCAGGATCTAACAGATCAAAAAAGCTCACTACCTCTGCAAACTTAATTGAGGCCAGAGTTCCAGTTTATAGAAGACTATTTTCGGATGAGTTATCTGAGCTAACCGATACCTTTAATACCATGACCGATGCATTGGATCAGCATTATGCGTTATTAGAAGATAGAGTAAGAGCCAGAACTAGACAGCTAGAGGCTGCTAAAATTGAGGCAGAAGCTGCCAATGAAGCCAAAACGGTTTTCATTGCGAATATATCTCATGAGCTAAGAACTCCTTTGAATGGTATTCTAGGGATGACTGCTATATCCATGGAAGAAAGGGACGTTGATAAGGTTCAAAATAGCTTAAAACTGATTTTTAGATCTGGAGAGTTACTCTTGCATATTCTAACCGAATTACTGACGTTTTCCAAGAATGTTTTGCAGAGAACAAAATTAGAAAAGAGAGATTTTAACATTACGGATGTGGCCCTTCAGATAAAGTCTATATTCAGCAAGGTTGCGAGGGATCAGAGGGTGAAACTCTCGATTACTGTGTTCCCAAATGAGATCAGAAGAATGGTATTGCATGGTGACTCGAATCGTATCATACAAATAGTGATGAATTTAGTTTCTAACGCATTGAAGTTCACACCTGTAGATGGAAAGGTCAATGTTCGAATCAGACTTCTCGGTGAATACGATAATAAAAAGAGCGAAGAAGATAACTACAAGACAGTCCATGTACTCGATGGAACTCAGATAGACAGCGAGCCAAAGACAACGCACTTAAAAGACGTCCAAATTTCTTCTGAGAAAACAGTGGACCTGAATCAATGTTCAAATAGTGATGAGACATCAGAGAATCACACCGACCTTGAGATAGAAAAAACTGATACGGACGAAAAAGATAGCTCATCTCTTGTCTCAATCAGTACAAGTTCTTATGATGACACAATATTTCATAGTCAATTCAAGAAAACAACCTGCTCACCAGAAGACGAGGACGGTAAATTACTTGAGCATCCCAAAACTTGGGCAATTTCGGTTGAGGTTGAGGATACCGGACCTGGTATCGATCCATCGCTGCAAGAGTCAGTTTTCGAGCCATTTGTGCAGGGCGACCAAGCACTCTCAAGGCAATATGGCGGAACAGGTCTAGGGCTATCAATTTGTAGACAATTAGCGGTTATGATGAATGGTACGATGAAGCTTCATTCGACTTTAGGTGTGGGTAGCAAGTTTACGTTTACAGTGCCTTTGATACAAACTAAGGAAATTATTATAGACTCGGAGGATCCTTTTGAGGATGAATTCAACCCCCAAAGTAAAAAGAATAGAAAAGTGAAATTCAAAATAGCACGAAGTTTGAAGGCCAAAAGGTCTAAATCTTCTCTGGTAACGTCTAGTACAAAGAATTCAACAGACAACAACTCTACGGCGGGCAAAAATGTTGGCAGCGACCCCAGCTTGACCAGCGTCCCACTAGATAGACCATTCTTACAGAGCACCGGCACAGCATCTTCAAGCAAAAACGTTGAAAGCCAACCTAATTTCAACAGGCCGTTCAAAATTTTGGTTGCTGAAGATAATCATGTGAACCAAGAGGTAATACGACGTATGTTGGTTTTGGAAAATATTGAAACCATCGACATGGCTTGCGATGGCCAAGACGCTTTTGATAGCGTTCAAGCATTGCAACAAAAGGGAGAACATTACGATCTGATATTCATGGATGTGCAGATGCCAAAAGTTGACGGGCTGTCTGCAACTAAGATGATTCGAAAAGACTTGAACTACAAATACCCAATTGTTGCGTTGACTGCATTTGCTGACGAGAGCAACATCAAGGTATGTTTAGAAGCTGGAATGGACGGGTTTCTATCGAAACCTATTAAGCGGGAGAAAATAAGAATGATTATAAGTGAGTACTGTCCTGAAAAGAATGAAAATAAGGACGATGCTAAATCAAAATAGATAAACCCATTAATTATCGGTAGCAACTGTAAATAATATATTACATTAGTGACAAATAGAAGAGATCAATTTTTTTTGGAAAACCCTCTAATTAATTTGGTTATACAATTATTTAATGTATACAAAAAAGGTATGATGAGACATAAACGCATGTAATATAAAGTAGAGATGCGAAATCGTCTATTTCAACTTCTTCTTTGGACGCAATTGGTTTGTGTGACCACATTTTCTCTTTCTACAGTTGGTGGCTCTTGGTGGTAATCTGGCGTAACATTTACGGCAAACAGCTTTTTCACAGTTGTACTTAGAAGCCAAAGCTTTCAAAGATGGTTCAATGATACCACCTCTCAATCTCAAGACCAAGTGTAAAGTGGATTCCTTTTGGATGTTGTAGTCGGACAAAGTTCTGCCATCCTCTAATTGCTTACCGGCAAAGATCAATCTTTGTTGGTCAGGTGGGATACCTTCTTTGTCTTGAATCTTAGACTTGACATTGTCAATGGTGTCAGAAGATTCAACTTCCAAAGTGATGGTCTTACCAGTCAAAGTCTTGACGAAACTAAAAAAAGCATAATTGCTGTTAGTAAATTGCTGTGGGAAAGAAGTAAGTGAATTTCCCGGTGAATGCCTGGTAATAAATGATCAATGTCTGTGCCGAACTCACAAACATGTTGAAGTTCATCGCTATTGCGACAGCTCCCATTGAAGATAGTATCTTCTGATATACGATACTGCTCTGACTATACTTCGGCCTTTTGAAACCACTATTGATTTTTGCTGTCTTATATTTGAGGTCATGAACAGATGATAAATCCCACTTTCCCTGACACCTTGATCATCCATTATCCTGCTGTATCACTCCCCGGGTTATTAATCATTATTAAGCATACATTTGCATCTTTGAATCTTGGTTTCTTCTGACCTGATACAGATAAGAACTAACCTATTCACGATATCCAGTTTTCAATACTAATCAAAGGATCTGTTAGAAAGTTTCCAGCGTTTGGGTACCGTCCTGTCACCGACAATGAACTAGCCAACGCAAGTACTGCGTGCAAAGAGTTCATACAGAGCTGTCGCCTGACCCGCGCATTCGCCTACATGCTCGCCTGCGTGTTCGCCTGAGGGCCGTTCACAGCTCGCCTCGTTTTTTGCGGCCCATGCAAGCTTCTTCACGCGCGGATGATGCGCTTCACCTTACATCTATTTTTCATCGACCAACCCAAACACCGGAGGGAAACTACCAACGTGGATGTACGGGCTGTAAAAAGCAAGACAGTCATTCCAATGAATGAATTAGGCTACAGTTACCCGCTCGTTATTTTGGCAGAGAGTACTCAGTGTGGATAGCTCTGGTAATGGAAAACAAACCCATCAAAGACAAGTCAAGGCACTTGAAGGTCGATGTGCTCACGAACTTCAAAAAGAGATCCGGCTTATTCTGCAAGGAGTTGCGTAGAAAAAATTTGCCATTCCCTTGTCGACTGGTGGAGCTTGCTCGTGCATTTGGCCTTTTTTTGAATACAACTGAGCTATAATTTAGACTCTAAAGGACAGGCAACTCCGTACTACTCGCTTTTACACAAGTGCCACTATGTCGGAGATAAATTCCAGCGGCACTGAGAGCTCACTCTTTGAAGAGGTATCCTCGTTTTTGGGGGTACCGGTCGAGAAAACTCAGGCGATGGATTCAGTAATTGTGAGCATTATCAAGACCAAGATTCAGGATTTCAACGGTTTGAAGTCTGAAAACGTAAAGCTGAGTGTAACCATTGATGAGGTGAAATCAATCTCTTCAAAACGAACTAATTCTCTCAAGGCAGAGATTGAGAATCTAATGATGGACAATGATGTCATAAGAAGTGAAAGAAGTGATTTGAACTCTCAGATTGCTGAGTTAAATACCCAGACCACAATGTTGAGCACAGAACTGGAAAAGTCGAGGAGCGAATCGAAAGACAAATCGGAGCAAGTGGAACTGCTGAAGAAAGACAAACGCGACATCGTCAAGCTGTTAGAAGAAAAAATAGACGAATTGCAGAACTCAACAAGCGAGTGTGACAGATTTTTGAGTGATAATAAGGAGCTGCGTAACAAAATATTGCAGCTAGAGAACGAAACCCAAAATCTGCGCTCTAACGAGTTGAATGACAAAGCGGAAATCCAGACTTCAAGGCAAAAGCTGGATCTGCTAGCAAAGAATAATGAATGGCTCGAAAAGGAAATGAACGCCAAGAACGAACAATTGATCACATTAAGACACACGAGTGACGCAGAACTGCAGAAAACGTTGAAAGAATCCTCTATACTAAAGAATGATTTACATCTGGAGAAAACGAACAAAGAAGTTCTCATAAACAAAAATCAGGAACTCTCCAAGGATCTACAAGAAAAGTTCTTGGAAGTAAAACATTTGAAAGATTCTTTAGTCGCAGAAAAGAACGAATTTCAGAGGGAAATGTCCCTGAAACAAAGTCTCATTGGTTTGCTGGAAAAGCAAATCGCTTCTCTGAAGGAAGAGTTGAGGTCTTCCGTCGAAAAAGGTATCTCAAACTCAAATGACTCCAGTGAGAATAAATCTTTATACAATGAAAGAGAAAAACTTATTACGGACTTAGCAGACCTCAAACTAAAATTGGAAAACTCAGAGCATGAAAGGCTGCGTTTAGAGGCGTTAGTTAATGAGTTTATGCCAATTGAAAAGGAAAATGGCCATACGGAGACATCTGCTATGATATCATCAACTTTGGGCTCCGATATATCGTCACGGAAAGTTTACGGCGATATTGGACTTCTCAAAAGACAATTGATTAAAGAAAGGCATCAGAAGGAAAACTTACAACGCCAAGTGGAGTCGTTTATCATTGAATTAGAGCACAAGATACCGATCATTAATTCCTTTAAGAAGAGAACTTCGATGTTAGAAAAGGAATTAAACGACGTAGCACTGTTACTAGAGCACACTTCAAATGAGAAGGAAAGAAAAGACAAAGAGTTCGAAGGAATTTCATCAAAAATAAAACAATACGAATCCAACATCCATACTCTAGTAAGGCAACGCTCCGACCTTGCTCATCAAGTTCAATACTTGTTACTGCATGTTTCTATACAAAATGACAAAAATGGTCCTTTAACCGAGCAGGAGATGGCTTTCGTTAAAAAAATATTGAATAATGAAGATCCAAACATCAGCAGTGACTCCCAAGGTGTAATATCCGAGAGACTGTTAGAATTCAATAATATAATCGAATTGCAACAAAAAAACTCGGAACTGCTGAAAACTGTGAGAAGTTTTGCTGATAAACTCGAAGCGCAAGAACGCTCGGTAAGCTCTGATAGTAATAAGATTGAAAGCGAGACGATAAAGGATGCAAAGGAGGCTATCGTAACCTTACAAGATTACAACACTCAACTGGAGTCAAGATTGAAAACTACTGAAAAAGAGAGAGATGCTTATAAAGTATTATTGTCGGACAATCAAAATAAGAAAACCAATTCTGTTTCTTCTGGAAATGGCAACTACAGCAAAAAGACCGACGACGCCGAAAGAATAAGAAACCTTGAAACTAACTTGAGCAATGTCACAGGCGAGTATTCAAAAAACATGCAATTGTTGAATCAAGAAGTCCAGGAATTATACAAGATCAAAAGTCAAGTCACAAGTGCGCTTGAGAAGGAAAAATCATCGAAGCAATTGGCAGAAGAAAGGCTAAAACTTTCTCAGAGCACTGTAGAACTTTCCAAGAATGAGAATATCGAGCTTTCGAAAAGGTATAGGTATTTGCAAGACATTATGGCATCGCAAGACAAAAGAACAAGTGACACAGTAACTGAATACATCACCTGCAAAACAAAGTTAATTTCAGTAGAAGCCAAACTCGCGAATATCGAAGCAGAAAGGGACCTTTTACGCACCTCTGAGCAGAGTTTAAAAGATGACTCTAGAAAACTGTCTGACGAGAAAAACACCTTAAGAATAATGGTGACACAACTGCAAACGTTGCAATCTGAACGCGAAGCTATGCTCCAGGATGTTCAAAAGGCACACAAGGAAAATATCAGAGATTTACAGGAGTCTTATAACAAAATTCAAGACGAGCTGGCATCGAAAAGAGCAGAAATCAAGGTTTTGGAAAGTACTTCACTTTCCACGATTCAAAGGTATCATGACAAAATAGATTCTTTGCGAGATGAATGTAACAAGATAAGAGATAAGCTGACCGAGAAAACTGTGCTGGCAAGTCAGCTCGAATCTGAAGCTAAGGGCTTAAAGAAGGAGCTTGAAGAAAGCAAGGTACGCATTTCCTCTTTCAATGTGTTGAACGACATCGATACAGGGGCAACTGCTGAAGACAATATTCGTAAAGAATTGGAAAAGGCTAAGATCTCGCTGAACGATGCGTACGCTCAGATTGACCAGTATAAGGAATTGGCTGCAACAGCAGATGAGTCTTTAAACCACTCCAGTGAAGAGTTCAAGCAAGTGAAAGAAGATTTATGCGCTCAATTGGAGAGCCTCAACAAGGAGAAAAGTGACTTAGAAGCAGAAGTCTCCACCTTAAATGAACACCTTGAGAATACTAACAACGAGCTAAATATTCAAAGCGAGCAATTTAACAAGGAAAAGAATGACCTGTTGAAGAAGCTTTCCATGCTAGAGTCCAATGGCCAGCCTCTCGAGGAATTAAAAAAGGAATATGAGCTAAAGTTGGCTCAGCTTCAAAAGGACCTTGAAGAGCAAGCAGCCTATGCGAACAAAGCGCAAAAAAACTACGAGGAGGAACTACAAAAGCATGCCGATGTTTCTAAAGCAATCAGCGAACTGAGGGAACAAGCATACAATTACAAATCAGTGACTGAAAATTTGAGATCAGCAGAGGCTCAGGCCAAAAAAACTCTTGAAGATAATGAAAACAGCTGGTTAGAGCAGAGAAATGATTATGAAAGTCAATTAGATTTGGCCAAGCAACGTCTTGAAGACCTATCGACTCAAAACAAGCTTTTGTATGACCAGATAGAACTTCTATCTAACAGAAGCGATGCTCCAGATGGTAAAAACTTCCACGAGAGTTCAGAATTGTTGACAAGTTTACGTCGTGAAAGGGATATTTTAGAAACAAAATTCATTATGAGCGACAGAGAAGCAAAAGCTCTTCTCCAAAAGCAGAAAACTATGGAATACGAACTCGAAGAAGCCAGATCTCAGATCATGAAGGTTAAAGAAGAAGAATTAAATCGTAAAAGTTTCACAGACGAACATGACAAGATCATGGAACAATTGAATCAACTCAACTTATTGAGAGAAAGTAATATAACTTTGCGTAATGCCTCATTAGAAGCAAATAAGAAGAATACCGAACTTCTTGAAGAAGTTGAAGCTCTACAAGTACAGCTATTACCTTTAAGGTCTGAAAATGAAAGTTTGCGCAACACTGTCCTTGAAAAAGATCAACAAATTTCTCTCTATAAGAGCGAAGCGGATCGTTGGAGACAACGTTCGCAAGAAATTCTCCGCAAACAGGAGAGAATAGATCCAGAGGAATATGAAAAACTTGGAAGCGAGGTTGCTGCCCTAAAGGTTCAGCTAGAGGAGAGGATAAAGGAAAATACAGACTTGAATGACCGGTTCAGCAGATTAAAAAAACAGGCTCATGAAAAACTAAATGCGTCCAAAATTGCTCAAACTACGTTAACTTCAGAGTTGAGTGACTTGATTGATGCTAAAAAAAAATTGGAAGAGGTCTTAAAAGAAGAGGAACGAAAAGTTCGCGATTTAGAGTCGAATTTGGCTGCAAATAGTGATCAGTCCACCGCTGTAGAAACTTTGCAAAATGACTTGACAGATGCGCTCACGAAGTCTAAGGAGGTTGAAAGTAGTCTTCAATCAACCCTAGATTCTTCAAATAATTTGAACAAACAACTACACGAGGAAATACTATCCTTAAAGAATGAGATCTCACTGCTCAAAGAAAAAGAAAAAATGGCCCCTATTCCCACAACTAATGAAGATATTTCAAATGTAGTAGAGTCTATGAAGCGAGTCTTTGAGCAGGAGAAAATTGACTTCATCCAAGAAAAAACCAACGAACTGAATGAGAAACTGAAAGAGGACAAAGCAAAAGCTCCTTCGAGCAATGATACTGCTGAAAGTGGTGCAGCTTATGATTTAGAAGAATTGAAGAAGAAATGGGCGGAAGAGTATGAAGAAGCTACCTTGCAGAGAATCGAGGAGGCGGAAGAGAATTTGAAGAGGCGAATCAGAATGCCAACAGAAGAAAGAATTAATAAGATTATTGAAAAAAGGAAGTCTGAATTAGAAGAAGAATATCAGAAGAAAGCGAGCACCCCAGTGAACGGCGTGCCCATGACCGAAGAGCAACTTGAAAGTTTGAGAAAAGAGCTCGAAAAAGAACTCAATGATAAATTTGAGAATGATTTGAAGTTGGCAAAGAAAAAATCCTTTGAGGAAGGGAAACAACAGGCATCAATGAAGACAACTTTACTCGAAAGAAAAATCTCCAAATTAGAGACCCAACTAAAGGAAAAGGAAAATACAGCTGATGCAAAAGTAGATTCACAGACCAATACAACTGGTCATCCTTCTCTTTCTAAGATTGATGAGAGTTCCAGGGGGCCTGAAAAGATGACCGCTCAGCCGCCATCAACAGGCGAGCAGGTACTCAAACTAGTCGGTGCGCCTACCTTCAACTTCCAGCCTAATAAAATGAACAATCCTTTCACTTCGACATTTCAGAATGCCAGCCCAGAAAATCACTCAGTATTCGGCGGACAGCCTTGTTTCACTACTTCAAATACCGGCGATGCGTCCCCTTTTGGCAAATTGACGACCGGCTTCAAAGACACTGCTCAAAAACCTGCATTTTGCTTAGCACCTGAACCTGAAGCAGAACTATCAAAAGACGGAAGTAACATCAGCGAGTCAGATAAGGCCTCTTCTGCTGAATCGAAAACAACCTCGGGTCCTTCCTCCCCGCTCAAAAGACCTACAGAAAATGAAGAGAGCGACGAAGCAGCTGATAGAAAAAAGATAAAAGAGGATTCTGCGAAGTAGTTTATCGTATGACATTCTTTTGAGGCAATTCCTATTTTGGTGTATTTAAATTAACATGTAACAAGACACATCTGTACTATTTATTTTACATCTTACTATTGTAATTTTAACGCGTAATATATTATGCGCGAAACGTCATCTATAATGAACATCAGGCGAAGCCAAACAACTGCCAATTTAAACATCAAGATCAAGATGGATGACCCACGGGAAGTTCTAAGCTATGACCCATATAGTAATATATCATCTGATGGCGAAGAGGAGACTGAACTTACAAAACAAATTGAAGAGATCGAGAAGCAGAAAGAAGACCTTATGAAAAGGCTTCAGCGGAAGAAAAAATATATAAACAGTTGTGATCCAAACTTCATACAGATTGAACGATCGCCTAAGAAGGAAAAAGAATTAGAGAGCGAAGAAGATGCCAGACCCCAAATAGACCATGAACAAGCAAATCTGAATGAATCTAAGATTCTTAGCCGGCCCGAAATTCCATCGAATAGCTCATCCTATTTTGTGCAAAAGTTTCAAAATGCCAAAACAGAAGAAAAAAGAGAGATACATGAGCGTCAAGAACTACTGAGCTCGAGGGTACACTCTTTTGCGGGTATTAGTGGGGAAGAGAAATCGTTCCCAACCAACGAGCAAGAAGAATATTCAAATCTGTGGATCAAACAGAGATACTTATCGAAAGAAAGATTGCACGAGGCATTGCGTGAGATTAAGATATTAAGGTTAGGAAAACTTTTTGCCAAAGTCAAGCCTCCCAAATTTACGGAGCCCCAATACTCCAATTGGGCAGCTATTGGGATTTTGAGCGGTAAAGCAGATATTAAGTTCACAAGCGGAGATAAACCAAAAAAATATTTCAAGTTTACATTGACCGATTTTCAGTTTAACTTAGATGTTTACATATTTGGTAAGCACAACGTGGAGAGATATTATAATTTAAGAGTGGGCGACGTAATTGCAATTCTCAATCCAGAAATTTTACCTTGGAGACCTTCCACTAAAGGCTCTTTCATAAAGTCGTTCAACCTTCGAATTGCGCATAATTTCCCCTGTATCCTAGAGATTGGTGCAAGTCGAGATTTGGGCTGGTGCGGTGTTTTCAATAAGGCTCAAAATAAACCTTGCGGAACACCAATCAATAAAGGTAAAGAAAAATGCTGTGACTATCACAAGGAAACTAGTTTCCGAAGCACGAATGCGAAAAGAGTAGAACTCTCTGGCAGCTTTGCGCTGGGTGCCCCCACTAGAATTGAGGCACAACCTGCATTATATCGCGAACGGACATCCAAATCTAGTAATGATTTTAAAGTGTTACCAAGTTGGTCACAAAGAGGTATAAACAAGCACAAAGAGCAAGAGGGCAGAGCTTATCATTTCAGTAATAATAATGCAGCAAAGGCATTTTTCAATGAAAAGTTTCAGAATCCAGATTTATTGAATAACTTAGACGGAAAGAGGAGAAAAATTCTGGACAAGAAAAAATCTTCCTTGATTGATAGGAAGTTAAAATGTCTTCTCAACAAGCAGTCTGCTGACATGATGGACAAGAATTCTGAAACTTATGAAACAATTCGTAAAACCACAGAAACTACTTTACAGAGTGGTTTAATCCAAAGCGTCGGTTTTGACCCTACCCATGGGAAGATTGCCGCAATTTTGAAAAATGGTCACGAAAGGTCTGATTCAAGTCAGCTGAGTGATAAACAAACGGTAGTTACTTCTATATTGAACATAAAGAAAGCCAATGTGGTACTCAAACCTTCCAGGGAAATACAGCTAGAAAAAAAACGTCATAGAGACCAAGTGTGGCAAGAGCATTTTGGCAAAAAAGTAGCGGAAAATTCCGGTGATTCGGATAGCGATCTGGAAATCGTGAGCTGATAATATTAATGAAAAACTTTGAGAGAGAAAGGGGAATAG
This sequence comes from Zygotorulaspora florentina, assembly GCA_003671575.3. Taxonomy (NCBI): domain Eukaryota; kingdom Fungi; phylum Ascomycota; class Saccharomycetes; order Saccharomycetales; family Saccharomycetaceae; genus Zygotorulaspora; species Zygotorulaspora florentina. Next base: position 51,312 of record PPJY03000003.1, on the reverse strand, counting down.
CAGGTGAGAAATTCTATTTGAATTTTGTTTGAGTAAGCATTTTCTAGCTGCTGCTCTGAAAAATTAAGCAGCGTACCATCGCAGCATATTTCAAATTTATAAGCGGGCGAATTCTCTGGGTAATCTAGCACAACATCAAAATTAGACGCCAGTGGCCTATAAGTAACACCTTCAGTCATGCCGATACCGTCCCCAATTTTATTTTGGTAACCACGCATTATTTCCTGAGTCAATTTCTCTGTACTAAGACCGCTCGAGTATCCAAGTATGTGGAGCTCTGGTTTCAATGGATCTGAAAGAGGGGAAGGTATATATGTCTGTTCTAAATTTGTAGTGTTGATAATTGCAAAATAAGCATAGGAGTTGGAAAATTGCCCGACAGAGATATCGAGCCGTAGATCGTACTCCTGCAGTATCTTCTGGGCAGCCATTTTAAACCGTTCTGTTCCAATCTTTTTTAGCTCAGGATCTTCACAAGCGTGCAACAAATTGGCATGAAACCCTAGAGAAAAGATGATGAAGAAGACGATTGAATAATTGTTGGGAAAAAGCGCCCGGTAGAGTGGAAAACTGCTTAGCCTTAGCGAGCCCCCAATATAGCTTCCAAACGATTCAATTGGATTCACATGTGAAAGCGAACTTGCCCAGGCATTACCTGTGCCCATTGGTATAGGTAGAATACATAGATTAGACTTCTCTGCATTCTCAGAAACACTCAACGGCAGGCTGTTGAAGAACTCCGAGATACTGGTGTCCCCCGAGAGGAACAGGACGGTGTGTCCCTCATTCACATCCAGCCCTTCAGCAAACTCTGACACCGAATCACGTGACATGGTCTTGATGATTGTGTGCTTGACGTTTAGCCTACTCAAGACCGGCTCCATGACTATGGCGTAAAAATCATTTGCAGGTGTGCGCCCAGTTCCTGACTGGACGGAATCGACAACAACCATGTTTGTTGGCTGGGTGAAGTTGCAGCGTCTCTTGCTGCCAGTCTTCGCCATAACGAGCTCGAACGACGTGTAAGAAGAGCCCGATCTGCAGGACTTGACAGAAAACTCATCGTCTCCGATTGTCACCAAATGTCTTGTTTCGATGGTTCCCTCGACCATATCTCGCTTCACTTCTCGCACTCGTTTTGTGCTCATCTGTTTCCCCGTTGCCCCTCAGCCATGTCTTTTCGGAGGTTGCCCAACTTTTGTCTGCCACCACGTCCTCCACAGAGAAGAGTAACACCTCAAGAGACTGCGCCCGATTGTCAATGAAGCAAACAGTCTCAATGAGTCTGGATCGCTCCCTGTAAGTACATTTACATATATATTATCCGCACCGACGCAGCATTGTTACTAACCCACGATGCACAGACACCTGGAGATACCGCTGGTCACCGCCAGACAGGCCCAAATAGCCGTCCAAGTACTCAAGCCGGATCCCATACTGAGGCCGGAAGACTTCAAAGTCGAATACACCAGCGAAGACAACCTGCTGCGAGTGAAGTTTCTAAGTGTCGACGACCGGGTGCTGCGAGTCGGTGTGAGCAGCGTCATCGACAGCATCAAAACCATCATAGAGGCCATGGACGAACTATCCTGATGCCACCGATGTATTGCGGCCCAGCATACTTATGTAGCCACATATGTGTACGTATATTAGCCTCCATCAATACATAGGAATCACGTGTCAATTACTGATCACTATTTCCCTCGTGAAGTGCCATTGGTGAGGGCGCAAGATTTGATACTGCTCCTTCGCGTGGCCGTCATCTGTGACACGTAAAAAAATTGCTCGATTTGCCTGTTTCCCCCTGGCCTCATTTGGAACGAGGAGGTTAAAGGGGAAAGTTTGTGAAGTGTCCATCGTTTTCTAGTTGCTTATTATGTGATCTCCCCGGCATCAAGAAAATAAGCCTTTGCTGACCATAGGTGACTTTGATGTATAAAAGATTATAAGCAATTTGAGATTGAGGCTTATTGAATCATCCAGAGTATATCAATCCTAGTTGTAACTAAGGTTTAGTTTTAACGTGGGGTTGTGTGCGTATTACGGAGAGCAGACAGCGAGATATCAGAAGGTTTGCACAGTTATTTTGTTGCACACCCGGGTTTATTGAGATATTGAGACTCGTTAGGACTTAGGTATCCCCGCCAGCCATCGCGTAGCACAGCAGCGTGTCTGAAGCCACCATATCATCGTCGGATAGACTCAGCAGAATTTGCTACTGGCCGTGCAAAGCATTTTTACATATCATTCTCGCAGGCTGCCAGTCTTTGTTGCAAGACTTTGTGGCCCCATTGCATTTCATACTTTCGACAATCCACAACATTTGTATGAAAGCTTCCCCTGCATAAGAAATTAAGCAAGAGTATTCCGTTTGTATTTCTCTCTCATTTGATCTTTCTATCCATATTTTTTGCACGTTCTAAATTTTACCGTCATAATAGTATGATACAGGCATTCAATCATACGCCAAGGAGATTAATGGAGAGCAATCCAAATAACCCGCAATCCTCTGCGCAGAAGAGGGATGGCCTAGTAGATACCAGAATACCCTCGAACACTGCGGGTCGCCAAAAGAGACAGAGTCCCAGTCCGTATAACTACATTGGCTCGAATTTCATCAAGAGGCGACTCGCTAAACATGACGACACTTTCACAAACTCTGAATTTCTCGACAATTTAATTTTCGACGACAGCATAAATGATACTGATGATATCAACGTCAGTAATGTTAACACCACCACTCCAAATACACCCTCTAGATTCACTTCATCCCGTAGGGCCAGTTTGACCAAAAGGCAAAACTGCGATCCTGTCCAACCCTCGGTATCCTACGTGACCGATGCACCTCAGTCACCCTGCTTATACGGGCAGTCAAATACTAGAAACTCAAAAATAATACTATGCTCGAGTCATGTCGAAACTAATAGCAATAATAACAATAGTATTAGCGGTGGTGAAAACAATCACAATTTTGCATTCTCTGCTAGAAATCAGCCGAACACATCTTCGAGAGCTTTATCTGGTGTCAGCACGCCTCATGTGAACCAAGATTCGTTATTGCCTATCCAGAATCACAAGAGTGCGAAAAATGATCCTAGCACTTGCGCATATTCGCTGGAAGCATCCAGTGGTCCTGGCGGTTACCCGCGAGATTGTGCTATGCATCATATGACGCACGATACTCATAAAACCGACAACCCAACAAAGAATCAGAATAAAGCTATTGGCAATCAAAGCTCAAACATTATTAAAAACAGTACTAGCAATGATGATAACAACATTGACGACAGCAACAATAATAACAGCAGCAGCGACAACAATAGCAGCAACAACAATAACAATAGCGGCAGCAATGGCAATAGCAACAGCAACAGCAACAGCAACGAAATGAACGACATCAACAACAACAATAATATTAATGGCAGCAACAGTAATAGTGGCAATAGTGGAAACGGGAACGATAATAATGGCGGAAACATTCCATCAGTCGCGATACCTCCAAAAAAATCAAGTCAGGCACTTGTTCAGAAATTACAAGATATTTATAAAATCATCGTTAAGCAGGAAATTGAGTTGCAAGAGCGGTGCTCCCAGTTAACGACATCGCAGACTACAGAGTTGAAAAATTTGTGGACCATATACAAAATCAATTCGGAGCTCATCAATAACTACGTCACATTCATTACGACAGCTCTTTTACCATCTCAGTCAGAACAAGATCTATCAATTGGCCAAGAAATTGTGGAGATTTATAGAATAGAGAGAAGGTTGTGGGTCTACGGAACGATAACTTTTCTTGACGTCCTTAAAAATTTCTCTAATTTCATGGATCCGGAAGTCTGTTGCCAATTTATCACTCATGTTTTCATTTCCATATCGAACATGCTGGCTGACATATCTTCCAAGTATGCAATCCCTTGGCTCCAAAGATTAGGCGATTTGTCCCGAATGGCGATCGCACTATATCCCTCCGGCTTCATGGATTGGAAACTAAGTGCCGAGCATTGGTACATGGAAGCTATGAAATTTACCTATAATCATGGGAAGCTATATTATCATATGTCGACTGTTCAACAAAATACTTTGGAAGCATTTGTGAATTTAGGTAAAAGTGTCTTCTGTCAGGACACGTTCATTCCCTCTCAACAGTACATGCAACTTGTCATCGACAATATATACCAACGTGCTTTCGTAGAACGAAACAGCGGGAATCATAGAAACGCACAGCTAATAGAATATTTGAAACACAGTGAAGTGATGCTATTACCCAGTTTTGCGGAGAGCTTAGATCTTCAGCAGGTTGTGCTCATGTATTTCCGACACAAGTTTGGAAAAGATTCAGATGACAACAACATCTTTTCTCCAATGAAAATGTTCCAGCAGAATTCGGACCAACTAAAGTACTTTTTTAGACACGCTCCTGCATTTGCTGAGTCTCACATTTTGCAACTAGTTGGTTTTGGGGATCCCAAGAATCCTTTTGCGTTGCTATTTGGTTTACCAAAATTTCTAAAGGAAAGAAAAGACAAAAAGGAAAAAAGGAAAACGAAAGCGCCGGCTTCAGTTGGGACTTCTAGCTCAATGGCAATTGATGACGAGGAGCCGGATCCAACACTATGGAACTTGTCTCCTCAAGAATTTTTTGAAAACACGGAATCCTTGAAATTCGAAAACTTGTTTCCATCTTCCGTTGAAATTTGGAATGAGTCTTTGAAATATGTTAATATGACGAGTCTTAAGTGCAGTATGATTGTCCTGCAAAAATTTCTCCACGGCCCAATGATAGTTGCCTTGCCTCATCTCCTTCCTTGGACCTACTTCATTATCTCGGTTTTCAAAAGCATCGAGAAACTCACCGATCAATATAGTCGACAGTTCTGGATAGAATTCATGAACCGAATCTTCCCATGGAATACAATAGTCAACTTCTTGAATATGCTTATGGCTTATATGCTAGACAATAACTATACCTCATCAAAAATTGATGCCCTGTGTCATCAATACTCTCAGATGAGTCTAGATGACCTATTAAATCATTTTAATAATAACGAAGAGCTGCCTGAAGTTTGGAAGTGTTGGGGAACTCTTTGGTTTGATGTTATTTCCAACAAAGGTCAAGCTGAGATAGATGGCTATGAGACGGCAGGCATCAAGGACTACCAGTTTTTAGATACACCAGTTGATGGCATCGGATTTGAAGATAATGACGAAACTGGAGCGAATTTCTGGAAACGTTCATGCAGGGTTATTTTTCTGTTCAAAGAGTTTGCGCAAAGATTTGACTCGAGACTATCCTTAAGTTTCACAGCACCACCTTTTTGTCGGAGAGGACCTCTTCAGTGCGACAACGTCTTGACATCGTTTTCATTCAAATTAAACAAAGAGACGGGGTTCACCAGTAGCGATGGGTTACTATCACCCCTGAGAAATGCTGTTGCTTCATTTGAAGATGGCAGTCCAGTAAATACAGATTATAATGCCACCCCAATGTTGAGCGTGATTGAAAATGAAAGCATCTTTGAATATCCAGGCTATAAAAAATTATTTCCTACCTTCGATTCATACGACAAAAGTGGTGAATTCATAAGTGGCTCTTTCTACACATCCAATTGTTGTGGTCCTGTGATCGATTCAAATAAAGGAAATAGTGCCCCAAGTATCAATGAAAATGAACACAGTTTTAAACCCTCGAAGGAAATTCCGGTGCTTGACGAGGAGCATTTGTTCAACGAATGCATGGATCCTACTTCAAGCGACAGTTATCTCAGCGAGAAATTCCAAATTATCAATTGCTCTTGCAAGATGACGTACGATGACACCTATTTTGTTCTCGATGCCACCTCATGGTTACGACATTTCGCACATGTCTACAAATTAGCCACCAAGCAGACCCTTAAATTTGCAATATGTTTGACTACTTTCCAAGAATTAAGATTCTTGAGAAAATCCAAGGACGAAAATGTAGTCGAAGCAGCAACGAGAGCCATCATTACAGTTAGACAGTTGTACAACGAGGAGAGAATATTACCTTTAAGATTCACAGGCAATGTAGCAACGCACATTGAAGAACATTTGGAATTCGAAGAAAAAATTACTTGGAGATCGCACGTAGATGAATTTGTTTTTGAAGCCGTTTTGAAAGCCCAAGATAAATTTAGAGACTTGAAGCTGAGCGAGGGGCACACAGTTGAGGAGTTGGAAAACTTTAAACATGTCTTATTAGTAACAGATGATGGGGGCATGCGTAAAAAGGCACTGGACCATGGCATCACAACATTCAGTACAAGATTTGTTTTTTCTATTTGCAGTGCAATCAGCCAGAGAATAAAATCGAATTAAAAGAATTTCCACCTTAGATACCATATTATACCATTGCATAGTTCTAGATAGCACTTTGAATTAATAGCCAGTTTTAAGAATGAAAATCTTGATATAATCGACTCTTGTAGTGGTTTGTTACTATGAAGAATTATGCTCCTTTTTATCTTGTTCGCATTTCCAGTGGTCACCAGAATTTCATGTGGGGCAATCAGTTCCAATTTTTCCACTTTGATCAGGAGGTCAAATTGCCTGTTAATCTTGGATAGCTGAATCTTCGTATTGAAGCTGGATAACGCTAGAGATAAGTCATTCAGCAGAGAACATGTAGAATCTGCCTGTCCTTTGTGTGAAACACGAGCGATTTCCCGTAAATGATATGTAGCTTTTCGAATTTCAGAGGGTAGAGACTCTCGAACAGGTCGCAAAACTTTTGAATCATCGAGGAGAGTGTGAAATGAGGTGACATTACGGTTGACGTCCAGCAATGGACTTCTGGAAAACTTTGAGGTGTGAGGAAAAGCTGTTAAGGGGTGCTCTTCTGATTTCTTCAACGACGAGTCAACTGAGGGAGCCAACTCAAACGACTGTGCTGTCTCGAATAGCGCAGATAGTGCACAGTTTTTTCCTCGACGTTTCCATGGTGGTATGTCAGTATTCAAGTTTCGATGCGCTTCCTGGCTCATACAAAATCCTCTCTTTCTTCGTACTTGCTGTGGCATGATACCTGACGATAGTAAAGTGGAAAATCGCGTGAGCTGAAGCAGTAAATGGTCGTAATAGCCGCCGATCTGTAAGCAAATGTTTATTATTATCGCGCGCAGGAGGTTCATTTCCAGGGATCATGACGCCAAAAGCAACTGTCCGGAGTATAAACAAGCTGATGGAAAAAGTTCTCTTTCTTCCGGACAAAAAACTCTGGCATTCGCGCATGAATGGAAAAAATCTCCCTCCATTTGTCCTCCTTTAATCCGCAGGGCCCAAACCCGTAATGTTCCGAAAACCTCCACTGGAATCAACATAATGTGAAGTCCGACACCGGGTAGCCGCCGAACGCGGCAGAAACAAGAGATTAGCAGAGAAACGAACAGACCACAGACGCAAATACGCTGATAGTTGGACTTGCGTAAGTTGCAACGCTTCCGGGCTCGTATCGTTGATTGTAGGTTATAGGGATTAATGGGATCTGGTAGCGCTAGACCCGTAACATAGAGCTGTTGCTCCGATAGTATAAGGCAACATCAAAAGTGATTAGTACACCCTTTAGAAATTCGCTTAGTATAAATAGAGACCCTGAGTGTCGGTATTCGAGTTTGTGTGTTTGGGCGAAATATTTTAGAATCCTAGAAACTTTGCAAGAGACTGAGATATACAAAAGTGTCATTGTCATACCTACTTCCTGAATATCAAGAATAAATACAAGAAAATGTCACCATCCAAACTAAAACTAAACAGTCCAATCACTGACTCTTCCCAAGTCGAACAAAAGATTAGGAAGGAACTAAGCCTAAGTAACGAAGTCATCACTATTAGGCGTAATGCGCCCGCAGCTATCTTGTACGAGGATGCTTTGAAGGAGAGAAAGACGGCAATTTCATCCACAGGTGCATTGATTGCATATTCAGGTGAAAAAACCGGCAGATCACCCCGTGACAAGCGTATTATCGAGGAAGAATGTTCCAAGGGCGATATTTGGTGGGGCCCTGTTAACAAGGCTTGCTCGGAAAAGACCTGGTCAATCAATCGAGAAAGAGCCGCAGATTATTTGAGAACAAGGGATCACCTTTACATCGTTGACGCGTTTGCAGGTTGGGACCCACGATACAGAATTAAAGTGCGTATTGTTTGCGCAAGAGCCTATCACGCAACGTTCATGACCAACATGTTGATAAGACCAACCGAAGATGAATTGGCTCATTTTGGAGAGCCTGACTTTACCATCTGGAACGCAGGCCAGTTCCCTGCTAACATGCATACCGAAGGAATGACCTCAAAAACAACTGTTGAAATTAATTTTAAGGCGATGGAAATGATTATCTTGGGTACTGAATATGCTGGAGAAATGAAAAAGGGTATTTTTACTGTTATGTTTTATTTGATGCCAGTTCATCACAATGTTTTAACCCTGCATTCATCGGCAAACCAAGGTATCGCCAAGCAAGATGTCACTTTGTTCTTTGGATTGAGTGGCACTGGTAAGACAACGCTATCTGCAGACCCCCACCGTCAACTTATTGGCGATGACGAACATTGCTGGTCCGACCATGGCGTTTTTAATATCGAAGGAGGTTGCTACGCAAAGTGTATTGGATTGACCAAAGAAAAGGAACCTGAAATTTTCAACGCAATAAAATACGGTGCAATTCTAGAAAATGTCTCTTATGATCCTAAAACTCGTGTTGTTGATTACGAGGACTGCTCTATCACGGAGAATACAAGATGCGCTTACCCAATTGAATATATCCCCAGTGCTAAAATTCCTTGCGTAGTAGATTCTCATCCTCAAAATTTGGTTCTATTGACTTGTGATGCTTCAGGTGTCTTACCTCCAATTTCAAAGTTGACACCCGAACAAGTTATGTATCACTTTATCTCAGGCTATACTTCTAAAATGGCTGGTACAGAGCAAGGGGTCACAGAACCAGAAGCCACTTTCTCATCGTGCTTCGGTCAACCGTTCCTTGCTTTACATCCAATAAGATATGCAACCATGTTAGCTCAGAAGATGGCTCGACACAGTGCCCACGCTTGGCTCATAAACACTGGCTGGACCGGCTGCTCTTACGTATCCGGTGGAAAAAGATGCTCTTTAAAATACACTAGAGCAATTTTGGATGCAATTCACGATGGTACACTAGCTAAGGAATCTTATGAAACTTTACCAATCTTCAATCTAAAAATCCCAACAAAGGTGAATGGAGTTCCTGAAGAACTTTTGAATCCAGCAAAGAACTGGAATGAAGGTAAAGCAAAGTATAATGGTGCGGTTATGAAATTAGCAGAACTGTTCATTGAGAATTTCAAGACTTACCAGGACAGGGCTACCCCAGATGTCTTGGCTGCTGGCCCTAAAATCTAGAACCAACCACTTATCAAATTATCATGGTTCACTATCATTTTACCAAATAAATGTCAACCTGAACTTTTCTTCATCATAATGTTAAGTATCATGGATGAATCGTAAGTGTATAAATTAACTTTAAAACTCATTTTGTTTATTTTGCCAACTCCTCTTCAGTTCATGCTTTAAGCAATTTTCTTGCTCTAAATAGTTTGGTTATCTTTAGTCATATGTATCGATAAGTTACATTATCTAATCAACCTGAAAGTTTATCTTTCAAACTTATCTCGAGTCTGCGGCGACGACATTTTAGACCTTGACGGTATCATTCTGGTAGTTGGCGGCCCCATATTACTTCTTTTAGACCCACTCACGGCAGTTGTATGCATCATTGGAGGTACGCACTTGGAGGCTGGGTTACTTCGTGGACGGCTTTGCGGAAAATGATACATGTTGGCTGTAGTTGGTGCCATATTTGTTAACGTGGGAGTCAGGCTGTCCTTGGACGACGATTCTCCCTCAATTTCTGCTTCCGGGGAGTTTTCGTAGACAGGTAACTCTTTACCAGTCTTGAAATCCTTCCATGGGTAGAACCCTGTCCCAAACCAGAAATGTTGAACCACAGGGAACTTATTTAAAACCTCCACCGAGTACATTTTTATCAAGCCTGATTGAACTTTCGACCAAGTCCGAACAGTTGTGGCTATATCATAAAGCATGGATGAATGTTCCGAGAATGGCCCGGATTTAACTCTGTATATGAAATCTATGGCTTGACAATAGAGATTGGTTTCTGCGTAATCATGAGTTAATTCCTTATTGGTAATGTCCCGAGGAGTTATTGGAGTCTTTGGATCACTGCTCCACTGCGAGCTACCTAAAATATAAGCAAGATGGAAATGATCGTCCAACCCCCAAACTCCGTGCGATCCCGCAGGTTCTAATGTGTATGTTAAAATTAGCTTTCTAACTAGTTTGTAGTACGCATCAAAGATCAGCAGCACATCTCTACCGCTGAAATTATCTGTCCACAGACTTAACATATCGATTGCGCTTATAACAGCGAGAAATGACAACTCATGTCCTGTTCCATAGTCCAATCGAGTTGAAGAGCCAAAGCTATTAGCCAAGTAATACTTCAACTCTATGATGCAGGGCCAATCATTTTTTGGGAGAAACTCTTCCAAAAGGGTCGAGAGGTTTGCGTCTACTTTAGCGTGCCAATCTCTGCAAGCTAAATTGCCGTATCTCCTGGGTCCTACCAATGGCGGAGTCTCGTCAACAAGGTTTGAAAGCTTCGACAATAGATGTGTCATTTTGTTCACCAATGGTAAAGTTGATTCCTCTTGAGGTATCTGCTCTCTATTAACCAATACAACATACTTTTGCAGGTGGTATTTTAATCTAGCAATAGCTACTGATGATTGAAAATCGTATGTTCCCTGGCTATCGAAAATTCTTTTCGTCGGTGCCTCGAATAGTGTTTTAGCTATATCAATATGCTCTTCCAAAGACATTATCCGCAAGAGATCGTTGTTCTGTGTCTGGGGTGGCACAACCGAGTTGTAAGCATTTGCCTTTGAGAAACCTGGGCCGTAAAATACCTCCATGTTAAAAAGCATAGACATCCTTCAAGACAGGTAAAATGCATAAAGAGAACTTCAAAATAGGCAGATAAGATCGCTGGCCCTATTATACGTATTGCGTGCCAGCAGTTGACTACTCAGCAAAATACATGCGTGTCTTTCTTCAAATCCATTACAGGAAGAAAACGCCAAGAGTCGAACATGCTTCGCAACAGCTCTGAAGCTACCTCTGACGCAAGAAAAATCCAGGAAGGGAGTTAGAGTAGCTCTCCAGTATTAAATTCAAGTTTTTTCATCCCTGCCACTAGTCGAATTCTTGGATAGAATTTCGAAAGTTTCTTCATTTTTAAAAGGCTCGGAGCCTGAGGGGGCTGGGAACTCACCAACTTTTTTAAGCAAAAGTCTAACCGAAGATAAGCCCTTTTGGCACAGTAAGTGCGTATTTTGATACCAGCAAAAGTGGAAGCAAGCATCATGAGCGGACCTGGTCATAAAAGCATACTGCTCACTACTAGCGAAGGCAATCAGATGCCGCTACACCGTTTGGACCCCGAACGCGAACGTGAGCAATCACCAAGAGCTGTCGATTTACCAGCTGCATCAGCAACAGGATCTGGCGGCGTGCAGTTCGACTCGGAACAATTAGAAAGAGGAAGAAGCCGTACCAAGCCTGCAAAAGAAAACGGGGGCCTCAATTCTAGCAAGCTTTTGAAATCGGCGAGCCGGTCAAGATCGAGATCCAGCGCATCAAGAAGAATAAGAGACGAAGAGTTTTTGAAATGGACTGTGCTCAGGAGAGACCCCTCAATGAGATTGAAACTAGTCCCGAAAGGTGGCAAGAAGAAGCTGGATGCTAATGGCAGTGACGAAGAGGACGACTGCGACGAGGACGAGGACGACTATGACGACGACGAAGATGACGAAGATGACGAAGATGACGAAGACGAAGATTACTCTGACGAAGAGCAGGTCCTTGATGTCGAAAATGATTTCGATATCGACAAAGAGTTCCACTACGATCTCGGGATGAAAGTCCTGCCTAACTTCGTCGTTAGTCTGAATGACATTTTGGACTCGAGTAAAAAATGGATCAAGAATTACGAGTTATCTGTCCCAGACAAGGGCACCGGGGAAATCACAACGGAGACGCTGTCCGGCGATTACATGAAGTCGATGCAAATCATGACCAAAGGCAAAGGGTCTGCAAACGGCAAGGATCGTTCGTACATATTGTGCACTGACATGAGCAGCGAGTCGCAGTATGCCCTGACGTACGTCATGGGCTCTGTTGTTGCCAACGGCGATACCCTGTACATCGTCAACTGGGACAACAGCTCATATGGCGACACAAAATCAAAATTGGAGTCCAATGTTGCAAAATGCAAGCTAGACGTCCTGCACATGTTTGATTGCGTGAGCGCCGTGATCGACGACTTGGACGTGGTAATACTCTCCGTCAACCACCCCTACCCGAAACACTTATTGAACGAAATGATATTTGGTTTGAAACCCATTGCATTGTGCTGTTCTTTGTCGATGATTCTATCGACCCTGCAGAATTTCGTGTGCTCCATACCAACTCTGGTAATTCGCAAGAAGCTGAAAAGAGCAAAGAAAAAGGGCATATCGGAGTAGAGACCCGCACACCCACAAGACATACAAAAAGACCTGGCATATATACTGTTACATTCTATAAAGCGCCAATCATGCCTATAATATGATATAATAGAATACATCATACATGAGCGCTGACGCTCGAGCACTGGGGCCAGGTCGGTCTTTTCATTCTGACCAGCGCTCTCCGGGTAACGTCCCATCGCCCACACACCCTCGGTTTCCACTTGCGGACGCATCCGCCGCCGGTCCTGCATGACCTCCATTGGTCCCCGCACCGCAACTTTAATGGGGATTTGGAAAAAGTATGACAGCCATTCAACCGCAATAAATCGACTTGCGGAAACGCCCGCGCCCCACCCGTGGGCCCTTCTCCCTCTCGGCGAGCCTGCTAACGGTGCTTATTGCTCAGCTCCAAGGGATTGGCGTCTATTGGGCTGTGATTGTCACCGGGAAGTGACGATTCAGAGCAGCTACTGGGCCCACAAATCAGCAGGCGGGAAAGCTGGTTAATAGTCACTTCTCAAGGGGGTTTCTTTTCCGTTTTCAGTTCCAGTTGTATTATTGCAAGTTGAAGGTGAAACTTTTGCAGGTTTTTAGTGGCTTATTTAACGGGTTGGGTCTTCATAGGTTGTCAAATTGTATTTTTCTTTCCTGTATCTCGGCACAAAGAAAGGCTAAGCAAAGATGTTTGCACGTTCCGGTAGATCTGTGCTAAGAAGGGCGATGGCGGTTGGTGCCGTCGCCTCGGGCGGTGGTCTGATGGCTGCTGTGTACTATAACAAGAATGGTGATTCTTACGCTAACCAAAACAATTTCGACGGTATATTAAATGACGTTTCTGTCTCATCGCTGGTGGAAAAACCAAATGTCACGCTGCCAACAAGAAAGGATCTTTTGGCAAAGCTTTCCAAAACTGACGAGTTTGACGTGCTTGTCATCGGAGGTGGTGCCACAGGAACGGGGTGCGCGGTGGATGCGACGACAAGAGGGTTGAACGTTGCACTTGTGGAGATGAACGATTTTGCATCCGGGACCTCGTCCAAGTCGACAAAGATGGCTCACGGGGGAGTCAGGTACTTGGAGAAGGCGTTTTGGGAGCTGTCCAAGGCACAGTTGGACTTGGTGATCGAGGCCCTGAACGAGAGGGGCCACATGCTGAGTACGGCCCCGCACCTTTGCAAGATTCTTCCGATCATGATTCCAGTCTACAATTACTGGCAAATACCTTACTACTACGTGGGTTGTAAGATGTACGACTTGTTTGCGGGTTCCCAGAATCTGAAAAGCTCTTATCTGCTGAGTCGGGGACAGGCCGCTGACATTGCTCCCATGCTTGACCCCTCCAAATTGAAGGCTGGCCTTGTGTATCACGATGGCTCCTTCAACGACTCACGAATGAATGCAGCTTTGGCCATTACAGCCATCGAAAACGGAGCCACGGTTTTGAACTACATGGAGGTCAAGAAACTGATCAAAGATGAGAAAAGTGGCAAAGTACAGGGTGCCTTGGTTATGGACCGCGAGACTGGTGAAACTTTCAAGGTAAAGGCGAAAGTCAGCGTGAACGCCACCGGCCCATTCAGCGATCGCTTCTTGCAGATGGACAAGAATCCCAACGGCTTGCCGGATCCCGTCAAGGAAGCTCCGAACGCCACGATAGAAACCCAAGTTGCTGTGTCAAATCCTCACATGGTTGTTCCCTCGGCCGGTGTTCATATCGTCTTGCCTTCATTTTACTGTCCAAAAACAATGGGTCTTCTAGACGTCAAAACAACTGATGGGAGAGTTATGTTCTTCTTGCCTTGGCAAGGCAAGGTGCTAGCAGGTACAACTGATATCCCGATGAAGCAGGTTCCGCAAAACCCAACAGCAACAGAGGCCGATATCCAAGATATCTTGCAAGAGTTGCAACATTATATAAAGTTTCCGGTCAAAAGAGAAGATGTTTTGAGTGCGTGGGCAGGTATTAGACCTTTGGTTCTTGATCCTAGAAAATCACAGGGAAAAACTGGGGGCGCGACGCAGGGATTGGTGAGGTCTCATCTCGTGTTCACAACTAATAATGGATTGGTCACTGTGGCAGGAGGCAAATGGACCACATACAGAGAGATGGCAGAAGAAACCATCAACGAAGTTGTGAAAGTGGGTAAATTTCATGTCAAACCATGTATCACCAGGAAACTGAAGTTGGTCGGTGCCGAGAATTGGGATCCTAATTTGCCAGCGTTGCTGGCTCAAAAATACCATTTATCGCAAGCTATGTCGCAACACCTAGCAGAAAACTATGGTACCAGGTCGCCATTGATATGTGAAATGTTTAAAGAAGACGAGGAATACCAATTACCGGTCGCTTTTGGGGGAAGAGAAAATGTCACTGTCTATGGTAACGTTAATTTTGATTCTTTCCGCTATCCTTTTACGATTGCAGAACTAAAGTACTCTATAAAATACGAATATGCCAGGACAGCTTTGGATTTCTTAATGAGACGAACGAGGTTCGCTTTTTTGGATGCAAGACAGGCATTGAATGCTGTTGATGGAACTGTTAATATTATGGGTGACGAATTAGGTTGGGATTCCAAAAGGAGACAATCTGAAGTCGAAGAAACTACAGCCTTTATAAAAACCTTCGGTGTTTGAAAGATACTCGTCAATAGCATAATGATCATAAAAGAAGAAAAATATAATAAGTCCCAATTTTTATAGCCGGTTGTTTCCTAATTGTTTAATATTCATAATTATCGTAAAACTTAATCGCTTATGCGGACCGGATCTCATTTCAATCATTTTAATGATTTAAAAGAAAGAGACGCTAAAAGAACAGTGCGGAGTTTCTTGGCACCTGGATGGCACTCGGCTTTTTTACTTGTACGCTAAATAATACAATAATGGTGCCCTCTCCTGGAGAGTCAAGTTTCTACCGATTATTCGTCAATGCGTTCATAGAATATGACATACACATCACTACTCGAAATGTTTACTATTCCTTCGTCAAGATTTCCGTGATTTCTCTCTTCCTTTACAACTTCATCATCAAAATAGTACCACTTTTGACCCTCTTTATGAAGGTTATGTCTAGGGTCTTTATTTACCAACGAGGTATAATGCCCACTGATTAAATTTCCTGTATGATTCACCACACCATATAACCTATACTTGGCTGTTTGGTTGTTCTTCAAAATTATATTTAGAACGAGCGGATAACTGATGATAGTGTTATTTTTCTTTGTAAGATCATAATAAAATCGAGATAGATGAATGACAAGGGCAGGAGGCAAAGTAATAAAATTCATAGTTTTCACAGTGAGTAATTCCTTGGATTTCCAGTTTTCATTATTGAGTTTTGGGGCAAACCTTCCGAATGGTGACTTGGATCTAGAGCTTTTAGAGTTGAGGGAAAAAAATCTGCTTTTGGAACGACCATTATTTGGGAATTCAACATACTTTTTCTTTTTTGATTTCTTGGATTCCACAGGACCTGACCCACTTACAGAAGATCCACACTTTGGACAATCCCATGCATTTTCACCAGACAAGACTTCATCACTAGTGTATAGATTGATGCAATCTTCTAGTTTCACTCTTTTGGATCTAGAAAATGTTGAGGTGGATGGTTTAGGAATAGCCAGAGATAAGACGTAAAAGGTTGAATAGCTCTGTGACTTGTTCCCGCATCTTTGACATTCCAGGATGTTTTCCATCTGGCCTTGGAAAATGTGGTCAATTGGAGATAATCCGTTACCGATCACTGTTTTCTCAAACCACTTTTTGTATTCGTTGTTTTTCACTTGAAGTTCGTCCTCATCATATAAGAGCAAATCAGGGTATTCTTCGGCAACTTCCCCTTGGTTAGATAACTCATTATGGAGACGGTCCAAAACGATCATCAAGAACTCTTGCGTATCCTGCTGGTCATCTGGAATTCGCATGTCTGGTCTGAGGTAATTTACATTCTTTAAAAAGCCTGTCGGAACAACGGAGCAACCACCGTTGATGTACATCTTTTTGAACAATTCGCTGAAGGATTTAGAAAGTTGCGGCTCATTTCTGAGTTTGTTGCTGAGAAATTTTTCATAGTTTGAGGTGAGAAACAAGTTTTTGAATAAAGTGGTTGCAAAAAGACATTGTAACATGCTATTTATGTAGCATGTGTTTCCTAAATTCCTCAGACCGGTGATTGAAAGAGCCACGTAAACGTTCGAACTTTTTTCTATTGTGGGAATGGAATAGCTTCTTTCCAACTTCAAGTAGTTTTCACGAGAAAATTCCTGTAAAGGAGCTCTGTGGTGGGGTTTATGAATTGATGCCTTTTTAGGACCCACAGTGCTTCCAACATCGGCTTTTTGGGAAGGATAAGCGTTCATATCTCCATGGTCAATAAAAACCTTTGGAGGCAGGGGAGGTGGCACGTTTGGAGGTGGAGGATTACTAGCAGGTGGGGGTGGCGGGGGGCGCTTTCTAATCCGCATGGGTACTGCCGGAGGTTGCCATGAAGGAGGTTTAGGGTACATCTTACTTGATGCTTCGTGTGTGCTATTGGATGCTTCCCCGTATGGACGGAACATATAATCGTCAACATTTAGAGCATATTCTGAAGCGTACTTGTTCAATACTTTCTTCCATTTTTCCCAACCCCCCAGTAAGTATGTGGGTAGAGATCTCAGGCCAACAATCGGTGATGCCGTTAGGAGAAAAAACAGGGTAAATACATAGTCATACTCTGTATGCATGTAAGTCCTCATATCAGTATAGTATACAATGTAGTCAAAAGAAGACCGCTTAGCGAAAACTGGGTCGCTAATTAGTTGGTCCAAAACGGCTGGGTTCGAAATGGGAACTTTCGTCTGGGAATCCCATAAAATTTTGGGGTCTATTGCGACCGTGTTAGGTGCCACTATGTGATTCACTTTAGACCGCTTTGATATTCTTAAATCTATAAGTAAAAGTTTTGAACGTTGCTCAGGACTTGATAAAATCGAGAAAAGTTCAGGAGCAGTGATGATACTTTGCTTCTGAAGCCTTTGTAAGTTATCGATGTAGCCATTAGATGATATATGTAGGGATTCGTCCTCTTCGGGACCTTCATCAAACATATAAACAGAATGGTATGAGTCTTTCCTGTGTGTATTCAGTCGGTCGACATTAGACTCCCAGATGTTGTTTTCCTGGATTGTGCCTTGTTTTGGAACTCCTTCAATCGTCTCATCTTCGTAGATAGGATACACTGCCGGATCGATCGGCATACTACCCTGTCTACTTCTTGTTGTTTTCAGTATCGAAGAGTGTTTAGATACTGATTGTTGGTCATCGCCATCGAATTGGTTTGCATGATATGACAAACCAGGCTCTAACGCAAGTTTCAGCTGGTCGTTGGGCTCAATTGATGGAGCTGTCCAAACTGGAGAATCCTCGTTGTCTTCAAAATAACCCGAAACTTTATTTGATGCGTATTCACCCTCATAGTTCGTTGATGATGGTAATGGGGGAGTTTTCTTCTCGAGAGCCAGTGCCTTCAACTGGATGGCTAGGCTGTGATCAGGAACTGAGTAAGCTCGTTTTCTGATTATTCTTTTCTCGGTCTCCTTCAAATCGCTCGCATCTTTATCTAATATCGAATCTACTTCATCCTTAACCATAAGCAGAACATTTGTCATGTTAACTTGGTTTTCGAACATTTTCTTCAGTTCATTGTATATACTGTAGGATTTATTTCTAGTTTGGAACTGAGCAGATTGCGGCACTATAAGATATAGATAGAAACATCCAACGACGAACACAGTTAAAGCATCCTGGTCCTTTCTTTCGTGCAGAAATTTCAAATATGACTCAAACAGATATTCCGTATGCTCGAGAAGATCTATCAATTTTTCCAATTTTAGATGCGTATAGTAATGCTTGATATCTTCTTCGTAGACGCCTTCGATGCATCGCAGCAGCTCTGTAGAGTACTCTGGAGTGAAGGACACTCTGTTACTCAATTCAGACATTTGATCTGAACAAAAGTGAGAGGAGGTATACAAATAAGATTAGGTACCAATATCAAAGCCCCCCTAGTTTCCTTATCATGCAATTCGATCAGCAGATATGATTGTTTTCTTTACAATTAACGAGTATCTTCAGAATATACCTTAATTAATACAACACTGCCAGCAGATTTTACCTTTTCGAGGCCTTATGGTCTAAAGATTGTGATCCCATGCAACAGATCGAGGGCAAGTTGTTTAATCATAGATCGCTAACTTTGTCGCTCAATATTTCGCCTTGATGTCGGACAACTTGAGAGAGCACTGCCAAGTTCGGACAGTCGCACATGACGAGAGGAAGCTTTTTCCTTTCGCTACTTCAAGTTAAGTTGGCCATCAATGGGTTTGATTTAAGCGATGAGAGGAAATCAAACAGAGGTAAAGGAGATAGCCTGAACTTATCACATTATTCCAAGTGTGCATTCACTTGCTGGTGGTTGTCTCTTGAAGGTGTAATAAAGGTTCGAAACAATCAAGGAGGAAATACTATTTCAATATAAGTGACCATTGTGACTCTTACCATTTGGACTTTTTATATCACGGTTTTCTCTTACATATCGGTTCCATCAAGATTGAGCATGGAGGAAAGGTCGCGAAAATCAAAGGTCAAAAAGACCGTGCAAATAGATCCTCTGGATATCACCGAGTCTTTGGGCTATAAAACGTACCGTAAGAATGGTAGAAATTCGTGGTCTAAAGAAGATGATGAGGAGCTGAGGAGCCTTATCGATACCGTTTTTGTGGAGCTTGGATATAAGAATGGGATCCAAAGTATTGCATCTATTCAGGAATCAGAAGCTGCGTGTAGCAAAATATCATGGGAGAGCATTTCTCTGCTGTTTAAAAATAGCACGAGGAAACCAAAAGACTTGCGAAAGCGTTGGACCTCTTCTTTGGATCCAAATTTGAAAAAGGGAAAGTGGGCACCTGAAGAAGATGTGTTGCTAATGAAAGCGTACGAAAAACATGGTCCTCATTGGCTAAGTGTAGCGGAAGAAATCTCGGGTAGAACAGAAGACCAATGTGCCAAAAGATACATAGAGATATTAGGCCCAAGTAGCGAGGGAAGGTTAAGGAAATGGACATTGGAAGAGGACCTGAGCCTGGTTAGCAAGGTCAAATTATATGGTACAAGATGGAGAAGAATTTCTTCCGAGTTGGAATCTAGGCCTAGTCTTACCTGCAGAAATCGGTGGAGAAAGATAATTACTTCGGTAGTGAGAGGTCGCGCTCCTCCTGAAATAGTTAATGCTGTGAAGGAGAAGCAGGAGGCAGACTTGATAAATGACCCCCTAAACGTGAAGACAGAGGGTACCAGTGGAGCTGCTGGAAGTGCCCAAGATTTGATACTGGTTGATAATGGTACATTAAGCCATATAGAACAAGGAAAAGAGACAAATCACGGACTGCGACCAAAATTACAAAATGCCCTCTCTTGCGTTTCACTCTCTCAATCAGAGGAAGAAGAACCAGATTATGAAACTACAACGCATAATTCAATAAACCTCGAAGCTTTGGATAGCACATACCGATCGAATGGAAACTACCCAACAAGTTTACAATCAAGCGCACTCAACAAAAACGTCTTGAATATGGAATCGGAAAAATACGAAAACGATGTTAGTGACAAACTTGCTTCTAAAAACCGAATTACAGTATTTGAGCGCGATTCTTCCAGAAGCACAGCAGTAAGGTCTCATATGGCCGTGAAAAGTGGGGATTCTGAAGGAGTCAAAGCTGCGTCCCTGGGGGATCCCTCCCTTGGTGACAGTGTTGATGCGCAGTCTTCGATAAATAATGGACTTGTTGAAAACCGGCCAAGTACCCAAGCAGAGAGTCAGCAAGACCCGGGGAAGCTTC
Organism: Zygotorulaspora florentina; assembly: GCA_003671575.3. Taxonomy (NCBI): domain Eukaryota; kingdom Fungi; phylum Ascomycota; class Saccharomycetes; order Saccharomycetales; family Saccharomycetaceae; genus Zygotorulaspora; species Zygotorulaspora florentina. Next base: position 30,847 of record PPJY03000003.1, on the reverse strand, counting down.
CATTTCTACATGCTGGCCAGATGGAATGGAAGTTCACTCTTAAGGATACGCAAGGATTATCACTTTCAAGTGGTACTATCGGGAATTCAGAGCTGGTTAAGGAGCTCATTGATCAAGCCAGAAAGTATTGCTTGAAAATTTCTATTCATCAGCATATTCATAATCATTATGGGCAGCAGGCAGATGCTCAAACTCTGCATTCCAATTTTCAGGATACTCTAAGTGGATTCCGAAATCACAATACGGTGCCGCCAAGTAATGGAGGAGTTCTCTCGCATTCGAATCCGGATTTCTTCAATTCTCCCACAGAGTACCGAACTGCCTTCGGGAATATCGATCACCCTGCGGACAATGATTTTCTATCACAAACTCCAAACTACAATGTTTTTGGATTGGAACCTTCTCCCCAGCCAGACGGCTCACAATTACCCACTTCTGCAAACTTCTTTCAAAAGGGTCATTCGCAGCCCGTAGTAGCGCAACAAAGCAGGTCATCTCCGAATTTTCCTGTACGACCCCCCACCGGCTCCAGTGGCTCCCATAGTACTCCCGGAGAAGAGACGCATGATATTGGAAGGCACCGTGTATCCCATTTCAATTACCTCCCACCTACGGTGAAGCCACAATTGGGATCATCTGACTCAACTAAAGCAACAGATTTAAGCAAATTATTAAACCCGAGTCCGAGCAGCTCTGGTACCGGTAAGAGAGTCAAAAGGCCAAAGAAGAATATTCAATCTGAAAGCAATCCCACGTCCCTCAGCTGTGACGGTTCGAGAAACACTTCGCCCATTGATGCTAGTACAAAGCAATGGAAGACGTGCGATACGCCAGGAACGGCGTCCTCCATGAATGAAGAAGAAGGACTGGACTTCTGGGAGAGCCTTCGTTCCCTGGCAGGTCAGCCAAGTACAGAAGAAGATAGTACTAGTACCAATCAATACGAAGAAGAAGATCATGGGTTATTCTACGGACTGTTTAATGGCGGAGTTAACCATTCTGACTTCAATGAAGTCAAAAACGTTAAAAAGAAGAACGATCATGGTGATGGCGGCAGAGGCGCAATTTTACCCTTCAACCCTAGCTGAGGTAGAATGAACAGTTTCAGAGGACATAATTTTGATTACAAAATTATTTAGATATGGGTTTATTTACATAAATAGTGCTGGCATAACGAATAATAAAGAAGAATAAGAGGTGCGTTCGCTATTTTCTAACGAAAAAGGAGGACGAGCCACACGTCGCTACACTGTAGTCATAAAGTGATTCTCCGAAATTCAAGTATTTAACCAGGTATTCTTGCGTCAACTTGTTTTCGATAGTATCAGTCTTGATAGTTAGGCCAGTGTTTCTCTTTATCCCAGCGAGACATGTGGAAACAAGTAGCAGATCTATCGAAATATGAATAGTTTTACCAAACTATAATGAGGATTCAAAAGAGTGTTAGTCATCCTTAAAGCGAAGAACTGAAAACGCAGCGAAAAATAAGCAATGAAAACATACTAAAGTCATCTTATGTGTTTAAACTATCAACTTCTTTACTATCAACTGTCGATCAAAAGGCTTCATTGTACATTTTATCAGGACAGAATATCGGAGCAACATTTGTCATGTGACCGAGGTCAACAGAGAGAATGGTATATAGACAACGAAAAATCGAAAATATGGCGGTGAAATATTTGGAAATTTACCGAGATAAGTCTTCATAAAGAACCAATCTAGGCTTTACAAACTTGGAACCCATCATGTTAAAAGCTCTTATCCGTGTGGCACCCCAGAGAACTTTTGGTGTCAAATTTCTTCGTTCAGTAGCGACCGAGGCCCCAAAGTTGATTTTGAAAGATACGAACAGACCTTTGAGGATCGAAAGAGACTTACCTGACCCTTACAAAGATAAGAACAAGCAGAAAATTCAGTTATTAGGTTTCTCCGTGACTATAGTTGCGGCACTTGCCTTAATCTTCAATTATGAGAAGACAGAATCGCCAGTCATCTCCAATACGCTTTACCATTTACGTAGGTCACCGGCAACTAGAGATTTACTGGGCGAAAACATAGAGTTTGATGGCTTGATTCCATGGGTCTTCGGCGAGCTTAATCAAGTTGCTGGGAAGGTTGACATAAAATTCCACATCAAAGGTAGCAAAAATGTTAGCGGTGTTGTCAAGTTGGTTGCCGGGAGAGCAAGTCGTCGTGATGAGTTTTTGATTCACGAATGGAGCTTAACAACCAAAGATAGAAAGATAGATTTACTATCTGAAAATGACGTGAAGACTTTGTAAGCTTTTTAAAAACCAAATTTATTGTTATGTCCCTGTAAATATATTTTTCATTTATAAATCCATTTGCTGCACCTACTTTCTAATTGAGAGGATCTGTATATTTGTGTATATAATTCTTCGTACATGCCTACGTGTACCAGAGAACGGTTGGTTGATACTATTCTTCCTAAAACTACTACGTGATGTTGTCATTTTTTACTCGAATAAAGAGATGGCGGCAACCCATGCGGAGACAAATTCTAGTCTCACAACAAACCTAATGCAATTTCCATGTTCAAAAAATATGTTCTGAAATGGTGATATGACCAACAGCAATAAAATTCCTACACCTTTTTGGGCCTCAGACTATTGATAAATTCCCTTTTATTTTCAGTGTAATTGGTGAATTCGTTCTCGTACTGATCCTCCTCTGCTATTTCGTTAGTGTTCGCAATATCATAATTATTCTTCAGCAAGTATACGTCTTCGGGTTTCTCTAGCTTTTCGTCACTGACCAAACCTCGATCACTTTTAGGAGTCTCAAAGACATTATCCGCACTTGAACCCTGTCTCGCATTAGAATTCAGAGAAGAGTTTGATGCATCAGCAGTGTTCAATTGAGTCAAACTCGTCGAGGAGGCGCGGGTTGGATATGATCCATAGTCCTGACTATGGAGATTTCTAATCAAGTTTTCATGACTTTGAGACCGTTCTTTTTCTTCCACATTAACATCAACAGGACTAAGGTTTGAGCTTGCTACAGGAATCATTTGGTCGTATGAGTTAATATGTTTCTTTGGGATCTTTTGAGATGATATCAGTGAAGTATTAGAGCTACCATTAGGAGAGGGACCATCAATGTGTACAGTTTTTGATTGCATTGCGTTGATCTTTCTCCTGTACGCAGGAACAAAATATTTGCTTTTCCTGTTGTTGGAAGGTTGGGCTTCCTGCTTTGGCTCCTGTTCCCGCTGCTGATGTTGTTGATTTGAAGGCCCTATATTTTCTTGTGATCCAGTTATATGTGAATTTTTCTCCTCTTGACTTACCGAGCCATCAGATGAACCAGAGCCAACAATATGTTGCCGTGATATCTTGCGAACCTCAAATATTTCTGAATCATTACTTTCTGGCGCTTCGGCATTTTGCCAAATGGCTTGTTCTTTATGTGTTTGATGCTGTTGTAGTGTTTCCAAGTTATCAAAGCTGATGTATCCATTGTCGTCGTGGATAACATGGTCCAATTCTTCGTCTTCCTTTTCCTCTCTTTTAAATCTTCTTTGTAGACGACACCAGAAGAAGAACGCTACCAGTAATCCTACACCAATCGGTATACCGACAGCGCATCCGACAGCTATTGATACACTCCCCATTGTTTAATGCAGACAACTTTCTGCCCCTCTTTGAAATTTGTTTGTAATTCTTAAATCAACAGCGACTCCCTGTTGATGCCACTTTCTAGCTTCGAAATTATAACTCGAACTTTCTCTAACTCCTCCCGGATTCTAGATATATATAAGCGAATGAATGTCCCAAGCCTCTCAGTACGGTGCTACTGTATTTAGTTTGAAATGTATAATTCTCTATGTAGGGTTCAACCAAGGTGATTTGCCACGATCTCTCGAGTTTGTTTGTCTCCTTTCTCCATGAAGCTGGGCAATTTTTTTTGTTTCTCGGCTGCAGGATTTTGGTAACCGGACCACTCTCAGCTACGGCGGCCATAAAGGGAAACAGGGGAATGTCAAAGTTAAATTGGGCCCAGCCCACATTAATTCATCTATATTTAAAAAATGAAATTCTCCTAAAGAGGATTTCGGACTATATATCTTGAATACCGCTGAGCATGGCCTGCGTTCTTTCTAGTAGTAATCCATCAGAAGAACTTGCTATTGGGGCATTCCCTACTAGAGTCAGTTCAGGTCCTGACTTTTCGAGCTTCTTGACACTTATGCGCCTTCTTAAGGGTTCAGGTTCCTTCTGCACAATCCTCAGTTTAGCTAATAACCTATCAACGGCATCGTCTTCTTCCGCTGATTGTGGATTGCCATGGCCTTCTTCGGAGTCACAAAGAGTTAAAGATAAGTCTTCCTTCAATTTTGGTTTGGAATCCAACAACATCTTCCTTTGTTCATATATTTTTTGTATTTCCTCTTTCTCTATATTCTCTCTGGCACATTTTTTGAAAGTCGAAGAAAATTCTATAAAGTGGTCAAAGAAATTGTTCTTAGCATCTCTATCATTATAATTTTCACCGAAGTATTTCATCAATTTGTTCATGTCACGGGTTGTGAGCAAGAGCTGGTCCATGAGAAGATCACTCTTTATTTTAGCCCTAGTGAGTTTGTATTTGAGCTTATCAATTATGCGATCTTGAGGATGCAGTTTTTTTGGATCAGATAATTTGCCACTGTTGAATATTTTGAGAACGCTTTCAATCTTGGAACAGAATTCTTCACACTCATATTCAACATGCTCCAGCGAGATTTTTCCCAGACTTTCAACTTTACTCAAGTCATCCGAGAATCCATAAATATCAGGATATTTTATTCTGATTACCTTTTCAATGAAATGAATAAATGATATATTGTTATCAGTGCTTGATTTAACAAAGGCCAGTTTGCTGAGTGAACTGATTGTTATACCATCTACATTTTTTTTGTTCATATGATTACCAATTTCAATGATTATGAAGAGTAGATCTTTGAGCTTCGATGTGTTTTTCAATCGTTGAATGGCATCATCAATTTTTTGTAATCGATAAACCAAATCGTAGTAATCTCTTTCATAGGTTGTTAGCACAAGCAGACAAAGAGATCTCTCATACCAGTAAGATTTGAGATTATAGCAAAGCTCTAAAAATATCCTATCAGGTCGGTCTAACTCATTTGGATCTTTCAAAGGTTCACCACAGTTCAGATAATCTGAACTGTATGGTGCAAAATTTCTGACTAGGTTTGCAGAAATATGAACCAAATCATCTCTGTTGAAAAATTCCAGCGCACTCACGTTATGAAGAATCTCGCTGTCACATTTGAGAACTTTCATACTGAAGTCTTCAGCGGAATATGAAGAAAACATGTGTAGATTTATACCGAATTGGTGAGCTAAATCACGAGGCAAGAGACTTTTGGCTATGTTATTGGCTTCAGCTATGCTTTTCTTTGATTGAACTGGCACCGTTTGTCTGAGCTTAAAATTGTTTTCGATCTCAGATAAGATCCCTTCGCTCTGAAGGGTTTTAAAGGTATGTTCTCTTTTTAATTTATCTTCCCATAGTGTTTCCTCAATACTACCTATTTTGTCCCAATGAATCTGCTTTAGTGCAACTTTAGGTAACTGAAAAGAAAGTTGCACTGGCGCCGTAGAATTTGATGGAGGAGGAGGAGGAGGAGGAGGAGGAGGAGGAGGCGGCGGCGGCGGCGGCGGCGGCGGTGCAGGTGCAGGTGCAGGTGCAGGCGGGAAGGAAAGAGAGAATGCATCGGTCTGTTTACCAGTATTTTCCCTGCCAATTTCACTGACAACAGATAAACTTGAAACTTTTTCTGGTACACGCGTAGATGAGTCTAATGGATCTAAGTTTTGTGGTTTGAAAATTTCTGGAGGAGGTTGCATAACCAAAGAAGGAGGTAAAGGCGGTGGCGGTGGTGGCGGTGGCGGTGGTAGTGGAGTAGGAAGGGTAGGAGTAGGAGCCGCAGCGATTGAAAATGAATTCAAGCTGAGGCCCCCCGGTACAATAGAAGGAGAACTCTGGCTAACTTTCTTTTGAAAAGGCTGAATGGTATTAAATGATTGATTCTGGTCCCCCACAACTGAATCTGTCCGTCGAAGGGATTTCGAGTTACTGATTGATGAAGATCTTTCTTCAACAAGTGGGACTTTGACAAAGGACGCCAGTGATTCGATCCGGTTGCTCTTCGATAGTGATTTAGTGCCTGATAAAGCGTTTCTACTGGGTTCTCTCTGAACTTTGAGTGCTTCAAAGACAGAGGAGTTTTTACCTTTACTTTCTGTGAATTCCTGATGAGCAATTTTTCGGTCGAATCTTTTTTTCTCCAGCTTTCTGATTTCTTCAAGTCTCTCAAGTTTTTCGTTTAATTTTTCAATATCCATTTCTTGAGACTCTAGTTTTGCATTGGATTGGCGAAGGTTGTGAAGCAATTCTTCCTTGCTCAAGTCCTTCAAGTCATTTAACTCACGTATTTGCTTGTTTAACTTGTTAATTACAATCTCAAGGTCTGCTATTTCACTCAGCCCTCTATTTGAGATTTCCTCTGCTTGTAAATTATCAATGAAATTATTCAGTGAGCATTGAAACAAGGATTCAGGTTCAAACGCTACTTCATGGTTTAGATTTTTAACTAAGTAGCCTAAAATCAATTCAAAGGCCTTGAATACTTTAACCGATTCAGAGCTAGTTTTAGATAGCAATATATCTACCATTGATTTGAATAACTGCCCCAAATATTCTTCCATTACAGAGTCACGAGTCTCTTTTATTAAGATACTTAGACTTGTCCCATAGGATAAATCCGCAAAATCGGAATACTGAGAAAAATCTTCGGTGAGCTTTCTTTCCACTTTGATGTATATTTTTATCTGCTCTTCAATTACTGGAGATTGGGCAGATTGCATAAGAACGAAACAACGGTGGATTTGAAGTTCTTTTAAATATTTGATGAGCGTCATTTTCCTCTCTTTATCTGGCAGGACTTCAACTATAGAATTGATCAGAAATAGTGAAGTTGAAATGAAGTCCACAGTTAATTTCTCCATATTCAAGTACTGGAGAAAAGATGGGGCATTCCCAGTGTCACTTATATCAGATGATTGGATAGATGAAAGCTTGATCATGTATGCCATGAATCCTTCCAAGTAATTGTTTAGATGAGTCAAAACGATTTCAGAACCAAACTGATCATCAACGTAAGTGAGAAGTAGCAGTAGTTCGGCAGATAGCAGTTTGATTTTTAGATGGCTAGTTTCATCACTCAACATATGACAGAGATATTCCACAAAATGATTGCAATCCAGAATTGCCAACCTGCCCTGCTTTAAATTCATGATTGATTTGAAACATCGCAGATAAACAAATGTATCCCTGTCCTTTATATTGAGGGAGTGATTGGCCAGTGCTTGAACGAGATTCTGATGGAGAAAGTTTTCGCAAAAAGTCGTTTGTCGAAGGTATTTCTCTAATTGGTATAACGATTTAGAAATTCCAAGCTCATTTGATAGAAGACTGTCGAGTTGGTATAAAAATTCATTTTCTTTTGAAAAGGTACTGTTTACTGAATCATTTACAGATGTATTTGGTGACGCCAAGGAGTCATTAGAATGCATCTTACAAACTAATGCCCATTTGCGCTTCTTCGACATCGTCTTTAAATTCTTTATAGCATCATCCCAAAAGAACGTTCCATTCTTTAACAAGTTATCGAATACCTCCTCTACCACATCCTCGCTGGGCGGAACATCAGCATCAAACGCCTTTTTCTCATCTCTTACAAAGCCAATGTCCCCCGTTGAAAAGTTTTTGTACTTGATCTTGGTCAATCTATCAATGTGCCCTTTCTTTTTCAAACCACAACCGGCCAGTGTTAGCCCTCGGTCAACAACCTCTGATGGTGACATATTCGTTAAGTCAACATGACTATGCTTTGGTGTGCTGGACAAGAACGTAGATTCGGAGCCCATTACACTAGATCTGTCAAGATCCCTCTCAATACCTGTGTCAATAACTTTATTGTGGTTGTCATGCTCCTCATCGAACGAATGAGCTCTGCGCTTATAATCATAAGGGTCCAACCATTGCTCCACGCTATTCGAGCCAATCGATGGGATCCTCATCTAAGTTCAATCAGAATAAACCAGAGACTTAATAAAATTGACTTCTATATATCAGACTCGATAAAATACCATGTCTTAAATTGTGACATTCCACACCTGTTTCATGTTGATATTGATCTAGCTCTCAATGAACTGCTAACATCAAAACAAGAGATGCCCTAGGCCTGTCCGATATTTGTCCGGGCTTTTAACTGTCCGGGAAGTCAGGAAAAGAACTGTCCGGATATGTTCTTTTTCGCTGGATTGCGGAGTTAGTTCTTTGGGCCCCTTTGGGGTAAGACTTGCCGCCCATAAATTGGAGTAGTGATGATGTTCAGCTCATGAGACATGAACATCCTGAAACAATATAAAAGTATGAGTTTGAACGTTTTGATTTCCGAAGTTTAGGAATATCTTACAAACACAAGTTCAGTAGATATAGATCACTGAAAAAATGGCAGAAAGACTAGCAAAAATCAGGGATCATCTAACTGGCGACTATGCCAACAATATCCATCAAAAGAGACCGGACGATATTGTTGTAGTTAGCGCAAAGAGATCTGCTATTGCCAAGGGGTTCAAAGGCTCCTTCAAGGAGTTGAACTCAGACTACCTTTTACTCCAGTTTTTAAAAGAGTTTTTTGACGAATTACCCTCAGAGATAGCCGAACATAAAGAATTAATCGGTGAAGTGACGTGCGGTAACGTGTTGAACTTTGGCGCAGGTGCAACGGAACACAGAAGCGCATGTTTGGCAGCAGGTATCCCATACACAACACCATTTGTAGCGGTCAATAGACAATGCTCTTCTGGTTTAACTGCGGTTAATGATGTTGCGAACAAGATTAAGGTGGGGCAAATTGATATAGGTTTGGCGCTAGGCGTAGAGGCAATGACGCGAAACTATGCAAAATTGAATCCTCTAGGTTCCATATCTGAAGAAATGAAAGCAGACCCAAGAGCCAAAAAATGCATGATACCAATGGGCTTCACCAATGAAAATATTGCTCATCAATTCAATATAACAAGAGAGATGCAAGATGAATTTGCGGCAAATTCTTACCAAAAGGCCGAATACGCTTCCTCTCATGGGTATTTCGAGGATGAGATTTTGCCAATAACACTTCCAGATGGAACCAAGGTTACAAGAGATGAAGGGCCACGTAAAAATGTTACTGCTCATAATTTGGCAGCGCTAAAACCGGCCTTTATCAAGGACAGAGGCACTACAACAGCTGGAAATTCATCGCAAATATCCGACGGGGTGGCAGGTGTTTTATTAGCTAGAAGGTCTGTGGCAGAGAGTTTACACCTCCCCGTAATTGGTCGTTATGTGGCGTTCCAAGCTGTAGGGGTTCCTCCAGAAATTATGGGGGTGGGTCCAGCATACGCTATTCCAAGAGTACTCAAAGACGTCTCGCTATCCTTAAGTGATATTAAAATTTTTGAGATTAACGAAGCGTTTGCCGCTCAAGCACTCTATTGCATAAATAAACTCGGAATCGACATAAAAAAAGTCAACCCGCGTGGTGGGGCTATAGCTCTTGGTCACCCACTTGGCTGCACCGGTGCTCGCCAGGTTGCGACTATCTTACGTGAGTTAGACAAAGGCGAGGTTGGGGTGGTTAGTATGTGTATAGGTACAGGAATGGGTGCCGCTGCTGTTTTTATCAAGGAATGAGCTTCCTTTGATATAAATGGCTGGAAATGGCCTATGAGTAAGACTGAGAAATATTTAAAGTTTATATTTTAAGTTTTGCTTATATTTTCTTGTAAATTGGTGATAGCCGGCAAAAGAGGTGAAAAGATGTTATTGTGCTGACATATGGCGCCTTCGTTTTTGTGCCAAACCTGAAAAAAAAACTGAAAAAAAAATGATGAATAATCGACTCGAGAGTCAGTTGAGAAACAAAATTTTCGCAAAAATCACATATATTTAATAAATATTCTTTAAAATAGCGCTGTTGTGACTTGTGTTCATGGTAAACGATCGTAATCATAGAAAAGTTCTTCAGTAGCCTTTCTTAGATATAGTGCGGCAAACCCAGAGAGCCTTCTGGTGGAACTGTTGGGACATAGGCTCCCATGGAGACGGCTGAATAGGGAAGATCTTTTTTGCAGGAAGGGTTTATGTTAACTTGGAAATGACAGCTGATGCCGTATTTATTCCAGAAACGGCATTAATCGCTTAAATGGACGTTTTGTTAATGCATTCTGCTTTTTATTTTGGAAACCATTTCCCGATTAGGTTAGATGTTCAAAGTTATCAAAACAAGAGCTATATGAATTTTTTAGAAATAACTTAACGATGAGAGCACAAACGGCGATTCAACATTTTGAAGTGGTGGTATATGAAAAAACTTGGCCATACTAGGTTGTAAAGCTAACAATTTCGAGAACTATATAAGGCGCAGGTAGCTTAATGGTTACAAGTGAAGCTCATGAAATAATTATTGTTTCTATGACCAAGGCGGCAGGAAAGATTTCAAATTAAACATGTTTTCTCTAGGCCTAGCATGCCTTCTGGCATTTCAAGCTGTTGAAGGATATGTTCTTCCACAAGGAAAGCTCCCGGATCTTCATAAGATAGGTACTCAGGAATATTTATTCCCTTACCTAGCCGGCATGGGTCCATATTTTTCTTTTCCTGGAAACTATGGTATCCCGACTACCGCCCCAGAGGGTTGTCAGTTGTCTCAAGTCCAAGTAATTGCCAGACACGGTGAAAGGTATCCGACTACAAGCAAGGCTCAGAAGCTCTTTAATACCTGGTACAAATTTTCAAATTATACTAGGGAATTCAACGGATCTCTATCATTTCTGAATGACGATTACACGTTCTTTATCCAAGATTTGAGTAATATCGAGCAAGAGACTACATTCAAAAACTCTCTTGATGTTTTAAACCCTTACACTGGTGAAATGGATTCTAAAAAACACGCTCGCGAATTCTTAGATGAGTATAGTGAACTACTAGAGAATACCACATCTCTACCTATTTTCACAACCAGTTCTAGGAGGGTTCACGATACTGCCCAATATTTCATTGACGCCTTGGGTGAACAATACAATGTTACCTTGGAAACTGTTAGTGAAGAGCTTTCTGCTGGTGCCAATACCATTAGTGCTGGAAATTCATGTCCAGGTTGGGATGGGAGTGCCAATTCCAACATAACTGATTCTTTTTCTTCCGAATATTTGAAAGATATCTCCTCTAGATTGAACAAAGAAAACACTGGGTTGAATTTGACCGTATCGGATGCATATATTTTGTTCAATTGGTGTGCCTTTGAAATTAATATCAAGGGTTACAGTTATATGTGTGACATCTTCACCCAAGAAGAATTGATTAATTATGCTTACTACGATGATTTGACTTCTTATTATCAAGATGGACCAGGTTACGATATGATTTACGATGTCGGTTCAAACCTTTTCAATGCCAGTGTAAAACTATTAAAACAGAGTGATGAATTAGATCTCAAAGCGTGGATTAGTTTTACCCATGACACAGACATCGTTAATTTGATGACAACCATCGGTTTGTTTGACAATGGCAAAAAGTTGGATCCATCTTATGTTCCATTCCGTGATTTGGTCTACCACAAGTCGTGGCAGACTCCACAGGGTGCTAGATTGTATACACAAAAATATCAATGCTCCAATGAATCATATGTTAGATATGTTCTAAACGATGTTGTCATTCCGCTAGAAACATGTTCTTCCGGCCCAGGTTTCTCATGCCCAGTTGACGATTTCTATGATTACGCTGCAGACAGAATGAAGGGCAGAGATTTTTTCAAAGCGTGTGACGTTTCCAGCGTAAGTAACGTGACTGAATTAACTTTCTACTGGGACTACAACAAGAAGCATTACAATGCTACACTTTTGAACCAGTGAAACCTTGTTTCAACGAAATAACCCCGTGCTAACTTCAGGGTGAATACCTAAATATCTAGATACCATTATATAGAGAAACGCGTCGAATGAGGCAAATTTTAGCCGGCGAGTTTTCCTAAACAGAAACTCAATTTATAGGCTAATAAGCTGTACTTTTACAACAAAGACATGTTTTTAGGCCCAACAAAGTGTAAAAGGTTTTTAAATTCGCTTTCTTTCTTCAGAGTCGCGTCCAGGTGCCTCGGCGCGATCCTTTTTCATATTGGATTTTGTTTCCGTAGGCAGAATTAAGAGTAGCACTAAAATTTCGCCTATCTACTAAAATCGGTCGTGGCTGTATGCTTAGCCATCGAGTTGCTTGAGTTCTTTAAATCACAAGAATATGCGAACAGGGCTAAAAGCAATAATACCCAAAGACAGAGAGAAAATCCACTGAAAGGATCCCAAGGAGATGACTTAGGGTCTGCATGATTTTTCGACAACCCGCATGAGTGTAGAAATCATCAAATGAGGATGAGGTTGTTTGCAGCTTGATTATAGAGAAGTTATTCATCTGAAAAGGTTTGCGCTAGTTTAAAAGATGAAGTAATGCTTATAAATCTATTGATTACTGTAATGCTTTCTTCATTATATTCAATTTGAACTTCGAGCAGCGGAATGTGTTGCCACTGCTCCTGCGGATATCTCCTGCGTGTCGGCCGCGGGTATCACTTATATCGACGATACCCGACATAAAAATTTAATAAAGTAAACGGAACTCCCCAAATTAACCATTATGTGCCCTAAGGAGAGAGTGATCAAGAGGCGAAATAAGGTGGTGAAAGCTTGTCTATCCTGCCGAAAAAGAAAACAAAAATGTGATCAAAATAAGCCTCAATGCCATCAATGTCGTATTAGAAATATCGAATGCATCTACACCGATACGAAAATTGACAATAATGCATGTTCTGTGCCAAAACCTGCCAAAGAAAGCGACGCCTTATCTAATGAAGATTCCATAAATGAGGAGAGAAGTGAAGAGAAAGCCAATCCTCTTAGGGGTGTCAAATACCTCTTTCGAAAGAATGATCGATGGGTGGCTTGCGGAGTAACTTCCATGAGGACAATCTTCCACTTGCACCTAGATTCAAAATTCAACCGCTATTTCCTTACTGCCTGGAATAAGCTGAAAGAGGAGAGGAATGCATGGAAAGAAGAGAATAACTATTCTTCTTTAAGGGAGTGGACTTTACTTGGAGACTCAAATATAATAAAAAATGGAGAATCTCTTATAGACGCAGTATGCCGTGTGCTACCTTCTTTTGAAGAGATAGAGAATCATTTAGAAACCTACTTCAACGGGAGCATGCACCAGACGTTTCAAATAGTAGATCCGAAGAAGGTCATGAACGACTTGAGGTCATACTTTATCAAAGGAGCGCCAATTAGCGAAGGAAGCCACCACTCTGTCGTTTCTCTCATACCAAGCGCTACGCAAAATATACTCTGTGTAGGAGTTATTATCGAGATTCTAAGAGCGACATACTATGCAACTGTCCCTAGGGAGGTTGAATTTTTTTCTGGTTACCTAACATCCTCCGCTTCAATGAAAGGGTTCGGCATCGAAAAACTCCAATGTGTTATGCTGAAAGCTTGTAATCTTGACTTCACTGCCTTCACTGGCGGTGACTTTTCGAGAATCTATCTGCTAGTTCAGATGGCATGTTCTCTAGCAATTGACCTCGGTCTCAACGATGATGTCGAAATTCCCACAAACACAAGCCAAAAATGTTATGTTGATAATTTGTATACCTGGGTATTATACATGGATTTACAGGTGTCTTTCAATATGGGTACACCTTTACAAATTCGTGAAATAGATTCTAAAAAGTTGCAAAGGTCATTAAACGAAAGTACGCAGGCTGAAATTTTTAAGCGTTCTATATTAATGTTGCGGAGAACCATGGAAAAAGTCTACGCTGAAAGATCTGTTCCTAAAATTAAGCAACATATATCAGAAATTAAAGACTTCATTAACACAAATTTTAGACCTCTTTCATTTTACATGATTCCCGAAAACTACCATTTCAATGAAAGTATCGAGATTCACTCACTTTTATTTTTATTGACTGTCATTTCAAATTTATCTAATATTCAGAGATACTACTTTTTTGAGGAAACACCTGAAACGTTCAATACAACAATACAAGCATCATTCAACTCACTGCACATATCAGTCACCATTTTAAGGAGCTACTTTGCGATGGACATGAAAGAATCCAAGTGTGACTCAAAGATGAACCCAATATCGCAATGCTTACCAAAACACCTACAAGTAGCCGCCTGGGCCACATACCATACAATGGGGAGAGTGATATATGAAATTTATGGCCTGCTCTTTTCAACTCTTCAAAATTCGGTTCCAGTCCCATTCGACATAAATGAAAGGCCGATTACAAACTTTGAAATTGGCTCATTAAACGTATGTACTGAACATACCGTTAGTTTGAAAGTCATTAGCCAAATGCTCAATTCTATATTTGATACCATTTATTCGGATGCCAGCAGACCACTTTTAAGCACTCTAAAACGATCTTATTGCTTTCTTTTCGTCCTTTCTCTTGAAGCCATTAGTCGCATAATATTTTCAAATGGTATTATGGTGAAAGAAGCATCAAATAGCACAGACGAAGCCGAGAAGGCAAATCCTAGTGGTGGCGATAGCCTTCTTCTTAGAGAACAAAACGCAGAACGTTTAAAGGACGTTTTTTGGAATCAATACGATTCTTCAATGAGTAACTGGTTAGATAATGATCTTGAACTGTGTTTTGCTGAGTGGTTTGGGAAATTTGTGGACCTGCCTACCTAGAATTCCTCACTGAGCAAGTAATACTGATAATACTTCGATGTAAATACATGATATTCTGCAAACATACAATGCACATGAGGTCAAAGAGGCAAGCACTCCACTTGAAGAGGAGAATACAAATATGAGCCTGCGATCTAAACCACGCTGAAATACTATGCTTTGAGCTGCCATGTTCCTAGGGAAAAGGAAGTTTGCACGCCAAGCAACATTTCATTTTGTGACAACGAAAATGGATCTTGCTGGTGCATGAGGTGCATTGAAGAAATCGCTGAATTTTATTGATGATTTATTTGCACTATACGTTTATTGTCAACAGATACCGCAGTATTCGAAAAATTTGGCCACCGAGTTTCTCTGGAGAAAAGGCTACGAGTTATGCCCAAATACTAAGTAGTTGGTTACGTGATATCTAATTTACAGGTTACGAAATAATAATGCCGGAGAGATAACCAAACTCATTTATAGTCTAAAGACTTCTTTTGAAGTGTACCCTAAATCACCAAGTATACCGCCCACCTTGAATTGCGTTCCGAAGATACCCTTTGGGCCTGCATATGTGTCAATGAAAGAATCAGGGCCACAAAGGAAAAACATGGTGTTCTTGTTCGTCTCGATCGCCGAAAGATTGTCTTTCGATATACGCCCACGTACAATCTCGGTTTCATCAGATCCCTTATCAACAAAGTATTTTATTGACAGTTTCTCCGGGTATTTGCACCGCAGATCCTCTAATTCCTCTCGCAAAAGAATATCCTTCTCCGTTTTGTTCGCATAAAGAAGATTAACTTTAGTTGTATCATGCGGGTCTTCAATTATGTGGCGAATTAATTGAAACATCGGTGTAATGCCGCTTCCCCCGCACAGAAGGTTCACCTCATCAAAAGCGTTCGGTTTCCAACGATACTTCAACATGGGTCCCATAAATGAGACAGAATCAGCTTCCTTTAAACCGAAAAACATGCCTGATACTTTTCCACCTGGTATATGCTTGACGACAATTTGAAATTTTCCCTTTTCATGGCAGCTACTAATAGGCGTATATGGTCTAATATTCCATGGTCCCCATTTTCCTGTCACGTTAGTTAAAACGAATGACATAGGTTGGATTCCAAGAGTAGAATTAGAGGGCAATTCAAACGTAAATCTGCGTGTATCTGGTGAGATTTGCTCAATCATTATTATCTTGAACTTCTTCCAATTCCCGAATTTACCGTTCAGAGATTTTGGAGGTTCATTGTGAGCGACCTTTGACAAAAGCTTACTACCCAAATAGAACGAAACAGAGATGCCGAGAGAAGCGGGAACAATAAAGCGCAATCTAGGAATTAAAGAGGAGATCATGAAAGCTGCTTGGTGATGCTTTATTCAATGATTCTTACTCACAATATACAAGAATGGCTCTTTATATATCAATTGGCGTAAATCTACTCGTGTAGCGCGGCGGTTCTTATACCCGCGGCCGCGGGTATAAGACTTACACATACTACCAATGATATGGGTTCGCAACTGTTGAAAAAAAGGTTATTAATGGTTCCTAGATATGGGTTATACTCAGTATTAAATGTGTAGCTAAGGATATGCTTCAACGAGTACTTTTATGTTTGGCACATCATTTTTTTAATTTGTTGGCAAGAAAGTTGACAGTTACAAAGTTTAATCAAAATAATGGAAGGGTTTACTTTTAAATTCACTACAACTACGTAAAATCATATCATCTTAATATTAAAAGCCATTTCAATCTGACTTGGCTTGGCAAAGGGAGTAGAAATTATCTATTCAATTAATTTTGCCATCTTTTCTTTGTAAATAAAGTAATTTTAATACAACTGTAAAGAGGACCATTAAATTTTGTTTTTAATCTCCTCTTCTTCCATGACGAAAGCTTCTAAATTTTTAGTTTTGTCTTTATTCGCAAGATCTTTAGCTAACGTAGCTGATCCAAATGGATCAACATGCGTACTTTTGAACTTTCTTGCTGGAATACGTTGAGCGAATAATTCGTCAATTTCACCAAAAGTTCTCCCTGTAGTTTCAGGTAATTCAATGAAGGCCCAAATTAAGGTCAAACCAGTGAACCCACCCCAGAACAGACCAGTTTTAGCGCCCCAATTCCAATCTGTAGTATTTAGCATGTAAGGGGTCCATATAGCATTAATGACTCCCATCATATTGTAACAATTACGCGCCAACCCTATAGTTTGGGTTCTCAAACGAGCAGTAGGGATCTCAGAAACAATACAGTAAACAACTGGACCGATACCGACATTGTAAAAGAAAGCCAATATAACCAACAAGGAACCTATACCCCAGCTTACATCCGAATTATTTGAGAAGCCTAAACCCCCAATAATAAAAAGAACGAACATTTGAAAGGTTAGACCTGTGCTTAAAATTGTAAATCTTCCCAAGTGTGCTGATACAAACCATGAAGTTAGAGTACCGACCAGCCCCAAACAATATTGGATAATTGAAAAAGTGAATGCCATATCAACGCTCATTCCCGCCCGTTCTAAGAAGTAAGTGGAATAACCCAATAAAACCGAACCCGAAGCATTTTGAACAACCCAAGTTAAGCACGCAATTCTTGTTCTTCTACCATCTACTCCCCTGAAACAATCCAAGTATGATCCACTGTGATTCTTCTCAAGCGCTTCTTTTTCAATAGTAATCTTGATTTTTTCTACCATGACGTTAACTGCTATTTCTTTTCCCTCTTTCTTCAAGCTCGACAATCTACTTAACGATTTTCTAGCCTCGGCCAATTTATCTTTCCTTACTAACCACCATGGAGATTCTGGTGCAAGATATACCCCAATTGCCAATGGAGCAGGCCATATCCATTGTAAAGCAAATGGTAGCTTATATCCTAAATCGCTGTTTGCCAAATTTTGCTGCGAGTTCTTCATAATACCAGATGCAAATATTTGACCGAATATCCAACACATGTTGACATATGTAGTCAAATAATATCTCAATGCTAGGGGACAAACTTCAGAAGCATACGAAACTGCTAAACTTTGGAATGCACCCCATGGCATACCGGAAAGAATCAAACCAACTGCGATCATAGCTAAATTCTGGCAGAAATACAATAAGAAATTGAAACAGAAAAGTAAGAATAACGCAACAATCATTGTCCAGCGGTTTCCCAACCGTTCAACGGCGAACCCTGTAAATTGTAAACCTATAATCTCTCCCACGGAAATGCACATATTTAAACCCAATTGCCATTGCGCTGTTATTTCGTAATGTCCTGCAGATGTCAATTGGCCAAATTTCTGTTGAAAAACGGGCAAAGCGAACAGAGCATTTAGTAAGGCAGTATCGTAGCCCTCCATAACCAAAGTGGTTGAAATAAGGACGGACCAAGCAGCGGCTTTCGGATATTGCTTTAAAGCTTGAACAAAAGACATCTGTTTGTCACTTTCATCGGAATCTTTAGCGTCTTCTACAGCGTCAGCGATCTTTGCTGTTAGCGCATTTCTACTCTGTGATTCAGGAAGACTTAGATCGTCGGTGTACTCGAGGTGACTTAATTCTGCATCTTTCTTGAGTGGCTCATCAATATCCATAGAGTTTCCGGTTTCCACAGTATTGAGGGCAGATTCGGGGAGGATTTCATCCCTTCCAGACGACAATTTTTGATTCCCACCTATAAAGGAACTGATTTTTTTCATTTTTACTGGTAATGTTTGATATTAGAATGTGTTGTTCTATTTTATAATCCACAGATAAAACTTCCGAACATGCTATCCATTGGAAGATGAAGAAAACCGCTCACCTTTTATATTAACTGGCCATCCCCGAACCTCATTTAATTTAAATCGAGCATAACTTTTCTGATTATACTGTATGCCAAGCTCGACTATAATTGCCAGTGGGGAAGTCCCACTGCCGGTGGACATTTTTGACAGGTTCCATAATCATTCAAGTCCAAGCTGCCCTCTTCCAGCAAAGGAAGGGAGAGTGGATGTATTTTTTCGGGCGTCCATTTCCCCACGATAAATCTTAACTTAAGATGTCACCAGGAGCTACTTCCTTTTCCCCACATTTAATTCTTCTTTTGGTCGGTTTTGTCGAACTTTCCGACCGCCCGATTTATTATAGGTCACACAAAATACAGTAGACAAACGCGCTCGGTGCATTTGCGAGGGGCTAAAAAATGTCTGAACAACCGTAGCGTTTCTTCCCAAGGCTGAAATACGCGTGGCTGACAGGGAAGTTTACGCCCCACATTCAATTTTGAATCGGAACTTCCGTATTAGCCGTTGATACTAATATGCAGGGCTAAATTGTCACTGGACAAATGATAGTGGCCAGGGGTCTCGCCTTGGATATTCCATACATTTTGCACAATCTCAAAGCTGTTTTTGAAGTTAAATGCGGGGGAGATCGATTCTGCTCATCAATATCTGCCAAGCTTGCGCTGTTGGTCTATGACTCCATATACAATTTTCGAGACAAATTTTAGTTGGGGGGGGGTTGGATAATTCGACTAATGGAGTTGTTGGACCTGACGTTGAGTGACCCAACAATACATGCGAAGGCACGGGTAGATTGATCAGAGGGCAGGCTTTAAGATTAACCAAAGTAAAACAGATCCTTGAAACAAGACTCAGAACACAGATACATTAAGTGGGGTACGCTATCAAAGAATTTTTTAGCAATATTTTATGCTTTTTCGCAGTAGACCAGGGTGGAAGAAGCCCTTTTTTGAACGTATGTCAGGAGATCCAGAATCACCAAATGCGTGGGGTGGTGCAAGCTACATCGTACCATCAAAAATCGAGTTCGCACTTACAGGAGGGTTAATTTACTAAGTTTAAAGTACTTGCGACAAGGTACGATATGTTAGTATTAGATCAGCTTCATCAACTTACTTCTTTCTCTAGAATGCATAGTTCGATATTTTCCGTGGTGGAGGGGAATAACCTGAGGGCAAGTCTACGATTTTGCATGCCCAGTTGATCTCATTTTCATAAATTTATCTTCGGCCAGCAATGGCTTTTGCTGGAGCAGGTGTCCACGCAGAAACGATTCACAAAAGGCGCAGGTCTGAGACTAACTCGCAAAGCTGGGCTCAAAGACTCTGATGGGAGATTTGCTAAAAATTTTGTGGTATTCAAGTGGCGATTAATACCGTTTGATTGTGGCAATATCTCAGATATGTCCTATTGGGTCAAGATCTTCGCGAATATGTAGTGCGAGCTTTCTGTTTCTGTCTCTTAGAGTTCAGAGTCCCTTTCACTCTGCGAGCCCAGTGTCTTCCAAAGCGTTTTAGCAAGGTATAAAAGTAATAGCAAGATCATTTGGCGTGTTATTCAGCGATAATTTGCATTCGTTTACCACGGGAATACTGCAGACAAAGAAAAGCACGTCCACTTACTTTCCTGTTTATAGCCAGTCGAAGATCGAACTGCTGTGTCCCATCAGTCGGGTTCTGCCCATATCGTTTGTTCATCAAGGCGAGCCAATTTCGAGCGGTCCTCCACACTGCACGTACATTGTGGAGACGCGCTCGTGGGTTCAATTTTTTCGCTAGTGGACTAAAAAACCTTGGAAAAAACCTGCTGTTGAGCCTCTTCGATATGCCATGGGCTCAGAGACAGATTGTGATTTCTTCCCCAGAGCCAGCCATTGGAAATCCTCTCCTTTGCGTCCAGGACCGCCATGGATTGCACACTCTTGAAATATGGAGAGCCCAACCACTGCTACATTATACCTCACTGAATGGGCTGTTCTGCTTCGAACCTGTCTTTCTCCGCCTGAAACGATGCGTTTGAAACTCGAGCCTCGAATTTGTTTGTAAGTCGAGACTCCAACTGAACGCTGCTAGGCCATTCTCACATAGCATGTTTTGCCCTTTAGACACCGGTGAAAAGAGCTGCCAGCACTTCTCATTTTTGCCCCATTTCTCATGCCGAGGTCGCAAACACTTCGGTCCAGGCTCAATTGTGCCACATAATTTTTCAGGCGCCAGCGGGGGTACAATAAAACGCGTTCGCTCTCTATCGGAAACAGCTGGCTAAAGTGCCATAAGGACTGGAAAGCAGCGAATTGTACCGCCCACTCAGCACTTTCAAAAAATGCAGGCACAGGATTATAAAGGATGCACCTCCCCTCCAATAACGTGGTTGGCCAAGCCCAGCCATCAGTGTGTGTGGTTCGTCAAATCATAGTCCGAGGCAGCAGCCAACAGTCAAAGAGGGGTTCTTATACTTATACTGCCTCTTCTTGACGTGGCCGAGGTATGTTCGGGATACAATTTTATAGCTGTTTACATCCGGCAAGCTTCTCTTAGCACATATCTAGCTATTCTTGGTTTCTTGGCTTGCATATTTCTAAAGCAACTGAATGAAATTCTTGAGAAATGCATACGTCTAACATGGAATGCAAAGAAAGAGAAAGCCTGCAGTAAAAAACCGCACGTGAACGCAGTTAAGCGAGTCCTCTTGCCCCCTAATAAAAGAAGGGGAGATGTGTTGTGAAAACTAACGTTATTCTGTGAGGTTTCAATGAAGCGTAAGATTCTTCAGACGCACGATTCTGCGTCCGTGACGACCGAATGCGGTGCAGCCCTGACGGATTGGGCGAACTGCAGGCGGGATAAGTACGAAAAACTGGCCAGATTTTGTGCAATGCCCTAGCAAATTTCCACAGTTTTATGTAAGAAGTCCGGCGGAGGGAATGTTTAGGAGGAAATATTTTGCAGGAGTAAATCCTTCAGCCAATTCTGTGCATCCCGGCAGGCGGCGGTTCGGCATCGGCGTCGGCTTCGCTTCCACTTCCGCACCGGTGTCAGAGAAACAGACGTAGTAAGTTTAAATTACTGGCCAGAGGATTATGTACTAGCATATACAAGCGACCGGGTGTGTGTAAATATGAGTGTATGAAGCAGGGTTAAGCGGAAAATAGCAGCGTCCCTTGAAGCCGTTTCTGGATGCCAAACGAAAAAAAAAAATCGTTGGCTCCCTAGCCATTCACGGCTTGGAGTATAAGAATATCAATATTTCAATTTGTTTTCCCTTTCGACGTTTTTACTGTCTAATAGGCTAGGACAAGTGCTATCATCCTTGAAATTCGCATCTTTTCGTAATGGCTGATATTGGAAACCATAAACCATCAATGACGGGGGCCGAGAATTCAGAGTCTGGTACCTCAGACTCTGGGAACTACGAACCCACGAGACCACAGTTGAACAAGCCTGGGTCCGGGTCTAAAAAATCCGGATATTTCATCTTTCCATACCAGCCCAAATATCCCCGTTTTCGTGTAGGCTCCGAGTCCTTCAGAGGTCACACTGTCGCTGCACTAGGTGAGTTTTGCGGTACATTCATGTTTTTATGGTGTGCGTACGTTATTGCTCAGATAGCCAACAACGACGTTACGTTAACTCTGTATCCAGATGGAACTCATCCAGGTCAACTAATTATGATAGCGCTTGGTTTTGGATTCTCTGTCATGTTTTCTATCTGGTGTTTTGCCGGTGTCTCCGGAGGTGCCTTGAACCCTGCAGTCTCTTTAAGTCTGGCACTGTCAAGGGCTATCAATCCCACAAGATGCTGCGTTCATTGGCTTGCTCAAATTGTTGGGGGTATGGCTGCAGGTGGTGCTGCTAGTGCCATGACTCCCGGTGAGGTTTTGTTCGCAAACTCGCTAGGTTTAGGATGTTCTCGGAGCAGAGGCCTTTTCTTGGAAATGTTTGGAACTACGATTCTATGCTTCACAGTCCTCATGACCGCTATCGAGTCCCGCGATGGTAGCTTCATGGCTGCATTACCAATCGGTATTTCCTTGTTCATTGCTCATTTAGCGTTGACTGCTTATACCGGCACTGGTGTCAACCCTGCGAGATCCTTGGGAGCAGCAGTCGCCGCAAGAAAATTTCCAAATTATTTCTGGATCTATTGGATTGGTCCTCTTTTGGGTGCCATTTTGGCTTGGTCGATTTGGCAGGCGCTACATTGGCTAAATTACCAAGACGTTGTTGCGTGCGAGAAAAAGAAGAAGGACGAAATCGCAGTTTAATTAAATTTGATATTCCTCGTGGTAGTTCATGTGTTCTCCTTTCTATAATAAATAATTTTATGTTAATCATTTAACTACAGGCCAAAGAGGATGCGTCCCATCGAACTTCCGAGTTTAGTTAAAAAAACACTATCCGAACCTCGCATACATCAAAGGTTTGAAAAGCATTGTAGGTTGACTCACAAAGATTTGCGCTAGCTTATTATGAAGCAGATGAGAAAATAAATATTCTGTTCACTAGGAAAATTTTTCACCTCAAATACCGTTCGAGGCGCAGTTGAAAACGGTACCATATGCGTCTTCTTGATAATTGATAATAATACTCTGCACCGAGGCATACAAACCAGGCCCCAAGATGTACAGACCAGTTCCTATTAGTGCCACGGATAACGCCACATTTAATTTTTCTGTGGCTCTTAAATCCGAAAGACGAAAGTTCGGACCGTATTTTAGCTTCCTCAGCTTGATGTACGCTATACCCCAGAAAACGAAACCAAACCAACAATCGAATAACGATGACATTAAAGACAAAAGGTCCGAAAAGAACGGTATGACTTCTGCAATGATAAATGCACCAATCCATGTGAGAAACAATAGGCCCGCCCATATCACCCAACTTTTCAAAGAGACAGAGTAACGGTACGACGAATCGCGATCGAAAAGAGAGAAGTAAACAAATTTTGCTGAAATGTTGGCATACAAGGCACCAACGAATATAATGGTCGGGATGGCAAAAGAGAATGAGATAATTTTGAATGTTCGTTGTAGGGAACCAAACGCAGGGGCAGTAACGTAGGCATTCCCAACATAGACATACATGATCGCACCAGCCAAGGCAAAAATTACAACCTCACAAAACGTGACAATCCAAAGAACCTTCTTGAAATCCTTTGGGTTTTTCATTTCGGAAATAAATTGCGGGTACGTGATCTGTCCAACAAATGTGTACACTATGTTCAGAAAGGCACTCATGCCGTCCACAAACGTAGTTCCTTCTTCGGGAAATGCCCTGAACTTGACCGGTGTACCGTCAAACTTATCCGGGTGGGACTGAACACCAGCAAATACCATAGCTAAAATCACCGCAATAAACATGGTTATGGCCGAAAAATAGCCCACGTGAGACATCGTTGAGAAAGTCCTTGGCAAGGAAAAGATAAACGAAATACCGGCAACAATTCCGGCGAATCCAACAGAACAAATGGAATGGTTAGTAATAGTGTTCAAATATTTGGCACCAACCAAAACATGTAAACCTTGAATTAGAATATTATTGGCCAAAAAGCAGAAAGCAGTAGCGTACCATGCCCATCTATAGCCCCCGAACAGATATTGACCGATATCGCAAACATTTCTCAAGTGTGGAAATTCTTGGCAAAAATCTGCAATAATAAGACCAGTGTAAAGAACAGTAGCTGCGACAAAAACGGTTAATATCAGGCCGGGCACAAGTCCTAAAACAGAATAAGACCAAGGAAATGACATAATAGCCAAAACAATATATTCAGATAACATTAGTCCGACAGTGTGCTGCCAAGAACATGTTCTAAATTGGCTGTCGAACTCTTTATCAATATCGTCATCAGCATTGGAGGTACTGAAGGTGACAGAGTCTTCAATTCCACGATTATCGGTGTAGAATTGATTCTTGAGACCTTCTGCGTTTTGGTTTTCGCTCTTCTCACCGACACTAGCGGACATAGCCATATATCTATATCCTCGAGGCCGTTTGCGGTACAGCTGCATATTCAAAGGATGAGGTTTAAATGGCCTTTAAGCACCATCAGAGCACGAGCAATATATACCTTTTCGACCTCTTTGCTTTTCTCTGCGACAGATCTGCAAGCTCGACTCGTCTTCACAACTGTGGTATGTGTGTGGTCAATCCCCTTCATTTGATACAAATTGTGTTTCCACACCATGACAAGTTTGTTGCTCCCACGTCACTTTTTCCTCGCGCTGGCCTCCGTTCTTTCCATAACGTAATGAGAAAAGAAACGTTTTTGTGTCTCAAAGGGTCAGCAGTGCCTCATGGGGGTGAAAAATCCTTTCAGCTCTCTGAAGTGAGTACCCACGACATACAGAGGCTACCTATCTACTTAATAGTTCCGCCGACAAACGAACTGCCCTGCGGAGTCTGAAATACTAAAACTTTCAAGGGTAGTTCAAATGCACGTGATCAAATAACTGCCCCAGAGGGTCCTCCGGAAGAATCGCTGATTGCGTATCCGTCGGAGACTGAACATGGAATCGCTCGCTTCCTCAGTGAGTGTAACGACATTTCTCGCGGATGCGCGTATGCTAGGGTACAAATAGGTGGACGGACAGCTCTGCACTAGTTGGAGCGTGCGCTCTGCCCAATTTTTCCCTCACTTCAGCAACTTGAGTACGCGACGTTGCTGCGAAACGCACTGCGCAAACTTGTGGCTTCAAGCAATTTCAAGCCACGCTCGAGTTCAATAGTTCTTGCGAAAATAGGGAGACGATTTGGACTCTGGCAGAACAGGAACAGTGTTTTTGTCTTTATTCTAAGAATGCTATTGCCAATCCCGGCATTCCCTCTGAATACTGCGTTGGCAGTATCTTGTGTCGACGCTTCACAATTTTGATATATTATAGTGCTATATCCAGACTCTAGTCAGATGGCGGAACCTATCAGAAATGCCTGTAGAGAGATCAATACGAGCTCATATAGAAAATTCCCGTGAGTCTCTTGAGAATTTTGAACTGGATGGAGGAGAATATTTCTCTTAATAGTTTGGCAGCCCGGTGGCCCCTTCCTATAGCGTTAGTCCCATTTGATCATTTTTGGTGCATCCATATACTCTGCGATTCCATGGCATGAAGGTGATTCTCAAGGAGACTTTTCCTAATCAACTTTTTTGTCTTATCATAGTAGTGTACGTTGTACTAAACAATTTTCGTGGTGAATGGCTATTGCTTAACGCATCAAACCCTCGATTATGATATGGATACAAACCTCTACTGTAGACGGCACTTGGACCTTAAATTTCAAAAAAAAGTACTTGCTGCAACTCGTGGTAGAAGAAAGAACCGATATTTTCAAATTCTAATTGAATACTTGCACGCTAAGTTCGGCTACGTTGGTGACCCACGAGCTTTAGTCCGAGCTTAGGGCTAGGGGGACTCCTGCATGTTACTTCCTTTAATCGTAAAATGCCAAATTTGGTACAGTTTACCGGCTGACTCGGTAAACTGTAGTCTGAATGAAAACTGATTAAAACGACCACATGATCTGACAGAAGCAACACGGAACAGGAAGATAGCAGAGGAAAATACTGGCGAAGATACCTGTGAATGGAATGTAAGTATAAGGTTTATTATAGTTTGGAGAGTTCGAAGTCGAGAGTAAATATTGGCATTGGCCCAAATCCAGAGACTTGAAAATTCAAATGGTGAGAATGCGGGTAGCGAAGGGAGGCATTTACAATATATTTTCAAGATCAGTTGTAACACTTTGCCACATGGAAGCAATCTAATTGATTGGTCATTTTTCGAAATCAACCGGGCTTTATATCAAACAAAAGGCAAATATCTCGGGAAAGAAAAGGCTCGTCTTTGAAGAACCACGAAGCAAATACATACCGGTTTTGTTGTGCAGATTAATTTTCTTTATTATGTTCCGAAAGGAGAAGTTCTGACTAAAATATGCAGATATTGCGCCACACGCAGCCATCCTTAAGCAGACACTATCCTTTCTTTGTTCATAACTAAGTGCTGTAAACTCCTGATTTCACGTCGTCTTTTTCGTGCGGAGCTTAGTTAATTGAACCCAGTGAAGAGCTATAGGTTCTCGATTATTAGACCGGTTACAACAGAGTTGGTCAAAGGTTTGCAAGCCGAAAAGTTTGTGCTGGATTTTTTTCAGTGGTGCTGTTAGTTCAGGGTTAACTGGTTGCTCTGGCTGTGAAATACTTCTTAGGTGCCAAAAGGCAAAGTACCAGGCAAAAATGAACTTACTTCGGGCCTAAGGATTTATCTGGGAATGAATGAACTTGGAACAGAAATGGTTGACGAAAACCAAAAGGTTGACATGGTGACAGAATTAGATGGGGGTTTGTCTAATAATGACGATAAGGTGGATGTTTGAGACGTCATTTTGAATCTCAAAAAAAGACACAAAGAAAGGGGGACCGTCTTTTGATGCCCTACAAATTAGAAACAAACATGCATGGAAAAGTTTTAAATTCATGCTCAATTATTTGCATCAAATTCTGCCGAGGCAAGAAGAAGCATTCAACGAAAATAGCAAAGTCCTTCTACGTGAAGGAGGAAAGAGAAGCAATAAATGAAACCGACGCGAGGAAAAGAATTCCTTTTTTACTCGTGAACAAAGGAGGCCCTCTAGCCTCCAATGGATTTAAAGATATATAAGTTACTGCCAGATTCACTTCCATTTACTTAAAAGCAGCAATCTCATAACTGGCTAGCTGTAGTTTTATCATCAAAAATGTATTGAGCGAACGCAAATCAACACTACGACGTATCGATCCTCCACAAAAGGCAAGCACCTTAGTGTCTAACCTGTGCGCGTTATAATCGAATCTGCAGTAACTAACTCCTCGATGTAGTTGCGGCCGAATGAAAAAAAAAAGGTTGAAAACATATCAAGTAAAGGCACTTAGCTGGCAACCCTTGCCCTACAGTTGCATTCCAGTTGCATTCCAGTTGTGTTGTTTGGCAATCGATAAGAAGCTAAGAGAATGCATGGTCGCAGCGTATCAACCAATCTCACCTTTCGGAAGTAGCTAGGCCAGTTCATTGCGCTTTGTAACGCTTTCTTCTATCTTCGCCATGTTATAGAGCGATCATTCCAAGTTACAAAATGATTTCGGAGCCCAGAACCAAGAGGGATATATAGCTCGTTCAGCCTTGGAATAATTTCGTTGAGCATATATACGTACTCTCCAGCTATAGCAAAGAGGCTCGAGCCAAACAATAGCTTAATGATAGTTGGCTGAGGACTAATTGGTTGCAAAAAGGGGATCCGACTAATTTAGATGTAGTGTCACTTATTTTTCATCTCTAAGGTCATATTTCTACATTTTAAGAGCAGCATAAAAGTGTAAGTGCGAGGATTCTTACAATAAAAATCTTTGGTTTGCTTGGTGAGGAGGGGTCTCTGTCAGTTTTGGCAGAATTAAAAACCAGCTGCTTTACACATGAGCAAAGTTTCAACGCTTTATCTTTGAAATATTTGTTCTTAGCCTCTTAGCTTCTTCCATAAATTTATTTCTTTTCTTTTTATTTTTGCCTGCGCATTTTCTTGCTGGCCGTAAAATGAGAACACTAGGTTCACTTCTTTATCGTGCTGCTGATACCAACTACTGGGAAAAACGAAAAAAAACGAATCACAACAAATGAGAAAGGCGGGAAGAAAGTTAAAAAGGATATCGGGAATATTTGCGGAAAATGTGTACGCGCACCCACTCACCAAGTCAGTTGTTCAAAACAATTGAAAATATCTTACTTACTCATCATAGGTTTCTTTCGAAAAAAATACTGAACGTCAGTCATCAATTTTTTGACTAAAGCTCAACTGAAAGGCGTAGACTATGGCATGTTTTGACGTCTTGAAACTTGAAAAATGGAGATTCAATAATGTGCATATCTATTCCTTTTGGAGATTGAAATCCATTTTCTCTCTGTTCACCGTTCTCTATGCGTATGCATACCTGAGCTCACAGTGTTTTCCTCCACTTGTGCAATTTGCTTAATTTTCATGACATAGGTGTACGAAAAACTCGTGCTATAAATATTGAATGTATGGTACCTTTTAGGATATGAGAGCTACACGGAATTATCTTCTTTAAGAGACATACTAGTTCGAATTGGTGAGCCTCTCAATTCATTTCAAAGATTGCCTAGACCTTTCTTTTTGTTCCTTTCATTGGAATTCTCACTATCAGTCGGGTTCGCTTTAGGATGAAGTCCTAGATACGTCACAGGGAAGAAACCAGTAGATAAGCGCGAACAAAAGTTGAATATTAATGAAATCTCACTAAATATCCATATTAGGAAGTGCTATTTATGGTATCGCTAAAAAATCCATCACTTCCAGCTTTGAAAACAAATATTTACTTAAAATGGGCAGTTTCTTTTTTTTCCTAAAGCGTTTTTTTCCCTTCATACGACCGTCAGATTTATTCGACAAGTTATTAAAGAAAGAAAAAAATTGCTTCTTTTCAATGAAATCCTGAAGGTAGAAATATTGCGAGGATTCTATACCTTGTTTCTTTTCGATGTTTTCCTTCGATGCACTTATTCTGCTTTATGTTGCCTGCGCACTCTTCTTCGAAGAGCTACCACGTAATTCAACTGCGGGCCCTTTTAATTTGGTCGTCACTGGATCTCATTTGAATTTAATGTTGTAATTGTTTCAGACGCTCAGTCTTAATTTGAGTCAATTATCTATAAAACGAAGGCACTTTTTTTCGAACTCTAACTTTAGGTACCCAGGTAGACATTACTCTCGCACAGAAGTAATGACGATGGAAAAAGTCAGTCTTCTCTTCATCTTTTATTTATTAAGCTCCTTTTCTAATGCAGCAGTTGTCGATACAGGCGCCATTCTAGGGTGCAAGCCTGCTCTTACTAATAGTGGTTTCAATATAAAATATTACGATTATCCTCACGCAGCTGCGGGATCCCGTCCCTGCTATAATGGTGCTTACACCTCCAACAGTTACCTTTATCAAGGCGGTTACGAGACACTAGGAAAGGGTCTGCTTGGACAATCAAGTGGTGTAACTAACTTGACTTATCAGACTACAAGTCAGTTGATAAAAAAAAGTTGTACAGTGTACGAGAATCAGCTGCCTTCAAATTATAACTATAACGCAAATATCACGATTAGTAACTTTGCTATGTTGATAACTGGCTATTTCTACGCTCCAACAAGTGGTTCGTATTCATTCAGACTTGACTCAATTGATGATTTGGCATATGTTAACGTGGGTGCAGGCAATGCATTTAATTGTTGCCAGAGGGATTCTTCTGTGAAGTATCCTGGAAATTTCACCTTGTTTGCTCAGTGGACTGCTGTTCCCGCCAAAGACTCCATTCAAGTTGACTTGGTTGGTGGAGTTTCGTACCCCATTCGTCTTTTCTATGTCAACAGAGATTACATTGGTGGCCTTGCCTTTTCGTTTACAGGTCCTGATGGCGTTGCGCATACTGATTGGAGTGGATATATATTCAGTCCTCCAGATTTAGCAAATGGCCAAACTTGTGATGTTCCACCAACATACTCAACTAGTGGATGGACAAATAGCTACACGTCTTCCTACACCACTGTGTCAACCTACACCAATTCTGAAGGCTCACTGACAACAGGAAATGTTATTGTCGTGGAGACACCTCTGCCACTATCAACGTCGTACACAGGCTGGACCGGCTCTTCCACTGTGACCTACTCTACCGAGACCACGCACATTGTGGGATCCGACAGCAAGACTACCCCAGAGATCATCTACCACGTCGAGACTCCAAACCTTGTGTCGACCTCCTACACTGGCTGGACCGGCTCTTCTACCGTGACCTACTCGACGGAGACTACGCACATAGTGGGATCCGACAGTAAGACCACCCCAGAGATCATCTACCACGTCGAGACTCCAAACGTTGTGTCGACCTCCTACACTGGCTGGACCGGCTCTTCTACCGTCACTTATTCCACCGAGACCACCCACACTGTTGGCACCGACAGCAAGACCACTCCGGAAATCATCTACCACGTCGTGACTCCAAACGTTGTGTCGACCTCCTACACTGGCTGGACCGGCTCTTCTACCGTGACCTACTCGACGGAGACTACCGAAATTGTGGGATCCGACAGCAAGACTACCCCAGAGATCATCTACCACGTCGAGACTCCAAACGTTGTGTCGACCTCCTACACAGGTTGGACCGGCTCTTCTACCGTCACTTATTCCACGGAGACTACGCACATAGTGGGATCCGA